>OZ007587.1:73273336-74473336 GCA_963931845.1 Maratus michaelseni
CCAACTTTCGTAGCGTTGCTTGTTCTTGTTGTTTTCAAAATGTCGCTGTGTTTCCTGTCATCCGATCAGCTTGTCAAAAGTAGTGTTCAATATTTACAGAAAATACGGTAAGTTTGTTACTAGTATATTGTTATTAGTTAAATCTTTTAATCTATGATAACTAAATAATGTATTTCTTTTAACAGGATTAATCCTTATTCACGAAATAATAAAATTTATCATAGGCTTTAGTGTAAATTGCACGTAGGGAAAATTAGGATTTGAAGCTTTTTAAAAATTATTATTACATTAACTTATGTAAACATGATTTACTTATGACCTTTTATAGTATAGCGTTTCTTAATTATCACAAATTTTTAAAACGTGGTTTCAATTTCAGTAAATGCATAACAGGAGTGCTTCATATATGATGAACGAACTCCCATTATATACTTTACTACATATAAATATTGAAGTATATGGGCGAACGGTAAAACACAAAATCTTTAGGGATAGTGTTTAACATGTTTTATTGTCAATTAATAATAAACCATTTAATTATGATCGAATTAAAAGCACTCACTCTAACCTTAATCATAATTTTGCTTTTAGTGATTAATTAACTTATGTCGGTAAATATATATATATATATATATATAATTATAATATCTATGAATTTCAAAAAACATATCAAGTTCTATTCTACTTAAATCTCCAAAGAGATAATCAATGATACTGTGTATACAGAATGCCACATAGCTAATAATTAACATGTGCAAACATAATATTACCATAGCTGATGCTTCAATGGTAATTGGCCAAATTTTACTCATACCAAAAGAATATTGAAAAAAGAAATAGAGAGAAAGGGAAAAAATAAAAAAATTATAAATTGGAGTTGCAATTAAGTAAACACAAATGGATTAACAAATTAAATATGAACCATACACAATGGAAAACTGGACCACATGAGAATTAAATATGAATTGGACATGGAAAAACACATGCACATGTACTCATCAGCCTGGATGCACCCACATGTGTTTTAAATAATAATTCAGTGTTTCATAATTCTACTGGCATAATGCTAAGATCAGTAGAATCATCCAGGTACACTGAATTATTACCAGACAACAATTGGAAATATTAAAATTTGGAAATATTTAAATAGGAAATAAAAAACCATTAAGAAAATACAATATATTTCACTCACATCAATTATCCAAAAAACTGTAATTAACACCTCACTAAATTACCACGAGATAACAGTTTTGAAATAATAAAATTGGAAATATGAACGCGTAAAGTGTAGATAAAATATTTTACTCACAATAATTATACAGAATCCTTAAAATGTCACAACGTCTACATAATATTCACATCCACATGGCAATGCATCATACATGTTAACTAAGTCGAGTTGAGAGAAATGATTTGTAAGACAAGTTGAGAGCACACTTTTTTTAAAACACAACCCCATAAATGACACCCAATCACAAAATGATTCAAAAACACTCAAAATAATTCTGGTTGTAATACACTTATAACAAATTTATATCCGTGAATATATATTACTCCATCCAATTTTAATTCCTGAAAGTAAAATTAATATACAATCAATAGCTCCCTCTATAGTTAAATTAAATATAATATTAACAATATTATCTACAACTACCTGAAAGGTAAAGTGTCGCCATTTATTGGTATTATAATAGTTCATAATTAATATTTAGTTAAATATCAACTTTATTAGTTACATACTCACTTCATTAGATTTATTTATATAAATAAACTTTAAAAAACAATACTAACTTGTAGTTTTACTTAAAATTCAAATAAAATATAATACTACTATATGAATAAATCTACACAGAATTAATTCAACTTGCACAGCATATCAGATATTCTTAACAAGAATATATTATGTAAAAGAGATATTATTTTAATTCAAATTATTTTTGCTGCCAGCTGTGTTAATCCACTGATATTATAGACATTTATTAAATAATTAATGTTTTATTTTTACTACTACTTAAATATATATTAGACTTGTTTTTAAATAATTAATGTTTAATTTATACTACATTGTAAATATATTTTATATTTATAGATTAATTTAAATATCTAATTAAATAATTCATAAACAATTCAAAATATCTCAAAATTTATAATGTTGATAATTAATAGTATTACTACTGTTTTTCAATCAAATTAATGCAATGCAGTAATTAAAATACTTGTTAATTTTAATTATTCACAGACAAAAATAAAAACTATATATATTTATTTTTATATATATTGCAAATAGATATATATATATATGAGTTATAATCACCAATGTTATCATTGTATAATTTAATTTGTTATTGTATAAGTTAATTTATAAATTTATGAAAACTGCACATCAATAATACCTTAAACAGAGGTGATCGGCAACGCACAATCACAACTATACAAAGTATAAATAATGTTCAATCAAATATTAAATTTCCTAATATGTTATAATTGTAATTATGTATGTTATATTTGTAATTTTCTACATAAAGTGTATATAATGTTCAAACAAATATTAAATATTAAATTTCCTAATATGTTATAATTGTAATAATGTATGTTATAATTATTATTTTCTATATCTTTTGTTATATGTTATCGCACACTAAAACAATAATTTATTACATACCATGTTTATATTTAAATTATATAATAAATGTTATTTAAAAGAGTTGATGATTGAATTTATCATAAAAATAGGATATCCATATATTTTTGCTTGATCTCGAATATATCTAATATTTTTGTTTTTATTTATATCTGAGCATAAGTATTTTATACGATGTAGATAATTGATAATTATATTTTTATAAACAGATTTATGTAAACATGAAGCATAATTGGTAAAAATATTTACTTTAAATGGGAAATCAAATCTCTTATCATAAATATCAAAAATTAATTTATAATTATTAGTAATATTAATTTTTAAGTCAAGAAAGTTTATATTATTATTAATTAAATCATTTTCGCTTAATTTAAGCTGAGTAGGATAAAAATTGAGTGGTGATGTGCAATTTTTTTCATTGAAATAAAATATATATATATATTGTTTCAAAATCGCCACCACCCCTGACCGGCGTTTATGATCGATTTATAAATGAAAACATACTTTGAACTTCAACAAATTACATTCAAACAAAATCTTTTTTTAAAATCTATTAGCATTATTAAAACTCTATTAAAGGTCGCTATATTCGAAATTTGTTTCTGTAATATATTCCTAGAAAAATGTACTTTAATTTTAAAAAATGCATTCACTTCCCCCCCCCCCCTCCTTCTTTCTCTTTCCTCAGAAACATATATATTTTGCCTCATATATTAAACAAGATAATGCTGTGATTATAATGTTTCATTAGTTAAATATATTTGAGAATATCTCATCCATATCAACATTTGTCTATATTACATGAACTCTCCCTTCCCCTTTCCTATAGTAATATAAAATAAAAACTGCAAACACAAATAATTGCCCTAAAGTTATTCTGTCAAAAATTGCTGAATCATATGCATGTATTACATCTCAAAACATGAATAAATTTGTTTTATATTATATGTATTGATGGATTAACAAATTACTTATTAAAAATATAAAACAAATACATTCATAGTATAAATTAATTTTTATCTGTCAACTTGCCAGTTGATTGAGAATTGGCAAAATCCTTAATATTATGATTGTGAGTCTTAAATGTTTATTAATTAACTTATTAATTATGATTACCTACCAATACTTTTAGTTAGTACTGGTAAATGGAAAAAAAAATATTTTAAATTAAATGTTTCTTAAAATTCACACAAAATAAAAAAATTTGATTATTTTAATTTTTTTTTAAAATTAAGTTAGTAAATAGGAAATGGTCTTGTCCCCCCCCCCCCAGAACCCGATTTAGGTCATCTGGGGCCCAAGGCCCAGCAACTTTTTGGGGCCCCCTCAAATTAAAATAGTACCTGGAATTTTTTTGAGGATTATTATTAGACACTATGATACAATTGCCAACTTAAGCCAAATATTTTTATTTTGTTTTTTGTAAACAATTGCAGAAAACTTCATTTTTAAGAAACTTTTTCTAAATTAATTTATTCATTTTGGGGCCCCCAACAATAGTGGGCCCAAGGCTGAGGCCTAGTTGGCCTGTGCATTAATCAGGCCCTGCCCCCCCCCCTCCAGAATTCTCTGTATTAGCATTGCAAAATAGCCTCATAATAAATCGGCCATCAATCTGAAGTTTTAACCTTTACCTGTATAAATTAAATCTGCCCCTTGAATAATTTTTTATACTATGTGGGATAATGTAACTTTTTTGTGAATACATCAAAAATTACTATGTTTGTTTTTATTTTAAATTCAACTGGGGTTTGTGGGACCCACAACAACAAACAAAAAAAATGTTTTAAATTAGTCTGGGGTCCTACTGTAATGAAAGAATTTATATGATTTACAGAGTATTGTTGAATTATATCAATACTCAACAAAATGAAACTAGGACTGATTTAAAATGTTTTGTTGTTGTTGTTGTCGGGTATCCAGATAACTAGAGTTTATCATACAGCAATGTTTTTTCTTTCTTTCATCTCAAAATGTTCTTTAAATTTGAGATGTGTGCAATATGAATTTTTTGATTTTGACTGTTCTCTGAATATAGGTATATGACCACTTGTCACTGCTTACAATCATTAGATGCCATTTTATGTTTAAATTTACAAAACCATGAAGAACAACATAAAACATTGTGAACAATGTACAATTTTAATAATGTTAAATTTTAATTGAATAATTTTTTTTTCTCAAATGAGGTATTGTGCTGTCTTCTAAAAAACCCACCATAGTACTACATCAAATATTTCACTAAAGTCAATTTTATTGTTTTGTTCTGTTTTTATGCCCCATTTAGAATAATAAAAATAGTTAAAAATTACTTAAGGAATGCTTATTCAGTTTTAAAATAATTTAAACTAACAATTGCAGTATTCTGACAAAAACATCCATTTTTACAGATTTTTTTGTTATAATAAAATTTTAGAATATATACATAACTTTTTAATTGTTTTTATGCTAAATCATTAATATGTAATAAAATGCATCATTTTTAGCTGATTATGTCAGTTTTTCTTTTTCCTTTTTTTAAGGTAACATGGGTTATTTTTTTAAAAGTTTTTTTTTTTTTCAAATTCTTGCCTAATTGGCTGCCACTTTTTAAGAAAGTGATAAAATGAAAAATGCTCAACATTAAAATTTTAGTCAGAACAAGCTGTAAAAATGTATCCATGTTTAATTTGTTTTTAAATTTTTTATTGGACATTATATAGATAAAATTTCATAAAATGGGTTTTTTTTAGAGGACAGTACAATATTTAAAATAACGGTGCACATAATGACAAACATGACATTTGAAAAATAATATTTTTTGCCTTTATGCTAAACGTTAAAATAGTATAAATTATTGTATCGAAATGAACTTAAAAAAAAAATAAAACAAAAGAAAATGAATTTAAAATAAAAAATAATATATTTAAATAAATTAAGTGATAGGTCGTGTACTTCATAACCCTTTGCATTGCTTTGTTGACCGTGACTGGACGTTTGTCACTACTACAGAATTAAATTCTTGCTACCACTAATTAGAAAAGATTATCTTCGTAGTATGTTTCTGCAACATTTGTAATTTTAATCTACCACAACGATTTTAGTATAACAATAACAATGGTGGTACCAAAATGGTTATCACTGTTTCAAAAACAATAATTTTCAAAGAGTGTAAAGGTTAATCTAAGTTGGCTGTTTTCTGCTTTCTGGAAAGGCAAGAGTGAAATCTATTTTAGAATTTGTTTCAATTATGTGAATCTTTTGATGCTTATCGGTTGACATATTGATTCAATATTTCTTCATTTCTACTCCAAGTGGTTAGTCTTAAGTTATAATTAAAATAGCATGAAGTATGCATAATGCATAGACTTTTATGGTAATGTTAAAACCATTTATGACAGGATATATGTGTGATATAAGATGTGTTCACAGTCCTTGATTTTAACTATTATTACTATATCCGAATGGTAATTTTTACCTTATTTAATAAAACTGCATTAAATAAGGTCCATATTATTTGGAAATATTGGTGCAGGGAAGCTTGTCATGAAGGGTTTAAAGTTTATTTCTTGGTTGTCATTTTATTTTGCCTTTTGTAGTTACAAATTCTAATGACATGATCTGGTGAAGATAATAAAGCCATGGTTGCCAGCATGTGACAAAAATGATCATACAGATGTTGAAGAAAACTTTCTTGAACAGAAAAGCTGCTAAAAGAAGGAACTACAACAGAGTTCCTCGAAAATACTTTTGTTTACAAGCTGATACAGCTTGTTAATTACTTTTTAAGGTAAGAAAAATTATTTTAACGCATATATAACGAATTTAATGTTATTAAAAGTTATTTCTTAATAATTTCAGTTGATTATTTATTTATTTGATTATTTTTTAATTTAAAATTTAATTTTTATTAATTTATTCAAATTGAAAGATAATTTCAAATAACTTAATGTATGTAAGTTTAGAAACAAAGTGTGGTATAAATCAGGCATGCGATTCTTCTGCAAGTCTGCGATGTTATGCTTTTTTCTTGGCATTTTCTGATCATTATCTTTTAAGCTATTTTTTATCAAACAACTCAGAAAGTCAAGGAAACATCAAATGTTAAATACACTACCACTTACTGTTATATTCCAACCATAATATATATTATAAACATTAGCATTTGTATTAAGTTTATTTTATTAATATATAAAACCTAAAAGTAAAAAGAAACTATTGTGCATTCTATTTCTTGCATACATATCGAATTTTTATTTTTAAGATATCTTTGCTTTTTCCTTGTGATGAATTGATATGGTTATAATCCGTTTCTGAACTCATTTAATTTTTCTTTATAAATTATATATTTACATAATAAATTAAAATATATATGTTTTTCTGGGTGTATGTTTTCTCCGGGAGGGATTTCTGTGGCTCTGGGGGTACATTGTAAAGTTCTACGGGGGGGTACATTTCAATACTCCCCATCCCCGTGCCACCCCCTGAATTCAACACTGGTGGGTGTGAGTCAAGTATGCCTCCGAGTTTGTTACTTTCATCAGCTTTTGGAAGAAATTTTTAAATATTTATATTGTTGCTCTCTCCGAAATATTGACTTGCTTTCATTATAGATATTTATTATGGTATTATTATTGTTATTATTTTGAGAGTGTGTGTGTGTGTGTGGGTAATGTTATGGTATTATTATATGATTGGTATGTACAGATGTCACAGACGCACTGGGTATATTTTTGGTGCCAAAAAGGCAATTTAATGCCTGGGCAACCCACCAATTTGGGCGAGATTTCTCATCCTATGGCAGCCCAGTACAGCAAATTGTGTGTGTTTTATATTAAATTAAACATTGTCTGTTTTATAATAAATTTATTTTTGTGTGTTTATAATAAAAATTGTATGTGTTTTACAATTAAATTGTATGTTTTTTAAGTACTTCATCCATTATCCCGTCGACCACTTTTCATAAGAAACAAGTAATATAATTTTTTTTTTAAAGTCAATTCCTACTTTTTAATCATAAATATATAAAATAAACCCGTACAGCATTAATGTCCCACGTTATCTTTATTGAACATTATTTTATAATCATCATTGCAGTATTTTATTTTTTGTTAGCATCACTCATTTGAGATAAATCTTTCATTTCATTTATGAAAACAATGGGAGAAATTTTTTTCTCCCAAATTAAAATTAATTAATTAAATTTAATTAATGAATTAATATGTGAAAAAACTGTATTAACATCAATTGTCATCCAGTGCAAGTTAAAATTTTTTTCTTTGAACTTGAATGGATGAATAGAAAATATTTTATTAACGATTGAAATTTCCAACAAGATATATATATATAGAGAGAGAGAGTGTGAGCTAATAGTAGGAATTTAAAAACTATCGTCAAATTATAGGATTTAAGGCCAAAAATGCATTATTGTGGCGACACATTCACTTGACTCAAAAGCATTGCATGTGTTTGCTATGTTATCAAGTGGCTATAATTTCACATTTACCTGTATCTTTCATTATGTTTTACTGATTTATTAGATATTTTGTTAATCGAAATAACAATTGTGTCCTTAAACGGCAGTGCCATGATATTAAAAGAGAAAAAGCAGTGAAAAAATGTTGCGATGCATAGTTACGTACAATAGATCAGTTTCAACTGATGTCAAAAACATTTATTCACCGGCCGATAGGGATAATTAGAAAAAATAATGTAAAGAATAAATATCCAAGTTTTTTTTTTTTCTGTTTTCATTAATATATTGCAAATTTTATTGCTCAAGCTTACTAAGTTGGCGCATTGAAGAGTGGGGTTTTTCAGAATTTCTTTGCATTTATTTATTTATTTCAAGATTCCAATGGCAGCATTCTTTCATTTGTTTATTTGGCGATAGTTTTCTGTTATGAACAGTGGTCGACAGGATAATGGAGAAGTACCATTTTTTATAACAAATAAAAATATTAGCAATCTAAGCCTAACAGGTGCCTAACAACATGCCTTTAAAATAGAATCATTATCCCTTTAGACCATTTATATATAAGCTTTTTTTGTCTAGGTGCTTATACATTGCATTAAATAATACAGGCTTAACCATTTGGCACATTTTTGTTGTTGTTATATCCAACTTTAAAAAAATCTGTAACTGCAAAATCCCCACACCAAACACAATATAAAATAACGAAATTTTCCGTTACGACTGAGTGACAAAAACAAGATCGCTATATTTGATTAGTGGATTCTAAAAATGCCTAGTTTGATAATATTTAAAAATATAAACAAAGAATGTACATCAGAAATCTGTAAAGCACTTTGCCTCAAGCTGTGCAGATTTTTAAGAGGTTGCTTCACTCAGGCGAAAACACCTGCTCGCTAATGTTAATCCTATGGATGAGATAATTTACGATATCTCGTTTGCATTTCAATATTTTTAATTTTTTTTTTTTTTTTTTTTTTTTTTTTGCATTGGATAGCTGAGTTCAATCTCTATGCATGCTCCTTTGTACTTTTTCGATTTTGATTACAAGGTTTTTTTTTTTTTTATTAAGATACTTTCACTTTTGGAAACGATTTCGAAAGTGAAAGTATCCTAAATAAAAAAAACTGCAACAAAAATAAAAAAAGTAAGAAAGGGCCTGCATAGAAATTGACCTCAGCTATCCAATGAAAAAAAAAAATATATATATATATATATATATATATTGAAATGCGAACGAGATATCGTAAAATATTTCCCCCATATGATTAACATTAGCGAGCGAGTGGGTGTTTTTGCCTGAGTAAGTAGCCTCTTAAGAGTGACCTATATAAAGTGCATACCGTATTTTGACTATTGAATTCTGTACATCTATTGCACTAGCATAGCAATGGGGGCAATTTTGGGATTAAAACCCCTTCCAGAGTATTTCAAAAACTGATAAGATGTATAGAAAATCACTTGTCTTAAGGTAAAGTAATGTGTAAAAACCAAAGTAAAGAAAAGTATAAACAGCATAAAATGTCATTCTCAACTGTTTCAATGCTTTGTAATAGGGTCCTCTATTTAAACACAAAATCAATTAAAGAATAGGTTAGGAGCAATAGCACTAAAATAGTCATATGTTACTGCTATTGCTCTTTCTTTTTTCTCTGAAGTCTAAAGAAGATGCTCTTTTATGAAACCTTTAAGCACACAAATGTTAAGTTTATTACAGCTATTTGTGCTTTTCAATACTTTTTGTCACACATCTTTTTTTTTTAGGTAGATTTCGTAAGAAATACTACCTATTACATTCTCACCTAAGTTGGAAATTTTGAAAAAAATTTGAAGATCTACGCTGATCATGACTCCCAGAACCCAAAACCACCCCCAGTTCAAAAGTTTATCTATCTATCTATCTATCTATCTATCTATCTATCTATGTCACTTTTTTCTGACCACGATAACTGGAAAAATTCTGCATAAATCTCTTCCAAACTGATACATAAAATCAAGGGTCATAAAATCTCGGTCAAGTTCGTTAATGGGCAAAATCGAACCAAGGGGGGGGGGGGGGAAATGGAGGGGCTTTTTGTGAAAACAGAAAAATCCTCATAATTTCTTTATTATTATACGTATCGAATCCGTTTAAAGTTATTATTACTTCTAGGAAAAGTGCCGAAAATGTATGTATGACAGATTTTTGATATAATTAAAAATGGCCCCAAGGGGGGGGGGAAAGGGGGGGGGGTTTAGAAGAAAAAAAATCATAGCTTCGTCAATTCAGAAGATATCAAATCCGCGTAAATTTATTATTAATCCTCTTAGTATTATCTAAAACTTTTATATTGACAAGTTTTTTATAGGACCAACCGTTATAGCAAAAAAAAAATTAAAAACAAAACAAATCCCTGCCGGCTCCGCCTGCAAACAAGTTATTTTTCGAAGTAGGCGGTTCCAACTCCCGCATCTTTTCGAAACTGATACATAAAATCAAGGGTCATAAAATCTCGGTCAAGTTCGTTAATGGGCAAAATCGAACCAAGGGGGGGGGGGAAATGGGGGGGGGCTTTTTGTGAAAACAGAAAAATCCTCATAATTTCTTTATTATTATACGTATCGAATCCGTTTAAAGTTATTATTACTTCTAGGAAAAGGGCCGAAAATGTATGTATGACAGATTTTTGATATAATTAAAAATGGCCCCAAGGGGGGGGGGGGTTAGCAGAAAAAAAATCATAGCTTCGTCAATTCAGAAGATATCAAATCCGCGTAAATTTATTATTAATCCTCTTAGTATTATCTAAAACTTTTATATTGACAAGTTTTTTATAGGACCAACCGTTATAGCAAAAAAAAAAAAAAAATTAAAAACAAAACAAATCTCTGCCGGCTCCGCCTGCAAACAAGTTATTTTTCGAAGTAGGCGGTTCCAACTCCCGCATCTTTTCGAAACTGATACATAAAATCAAGGGACATAAAATCTCGGTCAAGTTCGTTAATGGGCAAAATCAAACCAAGGGGGGGGGGGGGGCTTTTTGTGAAAACAGAAAAAAACCCATAATTTCTGAATTATGATACGTATCGAATCCGTTTGAAGTTATTATTACTTCTAGCAACAGGGCCAAAAACTTATGTATGACAGATTTTTTATATAATTAAAAATTGCCTTAAGGGGGGTTTTAGAAGAAAAAATTTCATAACTTCGTCAATTCCCAATATTTCAAATCCGCTTAAATATATTATAAATCCTCTTAATATTATCTAAAACTTTTATATTGACATGTTTTTTATAGGACCAACTCTTATAGCAAAAAAAAAAAAAAAAAAAAAAAAAAAAAAAAAAAAAAAAAAAAATCCTTGCTGGCTCCGCCTGCAAACAAGTTTCGTTTCGAAGTAGGCGATTCCAACTGCATCATCATCGCAAAAAGGTCATTTCTTCCGCAATTCCCAACAAACAGGCACCCCACGTTCTGCGTCTTCGAAATCTACCTGTGCCTGTAGGCCGAGCCGTCAGGGATTTTTTTTTTAATGAGTAACAATCCCAGATGGGGATCCTGGCTGCGCTACTGCTTATTGTATACTTTATTTCCTTTTATTATACATATTTGATGTGTGTGTCTATATTTATTTATTTATCTTTATTTGCTAGAGAGAAAAGAGAGAATGAAGAAGAAAATAGACTTTACTCGAGCTGTTGATGATTATATTATTTTTTGTATGTAAATAAATAGAATTATTTAAACTGAATAATGTTTCATTTATTTCAGAAAATATTGCCTGGAAATTGAGAAATACTTTTGTTTGCTTCAGAGTAAGTTATTAAAAATTATTATAAAGGAAAAACAGTAATTTAAATGATTACTGATTTATATTAAATTAGAAAATAAAAGTAACAACATTAGATTGTGTTTGCTCTGTCGCATATAGGAAAGTATTTCTCTTGAAGAAAAAAAAAAAAAAAAAAAAGGCCACATAGAAATGGAAATTTTTATTATTTTTTTAAATTAAAGTATTATTAGCTTTTAACTAGAAAGGAATTAGGGAATATTAGATGAGAAAAATGCAAAGATTACAATATTAAAAGATATTATTAGTTAAAGTAATCTTTGGGATTTTTAATATCATATTTGTCACATTGTAATATGTAAAACCTATTTAATTAAGCTATTAAATGGGCAAGAAACTGCTATTACTTTAGCATAAAAATGTTTTTAAAAGATTATCATTGAATATATAAAAAGTTTCTTTTTGCACCATTAAGGAATTCATTTTCAGAGAAAGTTATTAAAAATTATTATAAAGGAAAAACAGTAATTTAAATGAGTTAAATTAGAAAATAAAAGTAACAACATTAGATTGTGTTTGCTCTGTCACACATAGGAAAGTATTTCTCTTATAGACGAAATGAAAAAAAAAAATAGCTACATAGAATTTTTTTTTTTTTAATTAAAGTATTCTTAGCTTTCAACTAGAACACATATTGCAACAGTGTATAATATACAGTATATTGGAATTCTACATATTTGGTGTGTTAGCAAACACAGGTTTTTTTCCCCCCTCATACAATGTATAATTAGCTGATCCTGTACCAGTGAACTGTATTCAAAAGGTAAGTAACTGAAAATATAATTCAATATTTATTTTTCATTTGAAATTTTGTTGAAAAAACCCATATAAAAAGTAAAAATAGGAAAAGAATTCATATTCTGAAAAAAATGTTATTCGTCAATTTTCATCGTAATTTTATTATAAAAGATTCGTGAATGACAGCGAGTATATCCTTTTATAAAATGGTTTGTACATTTGAATTTTTACATTGTCTTAATGTGATTTATTTTTAAATATAAAATTCTGTTTAATTTCTTTAAAAGGTAGTTAAAAAAGCAACATTGAATCTGAGAGCAATGTCTTTTACAGACACGTGTGTGAAAAAGAGTTATGTTCAAGTTCACCACCAATAATTTTCAAATGTCTACGCCTATGTGCATAAGAATGATTTTAATACAAATAAAAGAAATTTTCCTAAAGAAAATTTCTTAACATAATTTAGGAACATTTTAATATGAAAATATGATCTAGTAATGTGGTGGATTGATTACAAATTTAACCCGTCAGCACACGCGCCCCTTTCCATTACGTTACTACACGCGTGGGATAAATTCTACCCCAGTTGGTTTTCTTGAGTCAATTTCCCGACGGTTTGATTATAAACAAAAATTTATATTTTGAAATAAACTGGAAATCCATAAAGAACATAATTTAACTTAAAATAAGACGTTCTTGCTTGGATAAAAAGTATAAAGCTCAGAATGATAACGAACGAGTTTATCACATTTTATGTAATGATTCTGAGCTGGGGTAGATTTTATCCCAGCGCGTGTGCTGACGGGTTAATATATATATATATATATATATATATATATATATATATATATATTATACACACACATATAGTAAGATATATATTTGTACAGAATCGGTACAAATAAGGGTGCTATCTCCCCCAACTCCAAGGAGTTTGATGTTTCAGAATATGTCAGTCATCACAGGTCAGAATAATAATTCTTTTTTTAGAATCAGAAATTACATAAACTCTAAAATAACTTGTCTGATTTGAATAAAATAGAAACATTTGCATTAAATAAACAGTTTAAGTGCACAAATTATCCGTCCTGTTGCAATATTCTCAAAGTGAGACACATCATCAATGAGTACTTTGGTTAATTTTAAAAATATGAAGAAAAACTTATCAATTATTTCTAGGCTGTCCACAACAAGATTAAAAAAATAAAAATCCCCCTCCCCCCTCTCGAAGAAAGTTCTGACATGGCACCCCTGAGTACACTGTTCAACACTCAGTAAAACTTAAAAAATAAAATATATTCAAATATTAGCAATTACTTTAAAGGAAAAAAGCAATATATTAATTAAAATATAAAAATTAAATAATTCAAATTTTAGCAATTACTAAAAGAGAACTATATAATTATTAAAATATGTAACTTGCTAAATGTAATATGAATTCTTAAATATAATATAAGCTAATAAAATCATTCTTCTTTTTTTTTTTTTTTCAGTATATAAATATTAGACTAAAATTTAATTTCCCACCGAAACAAAAGAAAAGCCCAGTAGTAGTAAAATTAAAAAAATATATTCAAATTTTAGCAATTACTTCAAAGGAAAAAAAAAATATATATATTTATCAAAATATGTAACTTGCTAAATGTAATATGACTTCTTAAATATAATATGGGCTAATAAAAATCATTATTATATTTTTTTTCAGCATATAAATATTAAGCTAAAATTTAGTTTCCCACACAAACAAAAGAAACAAACACTCAGTAAAATTTAAAAAATAAAATATATTCAAATTTTAGCAATTACTTTAAAAGAAAAAAAACAATACATTAATTAAAATATGTAACTTTCTAAACGTAATATGACTTCTTAAACATAATGTAGGCTAATAAATAGCATTATTTCCCTTTTTTTTCCAGTATATAAATATTAGGCTAAAATTTGGTTTCCCACAAAAACAAAGGCAAAATTCAATTAGTAGAACTTAAAAAATAAAATATATTAAAATTTTAGCAATTACTTAGAAAAAAAGCTATGTATTAATTAAAAAAAAAAAAAAAAAAATCAGCAAATACATTAAAGGAAAAAAAAAAACAATATATTAAAATATGTAACTTGCTATGTAATATGACTTCTTAAATATAATAAGAGCTAATAGAAAGCATTTTTTTTTCAGTATATAAATATTAGGCTAAAATTTAATTTCCCACAGAAACAAAAGAAAAATTATAAGTCAAGTTATTTTATTGAAAATCTCATGCCTCTGTCAATTAAGATTTAAAACTAACAGATTAATCAAAACATTTTTAATTTCCTTTATAGATGCTTATGATAAAAGCATTATTATCTACCTTTGATTGTAATTCTTGTTACAATGCTTAATATGAAATCCTGTAACTAGCCTTACGTTTCTACATTTTGGTATGCTTGTCCTAAAACACTTACAAAGTACCTCAGATTGTGTCAACTAGCAACCTTTTATAATGCTTTTTACAATGTTGGCAAACCTTTCAGACAAAGCCTTTAAAAAGCATCTAGTCATTTACATGTTGGGGTTATAAAAATGTTTTAAAAATGAAAAATTGTTATCTGGGATATGGCTTCGTAGGTTCCCGTATCGATGCAAACAAACCTGCTCTGAGGGTTTAAATAAATTAGCGGCAATGGCGGATAAAATTTGTGAATGCACGCAGATAGGTGTTAATTCTCTGGATTCGTGGGGGCTGAATAAACACCTTTTAATCAGCAAAATAAACAGTTGAATCAACTGCAATTGCAGGTTGAGGAATTTTCAAAGCTGGTTGGAGCGAGTCCTTATCCCAAATCACCTAGGGAACCCTACCGACGGAGCTCATTTAATTCAAAGGATAGGTCACATAAAGAGGGATGGCTATGTTGGAATCATTTCCAATTTCGGGAAAAGGACTGAAAGTGTGTTTCCCGTGCGCTCACCAACCAAAAACGATCATCGCTCGCAAGAGCAACTGCGGCTACTGCACGTATGAGCTTGAATGACAGACTTTATGTTACTGATAAGGTTACACAATACAGCTTTTTGATAGATGCTGGCAGCGTTGTTTCATGTTTTCCGAAGTCATTTTTAGTTAAAAATACTAGTAAGAGGATTTCACATTTTATGCCACTAATGGGTACTAAAATCTGGACTTACGGTATTAAACTATTGACTTTGGATTTAGGTTTGAAACGCAAATTGCAATGGCCGTTTATCATAGCCGAGGTAAGTAAACCGATTATTAGTACTGACTTTTTGCAGCATTTTGGTTTACTGGTCGATTTAAGAAAGCGTTGTTTATTAGATTCGTTGACTAACTTTCAAATAAATTTCAAAATAACTGTTTTTAACAAAAATGGATGGGCGGATTATGATGAAGTTTTAAAATCTCGTATAGTGAATGAATGTACACGAAATGACCTAAAATTTTGATCTTTCATTTAATACTATTAACATACAGTATGCCCACTAAAGTCCCTTGCCACCCTCTTAACTTCGGAACGGCTGCTTCTATATTCATAAAAGTGGTGTCTAGGTATAGTAAAGTAGTCATGCGCTACTGAATGAAACCGCCTACGGAGCCACCTGGTAAAAAACTGCGGAGTTAGCATTCCTATCTCGAAAACGGAAAGAGATAGGGAAAACAAGTGATTTACAAAGTTGTAGAGAATCAACGATTTAGTACAAAAAACATCTTGTGGACATTAATGCGAAGAATAGAACGGTTAACACGCGCATTTGTTTTTTCGTGATTTCCTACACTGTGACGTGACAAAACGATCTTATAAAGAAAGAAACAACCAGTTATGAAACAGCAGGTGTATGCGATCCCTCCAGAAACATTGCAGGACCTTAAACGACGCATTACGGACGCTTGTACCAACGTGTCACCATTTGTGCTCCAACGTGCGCAACGTGAAATTCAAACACGGATCCAAATATGCATTGTAGCTGACGCTGAGAAGTTTGAACATCTAAAATAAAGGTATATTATTATAACTAGTTGTTTTTTTCTTTCTAAGATCGTTTTGTCACGTCACAGCGTAAGAAATCACGAAAAAACAAATGCGCGTTTCATCCGTTCTATTCATCGCATTAATGTCCACAAGGTGTCTTTTCGTACTAAATCGATGATGCTCTACAATTTTGTAAATCACTTTTTTTCTGTATCACTTTCCGTTTTCGAGATAGGAATGATAACTCCGCAGCAGTCCACCAGGTGGCGCCGTAGGTGGTTTCATTCAGTAGCGCATGGCTACTTTACTATACCTAGTCACTACTTTTATGAATATATCAGCAGCCGTTTCGAAGTTAAGAGGGTGGCAAGGAACTTTAGTGGGCACACTGTATATTTGCTTTATGTTGAAAAAATAATTTCCGAAAAGTTTCTAAATTCATAAATACTAAAGTTTGGTGTCGATAAGGTCGATTGTGTCGTCATTTTTATTAGACTCTATTTATTTGTCTAACGTAAGTATTACGAGAAGTAGCTCATACGGGTGAATTGTGTGAGTATTGTTTTGCATGCAATTTATCATTGTTTCGATAAGTATGCATCTATTTCTGATTTAAAGTTAAAAAACATTAAACTCAATTTCCCGAAAAGCAAAATTCCAAACGAAAAGGCGGCTGCCTAAGTATTTCTTGAAAGTACAAGTGGGTCAAAAAGTTTTAAGATATTAAGATGTAAATATTTTTTTAAAGAAAAATAAACCTTCTTGAAATTTTTTTATTTATTTTCAAATTCACAAAAACATAAAGCTTGACAAATCACAGTTCACAGTTGACATTCATAAACAAATACAATACAATGCAAGTTTTGGTTTACATCTAATAGTTGACTAATTCAAAAATATAATTAGTAATAAATTTATTTCAAAATACTTTCATCTTACATGAAAGCTTTTAACTAAATTATAAAATCCCCAGCTGACAAGGGCAAAAAAAAAAAAAGTAAAACATAATAAAAACTAAGGGTATGCCCTGCAACAGTTCTACAATCCATACTCAAACTGAACTAGCTCTATGTCTGAATTCGAAATTGAACATTCTAAGAATTGCATGGTGGCGCCATCTGTTATCTAAGAAAGCAACTAAATCCTAAATTGATAGTAAATTCAAACTAATTGTACTGAACACAAGCTTTAAAGAATTTGTTGACTTTTGACCAGGGCCCGACAAGCAAGTTTTTGTGCCCAGGGCACTTTCGATTTTTCGTGCCCCCTTAGATTGGTTGATTTACTGATGCTTGTTTTTTTTATAGATTAGACACTTATTTGAAAAGTGTCAACTCAAAAAATTATACAAGTTTGTCGGAAAATTGAAAAACGGTGTCAGGAATAAAAATTAAATATTTTTCTTATTATTTATTGAAATGTGCTGTTTTAACCATAGGTTCAGATATATTTTTGTCACTTCATCGTATTAATATCTCAAATATCACATTTTTTTCAGTTGTGTCACTATTGGAATAAATGTGCAATATGATAAAATTGAATGACTTGATAAATACAGTATATCATTTGCTAGAAAATACTGATAAGAACTCTACTTATTAATGATGTTATTGATATTAAATGATAAAAACATACTGATACTGAGTGGGAACAAAAGTCCTAAAAGTATTCAAACAACTTCTAATTTAAATTCTAATTTCGTGCCCCTCAGAAATTTCGTGCCCAGGGCACACGCCCCGGGTGCCCGTGCGATAGTCAGGGCCTGCTTTTGACATTTCAAAAGGTATTTGACCCTTACATCAATATTTTTCTGAATAATATTTTAGAATATTTAATTGTTTAAACAAAAACTGAAAATTCAATATTATACTATTTTTGCTCTATAAAAAACAACGTCGTGTAAAAGTAAATTAAGTGTTACCGTAACAGATAATTTCATAGTTTTTCATTTACTTTAAACAAAATAGGTTTTCTTAGATGATTCAATTCTTATAATTTGATTCGATTTATTATTTCAGGTTAATTGAATAGATAGCAATTAGATTTGTCTTTTCGAGTACTTGGCTGTGCATGATTCTTTTTCAGTTCCTTTTATCTTTCGTAATTCGATTTTCCTTTAAAGAAGTATTATTTAAATGGAACAGACTTAAGAACTACATTTAAAGGCATGATCAGGCTATTTGTAGTATGTTTTAAAGCATCTGCTTAAAATACTCCGTAAGAGCAATATCGGATGATGAAAATAGCCCAATAAAAATTAAATTTGTTTTTAACACTGTCCAACATAGTTGAAAAGTGATTATGAATTCGGTTTGTCTGTCTGCCGCCTGTCTGTCCGTACTCTAATTCGCGTAAATATACTCAGATTGCCATGCAATTGATGTATGTTATTTAGGTTTACTATGGTATTTTCGGTATTGAAAATGAAGTGTGTAGCACTTATACTTTTTTACAAGGATACTCAAAAGAATTCCGTTATATTACGGTCTATCGGGAGAAATCATTTGAGGTTTATTTTAATGATCTTACACTATTTCAATCATATTGAAATTGATATGTATCACTAAGGAGCATTACAAGTGGCTTACTATAGAATATTGTGAGTATTGCATTCATTGTTCATTTACAGCGGTACACAAAAGTATTCGGTTAAAGTACTGTCTGTTAATACGTAGGTTGATCCAAAAAAAAGTTTACAAGCAGAAGCATTTGAAACGTAATAATTGTGGAGCGAATATTTCCACTCAGGGTGGTTGACAGATGGTGCTAGTTGTCCTACAGCGGTTCTACGAGTAAGTAGCGTCAGTATGCAGACACTTAAGAGTGACAGTAATGGCACGACGTCTGGAAAAGTGGTCTCGCATAGAGGTGCGAGCCGTAATTCGATTCTTATGGGCCAAGAATGTGGCCACATCCGAAATTCAAAGGCGTCATTCTTCTGCATGACAATGCCAGGCCCCATACAGCTCGCCAGACTCAGGAATTGCTGCAAAGGTTCCAGTGGGAGGTCTGGAATTACCCCCCATACAGCTCCGATTTGGTTCCAAGTGACTATTTCCTTTTTCCGGCGTTGAAGCGAAACTTATCCGGAACACGGTTCACCTCAGACGATGCAGTGAAAACAGCTGCCGAGAAATGGCTCAATGAGCAGGGCCCTGATTACTACCAAGCCGGGATAAATAAGTTGGTCGAACGTTCTGACAAATGCCTAAACAAGTTGGGCGACTATGTGGAAAATTAAGACCAGATGTGTCTCTTGATTGACATTTGTATCTTGTTTCTATTGTTAATAAATACTTTTTCCTTTGCCTTGTAAACTTTTTTTTGGATCACCCCTCGTAATAACTGCTGGAAGTGCGTTTTCATTCGCAGTACGTGTTTTTAAATTTAACTAATTTTTTGCCCATTACTTGATGTGTATAATTTCTATAGGTCATATACAGGCAGCAGAAAACCTCTCGAGTACATTTGTGTTTAGTGACGGAAATTGCTGAAAGATAATTTTAACTGTGCCATGCGTTTCCTAACTGAACTAAATTTTAGCATTCTATGTAGTACAAATCTGTAGATCATACACAGGTTTTCGCAAAAGAATTCGGATATTTTTCTGAATATTGTTGATAATTCCTGAAATTGGATTTTTAAATGTGTTATGCGTTTTCCAAATTGTGCACTTAGACATTAGACCTAATTAAACGGCAATGATTTCTAAAAGCATTATGGAAGTGTTCGAAAGTGTTACATAATTTATACTTCACGCATGATTTTTCTTTTTTGTTTAAACAACGCTGAATTTATTAGTTTTAAAAATGATTTTCCCGTGCTAAATGGAATAGAAATATTGATATTTCAAATTGCGCAACAATATTAAAAAAAAATATCTTAAAGGTCAAATTTAATTTATTTGTGAAAAATCTCAAATCCTTAATAAACTGTCAATTGTAATTTGAAAAAATTTATATATTAAAATTTGACTTTATGTACGTATTTACACTATTTTATTTATTCCAACTTGGTTTTAGTATGTAAAGATGTAATTTTATAAACGATTTTTCATTTACTTCTTCATATCTGCTAAACTTATAAAACATATGTTCACAAATGTGTTTTCAATGACAATACAACATTTTAGTATTTTTAGAACTCAATTATAAAGTAATAACTTAATTTTAAGGTATTTTTACGTTAGCCCGCCACAGGTGATAAATCGCCAAATACTTTTTATGGTTAGAATTGTATACAAGTGTCAACATAACCGATATATCTTATTAAAATTGTATCCCGTAATTTTCAATATGTATTTTTCTGAATTTAACATAACTTGTGAATACCAGTTCTCATTTATTTCGAGAAATTTTATGAAAACAATATTTTAAATATTTTCTAGCTGAAATATAAATCTAGATATTTTTTTCACAAAACCGAAACATCTTATACAATGCACATGCAAAAGATCGGATTACCACTCAGCTAGCAATATATCAGTAAAATATGTGAGACGACATTTTAAACATGTACAAAATAATTAATTCAAAAAAAATTTTCTATGGATTGATAAAATTGTTACAATTTTAATTACGAAAATTAAATATTAGTTTTATAAATTTTCGGATATCAAAATATCTTTATTCATAGAATTTGCACTTAGCTATATGTGACATGTAGAGAATATTCGGATATTATGGAATAGTCGGGCATAATATGGAATACCAAGGTTTCTGTTTGGTAGAGTGCTGCCACCAAGCGGCAGTATCATAAACTACTTAAGAACGTTCCAGAATGTCCCCCAGAACACGCAGCTCGTCGGTCTGCGTCAGGGCGTGCTGTGGAAATAAATATTTATTTTTCGTCTTTGGAAAGTTTTATTAGTGGTAAGTGGCTATTCATACAAGTTTTATAAGAAAAATTAAGGATAAAAATATCTGCAAACAACATTAGTGAAGCCAGAATATCGTCTCATTTATCCCTTTAAATAAACGTAAATTTGTTATGTTAGGCGTAATTTAGATAATCATATGTATTATTTCTGTTGTCAACATCCCCTTTTCTATGAATTTACGAAATGCACAACAGCAAATCAGATAACATTCGAAAGGTTTTTGAAGCGACTTCTGACATAGTACACTTACATTTCGTTGAAACATGTTTTTCGATTGAAAATTGCTGTTAATTAAAAATTAAATCGGCATTGTTTTTATAAATGAAATGAAACAAAAATTCCTCAAATTAGTGTTGCAACAAAAACAAAATACCGCATTATATGCTGCTCAAAAATGATTATAAAAAAAGAATAAATAGCACAAAAAAGATAAAGCATGATTTCGCCGCGCGGGTTTATTTTATATTTATGGTTAAAAAGCAAAATTGAAATTGAAATGTTTAGAAGTAAAAGAAACCATCGTTCGAACGAACTGTGGAGTGGTTACATTTATTGCCCTTTCTATTACCTCAAAATAGAAATTTAATTATACTCAAATTACCATTACTATAACCCATCTACTCCTCATTAATTTTATAGTTTTTCCTTCTATCCACTTTTCCCTTTTTCTGTACTTTTTAACAAAATCTAATTCATGAAGATTACATTTGTGTAGGGATTGCTGCATCTTTGTTTGGATGATACTAACAAGTGAAGGGCTGTTCGAACTGATTTTTCAAACAATTCTGCGAAGGGGGTCTTACTATTCACAGAATGAAGAGTAGAATGATTTTCCAACAAAAATCGTGAAATTGACAAAGTTATACCACCTTTGTCTAGCTTTTTGAGAAAATTTTTCTCGTATACTTTTCTGCTTGTCGATTAGATGATGGGTGGTATGAGGGAATAAGTGTATATTTAATTCCATTTGACTTAAGAAATTCTTGAAATTCATGGCTTGTGAACTAAGTTCCATTGTCACTGACCAATTCTACAAGTAATAAAAATCTAGCAAAAATTATCAGTAATGCTCTAGTTCATTTACTGTTTAACTAGATTTATTATCTACTAGTTGATTTGCTGTCAGTACTAGGTACAACCTGTACCTCTAACCATTTAATATAAGAATCCACAACTGCTAAAATATATTTACTTTCAAAAGAACCAGCATAATCTCTATTCTTTCCCAAGCTAATTCTGATTCAATTTTCAAAAGTTTTATTTTAAGGTTATCCCTAACAAACATTTGGCATCTACTACAAGAGTTTACCATTCGTTAATTTTAATTATCCACTAGTATAAATGCCCGTCCTAGGACGGTGGGTAGAAATCATGGTTTTCACTTAAAATGTGAAATAATTAATAGAAATATTTATGTAGTATTCATTGACAATACGGAAAACTGGCATGAAACGTTAAGTTGAGGGCCTGGTTAATGCATGGTCCTCTGGGAATTTAACAACAAAAATTTGTAATCTTATGTAAATAAGATGAGGGAAAATTGCAGATGTCTCTTGATTAGTAAAAGAAAACAGATATATATATTGAATGCAATATCAGTGCAAATAGTTTTTACTGACTGACTTGCATCGACTTGCATCTGACTTGCAACAAACATTACCTCTAAGAAATATAAACATGTTTACATACTATTCATCGGCAATAAGTTACCTGAAACTTTAAGTTAAGATTCTCTGAAGTTTCAACAACAAATTTTTAATCTGGTGTAAATAAGACGACAGAACAGAAAATAAATTACTGATCTTTCTTATTCTTAATTAGTAAAAATAAACAAAAATTATATTTAATTAAATTTATTTATCTATGCTAGGCCACCAGATGACATCCCGAGCGCTAGCTTCCATGCTAGATATACCCTGATGAACCGAATCTAGTCATTTTACCATATATTTGCAACCTTCATCTAGTATAATTACTGTATGTCCCAATAATAAACGATTTCCCCCGAAAATTCCTCGCGTTTACGAAAATATGATTGGAATTCCTCCGACTTAATCTTTTGCCTCTATCCATATAAAACTCACTCTAAAATTAATTTTGTTACTGTGTTTTGAATTGTCTACTTTGCAATAGTTTAAGAAGTAACAGGGCAATCATATCTATTTTAAAACAAACATTACTTCAGATAGGTTACTCACTATATTTACAGTTTCTGGGAGAGGTAATGTACGACTTAATGCATCAGAAGTTCTATTAGTATTAATATTATTTATCTTCGCGATTCTTAATAGTATAATCATATTCTTCTAACATTAGCGACCATCTCAGGATTCTAGATGTTAATGTATTAGGTGCCTTTTAAGTAGGATCAAACATTCTAATTAAAGCAGGGGTCTGTCCAGACTTTTTTTCTCAGGGTCCTGTTTTTGTAAAATGGTGAACAGCTTTTTAGATTTGTGAAAAATCTAATTATAATTTTGTGAATTTGAAATGATCGTTATATTCAGGTTCTTGTTTATACATTTTTAAGAAGATATATGGATGTAAAATACATATTTTTTCTTTATATATGTAAAAGTGAAAGGTCAGATTTTACTTTTAAATGATTAATTTGTGAAATGTTATGTTTAAAGATGGAAAAATTTTATGGAAAACTTATCTTTAAGGACAAAGAATTTTGTGAAGGGACTTACTTGTTTTAGGGAAAATAATTTTGTAAAGGGTGCTTTTTTAGGGAAAATAATTTTTGGAAGGGTCCTGTTTTGAAATGAAAAATTTTGTGAAGAGTTCTTTAAAGGACCCAATTTTTTCCTAAACAGATCCCTGTAAAGGCTTATGATCTGCTATAATGTTAAACCATTTACAAGCTAAATATTGATGAATTTAGTAACTAGAAATATTTCACATAAAGTTTTTATCTATCATTGTATAATTTCTTTCTGCTTTATTCATAGATGTTTAAACTATTGGTTTTTCCTTACCCTGACCAATATGACTTAAAACACAACTAATGTCATATTCAGAAATATCACAGTTTAAAACAACTTCTTTGTTAAGATCACACAATTCAAAACAAGAGGTTTACATAAAATCTGTTTAACTTTCTGAAATGCCTTTTCATGCATTTTTTACCATAGCTACTTTTTATCGTTATGTAATAATCTATCAAAAGGTTTTAATACATCTAAAATATTAGGTAGATAGTCTATCCTTCTATATTAAAAAAAAGTAATCTGGAACTGAGCCAAAAACGAAATGGACCAATCAAATTCTGCGTAGATATTCCGGGTTATTCTCATCGCTTTTTTACTAGGGACTTTTTGAGGAGCTATTACTTTTTTTCTAGCCATCCTACAGATTCGAAAATCATACCACCAGACGCGAAATATAACAAGCTTTCAGAAATTAAAAAAATTATCACGGTCGGACAATAAAAATTAAAAAAATCCTTAAAAATCGAGTAAAAAATCTTTTATTGAAAAAGTCATTTTTTTATATTGTTGCCAATTTCTAAATAAGCGCAAAGGATTATATTTTATCTCAAGTAAAAAATGTATTTGCGCGAGTCTATTAAAAACAATAATGAAAGTTTAAAATAATAATTAAATGATCACGTGTTCAAAGCAGGAAATAAAGAAAATTGTGTTTACACATGAATATTAAAAATAAAAAAGATGAATTAAATGAAAAAGCATTATAACTAGTTAAATGAAAAAGCATTATAATTTGATTACAGAAAGTCGCCGTTCGTGATATCCTCATCATCATCTTTTTAAAACAGGATACATTAACAGGTTTTAAGAGGCTGTGAAATCAGAACGGGGGTTGGTGAGCGTAGCGAGCAGGGGGCAGAGCCCCCTAGTATAATATAAATTAATCAAACAAATGAATGCAATTGTGACACATTAGTTGGAAAAGGAACATTCATTATAACATCTACTTTTTATCGAATAAGGTTTAATTCCTTCCTGTGAAATATTATGTCCTAAATAGCTAATTTCAGAGACCAAGAATTTTAATATTTCCCTATTTAATCATTTACCATGACCGGAAAAGTATTTCAGAATATATTCAACTCTTTCAGAATGCTTTGTGTGTGTGTGTGTGTGACAGACACTGATTTAGCACTATAACACCATCTAAAAACAGATTTTAGTAATGACAAAATGTTAATTTTGGATAAGTAAATTTTGCAAGCTGAAAAAATGTAAAATGCTTGCAGATTTGAAACTTTGTCATTGGTCAACGTTTCAGTTTTGGAATAGTTTATAATATTTGGCAAAAAATCGCAGTTTTTAACACTTTCCAACCTAGTTGAAAAGTGTTTATGACTTGGGTTTGTCTGACCTTCTGTCCGTGCTCTAACTCCCGTAAATATGCTCGGATTGCCCTTTTATATGATATTGTCGTTATCAATAGCATGTTCCCTATTTCAACTTATTAAACGGTAATGATTTGTAAAATTATTTTGGAAGCGTTGGAAAGTGTTACATAATCTATGCTTGATGATTTTTCGTTCTTGTTTAATCATGAATTAAGTCAAGGCCGATATAAAATGGAAGTACTTAAAAATATTCATCATCAAAAATTTTAATTTACAAAATATTTTCGTCAACGACCAAGCCATTATGTTATTTTCTGAAGGAGATTTTTACAAAACGAGATGTCGTGTATGAACATAGTAAGCAGCATAACTGGTTTACTCAAGCACATTATATGTTTTATTGTAGTTATTAGAAGGATTCTTACTTCCCATCAAGCATATTATATAAATTTTGGAATTAATATAATTTTTTTTATCGCACGTTACAACTCATTCCAATTGAAAAATAGTATTTAATTGTTTTTGAATTTGATTATTATGGGAACTCCTTTATTATTGATAGAAGGACGTCAACATTTTTAAAAGAGCTATTATGCGTTTTTTTGTAAATTTTCATTTTTACACTAAGTTAAAAATATAAAGATGGGTCCTACAGAAAATTTAAAGCCTTCCTTTTCTTCCTGATGAATTTATTTTTAAATAGAATGTCGTATGTACATCTTTAAACAGTACAGGTCATTTAAATAATATTACCTAGGGATTTAAGCCCATTATAATTGATCATGATTTAAGGTATTAATGTAAATGAAATTAAAAAAAAATGTACTATACATACGTTAGCTTTGAGATCATTCTTTAGCAGATTTATTAATACGTGTTATTTTACTTGTTTACATTGCATTATTTCTGAATTTCATGTTATCGCACATAAACAAACACAGCCATGTCTTATATTTGCAAAATAAACAGTTAAAGGTCTTTTAAGAGAGAATTTGCATAAGCACTAAAAGAAAGAAGAAGGCTTTTCGAAAAAACTATTCACACCTCAGAGTAAATTTTAAGTAAATATTTCAATTACAATCAAGATTAACATTAAAATGCACCCTTTGCGACTCAAACTGGCGAAAAATTCTTCCTGCTATAATATTTAAAATGCAACTTTGAGGCTTTACAAACTCTGCAACTTTGTGATTTATAAAACACTTTTCATCTTATATGAATTCTAGAAAATAAAAAAGGTAATATTGTTTAGGAAATGCCACGCAACACAGATCCATCGAGATTATAATTCTACTTCGACTCATGAATGTTACAAAATACTTTTTGCATATTAATATCATGTTCTCTTGTACATTTTTACTCGCATTTTAATCAGCAGAAGTATTTAAAATTAATATAAATGAGCCACAGAGCTTCATAAATGCTCGTTTTAATTTTCACGTGTTTTAGAAACCAATGGATACATTTTTTAAACTGAGAACCAACGAAGGAAATTACGCAATTCGTTTGTATATATCTATATTTAATGAACTTTTATGCATAACTTTTGAACGGATACTCTGATTTTCAAACTTTTTTTTCTATGAAAAAGATTTGTACTTTAATGGGTAGTTCGTCGAATTGGATTTAATGCCACAAGGTCCACCTTTGGACTTGCTACGCCAAGAAAAAAATAAAGATTAAAAAGGTGCATTTAAACAGTAAAATAGTGATACATATACACATTTATTAAAAGTACCAGGTAAAAGTGTACGAAATTAAAAAGTGGAAATAGATTTACACAAGTTAAAATGTACATTTAGAGATTACACCTCGAGAAATAAAGTAGTTAAAAATCAAATAAACTTGAACCCTTCGAATGCAAAATTTGCGTAGCGTAGTAGCAGGTTGGAATCTTTAACATTGGCAAATTGGGGGCCAAGACGTGATGCCTTAATTTTTTCTTCGCAGCTTTCTACTGTGAAGATACTTGATATGAAAATTTCTTTTTGTTTTTCCGTACATATGGCTTTTATTTTCCTTGCTGTGCTGGATAAATATAAGGTTTTTGAAAAAGCAACAGAGGAGTGTTTTGGCGATGTTTAGATGGATCTATTGTGGCAGGCTGTGATGAAGATGATCGTAATCCAGAAGGATGTCTATCTTTAAAAAGATATTAATAAAGAAATAAAATAATTAATAAAGAAAAGTATTCTATTGTGACGGGCTGCGATGAAGGTTGTAAAAGTCTCAATTGGGGAAGGAATACTTAGTGGCCTACATGCATATCACGTCATTTTTTCTCTACAGTACTAGATGATAATGCGACAGCTGTATCACTGGATGAGGAAGATAGAGTTTGGGTGCGTAATTTATCTGATCTGAAACACTTTACCTTTCTGCTCAAATAAGTTTCAATATGGGTTACGTGCAACTTTACTATGTCAAAGACTTCAGCCTTTAGTTTCAGAAGATAAACAGATACATGAGAGGAAAAGTCATCAATAATAGACAGTAAATACCTATTGCCACACCTTCTCTCAACTTTACATGGCTCTACACATCACAATATAGCAGCTCTAATAGATGGGCAGAATATATCTAGCAAACTGCAGTATCATACCCCAACAGATGGGGTTCTGGATTGAATATGTTTACGAGCTTCGGGATAGGAGAGATTTTGAATAATTTAATAGTCTGAATTTCTTTGTGAAGTAATTATCGATGGCATGGTCTTGAAAATGCAGAATGATTATTATGTTTACAGTTTGCAAAAAGCTAATCATTTACACAATTTTTATTGTTGTGACCGACTTCTGCACAGCATGCGCAGGTGTTTTACTATGACCGTAGTGCTGGTACCATAAGCAACATAGAGGATATGTAAGGTCACACAGTGCAGCTCAAATATGCTGCTTTGACTCTTGCAGATAAAGTAGCGATATTGAAAACTAATATTATGAGCTTCATAGGAAGCACTTTCTCTTTCTGTTGGATAGTTATTCGGCGAACATCAATAACAACTTAATCTTTCAGGTATTCCAGGATTTCATCTTTAGTAAAGTATACCGAAAAGTAGTAGCCGTGACGAGCAGTCTGCTGTTTCAAGATTCTTGAGTGGACACTTGAGATGCCTGAAATTTGACAACGGTATCAAGATTTTCCCAATTTGTGGAAAGTGCAAGACTGCGCCGCCCACCCCTGACCATCTCCTTTCCTGTTTGGACTTGACTAGGAGTGACCTTTCGGAGTGGCCTTTTATCGTTTTGGACTTCCTCCAAATTTTTGGGCTCATGGACTTGGTCTAGCCTATTGGCAAGATCATTTAGGATTAGAAACAAGAACAACAACAACAACAACAACAATATATTTATGGAAAAGGTGACTTAATCATTGAGAAATAAAAAAGTTTAAAAACTTTGTCGGATTCCTCTTCTCCGTCCACACAACTTTGAAGTATAATCCGGTCTTTTGATATGCTGCCACCACCGATATGAATACGTGATATCGGACATGTTACGTGATGTATATTAAAAAAACTTAACTCTTTCAATTATACTTAAACTAACACTTTATTTACGATACTTACATTTAAACTCGGATGTAACTTATCCGGTTCAACATTAAATAAAAAAAAATACAGAAAACTACTTTCTGTGTACCGCTAGGCTACGTTAATTCACTCAGAACCGATATTTCTATTAATCTCACACCCGCTATATCTCTTCCTTTCGAGAGATCTCCCTCCATACACGCCCCCCAGGGGAATACCTTCTTTAGGTATTTACGGGTTTCGCGACCCCGGATTCCTGAGCGATCTTTCTCCCTTCCTGCCTTCTTCTCTGTTTAGTTGTCTATCCTTTTTTCTTTGTTTCACACTTTTTAATCTTCTCTTTTCAGTTTGTTATACCTCTTTGTTCTTGTTCATGTTTGATTGTTTTACTAACTTTTTTGTTCACTTTGTTCCACTAACATTGTTTTTGTTCTTGAGTTTAAAAAAAAAAAAAAAAAAGAAAAAAAAATTTAAAAAGAGTGAAAAAGACAAAAAATACACCTTGTTTCTAAGTTTTCTCTCACATAGCTTCTTTTTTATCTTCTCTTTTCAGTTTGTTATGCCTCTTTGTTCTTGTTCATGTTTGATTGTTTTACTAACTTTTTTGTTCACTTTGTTCCACTAACATTGTTTTTGTTCTTGAGTTTAAAAAAAAAAAAAAAAGAAAAAAAAATTTAAAAAGAGTGAAAAAGACAAAAAATACACCTTGTTTCTAAGTTTTCTCTCACATAGCTTCTTTTTTATACAATAGTGGATTTTTTTATTTTCACGTGAGACACTCTGGGTGCTGAGGTTTTTTAATCTCTTCGACTCGGTTCTACCTTTTTAGGCTGATCTTGAGTCCCAGAGTGCAGGGCATTTTCCGAATTCCGGTTCCGTGATCGGAGGACGCCATACATTGTATGGTGGCTGTTAGGACCAACACCGGGAGACTGGTGCCTTTCGGTGAAAGGGGTTGTAGGTTGGACAGAGCTGTAAAGGCTTACCTACTGACTCCTGATTCCAATGTGAAAGAACTAGATATTAGGAAGTGCTATCGAGTTTAATCCAATGTTCGAAAAACGTGGTGGTTTGTTGATAGTTTTCACCCTTTTGAAACCTGCGCCCAGAAGTAAGGTTAAGAAGAAGGGTCGGTGACCAGGCCCGACGCCTGGCGTTAAAAAAAATCTAAACTATGGATACAACTAAAGGAAATAAGACATGCGATGTGGAGGCCCCACAACCAAATACATCCTGGGCTAATTTAGTCGAGGAAAATATTTCTTCCAATTTGGAAAATAAAGGTGCATCCTCTGATGCAACCAAAGCTTGTAGCTACTTAGATTTGTCATATAGAAATGCACGGTTCTTTATTGTAAAATGTGCTGAAGGCAATTTTGCCCTCAAATCACCTTTCCTAATACAAAAAGCTATACAAGGACTAGTTGGTGAACCAAAGACTATTAAAAAACTGAGATCTGGTGATTTACTTATTGAAATTAAAAATTCAACTCAAGCTGAAAATATAATGAAATGTAAATTCTTTGGAAATATACCAGTTACTGTATCTGCTCATAACTATTTAAATAGCTCACGTGGTGTCATCTCAGAACAAGACCTCACGTTTGTCTCAGAAACAGAAATACTTGAAAACCTTAAAGAACAACATGTTACAGGAGTTCGAAGAATAACAATTAAGAGAGATAATAAAATCATCCCAACGAAACATATAATACTTACATTTGATATACCTAACCTACCCACACACATAAAAGCAGGATACTTGAGTTGCCCAATCCGACCATATATTCCAAACCCATTGCGCTGTTTCAAATGCCAGAAATTTGGTCACTCCAAAAATAACTGTCGTGGAACTGTAACATGTGCTCGATGTGGAGGAAAAGGACATGAAAATGAAAACTGCACAGCTCCTGCTCATTGTGTAAACTGTGAAAAAGATCATCCATCGTATTATAAATCATGTGAAATCTGGAAAGTTGAGAAAGAGATCCAAACAGTGCGCACAAAACAGAACATTTCATATCCAGAAGCAAGAAAAATAGTTAAATCTCGCACACCCAATACAGGCATAAGTTACTCTGCTGCATTAATTGGTAATAAAACATATCAGACAATAGCCACTCAAACAGAAACAATAAAAGAAAACCTCTCTACTAATTCTGGTTCGACAACAAGATCAACACAATCCGTGTCTGTTAAATTAGTAAATTCTCTTCCTCCTAAATCGCCACAAAATGTCTCTGCAAAGTCATCGCAATCCATGTTTCCTAAAATTCCAATCCATCAAAAAGCCTCTCAAAATAACACCAAAACTACACCTATAAAACAATACCGCAGATCTGATTCAGAAAAACATGGCCTACCACCAATAAAATCCACTGTATCATCTGAAAACCCCGCTAATAAGAAAAAAAAAATTGTGCCACCTAAAAAAGAAACTCGTCTAAATAAAAATAATAAAGATAACAAGCATATGCATGATGAAGACGCTGTAACACTTCATCCAGAACCGGATGCAGAACTGAACGATGGAGGAGATGATATGTCTACTACCTCCGAACAAAGTGACGTTGATATATCTATCTAAAAAATTCAATCATGACTAATATTATCTCGTGGAACTGCCGTGGATATCATAATAAACATGCCGAAATCCGTAACATTCTCTCTGACCATCAACCACTATGCTTAGCTCTACAAGAAACCCATCTAAAGCCCAATGACAAATGCAAATTACGTAACTATGCTACATACCGAAAAGATTTTACAGCTAATGGAAGGGCCACTGGCGGAGTGGCTCTTATCATCTCCAATAATTTACCCCATTCTTATCTCTCTTTAAATACAAATCTACAAGCTATTGCAGTCCGTGTACATATTAAACAACTCATAACAATCTGCACCATTTACTTTCCTCCAAATCAAACTATTCAATCAGCACAACTCGATAACCTCCTTCTCCAACTCCCGGCTCCATAAATACTTATTGGAGATTTTAATGCACATAGTCAACTCTGGGGCAACCGTGATTCTAACCAACGTGATGATATTATTGAAAAATTTATTTCTGACAACGGCTTATGCCTGCTCAATAATGGTGATCACACTTATTTTCATGAGCCAACCCGTACTTTCCATGCAATAGACCTTACAATTTGCTCCCCAATACTCTATCCATTCTGGAATTTCTGGGTCTCTAATGACCTGCACGGCAGTGACCACTTTCCCACTTTTATTACACTGACTACTCCTGATAGGGATTGTAACAATTCTACCAATCGTTATATATATGACAGAGCCAACTGGCCAACATTTACAGCACTTGCAAATATCACAGCTGACATGATACAGGGGAATATTGACAATGCGCTTGATAATATAACTCAATGTATTATCAATGCTGCAGATTCTAGCATTCCTAAAACATCATCTAAACATAAACATAGAAAGCCATGGTGGAATAGTGATTGCCAAAATGCCAAGAAGAAACAACAGAAGGCTTGGGGAATATTTCGTAGGTACCCAACAAATACTAACTATATGGCATATAAAAAAGCAAAGGCTGAAGCTAGAAGAGTGCGACGCAAAAGCCAGCGTGAATCCTGGATCAACTACATCTCAAGCATTAATTCCAATACATCAAGTAAAGAACTATGGAATAAAGTGAAAAAATGTATGGGCGTCTACTCTGATCATCATATTTCAGTTTTAAAACATAACGGTCAAACCATCGCATCACCTAAAAACATCGCTGAGACAATAGGTAGTACCCTAGCATCTATTTCAAGCTCTGACTCATACCCAGAACCTTTCTTAACATATAAAAGACAAACTGAAAGAACCAGGATTAATTTTAACTCTCATAACTCATATGCATATAATAAACCATTTATCAAATCAGAGATGATAAAATGCCTGAGAGACAGCCATTTATCCGCCCCAGGTCACGATGGGATTACATATATTATGCTCAAGCACCTTTCTGCTCTATCCTTGAATAATCTTCTCTCCTTTTTTAATAGGATATGGATGGAGCAGACTTTTCCTAATGCTTGGTGCAGAGCGATAATTATACCTTTGCCTAAACCAGGAAAAGATGCTACAAATCCCAATAATTACAGGCCGATTGCACTCTCTAGCTGCCTTTGCAAACTCCTTGAAAAAATGGTAAATTGCCGCCTCATCCATATTTTAGAAACTAACAATAGCCTTGCTGCATTTCAAAGTGGATTTCGACGTGGTAGGTCTACTGTCGATAATTTAATCTATTTGGAACATCATATACGGACAGCCTTTCTAAAACGCAACCATTTGGTCTCAGTATTTTTTGACATGGCAAAAGCTTATGACAGAACATGGCGTTATGGGATTCTTCGCGATCTTTTTAACCTTGACTTTCGTGGGAACCTTCCAATTTTTATTAAAAACTTTCTTGCCATCCGACGATTTCAAGTTCGAATTGGAGGAATCCTATCTACTTTTTATGTACAAGAAGAGGGTGTACCTCAGGGCAGTGTCTTGAGTGTCACTCTCTTTGCTATTAAAATTAACGACATCATTAAACAACTTCCTCCTTCTGTGAAGGGAGATCTCTATGTTGATGACTTCCACATTATGTGTACAGGACAGGATATTCGTTTTATTGAGAGACAACTGCAAATTGCAATCAAAAATATTCTTAGCTGGACTAACAAAAATGGTTTCTTAATTTCTCATGGCAAAACATCTTGTGTGCATTTCTGTAGACGAAGGGGTCTGCATCCAGATCCTGAAATTTTTATTGATTCTACTAAAATTCCTGTTGTGGACAACGTTCGTTATCTCGGCCTAATTTTTGACAATAAACTTACTTATTTATCACATATTTTACAGTTACGGACAAAATGCGAAAAATCCCTCTGTCTACTTAAAGTACTTTCCAATACTTCTTGGGGAGCTGACCGTACTGCTCTCCTTAAAATCTATAGAGCTGTGATCCGTACAAAAATCTACTATGCCTGCCAGGTCTATGGTTCTGCCAGTAAATCTGTTCTTAAAAAACTTGACACTGTGCACCACAGCGCACTTCGTGTCTGCTCTGGTGCGTTTCGTACGTCTCCAATTTTAAGTCTCTATGTTGACTGTAATGAGCCATCATTACACCAGACTCGTGAAAAAATCTCATTAGAATTATATTACCGTGTCCTCTCTCATCCTGGTCATCCTCTTCACACCTATCTTTTAAATACTGACAATGATATTCTTTATCAGCATCGACCTTCATGCATCCCATCTTTTGGAGTCAGAATGAGAGACATCATCAATAATGGTCCTTTGAATAATATTGAGGTGAGTCCATGTCCTTTGCATGTGCTCCCTCCTTGGAATCCTCCTAAAATCACCTCTCTCCATCCTTTTAAAGGTTATGACAAAAACAACTTGGCTGCTACTGTTTTCCAACAATTATTTGCTGCACATCGTGCAAAATATAATAGCTATACTGACATTTATACAGATGGTTCCAAGAGTGGGGATACTGTCGGTTGCGGGGTTTTTATTGATAACAATAGTTTCAGTTATCGGCTTCACTCTTCAATGTCAGTCTTTACGGCAGAGCTGATTGCGATAGAGAGAGCCATGTTACATATATCTCATCATCATAAAACATCTTTTATCATATATACTGACTCAAATAGTTCTATTGACGCAATGAAATCTTTTAAAAAGCATCCGTATGTCTCAGCCATCCTGGATTTTTATTATAAATTGACTAGACGTGGTCATAATATTTTATTTTGCTTGGTACCTGGACACATGGGTATTCCTGGAAATGAAAAAGCAGATGAGGCGGCAAAACTTGCTCTTAATCCATTACACCATAAAATTCCATTCTCAGACATTAAACACTTTATAAAACACTTTATTCATAAAAAATGGCAAGAAAGTTGGGATTCAGAATACAATAATAAGCTGCACCATATCAAACCCACAATAGTGACCTGGCCTCCGAGCTATCCTAGAAAAACAGATGTTCTGCTGACTCGTCTGAGAATTGGACATTCAAGGATCACTCATAAACATCTTTTACTTCAGGAGGACACACCCATGTGTCCACACTGTCATTTTGATTGTTTGACTATTTTTCATCTTTTAACTGACTGTCCAGGCCTCCGGCACTTGTACAGAATTTATTTTAATTCATCATCACCAATCTTGACTAACCTCATTGGGGAAACACCTCATGGGGCACTCTTTTATTTTGTAAAACATTCTGGCTTTTATTTTTATATCTAGTTTTTATATACCCTTCATGTTTTATATATAACAATGTTAGTTTATATTTTTTTTTATCTGGACAGCTGGATAGGGTAACCCCATCCAGGTGATATTTCTTAATGTTGTATTTTTGTACATTACTTTTTTAAGAATTCTTTATATTTGTTTTATACACTTGTGACTATATCTGGATGGGTAACCCCATCCAGATAACGTTCTCATTAAACTTTGTTTCCGTTTTTTACTTTTGTTCATATTAATTTTTGTGGTTTTTTAAAAAATATATTTTTTCTTTGGCGCAGCTTGTCCCCTATGGGACCTTGTGCCATTAAACTCTATACAACCAACCAACCAACCCTCCATACACGTGTCTCAGAGCGCAATCTCTGAACGACCTTCCTCCTTTGCTCCTACGTTAAAAACTAACTTCACTCTCTCGTCATCCACCAGAGAACCACCTCTCTCTACGGGGCTCGTGGCCTGTTCCCAAGGGTTCCTTGACGACACTTCATCCCCTCTTGATGGGTCTGCCTTCCTAAATAATGGGTGAAATATCTGTCTTATCTATACCTATACAATCACAAAAGAAACACTTCTTCCACGATAATAAACATTCCTTCCACTCACATACAGGTCGCTCCTCTCCGGATTAAGATTTTTCTTAAGAAAGCCTTTAACAGACACAGCAGATACATATACAAAAGATAATCCCTTAAGAATAGTTTTAAAGTCTTGCAGCTGCCAGGGAAACCTGACACCCCCCACCTTAGCGGAAAATATGCCTTTTAGGGGCTAATTTTCCTCAAAACTATGTAATGTCTGAGAAGAGTTCAACAGTTCCTTGGTAGGTTTCTTCATTACTATAATTACAGAAATATTTCAAGGTGTCTGAAATTTACCTACTGACATCTCTAATGAACTACATATTAAGGTGATAAATAAATAAAAAAAATACACAATATGCTAATATACTTATAAATACAAAAAAATAAAGCTTGATGCTTACACCTTTCTATTGGTTACTTATTTAGGGATTGACGCAGCGGAGGTAATCTCTACCTGTTCCTCCCAGCTTTTCCTATGTAATCTAGAAATTGCGTCGGCATTCAAATGTTGCGCTCCAGGGCTATGAGAAATCCTCAGGTTCCAGCGTTGCAAGGCAAGAGCCCATCTAGTCAGTTTGGGGGACCTTGGGGTTGTTTCGGTTAGGAATTTTAATGGGTTATGATCATTGATGATCTCGATTTGTGACCCATATGTCCATTTTTCAAAATTTCGCAACCCGAAGAGAACGCTCGAAGCCTCTTTCTCTATGCTCGGCCAAGCACGCTGAGAGCCTGCAAATTTCTGACTAGCAAAAGCTATTGGCTTAAACTGACCCATTTCATCTTTTTGAGTAAGACAACATCCTACTGCCAAGTCTGAAGCATCGGCGTGAAGTTGATATTCCAGGCCCACAGTAGGTGTGGCCGAGGCTAACGAAAAAGACAGGCTACTGCGGTGCGTTCCACTTATCTTTTTTTACAGACCGCTAGAGTGACGTGATGCTCTTTTCGTACACTTGCATTGGTGCATTCGAGCATCACGTGACTCCCGCGGTCTGTAAAAAAAGATACGCGTAAAGAACCGCGGTAGCCTTTCTTTTTCGTTAGCCTCGGTGTGGCCAAACGCGTCACCTTACATAATTCGTCTTTAAGGGTATTAAAAGCTTTTTCTGCCCTTTCATCCCATGGTACCGTATTTTTAACCTTCCCTTTCGTTAGTTTAGTAAGAGGTATGGCAATTTCAGCATAATTTGGAATATAACTTCGGTAAAATCCCATTAATCCCAAAACAGATCTAACTTCCTTTTTAGTTTTTGGTCTCTTTAAATCCCTTATTGCTCCTATCTTCTCCTCATCCGGTGCATGGGTTCCACCCCCAATCACATGACCTAAAATCTTAGTTAACTTCTCTCCAAATTTACATATATCTAGTTTATTTGTAAAATTTCTATTTTTAAGTTCTTCGATGACTGCTCTAACATGCTCGCAATGCTCTTCCCAAGTGTCGGAGAAAATTATGACATCATCAATATATGATTGTGCATATCTACGATGAGCCTGCAGAACCTCATTCATATCTTTTTGGAAAGTAGCTGCCGCCCCTGACAAACCAAAAGGCATAGTTCGTCACTGATAAGTCCCATTATGCGTAGTAAATGCCGTCAAGGGTTTACATTCCTCCGCCATTTTAATTTGCCAATAACCCCTCAATAAATCAATCGAAGATAAATATTTAGCTGCCCCTGCAGTATACATGATTTCCTGCGAATCTTTCATAGGAAATGTTGGAACCTGCGTTACTGAATTTAACGCCCTGTAATCTATGCAAAGTCTAACAGTTGTATCCTTTTTCGCTACACAAACAATCGGATGACTAATTTCGGCATTTGATACTTCAATAAGGTTTAATTCTAATAACTCTTGGACTTGTCTATCTACCTCCTCTTTATACGCCACCGGTACACTGTATAATTTTGGCTTTTTCTTTTCTACATCCGGTTTCAAATCTATCCGGTGCTCACCTACTTCCGCTGGTCGCACAGGACCCATAAATACTTCTTTATTTATCCTCAAAATGGACTTTATATCTTTGACCTGATTATTAGATAATTCTTTTACTTCAAAATTTTCTATGTCTCGCTCTATCTCTTGTTCGCGGTTTAAAATAGGGATTTCCCCAACTTCTCCAAATTCCTCATCACTTTCAAAAACAATATTGACAACATTGCTTTTAGCGATAAACTCTCTAATTTTATTTTGATGCACATGTTTTCTACTCCCGTCGGCTAACTCAACTAGGAATGAATGCTGGTTTCGTTTTTCAACAATAGTCGCTGGGCCTTGCCACCGAGAGTATAACTTATTAGTTGAATCGGGGATTAGCAATATTACTTTGTCGCCTACATCAAACGTCCTTTCTTTAGATCTCAAATTGTAATGATAGGCCATTCTGCCTTGTTGTACTTCAGACGATAACTTTGCCTCATTCGCGGCTCTTTCCAAACGTCCCTTAAGTTTACTCAAATACTCATGAATAGGCATAGTATCTAATTGAGCCCCCTTATTTTCTCCTGCCCAGGATGCTTTTAGAACGGACAAAGGGCACTCCGGCGCTCTACCATATAACAGTTGAAAAGGTGCGATTCCTGTCGTAGAGTTTGGGACTTTAGGCCCACAGCATAAATGGTATTTGCTCATGCCATTCCCTTCCTTCTTCCCTAGTAGTATGATGCAACATACGTTTGAGCGTCTGATTAAAACGTTCCACAAGACCGTTAGACTGTGGATAATGTGGGGCTGAAAATCGTGGACTAGCACCTAATCTTTTCTCAAATTCTGTTGTTAAATCTGCCGTGAAATTGGTTCCATTATCACAGGCGATTACGTTCGGGATTCCTGTCCTCGTGAATATTTGTAGTAACGCATCACATGCCGTTTCGGCCGTTAAACTTTTTAGAGGTATCGCTTCTGCCCACCTGGTATGTTGGTCAATAAAAGTTAATTTATATTGATGCCCCTGTGAACTTTTAGGTTCAATGGGCCCAATTAAATCCACATTGACTACCTGGAATGGAAGTTCTGGACGTGCTACCGGGGAAATGGATGCTCTATCATTCACTTTAACCCCTCTAGTTAATTGGCACTCTAAACATGCCTCACAAAATTGTTTAGTTTCTTTCGCCATACCATTCCAATAAAAAGAATACCTGATTCTCTGTAACGTTTTCTTGGCCGCATGATGCCCTCCAAATACTGAAGTATGAGCTAGTTTTAGAATTTCTTCCCTTCTTACCTTAGGCGCTATAGTTTCGCCTAATAATTTCTCTTTATGAGATAACAATCCATTTACAATATAAAAATTTCCTTTTTCCATTTTAGCTAACTCCCAAGCTCTCTCTAAATCTTTACATTCGAATTGGGATTTCTTAAACATATCTGAATTACATATGGTAACTTTGTTAGTCTCATTTTCCTCTACCTCCGCCTTCTCTTCGTCTTGACTTTACAAGATTCCCGATATAGTTTTTATTACATAAACATTACAACTATCACTACTGATATTTTCCTTTTCGCTCAAGTTATCAATACAAACTTCCGTGCTTTCCAATTCTGGAGATTCTAGCAATAACTCCTCGCGATTGACTCCTGACAACTCATTAATCACTTCGGGATGTAAAATTACTTGCTCACTAATATTATCAGTTACTGCACAAAGCACTTCCTGGTGAACAACATTAGTTTGTCCAAATTGTGGAATAGCTAATGGCAATTTAACCAACGGTGATTTAACTGCTTCACCGAACAGTCCTTGTAAATAAATACTCCCTGCTCCTATTAATTTCTCTTCCGGTACCAAATCTTTATGAACAACACTGAACTCACATCCTGAATCTACCAATCCGTTCGCTTTTTGTCCATTTACACTAACATCAATTTTTTCGAGTTTATTTAATTTCTCACCAATAACATTAGTTCTCTGTTCGTCCTTTGCCGATATCCTCGCCACAATAGCTCCTTTAGGTAACTCTTTGTTTTCTTTCACGGAAATCTTATGTACACCCGCCTTTGATTCTCGCCATTTATTAGTATTATTATATCCCTCATTACTCACTTTAGTACAAAAACTTTGGTAATGACCTCTTAAACCACACTTGCAGCATTTAGGAGCGGAATCATGATTTGGTTCCTTAGAATAAGTTTCCCTACCCGAAAAAGAATTAGTCTCACTACTCCCGTTTTGTCTCCAGTTACCACTATTAAAAACACCAAATCAAATAATTTAAGACAGACATGAGTACACTTAAAATAAAATTTATAAAAAAAATATACTTAAAAACAGTTAAAAATACAAAATAGTAGACGTTTCGCCAAGCGACATGCAAGGCATCATCAGTACAAAAACAATCTATTGCATAACAAACCACTGAAAAAATCAAGGACAGCTGAAGTTATTTTAAAAACAGATAATATTCATTAGGGACAGAACGAGCTTCATTCAACGTCTGCGATCGCAATTGAGTGAACCAACCCTCAAGGAGTAATCGACCATGGTAGCTGTTACAACTTGATTTCAAAATACTGGCGTTCGCAATTAGCGGGATGTGATTCGTTTGAAGTGAATGCTGGACAATATTGGAATTCAAATTACTATTTTTTAAAGCACTAGTATGTTCTTTTAGGCGAATTTCCAATGATCTACCTGTTTCACCAATGTAGACACTATTGCAATCTTTACAGGGAATAATATAAACAACACCGGGTAATTTAGACTTATCATATTGAAATTTATGCTTAGTGAAAAAGGAACTCACTTTATTAATTGGTTTAAAAGAAACCCCAATATTGAATGATTTTAGAATGCCAGAAATTTTTTCAGAAATATTCTTATAATAAAATTTTTTCAGAAATTCTTATAATAAGGGATACAGATAAAAGAGTTTGGTTTACTACGTTGAAAAAGGGGGGGGGGAGTAGAATTCACAAACTTTAAAGTATTTTTAAAGATTTTTTAACAAGACCTATAGGATAGCTATTATTAACCAAATCGCGATAAATTTTACACTTCTCAATTTCAAAATCATTACTGGAACTGCAATATCTAATGGCCCTGAAGGCTAAAGTCTTAATAATGGCTATTTTATGGCTAAAAGGGCAAATTGAATTGAAATTAGTATATTGACCAGTAGATGTAGGTTTTCTGTAAACAGTAGTGGTGATAGATTGAGAGGTATCAGCAATATGTCTGCGGACTAGAATGTCGAGAAATGGTAATTCAGAATTATTTTCAATTTCAACAGTAAACTTAATAGGGTCACCAATAGAGTTAGAAATCGTGAGAATATTATTTAAATCAGCTTCTTTCACTATCAAAAAAATGTCGTCCACATAACGTCTCCAAAAAAGAATACGTGAACCAAGTTCAGAATTAATCTTATTTTCAATATTCTGCATTACAAGTTCAGCAATTACAACAGAGAGGGGGGACCCCATAGCGGTACCAGAAATTTGACTATAAAAGCAATTATTAAATATAAAACAGTTTGAGGTCAAACAAAAACTAACTAATTCAACAATCTCTTCGACATTAAAATCAGTAGGATGTGTCGGAGTGGGCCAGATATCTTTAATTACTTTACAAACCAGATCAAAAGGGATTGAAGTAAACAGCGAAACAACATCAAGAGAAACCATGATATAACCGGTAGGGAAAACAAAACTCTGTAAATCATCACGAAATTATAAGGTGAATTAAGACTATAACTGGAGTTAAGCGTAAGAGGTTTAAGAAGCGCGGATAAGTAACTAGAAAGATTATATAAAGGGGATTTAGAAAAATCAATAATGGGGCGGAGTGGGATAGATGGTTTATCTTTGGTAACCCATAAAAGCGAGGGACTAGACCGGTGTAACATTTCAATTTCGAAGCAGAGTTAGGGGGGATTTTCTTTTTTCAAATTTAGAAATGATAATGTTCATCTTACGTTCAATGGAAGGAGTTTTATCTTAAGTAAGTACCGAAAATGTATTTACATCGTCAAGTAGTTCATGAGCCTTTGAATCATAAGCATCCCTATCCATCACAACAGTAGTTCTACCTTTATCAGCTCTCGTAATTACAATCGAATTGTCCGATCTCAGTCTCTTGATAATACGCAAAGAATCATCAGCACCAGCAGGAGTGGAGTAATTAGAGTTTAAGATCGATGCAGAAATAGCACGTCTAATATCATGCCTTACCAATGGGCAAGAACCCATAATAGCGGATTCAGCAGAAGCAAGTAAATCGGAAGCATCTAATTTCGTAGAACCCAGAGAGTAGTTCAGGCCATTATTAAGCAAAGCAGATTCCGACACTGATAAACTTTTAGACGAAATAGTCAAGACCCAGTTATCGCTATTTGATGCAACTGTACAGCAATTTTAAAGTACAGCAAATATATTCTGAAGTTGAACTTGGTTAAGAAATATGCAAATAAATTTACTAACCTCCTTGTGAAGGTTACTCCTGAATCTTCTACAGTTGCATCAAATAGCGATAACTGGGTCTTGAATATTTCGTCTAAAAGTTTATCAGTGTCGGAATCTGCTTTGCTTAATAATGGCCTGAACTACTCTCTGGGTTCTACGAATTTAGATACTTCCGATTTACTTGCTTCTGCTGAATCCGCTATTATGGGTTCTTGCCCATTGGTAAGGCATGATATTAGACGTGCTATTTCTGCATCGATCTTAAACTCTAATTACTCCACTCCTGCTGGTGCTGATGATTCTTTGTGTATTATCAAGAGACTGAGATCGGACAATTCGATTGTAATTACGAGAGCTGATAAAGGTAGTACTACTGTTGTGATGGATAGGGATGCTTATGATTCAAAGGCTCATGAACGACTTGACGATGTAAATACATATTCGGTACTTAAGAAAGATAAAACTCCTTCCATTCAACGTAAGATGAACATTATCATTTCCAAATTTGAAAAACTTAAGAAAATCCCCCCTAACTTTGATTCGAAATTGAAATGTTACACCGGTCTAGTCCCTCGCTTTTATGGGTTACCAAAAATTCATAAACCATCTATCCCACTCCACCCCATTATTGATTTTTCTAAATCCCATTTATATATAATCTTTCTAGTTACTTATCCGCGCTTCTTAAACCTCTTACGCTTAACTCCAATTATAGTCTTAATTCACCTTACAAATTTCTTGATGATTTACAGAGTTTTGTTTTCCCTACCGGTTATATTATGGCTTCTCTTGATGTTGTTCCGCTGTTTACTTCAATCCCTTTTGATCTGGTTTGTAAAGTAATTAAAGATATCTGGCCCACTCCGACACATCCTACTGATTTTAATGTCGAAGAGATTGTTGAATTAGTTAGTTTTTGTTTGACCTCAAACTGTTTTATATTTAATAATTGCTTTTATAGTCAAATTTCTGGTACCGCTATGGGGTCCCCCCTCTATGTTGTAAATGCTGAACTTGTAATGCAGAATATTGAAAATAAGATTAATTCTGAACTTGGTTCACGTATTCTTTTTTGGAGACGTTATGTCGACGACATTTTTTTGATAGTGAAAGAAGCTGATTTAAATAATATTCTCACGATTTCTAACTCTATTGGTGACACTATAAAGTTTACTGTTGAAATTGAAAATAATGCTGAATTACCATTTCTCGACATTCTAGTTCGCAGACACATTGCTGATACCTCTCAATCTATCACCACTACTGTTTACATAAAACCTACATCTACTGGTCAATATACTAATTTCAATTCAATTTGCCCTTTGAGCCATAAAATAGCCGTTATTAAGACTTTAGCCTTCAGGGCCATTAGATATTGCAGTTCCAGTAATGATTTTGAAATTGAGAAGTGTAAAATTTATCGCGATTTGGTTAATAATAGCTATCCTATAGGTCTTGTTAAAAAAATCTTTAAAAATACTTTAAAGTTTGTGAATTCTACTCCCCCCCCCCCCTTTTCAACGTAGTAAACCAAACTCTTTTATCTGTATCCCTTATTATAAGAACATTTCTGAAAAAAATTCTGGCATTCTAAAATCATTCAATATTGGGGTTTCTTTTAAACCAATTAATAAAGTGAGTTCCTTTTTCAGTAAGCATAAATTTCAATATGATAAGTCTAAATTACCCGGTGTTGTTTATATTATTCCCTGTAAAGATTGCAATAGTGTCTACATTGGTGAAACAGGTAGATCATTGGAAATTCGCCTAAAAGAACATACTAGTGCTTTAAAATATAGTAATTTGAATTCAAAAATTGTCCAGCATTCACTTCAAACGAATCACATCCCGCTAATTGCGAACGCCAGTATTTTGAAATCAGGTTGTAACAGCTACCATGGTCGATTACTCCTTGAGGGTTGGTTCACTCAATTGCGATCGCAGACGTTGAATGAAGCTCGTTCTGTCCCTAATGAATATTATCTGTTTTTAAAATAACTTCAACTGTCCTTGATTTGTTCAGTGGTTTGTTATGCAATAGATTGTTTTTGTACTGATGATGCCTTGCGTGTCGCTTGGCGAAACGTCTACTATTTTGTATTTTTAACTGTTTTTAAGTATATATTTTTTATTTTATTTTAAGTGTACTTATGTCTGTCTTAAATTATTTTATTTGTTGTTTTTAATAGTTTTCACATTCAGACGTTAAAATGTATACATTTTGCAAGTTACCACTATGTTTGTTCTCCTGCTTGGGTCTAAATTTTTCCTTGTTTACATAACTATCTTTATCCTTAAAACTTTTATACGTAACCGCATAAGATTTGTGCTTAGCATCGAAATAATCATCACATTCTTTAGCAATTTTAGAAACTTCTAACCAATTATTTTGCTGCGTTAATCCAATATGCGTCGCGATTTCCTCATCTAAAGTATTAAACAACTTATCCGTGACAATTAACTGATTAACCTTCTCATACGTATCTGCACTTCTAATCTTACAATAATTTTCCCATGTTGCTATTAAACGCGATACAGATAATACATGAGTTTCATTTCGATTCCTTCTAGCCTTCTTAAAGTTTTCCAAACACGCCTTCGGTGTCGGTTCGTGTTCCCTTAGAACTAATTCCTTTAATTTCTCATAACTCTCAATTTGTTCCCTAGTAGGGTATATTAGCAAATTATCGGCCTTATCTCCTAACATATTTAATAAAATTTCCGCCTGCTGGGTTTCCGGTACATTTTTTGTTTGGAATGCTCGTTCGAAACTGCTAAAAAACAGATTCCATCCCTCAGTCCCTTCTGGAACTTTGATAGACAAAGTTTTAACGCTTTTAATCAATTTCTCAAGGCTACTCTCATGATTAGATTCTCTAGTCCCATTAGAATTATTTGCCGAACTCTGAATTTTTATCCTTTTCAACTCTAACTCATGTTCCAATCTCAATTTTTCAGCTCTTTCTTCTCTATCTAACTTTTTTCGCTGTAACTTTCCCCCCTTTCTAAGTTTTCTCGTTGTAACTTTTCCTCCCTTTCTACCTTTTCTAACCGCTCCGTAACAATAGTGTTAGATAATTCCATAACGGCCCCCTCTTCATATTCGTCGCTCTCCACTATCTTTTTCTTAAGCTTAAATCTGGTATCATCTTCCGAGACTTCAATCCCTAACTCTTCACATATCGCCTGAAGATCCACCCTTTTTATTTTTAGTAAGAAAGCCATACCTTCTACTGACAATTATTACCACCCTACAATAATACTTAAACCCAATATCTAATTAATACTTTCTCAAATTCTACCTTCATAAGTTACCACCACATATACTATTTAACATATTTCAAATAAATAATAATAAATTGATAAATTTCCTTTTACAATGGTACCCCACAATTTGCTTCCAATAACAAAGTAACAACCAGAGGGCCCGTGCAAAGATTTCGCACTGAAATCTAATATTTTTTAGGTACTTCTCTATTAACCCGTCGACCGCTTTTCATAAATGCAGTCCCATTTACTTGATGTCAGAATCATTATGCGTGTTTGTTACGTCATCTAGTGGTATTACATTCGACATTTGCGTGTATTTTTTATTATGTTTTACTGATTTAGTAGTTATTTTATTAATTAAAATAACAATTGTATCCTTAAATTCTTATATTTTATTTATTTTTTGATATTCCAATGGAAACGTTCACCCGTTTATTTGGCGATAGTTTTTTTGTTATGAGAAGTGGTCGACGGGATAATAGAGAAGTATCATTTTTTATCAATATGTAATAATTATTAGATGCAGGTTTAAACTTCTAAAGAAAAAGCAAGGATAAAAATATCTGCAAACAACATGTAGTTGTTAGTCAAGCCAGAATATCAATTTATTCCATAAAAGTTAGACTAAAAACTGATCCAAGATTGCTAAAGGCACGCGCGAGAAAAAAAAAATTAGCAATCGTATTTTGACTGCATTAGAGGATGACGTCATCCGCTTCGGAAGAACCATGGGACTTAGAAATAGAAATCTAAACATTTCAATTTCAATTTCGCTTTTTAGTCATAAGTATAAAATAAACCCGTGCGGTGTTTTTTATAATAATTGCTATGATCATCATATAATGTGGTATTTTATTTTTTTGGCAACAAAAATTTCAGGAATACCTTTCATTTCTTTCATGAAAACAATGCCGATTTAATTTTTTAATTTCATCAAATTTTAATCAAAAACATGTTTTAACGAATTGTTAAGCGGGCTATGTCAGAAGCCGGTTCTAAAACCTTTCATATGGTATCTCATTCGTTGTTCTGCGTTTCATATTTTCTGAGTAAAAGGGATGTTGACAGGAGAAATAATATATAAGGATAATTTCAATTTGATTACTATGCAATACAGATTTTAAATTTATACAATTAAATAGTAAAATACAATTTACACAATAATACTGATACGTTGCAATTTGAATAAAACACTGATGTCAATCACTACATAAAGATATTCTACCTAACAAAAATTTGCATGAAATACACATAAATTCCTAAATTTAATGTCAATAAAATATTCCAATTTCCAAAATTGGTTCTCACCTTAAAAAGTAAATCACAGCACTTTTTTTTTCTCTGGGCCTTAAATTCTTCCTTGAAGGTTATTTCAATTTAATTTAAATTCTACACAAATTTGCCTTCTTCATTTACTATCAATGTTTCAAACTTAAAACAAACAATATCACTTAATTTAAATATTACTTTAATAATAATTTAAATTTAAGAAATTTCAATTATTCCTTCCAACTATTAACACAATGCATTAATTTTAATCATTAATCTTATCCGTTTAAAAAAAAAAATTAGAAAATCACCTTTAGTAAACAATATTAGCTCCTTTTCTTAAACCAATAGTGGAAAAATGGTTGTCAATATCTCATTTGATTTAGCCCAATTATGATATTGCACACAAATTATCATAAATTACGCACAACATTAAACCTAAATTACCATCAATTACACACAAAAAAACAGTAGGTTCGAGAATGTCAGTAGAGTAAAATTATCAAAACACCTTACCTCGTACTTTATTCGCTGGGGCAATTCTCTGCTTAACCCGGGTAAATATTCCACTCTCAGGCAACAATCATTGTAACTTGAATCACTATGCACAAAAACACTACACACAACACAGCACAACCACTAGTTCACTCCACTGTAATGACGATAGGGCACACACACTTCCGCTGGACGATCCGGGATCAACTCTCTGTAACACGGATAGCTGGCATTGGTCTCCGACGATAGGGCACGAACACTTCCGCTGATCCGGCATAAACGGACTGTAGCACTGGTCTTCGGTGATTCCGATCCCGTCGCTGCCAACATTGTCGGATTCCTCTTCTCCGTCCACACAACTTCGAAGTATAATCCGGTCTTTTGATATGCTGCCACCACCGATATGAATACGTTATATCGGACACGTTACGTGATGTATATTAAAAAAAAACTTAACTCTTTCAATTATACTTAAACTAACACTTTATTTACAATATTTACACTTAAACTCGGATGTAACTTATCCGGTTCAACATTAAATAAAAAAAATACAGAAAACTACTTTCTGTGTACCGCTAGGCTACGTTAATTCACTCAGAACCGAGATTTTTATTAATCTCACACCCGCTATATCTCTTCCTTTCGAGAGATCTCCCTCCATACACGTGTCTCAGAGCGCAATCTCTGAACGACCTTCCTCCTTCGATCCTACGTTAAAAACTAACTTCACTCTCTCGTCATCCACCAGAGAACCCCCTCTCTCTACGGGGCTCGTGGCCTGTTCCCAAGGGTTCCTTGACAACACTTCATCCCCTCTTGATGGGTCTGCCTTCCTGAATAATGGGTGAAATATCTGTCTTATCTATGCCTATACAATCACAAAAGAAACACTTCTTCCACGATAATAAACATTCCTTCCACTCACATACAGGTCGTTCCCCTCCGGATTAAGATTTTTCTTAAGAAAGCCTTTAACAGTACACAGCAGATACATATACAAAATATAATCCCTTAAGAATAGTTTTAAAGTCTTGCAGCTGCCAGGGAAACCTGACAGACTTAATGCTCCATTTTACATTTGGATAAAACCATAAAAAAAGAAAAAAAAAGTCGATAAAGAATTATCTCTGATTTACGGTTATAAAGAATTACTCCGTATGTTCTTATATTAGAAAAAAAATATCTTAACTGATAATCTAAACTAACTTTGAAAATATGTAAACAAAGTATTTCTTACTATTAAAAAAAGTATTAAAATGCTTCGAGAATAAAATACGTAAAATAAATCTATATTACTGGAAAATAAAATTTTATTTCTTTTTCACATACTGAATGTATTTACCACTGCATTCCGCGATATTCTGATAAACAAGAACGGGAATCTAAATATTTAAAATTTTTTTGAAAAAGCTTTGAATTGGATAAGTTAGCAAGCTTTCTACTTTTAGACTACGATGGAAACCGGAAAGTAATCGGTTGCAGTGGTGGGGAAAGAAGTTGCTGAAATTACCGGTTCTTGAGTAAATATAGTCTGTTACACGCTTGGACTGGAATAAAAAGATTTTTTGAAAGGTTGATGAGAGAGAGAGATGTAATTGTTGTTTTCATTATAAAAAATAAATGATTTTGCAGCAATAGAGATAAAATATGGTAAGTTATTCTTCAAATGATAAAACAAATCAGTGCAGGGTGATTTAAGAAAGATTGGACAAACTTTATGCGATGGTAGAGCACACCAAAACATAACAATTTTTGTATAGGAAACGAGGATCGTAATCCCTTTTTTCAAAAATATTCCTAAAGCCTGTCCAATTAAAAAAAAAAATTATACTACATTCTTCTATTGTTTTTGAATTCAAACACTTTTTCACGGGCGGGGGGGGGGGGGATTTCTACAACTCTAGAGGGAAGGACATTATGGAGTTTCAAAAGTGCATTTGTATTTGCACTTTTAGACCATTAAGTAATCTCTGGTTTTTTTTGGGGGGGGATGTAATTTTAATGGTCTGGGGGGAGAGGGAACAATAATCGACATCCACTGAATTCATCACTGTTTTCCAGTAAATGTTAAATTGACCTTTAAAAGCATTTATCACCTATTCCTTGGATTGCTGGACCACACAATTAATGTCATAATAACAGATGTGTTGTGATTTGAAGTACAGAGTGGCCATTGATAACCCTTAACTGATATTAACGGTCTCAAAGACCTCTGCTTTTTTCAATTTCCACAGTTTAATTTGTAATTTTCAGTTTAACTATAGGTACTAGTGAAATTTTGTTTCGTTTGGAGCCCTAGTATTCTTTTGAATAGGCGAATTTTCATTATAATAGTCCTGTACATAAAGTTAAGTACAAAAACAGAATTCTATGAGTTAACCCGTCAGCACACGCGCTGGGATAAAATCTACCCCAGCTCAGAATCATTACTTTAAATGTGAGAAACTCGTTCGTTATCATTCTGAGCTTTATACTTTTTTTCAAGCAAGAACGTCTAGATTTATACTTTTTTTTCAAGCAAGAACGTCTTAAAGACGTTCTTGCTTGAAAAAAAGTATAAAGCTCAGAATGATAACGAACGAGTTTCTCACATTTAAAGTAATGATTCTGAGCTGGGGTAGATTTTATCCCAGCGCGTGTGCTGACGGGTTAATCGAGCTTTTTATTAAAAATAAACAGTTATGATTCTAAAGCTATCGAATCGAATGCTCAATGTGTACCCGGTTGTATCCCCCGCCTTATCAAAACTCTGCTTTAGAGACTTATCAGGAAAATTAGTCAAGTGTCCAGGATGTATTCATTTTTTATCGATATGTATGATTTTCCTATAGAATAACTCTATATGAAGAATGTTAGCTTTTTCTTGACTCCACATTGGATTTACTAGTTATTTGATTCTGGAAAAACTTTTGGTACTCGGTTTTGACACACTTTTCTCTAATAGAAAAATGTACATTTTCCGAAGGATGGAGGAATTGCGTGCAGTAAAAAAACTGACATAACTTAGCCGCATGAGATAATCTATATATTTATAAAGCTAAAGTACGTGGCGGCGAAAAAGCGGTTATTTCACTTTTGCCGATGGCAACAAGTGGTTTTTCTCGTTTAGTAGTTTTCACTAATTTAGTTTGTTTCACGAATAGAGAATGTGCATGTTTGTCAACAAACGGGTTCCTCACTAGACCACGCCTCTTCGGTAGGCAAAACATTTCCCGCTCAATGCGCTATTTCCTACGGTTTCCTATGAGAAAGCGAAATTTTTGTATTCAATTATGGATCATATTTATTCAAAAACAAATTTTCTTTTATCAGATTATGCGCAGAACTTAGATTCTGTTGCTAATCAAGATTATTGACCAAAGCTTAGATTTGTCAAACCGAATAATAGTGTTATTATTTTAGATGATCCGTATATTATTGTGGATGCAGATTGGAAAGCAGATATGGCTTTTTGGCCATCGGTTGCTTCATCAGATATTGAAACTTATTTAAAAAAGTTTCCAGGGAAGAATTCAAGAGCTCAAGAAGCGTTTCAACTTGTTGTAGCTTGTAGGAAAAATATTTTAGTTTTTTTTTTTTTTTTTTTTTAATTATGTCGTAAAGTTAATGTTTTATTTACTTTTTTTCTACTTGTAGTTCAAGTTGTTCTTGTTCGTATGGTAACTTTTTATTGCTTGAGCTAATCGGAAAATGTTTACAAATTTCGTTATATTCAGATTAAATGATCAAGTAAAATGATACCTATGAGTGTTCTCAAAACAAAACTGCTTATTTTCTAAAACACTTTTATATAATTTTAACATGTTGTATTATGACAAGGAAATCTATGAAACTGAAGCATAAGTTTTGTCAGAATTCGGATTTATTAGCTGAAATAATTTTTATACTAAATAAACACTCCTTAGGTTTAAAAAAAATATTTTTACTATTCTAATAATATGTAATAAAAACAGGACAAAACAAAAAAAATGACTTATATGAAACATTTAATGAAGCACTAAGGGCGATTTTTTTTTTAAGAAACATTTTACTGTTTCTTTTCTTTTTCTTTTCTTTCTTTTTTTTTTTTTTTTGTAAAAGAGAATTTTATAATTTAATCTAAAAAAAAAAAAAAAAAAAATAGATGCTATGTTTTTAAAAAAACCTTACCATTTAAAAAGCATTTAATCAGGTGTCGATGCAGTTTTTTTTTTTTTTTTTGGGGGGGGGGGGGGGTGAATTTTGTGAAAAATAAAATTTATTTTTCTGAAATTTGTTATATTTTTGTGAAAAATAACATTTTGTAACAAAAGATGATATCCAGTTACTCAAAATCGAACCAAACATTTATTAATAACGAACTGACTAGCGCCTGGGATAATAAATTAAAATAAAAAAGAAAACTGCCCAGTTAAACTGAGGGCATTGAGCTCACAGGCTATTCACACTAATTGTATATTATACACTTATTTCAAAGAATTTGAAATAAGCCCCTCGAAAAATAAAGAAATCGACAATATATTAAGGGGGGATCATCCCCTCGTTCCTCCACCCCCTTATAGTTAACAACTGAACCCTCAAACCTAATCAGGGAAGCCCTTTATTAAAATGAACATATATACTAAATTCGAATCGAATCGGATAATTCTGCATGAAAAACCCATTTATCTAAATTAAGGGGTTTATCCCCCCCCCCCGTATCCCCCTTTATACTTAACCAATGAACCCCAAGACTAACCAGGGAAGCTCCTTACCACAATGAGCCTATATACAAAATTTGAAGAAAATCGGATAATTCTCCATGAAAAACACATTCATCTAAATTAAGGGGGGAGGATAATCCCCCCCCCTTTACCCTCTTTATACTTAACCAAAGAACCCCCTAAACTAATCAGGAAAGCGCCTTATCACAATGAACCTATATACAAAATTTTAAGAAAATCGCATAATTCTGCATGAAAATCGCAGTTATCTAAATTAAGGGGGGACAGACCTTCCTTACCCCCTTTATACTTAAACAACGAATCCCCAAAACCAATCAGGAAAACGCTTTATCACCATTAACCTGTATACAAAATTTGAAGAAAATCGGATAATTCTGCATGAAAAACCCATCTATCTAAATTAAGGGGGGGTTAGCCCCCCCTTCCCCCTTTATACTTAACCAATGAACCCCCAAAATTCTTCAGAGAAGCGCATTATCACGATGAACCTATATACAAAATTTGAAGAAAATCGAATAATTCTGCATAAAAACACATTTATCTAAATTAGGGGGGGGGGGGTTAATCCCCCTTTCCCCCTTTATACTTAACCAATGAACCACCAAAACTATTGACAAAAGCGCATTATCAAAATGAACCTATATACAAAATTTTAAGAAAATCGCATAATTCTGCATGAAAATCGCAGTTATCTAAATTAAGGGGGGGCAGCCCTCCGTTACCCCCTTTATACTTAAACAATGAATCCCCAAAACCAATCAGGAAAACGCTTTATCACCATTAACCTGTATTCCCACCACCCCAAAACTATTGACAGAAGCGCATTATCAAAATGATTATGCTTAACCAATGAACCTCCAAAACTAATCAGGGAAGCGCCTTATCACAAGGAACCTATAAACAAAATTTAAAGTAAAACGGTTAGTTCTATCAAGAGTTATCGCGTTACGTACATACATACATACGTACGTACGTACGTACATATAGAACCGGCGGGCACATAAGCTCTCAGGCTTTGATAGCCCGTGAGCTAAAAACTCATGTTTTCAATATCCAGTCGAATGAACCAAACCCTGTTGAAATCGAGCCCTTAGAACCCAATAAAAAAATGAGTCCCCAGGCGGTGGAATATGCACCCCCTGTAAATTTAACGAATTTCCTTTAACATTAACGCGATATTTAATTTACGGATGAATTCCCCCCGCCCCCCTCTTTCTAAACTTAACCCCTTATCTTTAACAGTAACGCGATTTCTAATTTACGGCTGTGGTGAGTAAACGTAAGTTGATGCCGAAAAAGAAGATTAATATTTTAAAAAATATCCTTGACAGCTTGGCCTACAGGCACAGGTAAATTTCGAAGATGCAGAACGTGGGCAGCTTATTTATTGGGATTGCAGAAGAAATGACCTTTTTGCCATGATGCGGAAGTTGGGACCGCTCACTTTGAAATCTACCTGTGTCTGTAGGCGGAGCACACAAAGATTTTTTTTTTTTCTGTAAGGGGTTGGTTTTATAAAAAAACTTGTCAATATAAAAGTTGTAGCTAATATAAAGAGGATTTGTAATAAATTAGCGGATTTGATAACTTGTGAATTGACAAAGTTATGAATTTTTTTCTTCTTAAACTCCTATTCTCTCCCTCCCCCCCCAACCACTTGAGGCCATTTTTAATGATATCAAAAATCTGTCATATATAAATTTTCGGACCTTTTCCTAGAAATAATAATAACTTTAAACTGATTCGATATGTATCATAATTAAGAAGTTATGGGTAAAGTAAGGGGCCTAGGGGCCCGGATCTTGTCCGAGGAATTTTTGGTCATTCATGTAGTAGCTGGAAATGCTAAGAAGTTATTAGAAATAAAAGCTAGCGAATTGGACGATTTTTAAGGGAGCTATAGTAGGGGGCCCAAAAGAGGTCGCTGATAGTTTTGAGCAGGGCCCTAAGATGAACGCTCCTAACTGGAATGGGGGAAAAGTTAAATGGAGAAATGGCCCCCAAAACGAAAATCGGATTAAAAGGGGACAAGGTATTAACAATTTAGGGAACAAAAACTTCAAGGAGCCCAGGGGGCCCCGGATCTTCACCGAATTTTTTTGTTTTTGTTTTTGTTGTTCATGTAGTAGCTGGAAGTTCTAAGTTGTTAGAAAAAAAAAGTTCGTGAATCAGACGATTTTTAGGGGAACTATAGTAGGGGGCCCAAAAAGGGGCCAGCCGATAGTTTTGAGCAGGGCCCTAAGATGAAGGGTCCTAATTAGAAAGTAGCAATGGGGAAATAACTAAATGAAGAAAAGGCCCCAAAAACTAAGAAATTCGGATTAAAAGCGGGCAAGTAATTATCAGTTTAGGAAACAAAAACTTCAACGGGCCCCGTACCAGGCCCTAGGGGGCCAGGATGATAACTAGAACGTAGAAATGGGGGTGAAAGCTAAACGGAAAAAAGGCCCCAAAAACGATGAGGATCGGATAAAAATTGGGTAAATTATTAACAATTTAGGGCAAAAATCTAAAAGGGGCCCTAGGGGGCCGGGGTCTCAAAATATTAAAAATCCGAGCCTCAGGTGCATCAGGACCTACCTTGGGCTATCCGCTGCAATTAAGAAATGCAAAATTTTATGAATAATTAATTAAAAAAATATGAATAATAAGCACTTAACACAGCTAACTATACAGTAGGCATGCGTATGTTTTGCCTACCGTTCATTCTTTGCGGCTTCGTGACGTCACATGCACATTCTCTATACTAAGAAAAGTGTTTGTGGTATCGATTTAAAACTCACCACACATGTGTAGAAAATTTTTCTGCATCAGAAAATCCCATTTTTGTAAAAAAAAAAGTAATAACTTTTGCAAAAAACTAGCTATTTTCTGAAAAGGAAAAAAAAAGTGCAAGTCAAATAAAAAAAAACAAGCATTTTGTTATTAATTAAAACATTAGCTCCATTGTTGTATCTTAGGAAGTTTAACCTCTTTGTTGTCCGCATCGTTGTGATGTCAACGTTACTGATGCACATATTTGTGATTTATAATGTAGATTGACTTTTTGAAGTTTTGCTTCTTACGTAAGTATATCAATATGTATAATTTTTACAATATAATTTTTCAATTTTTACAGTCAATATGTGTAATTTACGTACATACATACATACATACATACATACATACATACATATATATATATATATATATATATATATATATATATATATGTAAGTACTAATTAACCTCCTGGTGGTGGAAAGTGGTGCTAAAAGATTTTTAATCATTCGAGGTTCGTTTGGAAAAATCGACCAGCTACGAAGACGTAGCCTGTTAGTTTATTTTAATTCTTAGACAAATAGTGTCCAGTTAAAATTACTCGCTATTGAAATACAAATTAAATGTATCATTAAAGTTGGAAATTTCTAAAAACAAACAGACACTTTAATAGCAGCAAAATTTAAAAATGAACATTCGTTATGCCAAATGAAATACCTGAAGTTCTTTTTAACATAACTTTTGGTATAATGTTAAAATTTCAATGAATTTTTTAAGGGCTTCAATTAAAATAAGTTTAATGCTTATTTCTAAAAAAAATATATTTCTTTGCCGATTTAAAGGTACCCCACTCCTTAAATGTTATTTTGAAAGGAATTCTACTTTGTAAGGGAAAAATAGGCATTTTTGCAGAACATTTTCTCAATGAAGAATCAATAAAACGAATCCAGACCAACCTTTCCCATATATATATTTATATATATTTGTCTATTGTGAAAATTTTTCGTGTGTAAAAATATGAAAACTGGTGGCGGTATGCTTATTTTAAAACGCGTGTGCGCATCATGCACGACTTTAGGCAGTGCAAGATTGTGCCTCACAGAGTTACCTGAAACACAAAAATAATATGTGTTATGAAAACAATAAAGTTTGTGGAGTCATGAACTTATTTTCAATTAAGTTGACCCATGAGGAGAATCTATATCGCGCTTAAGTGAAAATGGATCTGCGGATTTCGCGTTCTTTTTTCAACTTTAAAGTTAAAAAAAATATTTAACAGCTGATTTTTTAAAATTGCATTGGTTTAGGACTCCTGAAAAACGATTATCTTTCAAAGATGACTAATGTTGTGATAATCCATTGATCGGTTTAAACAATATGCTGCTTTTTGAAAAAATGGATTTGAGGAAAACGAGTTCAAATGTTTAACTTTATTATGAAAACTCAGCAGACACACGTTTCTTTTCAAAGGCCCGTAATTTCTTAAATAATTTGATTAATCCAAAATTGTTTCAGAAACAAATTTTGCACACTTCAAGATAGCAAAAGATGTAAAAAATTAAAAGAAATTAAATAAATAAAAGAAATAAATTGATTTTTTTTTACCCAACAGAGTTGAATCCCACAATAATACTGTCGGATTCCTCTTCTCCGTCCACACAACTTCGAAGTATAATCCGGTCTTTTGATATGCTGCCACCACCGATATGAATACGTGATATCGGACACGTTACGTGATGTATATTAAAAAACCCCTAACTCTTTCAATTAAACTTAAACTAACACTTTATTTACAATATTTACACTTAAACTCGGATGTAACTTGTCCGGTTCAACATTAAATTAAAAAAAATACAGAACACTACTTTCTGTGTACCGTTAGGCTACGTTAATTCACTCAGAACCGAGATTTCTATTAATCTCACACCCGCTATATCTCTTCCTTTCAAGAGCTCTCCCTCCATACACGTGTCTCAGAGCGCAATCCCTGAACGACCTTCCTCCTTAGCTCCTACTAACTTCGCTCTCTCGTCCGCCACCAGAGAACCCTTTCTCTCTCTACCGGGCTCGTCCCCTGTTCCAAAGGGTTCCTTGACAACACTTAATCCCCTCTTGATGGGTCTGTCTTCCTAAATAATTGGTGAAATATCTGTTTTATCTATACCTTTATAATCACAAAAGAAACACTTCTTCCACGATAATAAACATTCCTTCCACTCACATTCAGGTCGCTCTCCTACGGATTAAGATTTTTCTTAAGAAAGCCTTTAACAGTACACAGTAGATACATATACAATAAGATAATCCCTTAAGAATAGTTTTAAAGTCTTGCAGCTGCCAGGGAAGTCTGACAAATACTTTAAAAATATAACTTCTTTAATCGCCCCTTTCATCTTAGGATTGTAGTTTTTTTTATCAACTCATACATAGTAAAATTATTGTATATATTTATCGATACTTTCTGATACTACAAATAATAGAAAATCTTAAACAACATCTAGAATATATTTCTAAAATAAACATAAACATTTTTATTTAAAAAAAGTAGCTTTAGACTGATTTGAAAATCACACGCATAAAATAAATCGATGCTATTATAAAGTAAAATTTTATGTATTTTTCAACTACAAAACGCATTTATAAATTGAGTTTCTCGATATTCTAATATGTTTTGCAAATCTAAACGCTTTAAAAATATTTTTTTAAAAGAAAGAAAAAGCTTTGATTTTGATATGCTAATATGTTTTCTATTTTTGGAATTTTGTAAAACAGGAGGAATTGAATGTAAAATATTCATTTCTAGCGAGTTATATGTTTAAGTAGCGAAAAAATATGTTTAAGTTATATCTTTAGGAGTAAAATTGTCCGCATCAGATTTGAGCTGGATTAAAAAGAGAATAAAGTTGGAGAGTAGGTGTTTATCTTTTTAATACATATGCAGTCCATCCCAAAATTTCCCGGACATGTTAAATTACCGGCCAATAAATGGCGCTGTGTGTCCGCAGGTGATGTCGAAAGCACGACTACACTTTGTCATACAATTTCACGTTGCTATCTGTTGTGTGATGTTAAGTGCGTCCGGGGGCCTCCGTGGCCGAGTGGTTAAGACACCATTCCGCTAATCGCTTGAGAGCGTAGGACTCAGGTCGGCGGGTTCGACTCCCGCCAGCTCCATTGCACACACTTTGTGGAGCTCCCGGATGTAACTCTCTGGTGCTGTAAATTTCTTTGTGGCTATCTCGTCCCTGTATAATGACGATGACTTATAAGCGGGCACTTGATGTCAAGCACACAAGTCAGATGTATGTTCTCAATAAACGAACGAACAAACGAAGTGCGTCCGGTTTGTTTTAACAGCGTAACGTGATCCTGTCGGAACTCGCAAAGGTCGAACAACAAACGAACATAAAATTGAAGGTACTACTCTTACTGGACATTGCTATTTGGAAGTATTGAAGCGTTTAATGGCCCGAGTATGCAGAGTTCTTCCTCGGTACCGACAGCAAGGCAGCTGATTGTTCTTGCACGACAACGCACCAGAACACACTTCGATCATTGTGCGGGAGTTTCTGGCGTACACACATATGAATCTATACTTTTACATACACTGACATCTATACATGCTGCATATACATTTTATGCTGAGGTTTGAGGTTAGAGATATTAATTAATTGAAATTATTACAAACCAATGAACCTGTGAGAGATTTTCTTACTGCAATTAATGAGAATTTTTGATGATGCGTTTTTTCATTAATTGTTTTTGAATTAACTGTAATTTTTTTTATTAAACAACGGGTTTCAACGAAATGTAAGCATACTACGCCAAAAACCTGTTCAAAAATCTTTCAAATGGCGCCTCATTCATCGCTGTGCATCTTATATGCTAATAGAGAAAAGGATGTTGACAGCAGAAATAATATATATGTGGACAGTGGACTGTGAGAGGCTTTCCTACAACAATCTTTAAAATTATTTGCTAATACGCTTTTTCATTTATTAGAGTTCCGTACTTAAAAATATATACGGAACCATTATAACATCACTCGTCTGTCTGTCTGTCAGAGACGCCTTCCTCGTAAGCTATAGAACGTGGAAATTTGAAATTTGGGAGAATTATAAAGCCTATTGACCCACCTGGTACGTTGCATTTTCCTGGAGTGTGACAATATTTTATATTATAATTTTGTAGTGCAAGAGCCGAACGGGACACCCGACTACTGTCCTGGATTCTCAACACCTGTGAAATTGCCTGCTGGTCACAATAGAGTGTAAATTCCCTCCCATAAAGATAATGTCTAAAATTACTAATTCCCCAAACTATACCTAGCAGTTCCCTTTCAAAAGTACTATATCTCGTCTCAGCATCCTTTAAGGTCCTGCTAGCATATGCGACTGGATGTAAATCCCCTGACTCATCTTTTTGGCTAAGGATTGCACCTAATGCGAAACCAGACGTATCTGTGTGTAAAAAGAAGGGTTGCTCAACATCAGGCAGTAATAAACAAGGGTAAGAAGTCAAACACTGCTTTAACTTGTTAAATGCTGAATTTGCTTCTTGACTCCATACGAAAGGGGGTTTGAATTTAGTTAACTCTGTTAAAGGTTTTGCAATGTCAGCAAAATGATCAATAAATTTTCTATAAAAATTACATATACCTATAAAACTACGTACAGCTTTTTTGTTTTTTGGAATGGGAAAATTTTCAACAGCTTTTACATTTCTTTCATCTGGAGAGACTGCACCATCTTTAATTTGGAACCCCAGGTAAGTGATTGAATTTTTTGCTATTTGACATTTTTCAGGATTAATTTTCAGATTGTGAGAATTGAGTCTTTTAAACACCATATCTAATTTTTGAATGTGCTCCTCGAAAGTTGTAGAACCAATAATTATGTCATCGATGTAAGTATTAGTATCTAAACCTAATAAAATAGTAGCAACCAGCCTTTGAAAAGAAGCGGCGGCATTAACTAGGCCCTGTGGCAATCTCGTCCACTCGAATAAACCAAATTCTGTACAAAAGGCAGTTTTATATCTGTCTTCAGGATGTAATTCCATCTGCCAATATCCTGAGCACAAATCTAAGGATGTATAAAAATGGGCACCATTTAATTTATCTAATAAATCAGAAATATGGGGAAGGGGAAACGGTAAAGGCTTAGTTTTTAAATTTAATTTTCTGTAGTCGCAAACTCATCTATATGAACCATTTTTCTTTTTTACCAAAATTACTGGGGATGCATAAGGAGAATCACAGGGTGTAATTATGTCTGCTTCAAGTAGATCATCAATTTGTTGTTTGAGTTCATTTCTTAGGGCATATGGAGTTCTATACGGTTTAGAGCGAACAGGTATAAGACAGAGGTCACGGCTGCCGAAGGCAGTCGCGCATCATCCGCAGATTCCAGGCTCTTGAAGAGCCCATGCGAGTCACGACCAGGAGGGATCCAGTTTACCCAGGGACCCTCTAGGTGGTGCTCTTCGGCCGGGGGAGAAGCGGGGGCGTGAGCCTACCTGCACTTCGTCCCAAATGAGAATGACGACAAATAGGTCGAAGCGAGATTAGTGGGGCCTTATAAAAGGGCCACTAGGTTCACACTTGGGCGGATAGCGAGAGTGAGCCACGGCTTCGTAGCCGGGATCCCAAAAGGGAGCCGGGTCCTAGGACTAATGTGAGACACTCACACTACCCCATTACTGTACCGCACCTTCCGAATATCGAATCCTAGGGGGGAGGAAGCGACTAGTTCATTTGGTGCGGCTAGCAGGAGGTGCTTCTCGCCAACCCAGGACCTTGCAGAAACTTGGTCCCAAGCGCATAGACACGCCTGGCTAGGTTGTCCCTCCTAAGGATGCCCGCGAGGCATCGAGATCCAAGCGACGTGGCATCCTGTGGGAGATCACGCTCATAAAATGCACTACAAAACACAAAAGCATGCAAACACAAAACAACAACAAATACAAACACAACACGACACAACAACAAGAAGATAGGGAAAACATACTTACCTTTTACCTTACCTTACCTTACCTTACCTTACCTTACCTTACCTTACCTGTGGGTTCTCGAGTGGAACTCTTAACCCACATGTCATGCACCATGACTCCTAGCACCACGAGTACCGCGAGCTGGTTGAATTGCGTTCGAGCGTGGTCGGCGACCACGAAGAGCATTTGCGCTTCGGCCTGCCCTTCGACGACCCAGATTGCGGTCCAATGTCCGAACGAGGAGATCCTGGACTATGAGTCTCACTCCCTTGCGGCTATAACCGTCTAGACATAAGTCCCGCAGCGTTCGATTCCGGAAGTCACTAGGAAAGAAAGTTTCTCTCTCGGACCGCCAGAGGTTGCACTCGTACAGACAATGTCTGACTGTGCTGACGCGAGTTCCGCAGAAACATACTGAGATGTTTCCGAAGAGGCGTCTCTGAAAGTCGCCGAAGGCGCCATGTCCCATAAGGGCCTGATTCACATAGAAGTCCTCCTGCAGTCTGCGAGTGAGGACCCGCGGGAAAACCTCAAATGTCGCTCGGCCGTGCTCCGAGTCAGTCCATCTTTCTTGCCAAGATGTTACGGCCCGGCCCAGAAGGAGTTTCTTGGCCTGTCGGCGCGTTAGCTTGACTTCCACGTCGACGGTATGTCGTGTCGTGGCTGCTTTCACCAACGCATCCGCACGCTCATTGTATACGTGACCAGCGTGAGCACGAACCCAGTGAAGATGAGGTTTGACTCCGGTATGTTTCACCAGTTCCTTAATCTCAGCAATTGCCTTGTGCTTTGGCACCAGGCCATTAAGCGCCTGGAGCGCTGATCTCGAGTCTGAGTAGCCGTCGAGCTCACTGAGACCCTGTAGATGGGCGTCTGTTATTGCTGCTTTGATCGCGTGGACCTCAGCCGCAAAGACTTTTGCGCCATCCATGAGGCGGAACTGACTCTCTCTGTCGATCCTACCCTCGACAACAGCAAGGAACGCACAGCCTACAGTGTCGTTCGTTTGCTTGGATCCGTCCGTGTAGTAAGAACACGTCGTCTTCGGAGTAATGTCCAAAGTCCATGGGATCCGTCGGAGGTCGTCTCGGTGGAGAGATGGCTTCCACAGCTCGACGGCTCCGGGGTTTAACCCAGTGCCATCAATGCTTGCGTTCCAACAGACCAGAGACGTGAAATCCCGGTACAGCTCTGCACGTAGGTCAAGAGGTAGAACCCCTGCCAAGACGTTTAGAGCATCCGTCGAAACCGTTTTGTAACACTTGGTCACGCACAGCAGTTGGCCTCGCTGTACGCTGAGTAACCTGTTTCTCAACACTACTTTCCCGTTGAACCAGACAGAGGCCGCGTACAAGATAATGCGCTCTGCTACTACTGCGTAGAGCATCTTGCAAAGGTGCGGTTTGATCCCCCAGCTGGCCGCAGTATGTCGGTTCATCTTGTGTAGTACCTTGAACGCCTTTTCCTGAACCTGGTCCAGGTGAGGCATCCAACTAAGATGGCAATCAATCGTAACCCCCAAGTGCTGGATGTTCCATTGATGTACCTTGTGGCCCGCCATACGGATGGGCGTCGAATGCTGGTACTTGATGGTGCCCTTGGGAGGAACGATTGTGTGGCAGCACTTGGCTTAACTGAATGTGAGGTCGAAATCCACCGCCCAGCTGTGGATCCTCGAGAGGACCGGCGTGAGCAGGGTCGCGAACCTCATGATTGCCTTGTGACGTGCTACCACGAAGACGTCATCGGCGAAGGCCTGAACGGCCCACTCCTCGTCTATTGGTACTGGCCAGCGATCCAACTCATCCAGAAGAACGTTTACTACTACGAGCCAGAGAGTCGGGCCGAGGCACGACCCCTGAGGCACGCCAACGTTGTAGTAGTGTTCCCCGTCGTGGAGGATGATCGAGCGATACCAGAGGTAGTCGTCTATCATCCCCAGGAGATACGATTCAACACCGGAGTCCTCCAGACATTGGAGGACAGCGGCTCGCCGTACGCTGTTGAAAGCGCTTTTGATATCTAACGTAAGCAAACATGTGTAAGCTTCACGTCTCTTCGATTCTGCTATGTAGTTCAACACCTTTCGTAGCGCGTCTACAGTACTGACGTTCTTTCGAAAGCCGTACTGATGCGGATGGATCTTCCCGTTGGTCTCTAGATAGAGCGCCAATCTTGCTGCGCACAACTTGTCTAAAACCTTCCCGACAGTCGGTAGTAAACAAATCGGGCGGTAGGAATCTGGGTCGCTCGGTTCTTTGCCTGATTTGACAAAGTAAACAGCGACCGCTCGCTTCCATTCCCGCAAGACGTCCTCAATCAGTGATTATACAAGGCCGGTAACCATTGAGGATGGTACTGGAGGACCTTGCGGGCGATCTCTAGACTGATTCCGTCGTGGCCGGGTGCCTTGTTAAGCGGCAGCGATTCAACTGCAAGCTCCAGCTCTTCCAACGTGAACCAGTCCGGTTCGCCGGTCCTAATGATTTCGACCCGCGAGGCTTCATCGGCCTGTAGGAAGTGGTGTCTAGCAAGTGCATCCTGGGATTCCTCCCAGGTGGAGACCTCCTCACCGGAGAGAAGGACCAGCAAAATGGGCGCCTCCCGTCTCCACTTGCCCTTTACCACATCCACTACTTGGCCTGGCCTATCCGTGACAAGTCCTTCGGAAATGAATTTCCTGAACGAGACACGTTTGGTGCGCAGGATCGACTTCTTGTATGCTGCTCGCTTACGCTTAAAGAGGGCGCCAAGTCTCGCTCTCTGAGTCGGCTCCCGGCATTTCTGGTAAAGCCTCCTCAGCGCGCGCAAACGAGATCTGAGGCTGGTCAACGCAGTTGTCCACCAACATGTCCCCTTGCGACGTGCAATCTTTCGGCGTTTGTGCAACTGACACAGCTTCGCCAAAAGTGACATCAAGTGTTCAACACCCTCCTACGGTGTAGCGAAATCGTACCGTCTCAGATCCGCTGTCTGCAGATCGTGGAGGAACTCGTCCCAGAGTAAATCCCTTGGGAACCAGCGTCTGTTTTTTCCTCTGGGTTTACGGGGACTCAGCCTGCCTTCGTAGGTCCACAGCATGAGACGGTGGTCACTGACTGTTTCGACTTCGGAGATCCTCCAGTCCGCAATGCGACTAGCGCAAAAGCGGACGAGAAGGACATCTATCCAACCCTCTCCTTGGTGCCCAAGGAAAGTGGGAGGACCGTCCGGGTCGTTAACGATTTCGAGGTTTGCGTTCGAGGCGAAGGCGATTAGGGACCGCCCTCTAGGATCCGTGGGCCGCTGCCCCCAAATCATGGACTTTGCATTAAAATCTCCAACTAGAACAACATTGTCGTTCTGGTATTGTCTTAACAGCGTATCCAGCGAGTCGAGAACGTGGTCGATCTCTTCAGAAGGGGCACAGTAACACGTTATTACCAGCACCCAGCTGTTCGACCACTTGCAGCGGATGGCCACCACATCAGGGTGTCTCAGGACCGTGCAGAAAGACACTCGCTTGCTCACCCAGAAAGCCGCTCGAAAGAGGTTGCCCTCCGAGTGAACTTGCGCGTAGCCCTCAGGCGTACCTACTACGGAGCCTTCGCCGACGTATGGTTCATTGAGTGAAACGATATCTGTCTCGTGAGACAGAGTATCCTGAGCCAGTTGGTTTCCGGCCGCCATTGCATGGTGGCAATTAAGATGTGCGAAAGTCGGGTTCATTCCCATGATGATTCCGCTCTTAATTGTTCGACCTCCAACTTGTGGATTTGACACTCATTAGAACCTGCGGCATTACTGGTCGACAATTGCTTGTCGCTAGGTCTCCGTTGGTTCCTGGTTCTGCAGTTCGGGCAGCAGGGCGCGTCCGCACTGCAGTCCGAGGTTGTGTGATCCGAGACGCCACACCTCCCGCAACGGGACGCATTGTGGAACACCTTCTGTGTGTGGCCGTACTTTCAGCAATGAAAGCAAATCAGAGGCCTCCGATTTGGCCGGAAGTCCGCTTGGCACCAGCCCACACTCAATTTGCGAGTCCGCGCCAGGCGCTGAAATGAACTCTCATCCATCTCTAAAACGTGATTTCGACCGCGTCTCCCTGGGAACGAGGTTCTGAGTTCGAGAGTCGCCCCTTGAAGAACCTCATTCTGCTCTAGGATCGCAGGAATCAGGGGCGGCATCGGACAGATTCGAGTCCACACCGAAGACTACAATCTCCGGGGTGCGTCGTCGCGGTCTCGAAATCGTTAGATCGCTCGCCAGCTCCGTCTTCCCTATTTCGACCTCCAGCTTCTCGAGGTCTGCGGTGCTGTCTGTGATAATGGCAATGCCTCCTCCTGAGATATCTCGCACACCTCTGATTCTGATTTTGGCCTTGATAGGGTCAATTTCGCTGGTTACTTTTGTCCGAATGAAATTGGAGGAAACTTCAGAGTGTGTGGCCGGGGTTTTCGGCCGCACGATGAGGGCTAGATCCTCCTTAGGCTTACCTTTGGCTTTTGGCTTCTGCTTGCCTATCTGAGCGGAGTCCTTTGGACGGGGAATCGCGCCTTTCGGCTGACTCGCCCGTTCCATCTTCCACAGTTTCTTCCTTGCATTCTTGGACACAACTTTGGACCAAGAGCCGGCCTCATCAGCCCTTGATCCAGCTAGCTGGGTTTCTGGAAGATCGTCAGCAGAAGACGCGTCCGAATCGTGTGATTGGGCGACGCCATTCCTCGAATCTATCTTACTTCCCTCACGATCAGTTCCAGTGCTCTTAGACTTTCTCTTTTTCCTCTTTTTGCGCGGCTTGCCAGCGCTCTGAGTCACTTTCTGTTTTATCCCCAGCTGAGGATCGTCGGGTGACCCGTCGTTGCGAGGTTTCGCCTTGCTCCGAGAGGATGGGTCAGAACCTTATCTTCGCTTGCTCGCACTCTTGGTCGCTTTCTGTTTAATCCCCAGCTGAGGAACTTCGGGCGACCCGTCTGCGTGAAGCTTCGCTTTGTGAATGGTTCTGACGAGGGACTTGTCCGTCTTGGACCTCTCCGTCTGCACCAGAGACTTACGTTTTTGTTTTTCCGTCCTTTGATTCAGGTCCGATTTACTGTTCGCTACGTCCGAATCTCCGGAAGGAATACGCGTAGTCTCTGGAGTTTGGCCATCCTTATGACCCTTCTTTCCTGCAATCTACTCGTGGGGCTTTGCTTCGGACTTAGGGGGGAGTCGACTGCCGTCGACTCCCCCCGCGCACAAGACAGGACTTCCTGGACCTAGGGCGTCGGTCCTGGACTCAGAATCTGAATCCGACACGGTCAAATCCTCCTGTAACCTGGACTTGTCCTCTCGTCTCCCCCTCCTGTGCTTACTCCGATTTCGATCGAACGACTTACCTCGTGCTGCGTTCGATGCTGAGGAAGAGTTACGCACGGCTGAGTCGAGGACGTCCGTCTGCATCGCTCTGGAACGATACGTTGGTTTCGGTTCCCCCTCCGTCTAAGAGAGGCTGAACGATAATCGGGAAACGTCTCTGAATAAGCGTGGTGTACGACCAACGCCGAAGTCTTTCCTTACGTCCCGCACATCTCCCGTCTGTGAGGCTTTCCCGTGCAAGAGCATGAGCCAAGAGTGTTGTCTCGAGACGAAGTTCATGACCGGAACCAGAAGTTCACTAAGTTTATTCTGCCTCTGGACCTTGAGGCCCTTGGTTCTCTCAAGCACCTTGAGGAATGTCGCACCTAGAGAGTGCGTGTCCTCGACGAAAGCGGTCGAAAACTCTACCATGAGAGAGACATATCGGGAGAGTTCGAACCGCTCGCGATTTCTTCTACTGCCTCGGCCTCCGGAAGAGAGTCTTCCGGCGCGTCTTCATTTTCGCCGGCTACGTGAGCCTGGGTGACGGAACCGCACGGTACGTCTCCCTGGCTCTCTTCGCCGGCTATGCGTTCAATGCCGTCTACATCAGTATTTACAACTACTGATCCCAACTTGGCCCTCGTCATGTTAGCCAGTTCATCATCGGAGGAGGTTCCGATCGAAGACCGCCGGGGCCACACCACGGCGAGGTCTGACGAGGGCGGCTCCATGCCCGCCCCGGAAAGGGTAGGCACAGAACCAGTTCTGATAAGGACTCTTTCTTTTTGAGTATTTATATCAGACATGATATAGAACTTGCTTTGCATGCAGAAAACTGCTTAAAACAACCAGACCGCCTCGGAAGGAGGGTCAGTAATGCACTCTGGGCAACTGTTACTGATCACTTCCAAATTAGTCTTATTCGCTTTAGAACGCACACGGGACCGCAAGTTTACTCTAAGTTGGGTGCGGTCCCAGAGCGAACAGGTATATCATCCGTGAGGTAGATTCGATGATTGGTTGTGTTACAACCTGTTAAGTCTTTAACAGACTGTGCAAAAATGGTTTTATTCTTGTTTATTACTTCCATGACTGCTTGTTTTTGTGATTCACTTAAATGGTCTAAATCAAATTTTTCACCACAAGGATTAAAATCAGTTATTTCATTCTCTACTTCCAAATTGTTTACAGTCGTCTTCTGTACATGGACTGCTTCCACAAACTCAATTTTGGCTATTTGACAATTTTTGTTAATATGAATTTTCCTATTTGTAACATTCGCTATCTTAATCCATAAGTCCTTGTTTCCCTCATAGTTATAAATCCCATTAGCCACTAGCCAAGAATTATTTAAAGATTTATCTGATGGTTGAATAAAAATTAGGTTTTGAGATTGTTGTAGACCGTTTATTTTAATTTTGATGAATTGTTCGGTTCTAGGCTCAATAACATTTTTATGTATCGTGCTTCCTATACCTTCAAATTTATGTAAATTAATTGAATTAATTTCTGTGTTTTTTAGATTGTTCCAAAGTATTGTGTGATTTAGGTATTTTAAGGTTTCACTTCTATAATCAATTATGATATTATAGGACTTTAAAAATTCTGATCCGAGAATTGCATTATAATTGGCCTTTAAGCTGTGATTAATAAAGAAGGTTACGTCGAATTTAACTTCTTGATCAGTTAAAGAGATTTTAATTTTCTTATCTAAACTCATGACATCGTTGTTGACACCAACGACTTGCATTGCGCACGGCTCACATTTATTTACCCAATCTGGTAAATTTTGCTCCAAAAATTCATGTGAAATCAAATTTGTTGCAGCTCCCGAATCGATAAGACAATTAATTTTTCTTTTATTAAATTGAAGTGCAATTATAGGCAATTGTGCGACATTTGCGTCAATGGTGTCTATGCGTACCGTTTGAGAAGGAGAATTCAAAGACGGTGGTACAATTCCGTTTTGCCCCCTTACTGGTTTAAAGTCCCTTGATTTGCATTTTGTGTCTCTTCTTTTAGTAGCGAGGGACAATGTCTTTTTACATGCCCAGGTTGATTGCAATGAAAGCAGGTAATATTTCTCCTAGGGCGATTGTACCTACTCCCATTGTTTGCTGGACCTGCATTGAAATTTTGGAATCCATATCCTTGTGCCTCAGACTGCGTGACTTGTAACAAAGTTTGTACTTGATTACCCAACTCAGCAATTTTTTTGTCACTTTCACTGACAACTTGTTGTATCAGCCCTTTTATTTCTTGTAATTCATTAGATGAATTACTAACAGCCTGGGCCACATTTATTGACGTCTGTGTGTGGTCGTACTCAACACACTTCTCATGGCATAATGCCAAATCCCATATTTGTTGGTACGTTTTTGGGGAATGTGGCATAACAAATTTTCGAACTTCTGGTTGTAAACCCTGAAGACATTTTTATACCAACATCTTTTCCCTGATAACTTCTTGGTCTGCGAAACATTTGTATGATAGCCCCAAAACCCGAGATAAGAATACTCTGTTAGATTCCCTAGGTGATTGTCTCGCCATTGTAAATTCGTCTAAATGGTAGGCTTCGTCTACCGTTTTACCGAAACGACTCCCAAAGGCTTCTCTCAAAATTTGAAATTTTTGTGTTGTTTTTAAGTGAGGTTGCGATTTGATAAACTTTTGTGCCTCACCTATGCACTTCATTTTAATAGCGAAACCACATTGTGTTTCATGCCACCTGGCAAAATCTCTAACTTCAATAATTTTGTCGATGAAATCCGTAACAGTTATGTCAGGATTCTCTCCTGAAAAATTTGGAATGTTAGAAATGAATTGGTTAAAATTAAAAGTTAAGTTTGGGACCAGAGACACTTGCCCTTGTACATTTCTCAGCTGTTTGTCTGAATCTTGATAGGTGACAATTGTGGTGGTGATAACATATTATAAAATGAAATATCTGTGCTTTTATTGTCAGAAGTCTCTTTATCATTCTTCTCACTATTACTAATCCCTATAATTTGATCAGTATTCTGGGTAGCCCCCGACCCAACCTGGCTGACCTCTTTTTCTGGTACCTCAGAATCATTAGTCATGATTGTACACAAATTATGAAAATCCCTTCCAAAATAATATATGCTATCACAAACAATTACAAAATAAAAAAAAATACAATAAAATCCTCATGCAACATGTGAGAGAAAAAGGTAAGAAAAGAAAAATATTTATACAAATCATATTAAAGTTAACATTTCCTCTATTCAATAAACATGTAAAAAAATTCCTAAACAAATTAGCTCCATGTACAATAATTTCTATCATCCACAGCAGCAAAAGGACGCTAAAAAAACTATCAGGTGACGGCGCCGAAATTGGCACAAAATCGACCACAACTGAAAGTTATATGAGAATTTCTGCCTTGTAACAAGGATCACATACAAAGAGTCTGTCTCTCCTTCCTTCCATCGTAGTTGAACATCTGAGTCTCATTGCCGTTTTCAATCTCCAGAAGTTCACAGCAATCAAGTCCCGATAACCCTCGACCTTCCCTGGGTTCCGCTCGCTACGTCCTCCGGGCTCCGCTCGTTTCGACCTCCGGGCTCCGCTCTTTCCTTCTTCTGCCCCCGATCGTCGAAAAACGTCAAAAAGTCCCTCTCTCCGTGAATCGCCGGTCTTTTTATCCTCTTGCCGTCGCGCACCCTCGCTTCACGCCACGGCAAATAATCCGATGGGGTGCCAAAGATGACGATGTTTCAACTTGTTGATCAATTTAAAAACATTTCAAAATTTGCTTATCGATGTACAGTTTATATTTTGTATCCTTTCTTTTACAGTAATTACTGATTTAAAAATGGAGTAAAAACACACATAAAAACGTGGTCCGATTGCCGCGGAAGAATACACAAAACATCGTTACATCCGCCCCACGTGCTTAGTAAAATATGAAATGAAAATTTAGACATACAATTTTTAACAGAACATCTCTAAAAACCTTTAAAATAATAATATTTTTACATTTAAATACATATTTTCAAAGATAAATTATGAACCAAGATTAACTTTAGCTATTTTTTTATATATATTTTGAAGTATTATTAACTTGAATTTTCATACATTATATTCATAATTATTCGAGGAAAAGGTTTTTACATCGGCGGGCGCCGAGCCAATACAAAAAAAAAATCTCCTCAAAACGTTATTGAACCCAACAAAAATTAATATGATATAATATGGAGCAATTTGCAAAATATTGTCTGACAGAAAATTAGAGGTATCCTAAAGTTAGAAAAAGTAACAATGTAAATAAAATAGCCTAAAGATATCATAACCCCATTTATTTATTAATTTAATTAATTACTTTTTTATTTATTTATGTAATTACTTATTTAGAAAAACCCCAGATTATCAACTTTTTTTTTGTTTTTTTAAACTTATTTAGCAAAATCCAAATTATCAACATAACAGAGGTATCTATCGACGAAGAATAATCCAAAAATTGTTGATAATAATTTTCGAAAAATCTTGTCGGTATTTAGCCGAGATATTAAACAAATTGCTTGTAACAAAAAGGAAAATTCTTTTTGTGTGTATCGTGTGTGATATCATTGAAAAGATCTCGCAATATCTAACTCAAAAATGTATTTGTTTTAATTTTAGGTATTATGTTTTCAGATATTTTGTCGAAAATGTACTGCAAAAATATGTCCCCCCCCACCTCCTATTTCCCAATCCACTGAAACTAAAATTATGAAAATAATTGGGTAGTAGGAGTTTATGCAATCCTTGAAAGAAAAGTAGTCTTATACTTAACTCATATACTTTTTTAGAAAATCGCATTTTTCCGTTACACACAAACTTTTCAGATAGGGAGTTGACGGTGGTCGAGGTACTTGTCGACGCGGAATCATTCAAGGATTGTTGATAATGATTTTCGAGACAAATGGTCGGTAATTATCTGAGATATTAATTAAAACCTATCTAGGAAAACGCCGAACGGACCAAGTCGATGTTGCAACTTTGCGACCTCCCATCGAAGCGAACTTGGTACAATGCTGTCACATCGAGAAAACTCGATAATATGATTATTTAAAGGTTAGTTCATAAATAATTTATGATTAATCTGTACCAGGTTCTTTTTATAAATGAAATCGCTATGTGTGAGATGTCGATTTGCCAACACTAGTCTGTCACCACGTGGTCGTGACGATTCAATAGGAGTACTTTCAAAACACTATATACATAAATAAAATTAAGATTGTCCTACCTGTATGCAATAGACAAGAAGAAACGTTGACAGAAGAAAGCAGACAAGGAAACGCTGGTCTTGAATGAGAACTGCATCTTATTTATTAAATCTTTGTAGAGATGAGATGGGGCTTTATTGCCGGTGATGCTGACCGCTATACTTTTAATTCAATAGCACAATTACTTTTACTTTATAAATTTAACTCGTATAATTATAATAACAATTTACAAAATGTGATAAAAAACTCTGTAAACAAAATTTGCCATTACGGCCGGACACGTGTTCCATAAAAAAAAACGAACGCACGAAGCGCTCACTAAAAAAAAACCGTACTTCACTACCGCGATCCCGACTTGCTACTGACGAGAATTTCTCCTCCAGGTAGCGACGCGGATGCTTGGCGAAAACTGGTCGCGCCGACGCCAAATGACTGACGCTCACGGAGGAGGTATGGCGAACGGGAGCAACGTGCGTGACGTCACATTCTCCGATGATTCCATTAACCTCGCAGGAGCGACTGCCGGCGAAACATGCTCCAAAATGAATGATCCTGCAGTCAAAAGATACTGCCGCGATTGCGTTTGAAGTGCTTACCGTAAGATCGTTAGTGAAAATCTAAAATGAGAACGAAGCGGCCGATTTTGACGGGAGACATATGAAAATAAAGGTACTGGGCTAAAACTTACGATTAATTAAGAAAACTTAGAGAAAAACTGCCATGAATTTAAATAACCCTTAAAAACTTCTAAAAACGATGTCATCTACATGACATACTCCCCGAAAAAGGGGTGAAAGAAAAAAAAATGCTAAGATTTTGCCTAACAGGGAAGGTCAGCACCACCATATACATGGGGATGACAATCATCGACATACATCATGTCGGTATAAATTCAGCACATTCTATAAAGAAATTACATCAACCCATACAACTAGTTTTGTTCATACAAAACATTTTTCAGACATCTGTTATTACAAATAAATCTGCATGCAGTTAACACCAATATTTTATCCATAATTAATTACACACAAAAAAATTTTGTTTGGTACCAAAATGAAAAATTTCACAAAAAAAATTTGGGACATATGTGATCACATATAAAAAAATGGGAGGATGCACAATACATTATAAACATACCAAAAAATTTACAAAAAATGAAAAACAGCAATTTTATGTATAGAACATTTTTACCTCTTACATGTTACCTTAAAAAAACATGTGTTGACAATAAAATGTAACTATTACCCAAGAGAACAAAATAAAAAATTGAACAGACGTCACAATAAAATTTAAATACAAAATGTTACCAAATGGACTCTTGACAAAACAAAGACTAAGTTACAGTCAAACAATTTCCGCATAGACGTTTGCAGACACACTCAAATTCTGAGAGGAAGAAAAAGAAACAAATTAGACAAGACAGTCAAATATATGCATGAACACCTTAGTCACTAGATTATTCCGCCTGCAGAAAAGTTCAGTGATAAAATAGTTCATAATCGACAGTTTCTGGATGGTAAGTTGCTGCGCAGCAATTGGACGAAACAGTCTATTTCACATTCTGTCTAGCCTTGGTCTGTCTCAGGTTATAGGAACTGATGATAGGATTATGAGGGACTCTTGCAACGAAAGAGGCAACACTAGCAGCGGGAGTTCGGACATCAGCAGGAACCCTCCTTGCTATAGAGTCATCAGCTGCCGGAGATGTGGCAGTGTTCAATGGATCATCAGCCTGTGGTAAGTGATTCTTTACTCTACTATTTTCATAGTTTTGTTGAGAACCGTCAGGATTTGGTGAAGTCTGCTGCGTCTTACTTGGTGAGTTTCTGCAAAGATCATTCTTGCGTCGTTCAGGGATGATGTGTCGATTGATATGGACCTTTTGGATGCGATTTTCAGAGTTTTCAGCATTCTGGATTCTAAAGATTATGTCAGAGCATTTTTCTATAATTTTCATGGGACCATCACAAACTTTTTTGAATTTGCCATTATGTTGAAGAAAAACGATATCACCCACTTTTGGACGACGAAGTTTGGCTTTGGCGTGTTGTCTTGAGTTTTGAAGCTTCTGATAATTTATTAAATTGGTGTACACTTTATCATACAAATCTTGTAAATTATTCATTAATTCGAAATAATAATGGTGAACATCAAGACGATTTAAATATTTGTCTGCATGGAACGTTTCAAAAATATTTGTGAGATTTCTACCAAAGTGAACTTTGTTAGGAGATGTTTTAATCGTATTGCGGTAAGTGCAATTATACATGGTTTCGTGAATTTTTACTGCTGTGGTGAAGTTGTAACCATCTTGCATTAGGGCCTTGACAGTGGCTTTAATGGAAAAATTTATACGTTCTGACACTGAATTTGCCTCTGGATGAGCAACAGTGGTGTACCGAAGGGTAACGCCAAGTACTTTATGGAATTCATCAAAAATATGTGCATGAAACTGTTTTCCGTGGTCGGATAAAATCATTTCTGGGCGTCCAAATGGGATTATGTAATCAAACATTGCTTGTACAGCATATATTGCTGTAATATTTCTTAAAGGATAAAGCCTTATGTGTTTTGAAAAATGGTCGATGACTGTTAATATGTGGAACCCATTTCTAAATGGACCCACAAAATCGAGTGATATCAATTGCCCTGGTTCATTTGGTATTATGGTGTTCTGGAGAGGGGCTGCAGGTATTCTTTGGGGTTTGTTTGTTATGCATCTTGTACATGATTTCACATAATTTACTACATCTGAATATAAACCTCTCCAAAAATATTTTTTTCGAATGTTTCTGTATGTTTTCTCTATCCCATAATGTGTAATGTGGTGGATACAAATGCACTTTTCCTTTAGTGATTTGGGTACTACAATTTTGTATTGTACAGGTTCTTGGTTGGAATTTGTAGGAGCAGAATCAAACAGAAGAAGTGACAATCTGTCACAAATTATATAATTTTGAAATTTTGAAATTGTATTATTTTGAATGTCTTCAATTATTTTGAGTAGGTCTGCATCTTTACGCTGTTCATAAAATAGTGTAGCTTCAGAAATGTCAAGCAAAGCATCTTTAGGTGGAGGAGTATTACAATTATTACTAATATTATCATTACTGTTAACAGGTTGGTTAGGCTGATTATCACGTATTACATTGACATCTTCTTCTATGACTGGTAGGATCTCATTTGCGTGAATTAACTCAGGATTAGTGTTTAAGTTACTGGAATTATTTTTAAAGGGCGTTCGAGATAAGTAGTCCGCTAGGACGTTCAGACGACCAGGAACATGTTCAAAAGTGAATGAATATTCTCCAATTTCAAGGAGCCACCTGGTTATGATATCTGCATTTGATGTGGTTCTTTTGTAATGATTTAGTGGCTTGCTATCACACAAGAGGATGAATTGTCTTCCATATAAAATATTTTTAAATGCAGCGAGTCCTTTAACTATTGCCATTAGTTCAAGTTGGATTGGTGGATATTTTTTTTCATTATTTCTTAGAGCTTTGGAAAAGTACGCGACTGGTAATAAGTTGTCTTCATGTTTTTGTAAGATAACTGCACTAATTGCCATTGTAGATGCATCTGTATTAAAATAAAACGTTTCATTAAAGTTGGGCTGTTATAAAAACGGTTTAGAAAAGAAAATCTTTTGCAAGGTTTGAAAAGCTTCTTCTTGTGCGTCACCCCAAGAGAATGGTTTCTTCGGAGATGTTAATACAACAAGAGGTTCTGCAACTTCGGCGAATTTTGGAATTAAGTGCCTGTAAAAACCACAAAGGCCAAGAAAACTCTTTAATTGCCTTTTGGACTTCGGAACTGGGAAGGAATGAATCTTTAGTATATTCGAACTTATGGGAGAAACTTTGTTGTTTTCGATATTGAAGCCGAGGAAATTACAGGACGTTTTATGAAATGAACACTTATTTAAATTTAATGTTAAGTTATGTTTCTTAAATACTTCTAAAAAATCTCTGTACTTTCTGTTTAGTTTCCTGGAAAGAGTTACTACAAATTATAACATCATCTTGATAACTAAAGATACCAGGCATGTTGACCTCTTCGGTGACATTATCAATCATTGCTTGAAAAATGTTTGCGGATGTTTTCAATCCGAATGGTAATCTTTTATATCTGTATGTGCCCCAAGGGGTCGTAAAACTTATTTTATCTTGATAACATTTGGGTAAGTGTATTTGGTGATAAGCTGATGGCATATCGAGAAGTGTAAAGTACTGAAAATTAGCTATGTTACTGATTACTACTTGGATCTTAGGAAGAGGATAGGATGAATGACTAATTACTGTATTTAAGAGTCTTAGGTCTAGGGCCATTCTATATTTTTGCTGTCCTGTCCCATCTGTTTTTTCTTTACGAGTAACATGGGACAAGCCCACGATGCTACGCGTTTTTCTATGATGTTAGCTGCAACCATTTCATTTAGCTGCCTTTTGGCTTCTTCCTGAAGTGCCTGAGGGATGGGAAAAGGTAAAGCTTTTATAGGGTATGAACTATTGAATGTGATTTCTGGTTTTATTAAATCAGAGTGACCCATGGTGTGAAGGATAGAAGAAAATGCCTGTGAGTTGTTATTTAATATTTCTCTTAGTTCTTGTTCTTCTAGTTTATTTAAATGTGTTAAGTCAATTTTCGCTTTCAAAAACTCTGTTTTACGTTGTTTGATGATGTCATCGGACGGTTGAATTAAATTTATCACTTCATCAGTATTTGGTAGTGTTATGTCTGTAGTTTTATCATCACCATTTTCAAATGCATGTTTCATGCGTTCAATTACTTCTAGTGTTCCAACTTTAGTATTTTTGTTAATATGTACACTTTGATCGGATTTATTTTCAAAAAAATATAAAATTGTTGTTCTCTTGGAAAATTGCTGTTTTTGTGAGTAGCATGCCGGGTTCCCGTGTAGGAGTACGATTAAATGAAAGCACTGTATTTTCAATGGTGACATTATGCTTGTGATCTGGGATGAACAATAAGTCCCTGTCCATGAGAGAATTATCCAAAAACGTCTTCGTTTTAATGTAGGCACTCTCATGAGGATATATTGTTACCTTCTGTGCAAGTGTGACAATTGGTATAATGTCATTTGTTTCGTGTTTTTGACTTGCAGGAATAAAAGGAGGAATGTGTAATAGTTTAGAGAAGTCTACATCTGTTGGTTTTCTGTTAGCTTTGATTTCAGATTTTATTTTATTTTCCAGGTGTTGATTTAAATTAAAGTTTTGGTGGGAATTTCTATTTGAAAAATATATGAATTCATCTTTGATCTTGCATACTTCTGTTTCTGGAAAGATGATGACGTAAAATTTTCTTATAAAGTCAAAACCTAGCAAACCAGTAAATTTGGAAGCAGACTTTAAAGCGAAAAGGTATAGTGGATGTCTAAAATGTAACTTTCCAATCTTAAAGGATAATTCTATACAGCCGTTGAAATCAATTTGGGCATTTATTGTAGATATTTTGACATTTCGAGATAGGTATTTGTATTTAAATTTATGTTTGTTGGCATCAAAAATGATTTATCAATTAACGAAATCGAGCTGCCTGTATCTATTAAAAAAGGTGAGGTGTTTTCACTAATTTTTACTTGAATCACAGGAAGGGCTGGTTGCTGGATATTAACGTTTGCTATTATTTCATCATTATGAGAAGTTAAATTGCTGTTTACGTGAACTATTGTTTGTGGGTTTGAACTATTGTCATTTTCTGGAGTGTGGACACTTTGAGAATTTCGCTCTCCAGATTGCGAATTCTCACTTACGCGTTTGGGTGGTCGATTGCTGGGACATTATGTTGGAAATTTAACACGGGTGCAGTTCTGCACTGACGAGCAGAATGCCCTACACATAGACAAAGTTGGCACTGTATGTTTGCACTTTGCGAGTTTTGCTGATTATTTTGGTTGAAATTACCTCTGTTGTTGTTAAAGCCACGTGGTCGACGAAAGTTGCGTCGATTTCCACCACGATGGAATTTGAAATGGTTTCTGTGAGAAGCACCTCTCCTGTTTGAAAAATTATGTGGGGATCTTTTATTTTGAAAACCTCTAGGTTTATTTTCTGACTTTACTAAAAATTTGTTCATTGACTCCTGTATACTATGGACCTGTTCTGTCAAATCAGAAAATTTATCTTTTTCCGTATTGTCTGCTGTATTGGACATGATTGAATTCTGCGTCTCACAATCCTGAGCAAGAGTTGCCTTTGCAACAGCAGCTTTATAGCTATCAATTTCACACTGCCAAATTAGTAAACTATAATTGTATGGGATTATTTGAAGAAATTTGTTCAGTTTAATCTGATCTAAGGCTTGTTTATCCTGAATTTTGTTGTATACTTTATGTACCAAAAATTCGAGCCTATGGGATAAATTAGCGATTGTTTCATGTTGAAACATCTGTAATTGGTCTAACTCCTCTGAATGAGCTGCTATGGATTTTGGGAGAAAGAAGGATTTGAGTTCCTCAAAAATTTGATCGGCCGATTCAAATGTGGTGAATTCGGACTTCTGAACGAAAAAAGCCTTAGCTTTCCCTGCAAGATGTCCAACAATATATCTAATTACATAATCTTCAGCCCAATTATTGGCACTGGCAATTCCTGTGATTTGAGAAATGAAGACATTGAGTTCATCAGGATTGCCATCAAATGGCTGGATTGGAATGTTAGGATATTTCGGTTGATAATTTGATACATGCATCTGAGGAGGCACCGCTTGGGGTGTCAAAATTGGCATGGTTGCCGTCGAACTACTGTTATCACTTGATGTGCTTGCCGTATCGGCTCTACGATTACGAAGTCTTGCCATATTATATCACTTTTGCTTTTTGAATTCTAAATTGGTAATGACTTATTTGATTATAAATTATTATTTGCTGTGCTATTTTAAATTTTCATATATACATACACAAGTACTTTTGACTATGAGACATGATTTACCAATAGACAATAAAAATTTAAATTCATTATAAAACTTTCATTAAAACTACAAAATCTTCAATTAAGTATAATGTTTCTGCATTGTATTCTCATTATTTCTTAATTTATTTGCACGTGGATTTCGCTTTGAGAGAGCATAGCGTCGACGTCACGTGTGCGACAAGGTGCACGGTACCAACTGTCACATCGAGAAAACTCGATAATATGATTATTTAAAGGTTAGTTCACAAATAATTTATGATTAATCTGTACCAGGTTCTTTTTATAAATGAAATCGCTATGTGTGATGTCGATTTGCCAACACTAGTCTGTCACCACGTGGTCGTGACGATTCAATAGGAGTACTTGCAAAACACTATATACATAAATAAAATTAAGATTGTCCTACCTGTATGCAATAGACAAGAAGAAACGTTGACAGAAGAAAGCAGACAAGGAAACGCTGGTCTTGAATGAGAACTGCATCTTATTTATTAAATCTTTGTAGAGATGAGATGGGGCTTTATTGCCGGTGATGCTGACCGCTATACTTTTAATTCAATAGCACAATTACTTTTACTTTATAAATTTAACTCGTATAATTATAATAACTATTTACAAAATGTGATAAAAAACTCTGTAAACAAAATTTGCCATTACGGCCGGACACGTGTTCCATAAAAAAAAAACGAACGCACGAAGCGCTCACTAAAAAAAAAACCGTACTTCAAACCACGATCCCGACTTGCTACTGACGAGAATTTCTCCTCCAGGTAGCGACGCGGATGCTTGGCGAAAACTGGTCGCGCCGACGCCAAATGACTGACGCTCACGGAGGAGGTATGGCGAACGGGAGCAACGTGCGTGACGTCACATTCTCCGATGATTCCATTAACCTCGCAGGAGCGACTGCCGGCGAAACATGCTCCAAAATGAACGATCCTGCAGTCAAAAGATACGGCCGCGACTGCGTTTGAAGTGCTTACCGTAAGATCGTTAGTGAAAATCTAAAATGAGAACGAAGCGGCCGATTTTGACGGGAGACATATGAAAATAAAGGTACTGGGCTAAAACTTACGATTAATTAATAAAACTTAGAAAAAAACTGCCATGAATTTAAATAACCCTTAAAAACTTCTAAAAACGATGTCATCTACATGACAAATGCTAAGTTTAAAATTATTACAAGATCTTTGTTTTAGGTAAGGCTGATCATAGTGATAAACAGTCAACGTTTTTCTTTCCAATTGAATTCAATTATTGAAAGCAATTATTAAAAAATAATTCATAGAATAATTCCAAGACATTAAAAGTCAGTATTTTTGAGACAGCAATCGCTAATAACTCACTATGTAATTCATTTATAATGGAAAAACGTTTCGATTACAAACCACTTCAATAATCATGCTTTTATGTTTGAAAATGAGTCAGAAATTTTTGCTTTATTTAATTCTTTTTTTTTTTCAAAATCGCCTTAAAATTGTCTACTGTTACGTCAAATATGATTGACAGGTGACTTCTCGTGAGCAACTCTGCAACATCTTTTCGAAGCGTGGTTGGCACTCAACCAAGTTTAAATTTTGTACAAAGTCTTTGTCTTAGAGTAAGAAATATTCATCGTTTTTCACTCCAAGAGAATTCAATTATGATATGAGGTATTGTTTTACGTATACGAGTAAATTTTATTTGAACAGTTCTGATACTTTGTTTAACCATCTACTTTTTTAATTAAAATTTTGTTGAATTTTCTTTTCAAATGTCTTGTGTTCTACCATATTTCTATGTCTTAGATATCACTAGTTATGACGAGGTATGCCAAAATTTAATTATTTCAGCTCATTTCAATGGCAACTTCAGAAACAAAACTAAAATAAACTGTTGGAATATTTTTTAACTTCTGGTCTAAATCTATTCATTCAAGAATCTATTACAAGCGAAAACACAATTATTGACAATGTATTCACCAACATTCTCGTGCAATGTGGCGTTTTTCATTTCTTTCTTTTCATCATAAACAGATTTGGATAAGGATTAAGAAAAGTCATACAGAATATCGATATTTGTTACTATTTAGCCTTCATATCTCTCTAAATGTTCATTATATCCATCTATACTTTGCTAGTGTATATAGCTAGGAGAAGGCCGGGCAAAGTGGTCACCCTAAGCTTTTGTGATTTTTTGTTACCTCTTAAAATACATATACATAACTGACAATATGCACTGAACTTAGAGTGACTACTCAGAAGTGTAAGGGCATTTACAGAGTTGCCAAGTCTCCGGCTTTTCGGACACCAGTATTTTAGTACAGAAAATGTTGTTTTATGTAATCGGAACAATCGGCGATTTAAAAGAACAACATTTTCTCTAAGATAATACTGGTGGGCAAAAAGCCGGAGACTTGGCAAGTCTGCATTTATAATTTTTACGAAATAATAAAGTGGAAGTGAGAATTTGTTTTTTTCCAAAAAAGGTCGAAATGACCAATTTGCCCGTCTAGGTGGGGCAAAGTGGTCACTCCATAGCCCCTTTGCCCTACAGGTGTAAAAAAATTGAAAACACTATTTAAATGATTAGAACATTTTTATTGTCATAACAAATCGTATGAAACATAATGAAAGATTGAAAATGGTATGAAAATCCAATAACAGTTTGACAAACCCATATAAAAAATTATAAATCAGAATCAAACACTGCATTTTTCGCAAATGAACTCCACGTCATCTTCTTCGCGAAATGAACAGGCCTCATGAGCCCAGAGGTGACGAACATTGCACCGGATCCAACCTTCATCACTTGATCCAATCAACGGCCACTACCCCGACCACTTTGCCCGTTTGGGAGCCGTGACAGAAAATACGTTCTACAGTGGAAACTAATGAACAGTCAGCGGCCCCTCACACACCAATGTGAAGCTGAAAACATGCTCTTTCTTTACACATTCAATAAATAAATGCGAGTACAACAGGTTATTCTTAATTGTATGTAATATAAGTCACTTTCCTTAGATCACAAACTTCAAAAACTGAAAACCCGGTCTAAAATTATAAATCATTAACCACCTTGTTCAACGATTGTCTGGTTACTCACTGCCATCATACGAAATAGTTTGATCACAAACCACGCAATGCCAGCGCTCTGTTGACGTCATTATATTGGGTGACGACTTTGGCCACCCTGGCCACTTTGACCGGTTTTCCCCTATACCCCATTTTACGTTGTATAGTTTTTTTTTTTACAGTCTTACTATTATTTTAGGAACGAGTTTTTCTACGATTGCAGTTAGTAATTAATAAATTTAATGTACAGAATCCTTTCACCACGAGTAATACTACCGATTCATTATTTTCAATTTATTACTTGACCAATTTATTATTATTTTTTAATCAAAATGTTTTAAAGAAATGTGAGCGTGCTATGTCAAAAGCCTAAACCTTTCGTGTGATAACGCATACACCGTTGTGCGTTTTGCATATGCATAGAAAAAGAGATGTTGACAAAAGAAATAACATATATGATCGAATTAGAAATGACACTGATAACGTGATAATAAAATCATAAGAAATTTTATTTATACCCGAAGATTATTTGTGATAAATATTCTTTTTGTATTCTAAGTTGCTTTAGTTAAAGATTCTTTTAAATCACTTATTGTCAGAATAAACGTTTTTACTTTCTTCTATCTTTACAAGAGGAAAGTATTGGATTCATGAAAATTTTCGACTTCCGGTTTTTGACGGATTTATACGTTTTAGAAGGTCCTGAACACGATTTGACCATTTTTAGAATATGTCTGTCTGTGACTCTGTCTGTCTGTATGTGACAAACATTTTGTGGGCGCTCTATCTCAAGAACTAATGCACGAAATTTAATAAAACTTTATATTCAGTTAGTACCTGATATAAATTGGTGCTGATTAGTTTTTGGTGAAAATCGCCCGACAGGTGTCGCTGCTATGCTGCATTTTTTGCGATTTACGCAATAGTTCTAACTCTAGAACTAATGCGCGGAATTTCATCAAACATCAGATTCTGTTAGACCTTGACTTAAATAGATGCTGCTTACGTTTTGGTGTAAATTTCCCAATAGGTAGCGCTGCTATACTACTTTTTTTCGATAATTACGATAGCTATATCTCGAGAACTAACGCACGGAATTCCATCAAACTTCAGATTCTGTTAGACCTTGACATAAATGCTGCTTACATTTTGGTGTAAATTGCCCAACAGGTGGCGCTGCTATGCTACTTTTTTCATTATTATCACGATAACTATATCTCAAGAACTAATGCACGGATTACCATGAAACTTTAGATTCAATTAGATGTTGACATAAGTTGTTGTTGATTAGGTTTTGGTCTAAATCCATCAACAGGTGGCGCTGCTATGCTGCATTTTGCAGGATTCCCACGATTTTAGCGATACTCATATCTCAAGAACTAATGCACGGAATTTAATAAAACTTTAGATTCGGTTAGACTTTGATATAAATTGGTGCTGATTCTTTTTAATGTATGCGAAATGTGTGTGAGATAGAAGAAAGTTTTGGGATTGGCACATCTGACTAGTTTCTCCCATAAATATATTCATTGCTAACAAGTTTTTAATTAAAAAAACCCTTTTCTAATTTATGACATGGAAAGAACATCTTTGCGGCAGTCCATGCGTTCAGTAGAATATCAACTTGGGAGTATTCTCCTATTAATGATTTGAACAACACTTCTTCGATTGAAACTAGCAATCAATTCACAATCTGCTGTCAAAATGGAAAGTATATTTGCAGAAAGCATTTACTTCTCAGAGTAACTTAAGCCACTTAGATTTGCAGATCCTTTTCTAATGTCATGAAATGCAATCGGTTAGTCGTTTAGTAGGTGATTGATAGATAATATATGACTTTATGATAGTATCGATTTCTCTTATATGCATAATTTTCAAATTTCAAGACATTTTAAGCTACTGCTTTGAAAAAGAATGAGATATTGTCGTTTCGTTTGTTTTTATTATTTGTTTTTGCTTTACATGTTATCAATAGCTGATATAAAATGTGGTCATAAAAAAGGAAAAAAAACTTTATCCATATACGAGCCTTTAGTGACGGTAATATTAAAGGAAATAGGGGGAAATTGGTGATTCCGATATTTTAAGGGAATGCTCTAAAAAAACAGTTTTTTTCTTTTTTTTATCACGGATTCCGATTTTACCTTGTTAACCTTTTGATTATGGGCCAGAACCGGTTACTATTTTAGTATTCAATTTACAAAAAAAAAAAAAAAAAAAAAAAAACTGTAGTAGATATCCTTGTCCAAGTGTATGGCAGAGAAATTTTTTCAAAAAGTGGTATGACTAGTATAAAAAAATAGCCGTTGGGACGTACGATATCTCAACCCCGTAATTGAAAGTTTAATGTATGGGGAAATTTAAAGTGCGGATTAGCGGAGCTTCGCTCGCTACGCTAGTCAGTTTATTTAGTAAGAAAATTTCATTTAGAATCCTGCAGAAACTGCCTTTTATGCCTTATCCATCCTTTATACTGCCTTATCCATGTATTTTAAAAAACTGTGATTGTTGATTTATCTTTTCACTGGTGAAACTCGGAACTAAAATCGGTAAGTTCTATTGATATCGAGTTGAATGAGCCAAACGGCATCACATGACCGGACCCATACAACCGAGGTAATTTGAAATAAAATAGCAAAATCCTTAGCATTTTATTTTTTTTCCTATATAAAAATTTTGAAAAAACCAAAATTATGGGCCGAATTCGAAAATTTTTGCAAACTCTGAAATCCCAGCCCATTTTAAGCAAGGATGCATACTTTTCAGATCAAAAAATCCGATAATAAAAAAAATATAGAGAGCGCCCCGAATTTTGGCAGTATAAAAATTATCAATCTGGACTCAATGTCTCGAGTGAAAGTCAGGCGTTTTGACTATGAAAGGATGCGTTAAACAAGCGAATCAATTAATTAAAAAATAAATGAGATTTCAGCTTCTAGTTATCCCATCGTTATGAAAATTAGATATTCAGATTCGTCGTTGAAAAATACTCATATATGCGTAATTTTCAAATTCATAAATGCAATATTAAAAAAAAATAATAACAGGGCTATAATTCTTCTAGTATATAGAAATGTGGTTTCCGCCCTACTTTCCGATTGAACACCAACAAAAGGGGTTCTCATTCTAAGCCCCGCTGTCAAACAAAGCATGTGGAAGAAAGTTCATAGATCACGATCAAGACACTAGGAAGAGTGCTAGGGTTGCGAGCAGTAAGCCAATAGGCGAGCTATTATTTTCCCCAATCCTCTTGATTCTTGTTATTTCTATTACCGCATTTATTCAACGTTCAAAAAAAAGTTGAAGCATGCGCAGAAAGATCGATTTTGCGATGAATTTTTTGGCTTATTGACTTGTTGCTTTAATATATAAGGATTACTCATTACTCAATACATCAAAATTTGTTTTACACCATGAGAAAGTTGATATCCAATACATATGTACTGCATTTTTTTTAAATTCTCCTTAAACTCTGGGACAGAAAACTAAAAATAAAAAAAAAAACGCTTGTGAAAATTTCGGTTTCTCTTTGAATTTTCATCGTTTTCATTTTTAAATATGCAAATGTTTGATTTGAGCCTTTATATTGGCAATTGGGACATTAAGAAGTCTTCAGTGGAGAAAAACAGATTTTGGAAAAGCTTTAAATTTTTAGACAATTACAAGACAATGTTGACCGAAAAAGGAAATTGACGATTTGTGAAATAAACATTAATTCCTGATTGGAAAAAAAGACGTATTTCGCTTAGAGCAATGGTAAAAAAAAAAAAAAAAATCAATGTAAATGAATTTTTCATAAGACAATTTTTAGCAAAATTTAAAATTTCTAGAATTTAGATAGGAAGTATTGATAAAAACTGCCCCTTTGCATGTCTAAACCGGAAGGTCGCTTTATAACAAAGTTTCTTTTTTTTAATGAAATTGATTTGATATAAATTCTTGACATAAAAAATACTTAAAAAATGCTTCAGGCATCGTAATTACCGCAAAATAGGACTGCGAAAGTAAATTGAAACGGGATTTAGAGCTAAAAACCTGGAAAAATAAAATAAAAACTGCATACACAGAAACGAATAAAACAAAACTGGATTAGGCAAGAAATTTTTGAAACTGCAAAGCAAAGATTGACTGATATTACGGAATATTTTCGTACAAATCAAAATTTACCTTGATACAAATCAGTAGCCAAGACTTTGAAAGAGTGATAGATGGAATGAAAATTTCACTCTTGTTACAGTCATGTATTCTCCTTATATTATGTTATGGAGTTGCATAATTTACCGTGAGGATGGTCAAATGTTAATCCTGAGAAGATTAAGAGCATTCCGAAAATCAAAACTATTTAAATATTATAAAAGAGTGTGGATACACCATGACATTTGATTTTTTCCACTTACAAAGAAAATCACTATTTCAAGACGATAATGCTTCCTGCTATAGGGTGTTTGTAGTAGATAAATTTCACATTTCAGGGTGAAATTAATCGTTTAATGGGAGTCAACATATTTATCAATCATTAAAAAAATATATGTATATTTTTACAAAAACAGAAAATGATGCATTTGGCATAGATTATGAAACACTTTCCAACACTAACAGAATATTATTACGAAATTTAATTTTTTCATACGATGAAATGAGATATCTTTTTAAGCAATTAAAAAAATACATAACTCGGAAAAAATCCATTTTCAGCGATCGCTAGCCATATTCGAAGTCTTTCGTGAAGCCCTGTATATAAGTTATAGAATTTGTAAACCACACTTAATACACTAAAAATTACATAAAATCGGATATCACAGCGGGAAGAACACTTCTAGCAATTACGGATCATAGTCAGACCTTTAATCGAATTCTCTTGTGCCTCTCTGTACATGAACGATAAATCCTACACACTCCGTAGTCTATAGAAAATAAGTTTTATTGAACCTTAGCGATCCTTTTAAATTTTATTATGTTTCAAGTATCATAACATATTCAAAATGCATCCCAAACGATTTTTTTCCGTAGATCATGATGTAAAGGAATAATTTTGTACTTCCCTGTAATTGAACTATAAATGCTACTAATTGTATACTCCTGTAAAAGCATGCTGCAGTTCACCTCAATAATGCATATTAATTTCATTATGTTTGAAATATCGTAACATCAATAAAATGCACCTCAAGCGATTTTTCCCCCATAGACCATAATGTAATGGAATTCTTTTGTGTGTCCCTGTAAATGAACTAGTAATGCTACACACTTCATTTTCAACACTGAACATTCTATAGTAAAACTCAATAAAATATAAAAATTTCATGACAACCGAGTATATTAACAAGAGTTAGAGCACGGACAGACAGACAAACTGAATTCATAAACACTTTTCAACTATGTTGAAAAGTGTTAAAAATGAGCGTTAGTAATTTCATCATTAATATTGCCTTGTAACAGTTATGATTTAAATCCAATAAAAAAATGCACAGGAAAAAGAATTCAAGCTTTTAAAACCTGGAACTTTATTAGTTGGAAACCCTTATTTACAGCGTATGGTATAGTGAAATAGTTTACAATAACAGAGGTGTGAAAATTTTAAAATAATTGTGAAATTTACAATACAATCTTGTTATATTATAGAAATGAAACATTATTTAGACATTATTTAAAAAATATTGATATATTTAATATTTAGTGTGCATCCCCTTGTTTTTTATTAAAGATTTGATACGTCTTTGTATGAGTTTTTCGCAATTAATTTGTATTTCGTTGTCATGGTGCCAAATTTGGATGAGACTTTCTATCAGACCATTCTTGTTTGTGATGTTGCATTTCTTTAATTGTTTCTTTACAATGGAACAAAGATTCTCTATGGGGTTCACATCTAGACTGTTTCCAGACCATGGAAGTGTTTTTTAATTTTTTTTTCATCCAAAACTTTGGTCACAGATGGAGCTTTATGGCACGGAGCTCCATCATGCATGAATATGAAGTCTCCATTTGGAAACCAGTCTTTTAATTGTGGAATTAGTCTTTTTTAAAGCCCTTTCTTATACTGATACTGGTCCATTATACCTTCTACACTGTATAAACGTCCAGAACCCTGAGCAGATATCACGCTCCAAACCATTACTTTAGTAGGATGGTTAACTGTTTGTGCTATGCAATTTGAAGAAAATTCTTCACTGGTACTTCTCCTGACATATTGACTGCTTTCTTTTGATATCGTAAATATTGATTCATCAGAAAAACATACCTAAATGATAAAAAATACTTTAAGGTATGTAATTTGTAGAGAAATATAAGAAATTTTTAATCAAATTTATAAACAGTTCTGTATCTTTACTCAGTATGCAAAAAACATGATTTCAGGAAAAGAAATGAACAACTTGAATTCAACTGATTAATTAAAGGAAAATTAATATTTCTCACCTTGTTCCAGTCATTTCCGAATTGTTCTTGCAAAACTTTTGCCCAAGCAAGTATCTTCTTTGCCATAGCAGATGTGAATTTAGCCTTTTTTCGAGGACAGCGAGCACCGAGTCCAACTGAGATGAGCTTTCTACGGATAGAAGAATCACATACATTTATTCCATACGCTTGCAAAGAGATTTTTGTTCCTGATTAGTTTCTCTTCTGTTACTTTAGCAATCTGAATTAATTTCCTTTCTGTTCTTGCAGTAAATTTACCTTTCCTTTCGCATTTCCCTACTCTCAGGGCTGCCACTGCCTAATGGCATCAAAAATAGTTGCTTTAGTAGCCTACAATGAAAAAAATAGTAGCCAAAATAGTAGCATTTGCACAAAAATAGTTGCATGTTTACTTACGAAAAGAGGGGCAAGAATCCTTTTTTCCCATAAAAATAATAACATCATGAAAATCCACATTTCCCCCTACCATCCAAATTTTCTACTTTCTGTATTTTAATTATAAAATCCTACACACACAAATGGAAAGAAAGAAAGAAGAAACTTTTTAAATTATCATCTGAGATATAGGATCAGAATGCAGTTCGGTTTTCCCAAACTAAATTGAATATATGCTTAATTGCATGTTATTAGATGCAATTTTAATTCCATTTTGTAAACAAAAATTAACTGAAGCAGGAAATCTGCCAATAGACAGTGGTTTTATCAAAAACAGATTCATTTGATAAAAAAAATATGTGTACATAGTACTATTCTTTAGAAGAAATTTATGTAAAATAAAATAGCAAAATTGTCCAAGAAAAATAGTCTGATTTTATAGACACCAATGGGCCAAACAAAGCTATCTAAATAAGTAAGAAAGGCAATATTCTAAATGTTTTTCTCAACATTTTAAATATGTTATTAAATTGAAAAATTATGATGGAAAACAAGATTTTCTTATTTCAAAGTAGCATTTATTTCAGCTCGATTATTAATTCAAATTTTTGGAATGAAGCATTTATATGAGGTTAGAAACAAATACAATTCACGCAGCACAGTGAACAAATCTACAGCTAATCATTTGTGGTTCATACAACAGTTAAAGTGTTAAATACCTTTAAAAACAATCAAAAATTGGACAAATATACTGCATAGCATAAGCATTATGCTGGTAGCCAAGCCAAAAATCAGTAATTGGTTTTCCACTGAAATTTGGATGTTGGTATCTTTGCACTACAGTTAGATTGAAAAAGTAAATTTTTTTTAAATTTCAAATGAAAGTTTTTACAGATTTTAAAAATTGAATAAAAAAACTTAAAAAATTTATACGGAAATATTAGATTGGGGGTTAAAAAATTTGCAATGCTAAGATTTTTTTTCCTTTTTTTTTACAGAAATAGTAGCTGGAACTGAAAAATAGTCTCCTTTTTTCTGGTTTTCCTCCAAAATAGTCGGTTTTGAAGGTTTTTGGGCAAAAATAGTAGCCATAGTTGCCTGATGCTGAAAATAGTTGCTTTTAGTAGCATTTTAGTTGCAAATGGCAGGCCTGTATTCTAGAATTTTCATATTCACATTTGGAGTCCAAAGATCTTTTTATTCTATGCACAGATGCTTGCGAAATTTTTGTTTTTTTTAGCGATTTCGTGCTGTGTATAGTGATTTTCTTGGATGAGACACTTCACCACAGCTAGTTTTCTATGAGAAATATCACTAGCTTTACCCATAATCACACAATAATCCTTTGAAAAACGAAAACAAGAACGAAAAATCATGCGTCAAGCATAGATTATATAACACTTTCCAATGCTTCCAAAATAATTTTACAAATCATTACCGTTTAATAAGCTGAAAAATAACATCGAAGTAAACAATTTGGAAAACGCATAACATATTTAAAAAACGTAATTTCAGGAATTTCCAACATACACAATATTCGGAAAAATATCCGAATACTTTTATTCAGTCCTGTATAGGATCTATACATTTGTATATATACATACATAGGATGCTAAATTTTAGTTCAGTTAAGAAACGCGTAGCACAGTTTAAAATTCTCCTTCTGGAGTTTCTGTCAGTAAACGGAAATGTGTTCGCGAACTTTTGTGCTTTCCTGTATATGATCTACAGAATTTATACACACCACGTAATAATCAAAAAGTGAGTTAAATTTAAAATCGCGTTCAGTAACTTAAAACACACTTCCAGGAATTATTGTTAACAGACAGTAGAAAATTCTTTTGTGTGTCCCAATAAATCAACGATGACTGCTATACACACAATATTTTGTAATAAACCTCTTGTAATGCACCTTAGATTTCAATGCGTTTAAAATAGTGAAACATTCTTTAATTAAACCACAAACGATTTTTTTTCCATAGACATAATGTAACGGAGTTCTTTTGACTGTCCCTGTAAAGTAACTATAAGTGCTATGCACACCCTATTCCATATTAAGCTTCTTGTAATGCACCGTAGTGATATATATTAATTAGGATGAGTTTGAAATTGTATAACATCATTAAAATGAACCGCAAATGATTTTTCCCCATAGACCGTAATGTAACGGAACTCTTTTGAGTGTCCCTGTAAAAAAACTATAAGTGCTACACACTTCAGTTGAAATAGGGATCATGCTATAGATAACGACAATATAACATATAAAAATTGCAGAGCAATCCGAGCATGTTTACGGGAGTTAGAGCACGGACAGACGGCAGACGGCCATACGGCCAGACAAACCGAAGTCATAAACACTGTTCAACTAGGTTGGAAAGTGTTAAAAAGCTAACAAGTAGTATAAACTAATAAAAACAGCGAACAGATTTGTTTTAAGAATAAAATAATACTGATGCCAACTCACGAAAAGAAAAAAAATACTAGCACAGCAAGCAGACGATTTAAAAATTTTATTTTAAATTCGCTTGTTAATCAGACAAATTCTTTATGCAACGCAAACAATTTGTTTACTTTGGATCAAATATTTTATTTTTAAAAAATGACAACATTTAACAAAATTATATCCCCAAAACTATTCTAAAGGAGTGAAAAATTGACTGGATCAACAAAACAAATTACCTTTCATGAAACATTGCAAGTTATATACAATATTTACCAAGAAAAACTGAAAAAATCACAATTATTGTAATAATTTTCTGATGTCTGCACATAAAAGAACTATATAATTCGATGTCAATCGTATAAATTTGCTTAATAAAGAAAAACAGCGAAATAATTAAATTCTAAAGAATTTTCAGGAAGACTAAAATTCTTTTTAAATATGTGTTTTGAAACTTTATTCTTCATTATACTTCGAAGAAAAAGTTATATTCATTATAGTTCGAAAAAAAAAGTTATATTCATTAATTTATATTTAATAAGAAAACTTAATTTGATTTTATTGAGAACTCGTAAGAAACTAAGTGAATAGGTTTTTTAAATTATGATTATTCATTCATATCTTCATCTTTTTCTTTATTAATATGTAAATGTGTAATCTGCAAATAGAAAGTAATCATAGTCATATGTATTACACAACTCTATGCTAAAGAATATTTTTGTTATTGTAATTTATTTGAAAGCTATCTAAAACATAAAAAAGCTCAAAATCCAATTTTCTACTGTTCGTATTTCAATTTGACCAAGTATTTTTATTTCAAAATTTATTGCCTTTTTAAAAATGCACTGAAAAAAAAAATGCTGATTTTACAGTATAATAGTGGCATTTACAGTATAAAATAAGCAGTAATACACTACCGCGCATGCGCGGCAGTGTATTACTGCTTATTTTATTGTTTATTACTGTTAATTTTACGGTATAATACTGGCAGCTGGGATGCCAGTATTATATTGTAAAATCAACAATTTTTTTTTTCTGCAGTGTACTTAAAATTAAAAAATAAGCAGCACAGCTTACATATCGGATGCCTACTTTCTTATGAGAAAAAACCCCTCATTTTTAACACTTTCCAAGATAGGTGAAAAGTGTTTATGACTTCGGTTTGTCTTTCCGTCTGTCCGTGCTCTAACTCAGGTAAATATACTTGGATTATCATGAGCTTCGCATATGCTACTGAGGTTCACTACAGGACATTCCCTAATTCAAATGGAATGTGTAGTGTTTATAGTTCGTTTACAGGGACACAAAAAATTCCGTTACATTGTGTTCTAAAAAGAAAAATTGTAGACGACACTATTTGACTCTCGATGAATAACTTCCCTAGATGGTGCTAGGGGTTCTATTGTTTTCTTTTTCTGATATTCTTTACTGTTTTGAAAATAATTGGCATCGAATTTAGTTGGAACGTTGGAAATTGGAATGTAAAAATTGTTCTGTGAATGCAGCCCTTGAGCTGCTAGTAAAATTAATTGAAAATGTTGTAAATATTGTAAATATAACGATATTAAATTGTTTGAATTTAAAGGTGAAGCATTATTCAAGTCAAAATGAATAGTGTACTTCGATTCTTTTGACAAAAGAACATTTAATGTGAAATTTAAAAGCAACATGCTTACTGCGCAATAATTTTGCAGAACACACACTAAAAAGCTACACAATTTCAAACATATTGAAATTGATATATGTTATTGAAGCGCAATATAACACTCGTTCTGTAGAATATGGAGTGGATGGCATTTATCATTCATTTACAGGGACCCACAAAAGGATTACGTTACAGGGCTCATGGGGAAAATCATTTGCAGCGTATATTTAAAGTGTTACAGTATTTCAAACATAATGATATTTGATGTGTATTTTTGAAGTGCGCAAACAAGATGCTTACTGTAGAATATGGAGTACATAGCATTTATTTTCTCATTTACAAGGACACACACACACACAAAAATTCGTTTATAGGACTGCCGATAAGAGATAATCGCTGGAAGGGCGTTTTCAGATGCGGTTAAATGTGTTATACGTTTCTTAACTGAATTAAATTTTTAGCTTAATATGTGGTGTGTATAAAATCTGTAGATCATATACATGGCTGCACAAAATATTTGAAGTCAACATAAATGAGCAGTAAATGCTGAAAAAAATTCAAATCTGCTTTGCGTTTTATAGGTGAATTAAATTTTAACAAACCTTGTGGACTATAACAAATCTATAGACCATATACACAGCTGGTCAAAAGAATTCGAATATCTTATTGACTGTGGACCTTAATTGCTGAAATTGCTTATTCAACTGCGTTATGCGTTTTCTAAATAATTTATTTAGATATCTTCTTTTACCTTATTAAACAGTGAAGTTTTGTTACAGTATTCTTGCAGTGTTGGAAATTGTTTCATAATCTATGCGGGATGTACGATTTTTTTTCTTGTTATAATTATACTAGCTAATGAGTGGTTATCTATTTAATTTTCCCCATAGGTTAACATGGGAATTTCGTGATCAGTGGGAATAGCTGAGGCACCTCCATTAAAAGTATAAAAATAAATAAATAAATAAAATAAATAAAGATTGAAAGTATTAGTACTCGAAGGAAGGGGTGGCGGACAACATAAGGCTCCTTATTTCTTTTCGATTTTTCCTATGTTTAATATTATCTGTATAAGCTATTGTGTTATTTTAATTCTTCCTTTTCTAACTTTGTATATTCATCTTTATATTAAATTACTTTTTGATATTGCCTTCAAAATTATACACTATGCCTGTTTAGCGTGGTATTTATTGAGAATCGATATTTACATTTTTATGCTTTGTATGGGATAATGGAACCCTCCATATACATGTTACGCTTTCAGAATTCCTACATGATTAAATGGCTTACTTTAAAAACATTACCTTTATCGATTTTACTTTGCTTCCATTTATTTGATTTGAGTCAGAAAGAGTTTTAAAATATCAATAGCCATAATCTCTTTTCCTTGACATTTAATATCAAGCAGGTAGAAAATTCGATATTCAATTTCACAAAACGAGTTTCAAGTAAAAATGTAGCGTTCCTCATAAAATTACTGTTCCGTATACGTCTGTTCAGTGTATTGTTTTTTAGTCATGCGAATATTTTGATAGATATAGCCTAAATTAAGGTACTGTGGCTTAAAGTTGATAATTGGGTCATTCCACTGTAAAATAAAAGAAATGTAATGGGTCATTCTGCTATAGAAACTTATAAAGCGATGTGATAAAATATTTAAAAACAAATTTTATTCCAATTGAAAATGCGTAATGACTAGAAGTAGGATATGGTATATAATCATTAATTACATGTAATTATTTAAGTAATAAAGCATGTTTTCTGGTGCGTTCGTAATTATATAAATATGTATAGCACCTACAGTCGTCGTATGATCCGTGCATCTGTCTGTCTGTCTGTCCGTTCGTCCGTCTGCCCGCATATAACAGCGTAAAAATTACCCAACTGAATGGCTTGAAATTTAATATATATAATTGCATAATTTTGTCGAGTCATTAAAAAAAATTATGATAATTGAATCAAAACTTAAAAAGATATTAATAAAAGTTTTCTTTATTCTATTAAATCCTATTTTAAGTAAATCTATATAGTAAAAGCGCAAGTCAATGTGACCAAGGAAAACAAATACGGGCTAACCACATCTTTTTCCATATGCCAAGCGGTCCTTTTTATTAAAAATAATTTTTTTCGAGTAAAATTGCATAAAAGTTTCATATTTAGGAAGATCGTTCAGAAAAATTGTTTGCTTGAGAGATGAGCTACATTAAAAAAATGTATAGATTCTGAGATAACTTCAGTGAAAATTTGGTTAACAGCCGAATATCTCAATCCATTAAAGTAAATAAACAAAATATTCATTCATCGTGGGTCACAGAAATATTAACCATGGAGGTAATCATTCGCAAAGCAAGATCTCCATGGTGAATTTTAAAGCGTTCTCTTGTGTTGAAAAACAAATTCGCATCTGTAAACATGGCATACGTAATAAGAAAAAAAAAGGCATCCTCATTTCGTTTACAGCAGACGATATAATTTATTTCACTGAAATAATAACGATGATTATAGCACGAAACGAACACACCTCATTTGTGTCGTTTAACGTACAATTTTCAACTTCTTTAAAACTTTCCAACATACAGATGAAAAATGTTTATGACTTCCTTTTTTCTGGCCGTGCTGGAACTCACGTAAATATACTCGGATTCCTATGTAATTGGTATATGTTATTAAAGTTTACCATGGCATGCTCAGTGTCGAAAATGAAGTGCGTAGCATTTATAGTTCGTTTACAGGGATGCTCAAAAGAATTATTTTACGGCATTGTAATATCTGGCAACAGATAATTAATATGTTGCTATTGGTAACGGTACGATGTAAAACAAAGTACGATGTTTATTATTCGAAGAAAGATGTAACTCAGTTTCAATGTTGATTTATTCTATATGTGTGTTAAATGTTATGTCCGCGTATTGAAATAAATAGTGTTCGTCTATAACTTTCAAGATGTTTTCCCTACCACATCCTAATCTAGTCACAACAGTTTTTGGCGACGAGGTGAAGTTTGTTTTTATTTGATTACAAGTGTAAACTTTGTAATTTACGTTAGCCTTAAATTTATTCATCATGGATGCGCACCAGTTTAAAGAATTCATGACGGCATTTTTAGCTCAACAACAGCAATTTTTCGATAGATTTTTGCCTATACAATTTTCAGATGCTTCAACGCGGAATTCAACTACTGAAACCGTGCAGGTAAATCCAATTTTATTACAACCTTTTGAATGTTTTGATACTAAGAAAGAATCTTTTATATACTATATTCAGCGTGTTGAAAATTATCTTCAAATGAAAAATATTTTTTCTAATAAACAATGGTGTGCACAAATTTTCCTTAATTCCATAGGAGCAACAAATTACAATATGTTATCAGCATTGGTATCTCCTAAAATACCATCAGAATTAACTTATATGGAGCTAGTAAAGGCTTTCGAAGAACACCTTTGTCCGAAGAAAAATATAATTGTGTCGCAACATAAGTTTCTTTCAACATATCAGGGTGAAAATCAAACAATTGCAGATTATATTGCTACACTTAGACGTGATATAGTGAACTGTGAATTTATTTCTCCTTGTGATTGTAAAGTGTCTATTACTGATATATTTTTACGTGCTCAATTTATTCGCGGCATTTACGATGCTTCCATTCGCGAGCAAATTTTACAATCAGATGTCAGTACATTTGATGATATAACTAAAAAAGCTATTGCTTTAGATATTTCCAGAATTGATAATCGGGAATTGTCGAAAAAGTTAAATAGTGTAAGCGATACAGGTGAATCTAGTGCTAGTGAAATTAAAAAGGTTTCGAAATATCGACGTTCCACATGCGACTCGAGTAATTCATCCTCTTTTCAACGCTCTAATTCTAGACCAAAAAACCGTTTTAACCAAGATCAAGTTCACGGCCCCGAATTCATTACGAAAAATTGGGAATAAACAATTTATGCCTTCGATGCGCTAAAAGTAATCATACGGCAAAAACATGCAGGTTGGATCGCAATTCTCTTAAATGCAGTGCATGTAAGACAACAGGTCATATTGCAAAAGTTTGTATTCGCACATTGTTAAGCGAAAAAGGGAAGACTAACACAGATAAGACAAATGCAGTGAATTGTATTACGGAAAAGAAATATTTTCTAACTATGTCGTAAATAAGATAATAGATGTTTTTCAAAATAAAAAGGGAAAAATTAAAGATTTTGAAAAATATTTTGCTACAGTGAACATTGAGGGTCACAAGGTACCGTTTGAAATGGATTCAGGTGCAGGTTTTACTTTTATTCCCCGAGATAAATTTTATAAATTGAAAATTCCTGTCCAACATCAACATTCAACTATTGCTTTCCGATCATACACTGGTGATGTTTTTCTTCCAGATGGAAAAGTCACTGTAAATGTAGAATACCAGGGGGAAACGTCACGTGAAGAACTTTATATCGTTCCGGAAAATTTCGATGCTTTGTTAGGACGTGTATGGATTCGACGTCTCGGAATTAGCCTTCAACAGATTGATTCGAAAGAGTCAGAAAACTCCAATAATTCACAAGTAAAAACTATAGAAAGTCTCGAAGATGTTATTTCTATGTATCCAGAAATTTTTGAACAGAAAGTAGGATGTATTCTAGATGTGAAAGTGTCATTAAAACTTCGTAAAAATAGTAAGCCAGTTTTTCATAAGGAAAGATAAGTTCCGTATGCTCTTCGTGAAAAAGTTGAGAAAGAATTAGATACGCTTGAATCTCAAGAAATAATCTCGAAGATAGCTACTAGCGATTGGGGATCACCTTTGGTAGTGATACCAAAAGCTGATGGAGGTGTACGACTCTGCGTCGATTACAAGGTTGGAGTAAATGAAACACTTGTAAGTGCTAATTATCCAATTCAACGAATAGAAGAAATTCTTAATAGCCTCCGAGATTCAAAGTATTTTTGTCGCTTAGATTTGTTCAAAGATTATCTCCATGTTTCTGTTGACGAAGAAAGTAGCATTATTCAGACAATAACCACACATCGAGGGACTTACCGCATGCATAGATTGTCGTTTGGAATAAAGACTGCCCCTATCGAGTTCAATCGAATTCTAGATCAGATACTTCGAGATCTACCAAAAACTTTAAAGTATTTCGACGATATTATTGTGCATGGAAAAACAAAAGAAGAGTGTAGAAGAAATCTAGAATTATGTCTTCAAAGGTTAAAAAAATATGATCTACATTTAAATCGCATCAAATGCGTGTTGTTTCAAGAACAAATTGAATATTTAGGTCATGTTATTGAATTAAATAAAATTTCAAAGAATCCTGAAAAGGTAAGAGCAATTAATGAGATGCCAAGACCTTCGAATGTGGAAGAACTACGGAGATTCCTGGGAATGGTGACTTATTATTCTCGTTTTTTGCCACATAATTCAACAATCACATATCCTCTTCGACAGCTTCTTCGAAAGAACGTTAGATTCCGTTGGACAGCAGCATGGGAAGCAGCCTTCATCAACCTGAAAAGTGAAATTTCTAGTGAGCGCTCTCTTGTTCCATATGATCCTAATTTAATATAATAAATATATATAATTATATATATATAATAATTATATATATATATATATAATATATATATAATATATATATAATAATATATATATATATAATATATATATATTATATATATATATTATATATATATATAATATATATATAATAATATATATATATTATATATATATATATAATATATACATAATAATATATATATAATAATATATATATAATATATAATATATATAGAATATATATATATATTATATATATATATTATATATATATATATATATATATATTATATATATATATTATATATATATATATTATATATATAATATATATTATATATATATATATATATATATATATATATATATATATATATATATATATATATATATATATATATTATATATATATATATATTATATATATATATATACATATATTATATATATATATATATATATACTATGTATATTATATATATATATAATATATATATATTATATATATATATTATATATATTATATTATATATATATATAATATTATATATATATAATTATATATATATAATCCTAACTCGATCGAGAAGCGCTAGCTATTGTGTTTTCAGATAATCATTTTTTCAATTATTTATTCGGAAGAAATTTTAAGTTAGCTACTGATAATCGACCTCTAACAAGAATTTTCCACCCACATGTAAAATTGCCTCCCATGACTTCAGGACGATTAATTAGATATGCTACATTTTTATCAGCATTCGATTATGAAGTGGTTTTCAAAAAGGGTAGTGAGAATGTAGAAGCAGATTGTTTTTCTAGAGCTCCAGTTGTCCAAAAAGGAGTATCAAGTGATATGGCTATCAACAATGAAATAAATGACGTTTGTATGTCATCCGTTAAAGCAATTTCAACAGAATTGCTGAATTTCAAAACTATACGTAAAGCAACAGACTCAGATGAAGAATTGTCAAAAATAAAGAAAGAAATCGAAGAAAATCCAGATCGTGTATATGAATTTACTCTTGACGAAGGAATTTTGTTTAAATCACAACGGATAATTATTCCAAAAGTACTCCAGAAATCAGTTTTAGAAGAATTACACAAAACACACATTGGAATTACTAAAATGAAACAGTTAGCACGTCGATACGTTCACTGGAAAGGTATCGTGACGGTAGAAATGCTTGTACGATAAGAGGAATACATATTATTGCAGAGGTTAAATAAATTGAAATTTTAAACTTTGTTTTTATACTTGCGTTGTGATTATATCTGAAAAAGTAACTGGGCCACGTGCTCTATTACAACTTATGAAGATTACTCAATCGTGGCAAATTTATTTTTATTAAATTAAATGATACTTGATATATTTAACCGCAGGTTCATTTCGCTGCGTTCTCAATAAAAAAACTATTGTCGTACACATGAAAAATAATATGGGAAGGGCTTACCAATTATGCATGATGACATGTGCGCCGGTGAATTAGGAATTACACATCTTGGATTCTTGAAGTCATGGCATGGTGTGTAGACGATATGTGTAGTTGAGGAAAAAGGATCACAAAACAATATTGCATCTTGATAAACGTATTTTTAATTACTTCAATGTAAAATGGGAAGTCCCTGGTGCGACCTACGGGGAATTGGGGAAACCTCTCAAAACAATCTACTCCGCTGCGCTGCGCTAACGTAACTGAGGATGAACGGGCCAGCAACCGTGTGCTCCGCGCGCTTGGCGCCGAAAAACCAGCAAACCGCCAAACTGCAGCGCGCGCCGAATGCCAAAGGGTGATAAACGTATCGCGGCGACATACGGAGAAAACATCGGCTCGCGGTTCCGATGGAATCTGAGCGTTCTAGCAACGGGTGAATTACTGAGCCGATGTGGGGAGAAACCAATCAACCAATCGTCATGATAAAATTAAAACATGAACGATGCGTTGGAAAGAACCAAAATATGAGTTAAATAAAAGTTAAGAATAAATGTCGAAAAATGGAAATAAAACATTAATTCAATTTTGAGGGAAAATATTAGAATTAATAATAAAAATATGGAGTTATACTCTAATAAAATGATGACATTGCAACGCAATGAGAATGTCATGAAACTTATCATGACAGGTATTGATAGAGATATTGAACATCTGTCAAAATCGTGTGAAGCGTGTGCTGAAATTAAGAAAAATCCTTCAAAAGTATTCCATCCCTGGAACGAGCCAGAAGAAAATTGGGATCGCATACATATGGATTATGCAGGTCTATTTCAAGATCATTTCTTTCTAATTATCGTCGACGCGAAATCAAAATGGGCTGAAGTTAAAATATGTCGCAATTCTCCAACTTCTGCCTCTACCATCGAAATGTTAGCTAATATCTTTTCGACCCATGGTTTCCCAAGAGTAATGGGCTCAGACAATGCAAAAATTTTCTTAAGTGAAGAATTTAAGTTATATTGTTCAAAGCATGGAATTTTTAAAAAATGTATTGCCTCAGGTCACCCAACAACAAATGGATTGGCTGAGAGGCATGTACAAATTCTGAAGACTCGATTAAAAGCTATGAGTAAGGAGTCTTTACCTATGCATACAAAAGTTCGAGAAATATTATTTCGTTATCAAGCAACTCCTTTATCAAATAACAAAACTCCAGCAGAAATGTATTTACAACGCAATATTCGAATTCAACTTGATGCCATTCGACCAGCAAAACATATGAAAAACTCCGGTTATCTAATTAAGTCCCGACAATTAAACGAAGGAGAAAGAGTTCAAGTTCGATGGTTCAATAAAAATCAAGTTACATGGAAATTAGGCACAATTACGGAAAAATATGGAAAACTCCATTACAAAGTAACTTTAGACAATGGATATATGTTAAAAAGACATATCAATCAATTGAGACTATCGGGAATAAGAAAGAAAGCTGTTTCGTTTGCTCCAGACTTAGATACAGAAGACAAATCAACAGAACCAGCTCCCGTGCAACCTTTGTGGAGAAGATTCCCGGCTTTGGCTGCAGCAGCACAATATGCAGATAACTCCAGCACATTTACTCAACCCGAAAGACGTCAACATCAACAACTAACTGGTCAAAGATCTCCTGTTCAAAGCAACACCGATAGTTTGATTCGAAGATCATCCCAACAGCGTAGACTGCCGTCTTATTTGCATGACTTTGTTATGCGCTAATTATCGAATATTTTTGTTCCTGTTAACTATATTTTCAAGCGTGGGAGAATTGTAATATCTGGCGACAGATAATTAATATGTTGCTATTGGTAACGGTACGATATAAAACCAAGTGCGATGTTTATTATTCGAAGAAAGATGTAACTCAGTTTCAATGTTGATTTATTCTATCCGTGTGTAAATGTTATGTCCGCGTATTGAAATAAATAGTGTTCGTCTATAACTTTCAAGATGTTTTCCCTTACCACATCCTAATCCAGTCACAACAGGCATGGTCTATAGGGAAATATCGTTTGCAATGTATTTTAATGACGTTACACTATTTTAAACATATTGAAACTAATATACAGAACTAAGGAGCATTACAAGATGCTTACTGTAGAATATGGTGTCGTTGTGCGTAACATTCACCGTGCATTTACAGGTACACACAAAATAATTTGATTATGGTACTGTCTATGAGCAATAATTGCTAGAAGCGCATTTTCAGTTGCGGCATGCGTTTTTAAATTACTTTTTGTATAATATTTGGTGTGTATGAATTCTGTAGATCATTTACAGGGCTGTACAAAAAATTCGAGTACATTTCGTTTTATTGACAGAAATTGCTGAAGGGGAATTGTCAACAACTGTGTTATGCGCTTTCTAACTGAACTAACATATTATACACTGCAAAAAAAGTGTTGATTTTACAGTATAATACTGGTATCCCAGCTGCTAGTATTATACCGTAAAATTAGCAGTTATAAACAAAAATAATCAGTAATACGTTGCCGCGCATTCGCGCATTCGCGACTGCGTATTACTGCTTATTTTACCAATATTAATCAACACCTTTTTTGCAGTAGATAGTATATATAAACCTTTTAGATCATGTACAGGGATTCTAAAAAAAAATCGAATACTTTTTCAACTAATGGGTTTTCAAACATGTTATGCTTTTTCCAAATTGGTTACTTAGACATCTTTTTTCATCTTATTAAACGGTGAAGTTTTGTTGCGGTATTCTTAAAATGGTGGAAAGTGTCTCATAATCTATGCTTGACTTAAAGATTCTTCTTTTTTGTTCTATAAAATTAATGTGCTCACAGAGAATGATGAACTACGCTTTGGAATATCACTAACCTAAATTGTACCACTTGTCTTTATACGTTTAGTCTATAAAGTTGTTTTAGTTTATTTAGTGCATTAAAATTATTATTGAATTAAAATGTAGTTTATAAAGTTTATTTATTCATTCGATCACATATTATTCATTTTTTAATTCAGTGCTTTTTAAAACTAATCACAAATTATATTTTAATGAATAATCTTATGTGTTTAAGAGTATATTTGATAAACAACTAAATGTCACAATGGTCTCATGTCCATGGACTGAAATTTTATGGCTATTAAATAGCACAATAGGTCGCAACAGATGAACACTTTAGTGTGAAAAAGAAGTAATTTAGACATTTTACATGGGATAACGCCATTAGCTCTGTAGTCAAGATAAAGATAGGTAAGATTTTTTAAGTGGTAAATTTAAATATAATAACATGTAATATTAACTGTACAGTCCTACACTGTTAAAAATAAATCCGTCAATTCACGGTAAAACTACTGGCAGCAAAGTTGCCGGACTTTTTCCGTTCCGTTAGTACATTTTCCGTTTTGAAAGATACCTCCGTTTGAAAGAAAACTCCGTTTGAAGAATCGGTAAGTTTCCGTTATAAATAAACTCGGTTTTAAAAAATGTCATCTCTATCTGTGCTGCCATCTATTGATTATTACGGGAGTATTTAATATTTGATATAGTGGAAGAACATTTTCTGCCAGACCTGAGGATTGAACTGGGGACGTTAGTGGCTTGAGCCGAATGCTTTACCGTAAGACCAGCGGGTCCTTGCTAGAGTAAGAGTGGGAAACGATTATACGGGATGTCTTTAAATCGCAGCTTGGGACAATTTGGGGTTTAGAAAACTGTTTATTTTTAAGTTAATTGCGGGGATATTTCGTAATGAGATGATAGTTGAAAACTATAGTATTAATAGATGATAAAAACATGAATTATACATATTCTTAATTTGATTGTTAGATGTAAAATATAAATATTATATTTTGAATTAAATTCGATAATTTTTTTTTGATTTTTTGCGAAAATCGATTTTTAATCAACTATTATGTGTTTTTTAAATGTGTTCGTTTAGAATATATTTTCAGTGTGAGTGTTTTTTATAACTTTAAAAAATAAATTACGAATAATTTTAAAGGAATGAGTTTAATTCGAAAGCATTATTTTTTTTTGTTGCTTTTTTAAATAGAATCGATTTTTTTTTTCACTTAACTTAGCTATTATATACATATATATTAATCTGTTTGTTTAGAATATATTTTAAGTGCGAATACTTTTTTATACCTTTAAAAAATGAATTGCAAATAATATTACCAGAATGGAAAAAATTAATTTTTGCTTTTTTAAATTCGAAAGCACTATTTTCTTGTTGTTGTTTTAAATAAACTTGAAATTTTTATTTATTGAATTTTTAGTTTTTCTGTGCAGCAACATGTCAGTTTTTGAAACATTGAAAATAAACATGCAGCAGATAACGGAATATCTCCGTTGGCTGCTTTCTTATATGAGGAAATTTTCTGCTTTTAACTGAAAATGCCCTTTTATCATGAAAAGGGGCTTTTTCTGTGAAATTCAGGAAAAAAATACCCGTGAATTTCAGATTATTTCTAACAGTATACAGTGAAAAAAATTCCGTCAATTTACGGAAAAAGGACTGGCAGCAGAGTTGCTCGAATGTTTTTCGTTTTTTGAGGAATATTCCGTCTTTGTAGTCCATAAATGGCGCGATACAGACGCGAAGGAGTTGAACCGCATGTGTGGCGATCAAAAATACTGCAATCCCATTAGATGATAGATTTTTACATTAATAATTCCGTATTTGAAACTCTGTAATCTTAAAAGTCTAAAAAGTGTACAATTTAGGGATACAGTTTATGCACTTTTTGTGCACAGTTGAGTTTGCAGTTTTTATGCATAAGATGAGGTGCCAAATACGCTCGGATTTTGTGCACTTTTTTTGCAAACTTTTTCTAGCTGAGTAGCAACAGATATACGGGATAGATTCCATTTTTCTTACAAAACGGAAATTTTCTGATCAAAATTCCCGGAAGACAACCTGTCAATAAACGAAATTTTTTAACAGTGTAGAAAAAAAAATTCTTGCGATTTCCGCAATAGCTCTACCTCAAGAACTAATGTACTGATTTTCATCAAATTTAAGATTCAGTTAGACCTTGACATAACTAGAAGAAACGTTTTGGTGTAGATATACCAACAGGTGGCGCTGCTATGCTACCTTTTTCGTGATTTTTACGATAGCTATATCTCAAGAACTAATACACGGATTTTCCTCAATTTTCAGATTCGGTTAGACCTTGTCATAAATAGATGCTGATTACGTTTTGGTGCAAATAGTCCAACAGGTGGTGCTATTGTGCTACTTTTTTCATGAATTTCATGATTTTCATGATAACTATATTTCAAGAACTAATGCACGGATTTTCCTCAAACTTCAGATTATATTAGACCTTGACATATATAGATGCTGATTACGTTTTGGCGTAGATATATCAACAGGTGGCGCTGCTATGCTACTTTGATCGTGATTTTTACGATAGCGATATCTCAAGAACTTATGCACGGATTTTCCTCAAACTTCACATTCAGTTAGACGTTGACATAAGTTGTTGTTGATTAGGTTTTGGTGTAAATATCCCAACAGGTGGCGCTGCTGTGTTGCATTTTGCAGGATTTACGCGATTTTAGCGATAGTCATAGCTCAAGAACTAATGCATGGAATATAATAAAACTTTAGATTCAGTTTGACCTTGATATAAATTGGTGCTGATTCGTTTTTTCTGTATGCGAAACCTGTCTGAGATAGAAGAGAGTTTGGGATTGGCACATCCGACGAGTTTCATTTTATTTAACTTCTTTGGATCAAGGCAGAGCTAAAAAGTATATAGTTTAGGCCTTTTTTAAAAATCTTTATAAAGTTATTAAAACAATGTTTGAGGAATTTATCTAGAAATTTAGAAATATAAATTTAAGATCTTACATGTAAAAGTACCGGAAATATTCAACTAGTAATTTTATATATAAAATAAACTAACACTATCTAAAAGAAAATATTGTATAATTTTTCGGTTGCAGTCTAAAATTTATTTTCTGTGGCCCAAACGGTAACAGGATTCTGTCCTCTTAGACCAAAAGTCAAATCTTCCTAGAACTCGAAAACTAATGACAGGAATGAACCGTAAAAAACACATAGTTGCGTTTTCGCTGACGCCAATTCTATTTATGTAAAAATTAATGTAAGTCACAATGGTTTTCATAATTAAAAATATATTTTTGAATCAAACGATATCTATTTATGTGCGTGTTCATTCATTGTATGTCATTAAAAAAGAAATTGTTCAGTCCTATTATTATTTCTTGGAAGACTAGGAAGCTGTGCTTCCTACGAGCTATACGTTCGCCTACCGCCACGTCCAGATCTCGCAGGATCTAAAACACGACAATTTGCTCTGTTTTAAAAAGATTACTCGATTATGGAAGATTGAATGATATTATTACCAACGGTGGTGATTTTCTGTAATCGAGTTGCCATTTATTTTCATTTGATTGGGTGTGTGTGCTTAGGGGGGGGGGGGGGGGGTCAGTTCCTAAGACCGCATCCACATTTGTGGCTGCTGGTTTCGGGCTTGATTAAGTAAGATAAATTAATTATACATTTGAATATCAACTTGTATATAATTGTTAAGTAAACAATGTCAATGCCACCCAGGCATTTATAACATCTAGAAGAAAAGTTTTATTTTAGGCGAAGAAAATAATTTTAAATTTGACGTTTTAAATGCATCGTTTTAAATATGACGTAGGTTTCAAATAATACAGATAAAAAAAATACAGATAAAACAGATAATTCAAATAATAAAAGTTATTAAATACTTTTTTCATATTATAAATTAATTATTTAAAGTTTTCTTTCCATTTTTATATTTACATGTAAATTTATTATTTAATTGAAGAGTGTTTGGAAAGATTTTTATAATTATTTTTTTTAAACCTGGAAACACTAGATCAAAATGGCTATTTGAAACTATGAATTAAATATTTATTCAGATAATGAAATTTGAATTAAAAATTTAAAAAAAACTTAAAAAATTAGACAAATTAAAAATTTGATTGAACACTGCACAGCACAATCTTATCAAGTTTCTGCCTGCAAAAGATGGTTAAACTGCTATGCATAGTTTTTGATCCTATATAACTTATGTAACTGAACATCTCAACAAACTGAACTACCTTGTTAAATGTTTAAAATGTAGACGACCCCGAAGTGTAATTTTGCATGGAATTAAGTAATACACATTATTCCCAGTCAGTTGATACATTTTACAAACGTTTACTTGCAGGAGAATTAGTGGTGGGTGATCACTGTTTATTTTTCCACGACTATACAAAACTTTATTCTGTAGCATCATTTTATTTAATTTACTATTTAGCGTGCTCAAAATAATTTATGAAACGAACATCATTTCTATGGACAATATATGTAGCATTTTGACGAGGTTGAGATATTACGATGAATAATATTCGATGAAAAGATGGCAGTCCTTCAACGATATAGCAAGTTGCAGTCGATATTAGCGAATATGGCGAAGTAGAAGGCAATGAAATGAGTCCACCAAAGTTTTCCAATAAATCCAGCCAATCTCCAGACAAATAATTTTATTAGAAGACGAACAACACAGAAACAATTCCCAAAGGTCTAAAACTTATAGCCCTCGGGGTAACGTTGCTTCACTTCATTGAATTAAGATGTTACTGGGCCAGTTGAATATTCTACGGACATAAAAACACAAGACACATATTTCTTTAGACATCCAAAAACGTCAAAAATCTAGTGCTCCGACCGGTGCGGGCGAGTTTTGTTCTCTCCGCGGAGATATACAGAAATTATGTCACGAGCGCACAACCCAATGAGTGAGAAGCTAGCTCCAGCCCAGCGAATGAGGCTAGAGGGCGAGGCTAAAACAGTAAAGAACCCCGTACTTGGGTGCGGATAAATTTTGAAGTTAAAATCCCAAGCGCGCGAAAAAATCAGAGCAATAATAATAATAATAATAAAAAGAAAATGGCTTTTAAAAAACATTCGAAATGAGAACGCGCCTCGGAATTTTATAGATTGGGGAACTGATAGAAGCTACGAATGATCTTAAATTTTAGATTAAGATTTGGAATAAAATAATTATTAATATACGGATATTTACTTTTAAAAGGACTTTAAATAGGAATAGATATTATTAAGAATTAAGGAAATACTGACTATGACAGAAGTTAGATTAATTTTAAAATATTAATGCGAATAAAATGGAAGGATACGAAGGAAATAAATTTTTATATAACACACATATATATATGAACACACACACACACATATATATATATGTATACACACACACACACACACACATATATATATAGTACCTCTTTGTTATTACTTTATTCTATCTTTAGAAGAAAAAAGTATTGGATTCATGAAAATTTTCAACGGATTTATACGTTTTAGTGGGCTTGAATACGATTTGACTGTTTTTAGAAAATGTCTGTCTGTATGTATGTGACAAAAATTTTGTAGGCGCTCTATCTCAAGATGTAATGGACGGAATTTAATAAAACTTTAGATTCAGTTAGAGCTTGATATAAATTGGTGCTGATTAGTTTTTGGTTTAAATCGCCAAGAAGTGGCGCTGCATTATTCACGATTTTCAAGATCGCTGTATCTCAAGGATTAATTCACGGATTTTCATCAAACTTCAGATTCAGTTAGACGTTGACATAAGTTGTTGCGTATTAGGCTTTGGTGTAAATCTCTCTACAGATGGCGCTTCTATGTTACGTTTTTCGGGATTCATACGATTTTAGCGATAGTCATATCTCAAGAATTAATGCACGGAATTTCACCAAACCTCCTATTCTATTAATTTGAAGTATTAATATGTAAGAGATAGAATAAAGTTTTGGAATTGGTACATCTGCTTTTTTTTTCGTAGCAGAACTACGTTTTCATGATCCATTCTTTTTGAATCATCCTGCAAATGTACTGCTCGTCTCCTATTATCAAAGCACCTACAGAAAAGGAAATCTTAATAACCGACCAAATAAAAAAGCATTTTTTTCATTTATTCATTTTCATTCATTTTAGAAAATGAGTTTATAAGTGTACTTAAAATGTCTGTAATTTTTTTCTGGTAGCTAATTCGATGCTCCTTAGGGCTTTTCCTTGTAAGATATTAATTTTATTTTTTGTAATTTATGGGTAAACCGTTTAGAACTCTTTCTTTTAGAACTCTATGAATATTGTATAAATATATAAACTGTACCTTTTCCAGGAGGCTGTTTTGATCCAAGGAATTCAAATATGGTGTCAAAAGTGGATGTTACTAGTTGAAAAATAAAAATTGATGTGATTTTTAATATGTGAACGACCGCTTATGACAAAATAAGCTGCATACGATTTTAAAAAACATACGAATTAAAAATGTTCGTTTCGTTTATTTTTACAATAATTAGATTCAGAATTATAGCAACCGCTTGTTCATTTTCTCTTTTCTGTTCTTTTCCTTTTTTTTCTTTTTTCTTTTCTTTTTTTCTTTTTCTTTTCTTTTTTCTTTTCTTTTTTTCTTTCTTTTCTACATTATAGGGTGTTTCACTGGGCAGTGAAAATAGAAATATATTCATGTTGAGAAATGCTGACTGGTTGAGAATCGTAAATTCGGTCCCGGAAACATATATAATCAACTTCCGTTTCTTCTACGTTTAACTACACATTTTTCATGGCATAAAATTTAAAGAGGTATGATGACTCCTTTTCGTGGACTTTATGTTAACGACAAATCGTGTTTTATATCTTCACGACTGTGCTTCTGGTTTATGAATTCCATTTTACCAGAGAGCTTTTTACAATTTTTCGTTGATATTATTGAGAGAAACACATAAAAGTTATTGTTTTTTCGACCTCGCGAATGATTTTTTTTGTCTCATTGCAAGAGGCATGTGCGTTGGGGAATATAAGTAATCAACTATTTTCCCTTTAGAGGTAAATTGTATACCACACCCCATCGCAATATAAATGATTGCGAGCCATCAGTATTTAGACTCGGCTTATACCTATTTGTGTGAAAGCTTCTTGGTATATGTTGCTCTATAATTTATTAGAAACTATTATGTATGCCAAAAGTTCTGGAAATTTTTGACTTTCTATGACTTACCTTAATAACATATCTTTATAACTTATTGCACTCCCCAATGGATTATTAACCGCGATTAAACGGTATATGGGTCTTCTCAAGCTTTAGTTTTGTTTTGCGAAAATTTTCTAAACATACTATTAGAGTTAGCTCACATTCTTTCAAAACTGTATCTCAAATACCGTACCAGAAATATTACAAAAGGTGACTAGTAAAAATTGTATCTTAATCATTTAAATAAGTCATGAAGACAAACTTATGAGTAATCGGTTGTGTGAATTCAGAAATAATTGTTAATTTTTTTTCAAATATCTTCCGTTATCCTAAAGATATCAATATCCACTTCATTTGTACAAATAGCAGTAACACTGAAATTACCTTCAACCATTGAAGCGACATCTCACAACTCTTCTATTATACATTAAATTAAATAAATATGCAAAAGACCCAGCTTTTAATTTTTATTGTTAATGAATGGTTATGAAATGACACAGAGAAATATTTTAATTAGTAATTTTATTTGCTCATTGTTTTAAACTTAAAAATATTCTTCATTTCTATAAGGCCTTTCTAATTTCCATTTGGATATCAGAGTAATTATATCAGAGCTTCAACAACGTATTATTATTTTTTATTGTAAAAAACAACAGTACGCGTCTAGTAAAATTTGGGTGTGTAAATTTACGAGTGTGATTACGTTTTACTTAAAATGTTATAAGAAATAGCTCCTGAAAATTATATCATATATATATAATATATATACCGGGTGAACCAAAAGTTCGTTAAAACTTTAAAAATTCATAAAAAAGGAAGAAATTATCTAAATTAAAAGGAATCCTATTAAAAGAAAGAAGTGCGGTTTGCAAGAAAGGGATCACAAGGTAGTCGGATTTTTTTTTTAGCAGCAAAAAAGAAAAAAAAAGTTAAAAATGTCACTTGTAGATAGATGGCTCTAACATGCGAGAGATTCAGTAGAATTGTGTAAATTAATCCTGCAATAAAAGTCCGGGATGCACGAGGATTTCTCATTAGTTTTCGGAATGTTATCATTACCCGATCGAGCGTTGTTGGTGAAGTTGTTCTATTTGAACGGCGAGTCAGCAACAGTTGCGTTCCGAAAATTTCGCACGGCGAAAGGACTGCAGACGAAGAATGTGGTCTGGAGGACATGTTGAACAATTGTTATTGCAAGAATAAATGGATGGAGCATACTGTTGTCATGTTCATTGTGTTCCCGGTCGTCAGCGCCCTCTAACAGAGACATTCTTAACTAAACATTTTTTTTTGCTGCTAAAAAAATCCGACTACCTTGTGAGCTTTTTCTTGCAAACCGCACTTCTTTATCATAATTTCTGCCTTTTTTATGAATTTTTAAAGTTTTAACGAACTTTTGGTTCACCCGGTATATATATATACTAGCTGTTACCCGTAACTTCGTTCACGTTCATTAAAAGAAGCATAAATGCATTAATTAAGCAAAATATTTCATTCCCGATAATTAGAAACGTAAATAATTAAGTAACTCTTTATCACATTCCATAGGAGATAATACAGGTATTTCTATATTATAGAGGCCTTGACATAACTAAGTTTTAAAAAAGTGAAATTTTGTGACAAATAATCACGAAAAGGAAACTATAACCAATGAAAACAGGCGGGCCAAATAAAATAGTGAAAATCGGCGAATTGTGTAAAAATGTATGTCAAGTTTACCTGGTAAACTATTTTACTTTTAACGCCTTTGTGAAACGTTTTAATAGCATCCTTCAAAGATAATGGAAATAGTTCAATTCTTGTGAATTCAATTCTTGTAATCCAATTCTTGTGAATAGGGAGCAATAATTGTAGACCTAAATGCAAGAAGCTTAAATTTGCCTCCTTGATTTAATCTATACCTGAAAAAAAATCTTTATTTTTAAATGAAAATATGTTGACAGACGATTTTTGTTCTCCAGAATAAATTGATTCATGAAGTTTGAATATGTGAAAATACGTTTTTATTTTTTAAAAATTTTACTCTTATCAAGATTTTTTTTCTTTCACCATCTATTAAAATTGAAAATAAATTATTTTTCTCAGTTTTAATGAGAAAAAATATATTAATCCGTTTTATTTCTTCTTTTTTATCCACAAAAATGGAATAATTTAGTTGCCCTTTTTAGAGAAACTTCGTTAAAATTTACAAAAAAAAAAAAAAAAAAAAAAAAAAAAAAAAAAAAAAATCTCGGAATTTAAATCATTTTTTTAAATTCTGAGAGTTTATATGACATCCTCGGATCAATGATAACCGGCGTTAAGTAAATTGCGTTGCGTTCGACAACCTGAAAGGAGTAGTTGCGAAATGCAAACAGGCGGTCAGATTTTAATATAATAGATTCGTATTTATTTTTATTTTCCTAATAATCACGTTTTGGTTTTTGGCAAAAAACTCTCATCTGTATGTAACTGATATTCATGCTTAATAATCGGTATAGATAAAAAAATATATATTTAAATTTTTCATTTTAAATATGGCGTGAAACACATCTACTTTCTAAACTTACCGATCTTTAGGAATTGACGCTCCTTGTAAAACACATTTGGAAATTCCCGTTTTATTTCAAATATGACGTCACTTTCTCCTCAGAGAAATCTCTTTTTAATGGCATAATTCTTGTTAATTTTCTTTTTCTGGCAATCAGGGCGTAAATTTTAGTGAAAAACTCACATTTGTATGCAACTGGTATTCAAGCTAATAATTAATCAGTAACGATAAAAAATATTTCAGTTTTTCATCTTAAATAATACGTCCATTATCTATCTACTTTCATTATACTTTGATATTCATGCTCCTTGTATTATTACGAACATTTGAAAATTACATGTTTTATTTATGACGTCATATTTGCCCAAACAGAGGAGGATCCTTTTCATAGTTCCATGGTCCAAGCGAAATCTATTTTTAATAATACAATTATTGTTCATTTTTCCTTCTAATTAACACAATTTTTGACAGAAAAAGATCTTTTTAATGTAACCGATATTCATACTTCATGTATAATAACAAATACTCCATATTTTTGTTTCAAATATCACGGAAATTCATCTTCTTTTGAATTCTTTTTAATTTTCATTTTTCACGTGAAAATCGTTCAATTGAAAATTAATTGTTGAGGAGAAAATATTTTTCCGTGTTTTTATTTATTGGCAACGATCAAAGCCATAGCAACGATAAAGTAAAATGGTTAAATTTTATGAAAAAATGTCCATTTATTCTCTATGAAAATAATGAAATTTTTAATTATTAAAGAAAATATTTGAATAAAATAAATAAAACCTAGCCTATGTTCAAATGAGGATTATAATCAACCTATATGCAAAGATACAGGATCATTAAAAGCTCCATTTTGACGCTGGCTTCAGCCTAACATTTGCACACAATCAGATTTATAATATTACTAGCTGTTACCCGTGACTTCGTTCACGCAACATTAAAAGAAGAATAAATACATTAATTAAGAAAATATTTCACTCCCGATAATTAAAAACGTTAAAATTAAGTAACTATTTATCGCATTTCATAGGCGACAATACGGTATTTTTTTGTTATAGGGACCTTGACATAACTCAGTCTTGAAAAAGTGAAATTTTGTGCCAAATAATCGCGAAAATGAAATTGCAACCAATGCAAAAAGGAGGGCCAAATAAAAACGTGGAAATAGACGAATCGGGTAAAAACAAATGTCAATTTTACCTGATAAACAATTTTACTTTTAACGCCTTTGTCAAACGTTTTAACAGCCATCCTTCAAAAAAACATTAATTGGAAATAGTACATGCTTTTTCTTTAAATTCAGTTCTGCTTCCTTGGTTTAATGTATAGCTGAAACAAATCTTATTTTCTAAATGACAGTATGTTGACAGGCAATTTTTGTTCGCCAGAATAAATTGATTCATGAAGTTTGAATATGTGAAAATATGTTTTTATTTTTCGGATAATTTACTGAAATCAAGATTTTGTTTTCACCATCTATTCAAAGTGAAAATCAATTCTGTTTTTCAGTTTTAATGAGAAAATGGTGTAAAAAATATACAGATCTATTTTATTTCTTCTTTTTTTATACACAAATATAGAGTAATTTACTTTCCGTTTTTAGAGAAACTTCGTTAAAATTAACAAAAGAGAAAAAAAATCTTGGCATCTAATTTAATTTTTTAAATTCTGACAGTTTGTGTAACATCCTCGGATCAATGATAACCGGTGTAAAGTAAATCACGTTGCGTTCGATATTCTGGCACTGTAACTGAAAATTGTAAATTCACGGGCATTCTCCGTGAATTGCTGCCGTAATTTTACGGGAAATGCCCCCTTTTCAAGGTAAACGGTCCATTTCAGTAAATTTCACGTTTTTACGGGCAAAAACCGTTTATCTAATAACAAAGCTCGTTTATCTAGTCACAAAACCGGTTTTCTTATGGACATTGCCTGGAATCTCTGCTGCAGTAATTTTACTGTAGCAATTTTTTACAGTGAGGAGTAGTTGCGAAATACAAACATAGATTCGTGTTCATTTTCCTTTTCTTAAAATTATGATGCGATTTTTAGCAGAAAATTCTCATCTGTATATAACGGATATTCATGCTTAATAATCAGTATAGATAAAAAAAACATTTAAGTTTTTCGTTATAAATATGGCGTGAAACTCATCTACTTTCTATACTTACTGATCCTTGTATTATTAATGTAAGGAATTGATTCACACTCATTTTAAAACACATTGGAAAATTCCCGTTTTATTTCAAATATGACGCCTCTTTTTCCCGCAGAGAAATCCCTTTTTAATGACATAATTCTTGTTAATTTTCTTTTCCAGGCAATTAATTTCAGTACTGGCATAGGGGAAATTATGTTGCTTTAACGAAATAATATTAAATCTTTAGTTTTTATCAACAAAAGTGGAACTATTAACATTCGTCATTTTTTTTAGGTAATCGAGTTATTTCTTTTAGTTTTAAGAATGAAAATAAATATTTCTCGCTATCCATGACATCATTTTCGATATGGATAATTTTGCGGAGCATATTATTGACATTTGCTGACCATTTTCTTTTGAAACTTCTTTTTACTTTTTTAAAATTTAAATAAAAAATACGGTATAGTTATATTAGCCCTGCGCAGACGGTAAAACGCAAAGAATTATTACCATACAAAAGAAAAAAGCGAAGAAAAAAAAACACAAGATCATTTTATTTCACCAATCAAAGATATCCGCTTTATTTTTGATGTATGGCGTCATATTCGCCTGTTTCCTATGGTTACTCATATTGAAACCTTGTATTATTTTCAAAAACTAAAAAAAATACGTTTTATTTCTAATAATATTATTTAATCTTCTTTTTAAATCTTTAATTTTTTTATTTCCATTTGTATTTTTCACGTGAACATTTTTCAATTGAAACTAAATTTTTGACTAAAAATTATTATTCCGGAATTTGAATTAGTTTTGGCAACGATAAAGTATTAGCAACGGTAAAGTAAATTTAACCATGTTAAAATATTATACGAAAAAAATGCCCATTTACTCTCTATGAAAAAACGAAATTTTGAATTATTAAGAAAAATACTTGAATAAAATAAACAAATAACCAGTCTATGTTCAAATGAGGGTTATAATCAATCTGTATGCAAAAGTACAGGATCATTAAAGGCTCCATTTTGACGCTGGCTTCAGCCTAACATTTGCACACAATCAGATTTATAATATTATTAGGATTATGATATATATATATATATACAGTAAAACTCGGATATAACTCTCACCGCTTAAAACGCTTTCCCGCTTTTTACGCTTATTTGTCCCCATCCTTTGAACCATACCCATAAGAACAATGTGAAAATTCCTCGCTTTTAACGCTCACGCTTTGAGCGCTTTCCCGCTTCTAACGCGCTTTTTATTGGTCCTTTGAACCAAGAAATCCCGGATATTATGCTTTGGTACTTTCGTTTACATCCGGAGATCTCATTTTCTTGCCCGCACATAGAGAGAGAGGATACGTAGAATTGGCAACCAGCCAACGCCCAAAGACTATTAAAAAAAAAAAAAAAAAATCAGCCGGCGCGGCGGTTTTTTCTCATTGGTTTCTTTTTAAGCAGGGATAAAAAACAAAAGAATTTATGCCGTCCATTTCAACAGCACCTGTCTGTCTCTCACTTCACACAAACTGTTTTCATTTTATTCATTTAGACATAAGTAAGTAGTGTCGCTGCCGACTCCAAATTGGGTGCAACATGGAAGCTAAGAGTGTGAAAAGAAAGACCCTGACACTTTCAAAAAAATTAGAAATTCTAAAGAAATATGATAAAAAAATCACCTATTCTGAGCCAGAAAGACTTTGCGTTATCTATGAATATCGCACCGTTGTCTCTTCGAACTCTTCTTCAAAACAGAAAAGATATTGAAAAAAATGCTGCGATTGGTGGCTCAAAGAAAAAGAGAGTGAAAACAGGAAAATATGAAGATTTAGAAAAAAGTTATGTACGAGTGGTTTCTTGAGTCAAGACACTGTAACATACCTATCAGCGGATCCATAGTTAAAGAAAAAGCTGCAGAAGTAGCCCAAAAGCTAACAATTTAAGATTTTACTCCATCTAATGGGTGGTTAGACCGATTTCGAACCCACCACAGCATTGTGTACAAAAAGATTTGCGGAGAATCCGCTGCCGTGAACCTAGAAGATGCAGATTTTTGGAAAACGAACAGTCTTCCAAGCTTATCAAAAACTATGCCAGTTGTGATGTTTATAACGACCACGAATTTGGCTTATTTTTTAAAGCGATGCCTGCTAAATCCTTAACGTTAAAAGATGAGCAGTGCCATAGACGGAAGCTCAGTAAAGAACGTGTGACTGTGCTTTATTGTTCCACGCCGATGAAAGCGACAAACGAAAGCCTCTGGTGATTGGAAAATCGGCCATACCTCGCTGTTTCAAGAACATCAAACGACTGCCCTGTGACTATGCACATCAACGTAAGGCTTAGATGACGGGTTCCCAGTTCATTAAATATATTTCTGATTTTGATGTCGAGATGCGGAAGCGAAATAGGTATGTCATACTATTCGTAGATAGTTGCGCAGCGCATCCCCAAGAAATACCAGATATTTCAAGCGTCTGTCTGGAATTTTTACCTGCCAACACGACAAGCGTACTTCAACCGATGGATCAAGGGATCATAAAGGTTTTAAAACAACACCAGAGGGCCCGTGCGAAGATTTCGCACTGAAATCTAATATTTTTTAGGTACTTCTCTATTATCCCGTCGACCACTTTTCATAACAAAAAACTACCGCCAAACTGTAAGATTAAACGCCAAAAATGCAGTCCCATTTACTTGATGTCAGAATCATGCGTGCTTGTTACGTCATCTAGTGGTTTTACATTCGACATTTGCGTGTATTTTTCATTATGTTTTACAGATTTAGTAGTTATTTTATTAATTAAAATAACAATTGTGTCCTTAAATTCTTATATTTTATTTATTTATTTATTTTTGATATTCCAATGGCAACGTTCTCCCGTTTATTTGGCGATAGTTTTTTTGTTATGAAAAGTGGTCGACGGGATAATAGAGAAGTATCATTTTTTATCAATATGTAATATTTATTAGATGCAGGTTTAAACTTCTAAAGAAAAAGCAAGGATAAAAATATCTGCTAACAATATTTAGTTGTTAGTCAAGCCAGAATATCATCTAATTTATTCCATCAAAGTTAGACTAAAAACTGATCCAAAATTGCTAAACGCACGCGCGAGAAAAAAAAATTAACAATCGTATTTTGACTGCATTAGAGGATGACGTCATCCGCTTCGGGAAAACCATGGGACTTAGAAATATAAATCTAAACATTTCAATTTCAATTTCGCTTTTTAATCATAAGTATAAAATAAACCCGTGCGGTTTTTTTTTATAATAATTGCTATGAGCATCCTATAATGTGGTATTTTATTTTTTTTGGCAACAATAATTTCAGGAAAACCTTTCATTTCTTTCATAAAAACAATGCCGATTTAATTTTTTAATTTCAGCAAATTTTAATCAAAAACATGTTTTAACGAATTGTTAAGTGGGCTATGTCAGAAGCCTGTTCTAAAACGTTTTATATGGTATCTCATTCGTTGTTCTGCGTTTCATATTTTCTGAGTAAAAGGGATGTTGACAGGAGAAATAATATATAAGGATTATCGCAAACGTTTAGTGAAACGGTTTCTACATGAAATGGAAATTAAAAGTAGTCGATCTTCTGTAATTCTTCTCGACGCCATGAAATACCTTAGCGCTGCTTGGGATGCAGTCGAACCTAAAATAATTCAAAACTGCTTTAAAAAGGCAGGCTTCATAACGGACGCTGACAATGATATGGATGCGGCTGAAGAGGGGTCGGATCCTATAGACGACGAGGACTGGCAAGCTGTTTGCGAGCATCTTGCAGAAAACGCAGACAGCTTTCAGAACTATCTTAACATTGATAAAGACGTTATCACAAGCAACGTTAGGAGCATTGACGACATCATATAGGGGACACTATGCCGCAGAAGAGGACTCTGATGAAGTTGCTGACGGCGATGTTCAAGAGCGCATCCCAACAATAGCTGAAGTAATGGAAGCTTTTAGCACTATCCGCCTATACACAGCTTCAGTGGATACCGCCGCTTCAGATGAATATATATTAAGACACATAAACAAAGCAGAAAACGCCCTTTTATGTGGTCGTTCGTCCACCCGTCAGACGAAACTCGAAGAGTTTTTCTCTAAAACAGAATAAACAGTAAGTGGAAGTTTAAAGTCCTCATAGTGGTGCTTAAGAATACAAATGTTAATTTTTTTTTTAACAAAATATTATTATTAGTTTCTTTCATAATTTTATTTTATGTTTAATATAAGGATAAATGTTCCTATTAGAAATGTTAAATATATTTTGTACCTTTTGCTTTAATGCTAACAATTCTTTTACTTATTCTGATTTGAAATAATTATGCACTCTGTGAACACTATCTCATCAAAAACGTCACCTGTAAAAAATGCAACCATGTCTCGTGACTCTTTTTCCGTAAAAAGTTCTGAGATCGTGTAAAGCCAAGTTTAGCTATCTTATTAACTCTGAAATTTTCATTCACAAATCACTCCTAGTCTCTACATCTTTAGTTAAATATTATTTTGTGACTTGGCAATTACGTAGCACGAGAATGTGATGTATATAATTAGTCTTAATCAAATAATACCATACTATCCCATAACATATTAAGGTGTAATAACTTCCCTGTGCGTATATAATTAGCCTTAATCATATTATCTCATCCCATCCCATAACATGGTAAGGTGTAATAACTTCCCTGTGCTGCGTAATTGCCAAGTCACAAAATAATATTTAACTAAAGATGTAGAGACTAGGAGTGATTTGTGAATGAAAATTTCAGAGTTAATAAGATAGCTAAACTTGGCTTTACACGATCTCAGAACTTTTTACGGAAAAAGAGTCACGAGACTTGGCTGCATTTTTTACAGGTGACGTTTTTGATGAGATTTCACTTCTTTTTGTAAGTAATCCCCCTTTTCTTGATTTTGGGTTCTCTTTGGAGATCATCCACTGATTTTCGCTAAGCCCACACTCTGTCCCTATTATTTACAGGTATCAAAAATTTGAAGCTTTAGTTTCGTTTGCAAAGTTCTATAGATAAAAAGATATTTCAGTTTCCTAGTCAAGCACTAAGTTATGGAAGGGGGAGTGTCAAAAGTACTCTCAATTGCTTCCAGGATAGGTGCTATCCATCTGAGATATTACTCGCAGCCCTTAGATACTTGATATTTAGCATAAAAGTACTTTTTAGTATAAAAAGAAAGCCAAAATTAAAATTTCCGGAAAATTCCAATAAATCTAACTATATTCATTTTTTCGATGTTTTTTTTTTCGTTTTTTTAGTCTTTTTTATCATTTACGGATTTTTTAATTTTTCCTTACTTTGTAAACTGAACCCTACCTTTTTGCTGAATGTCAAGCTTCTAGGACTACAAAATCGAATTATTTTCAAACTTTCGACTTGTTATAAATTTATTGATTTTTCGATTTTAATTCTAAGTTACCTGATTGTCATGCCAATATCGTAATTCTTTGATCTGTCTTCTTAGGATCATTTAGGTTGAATTTAGAGATAAATTAACTGAATCTTAGAGTCACCATGATTTTATTTAGAAAGGACTATCAAGCCATAACCAGCCAGTAATGTCGGGAGGGTAGGGGGAGCTGTGAAAATTTTTGTGGGGCTACCATCATTTAACAATCCATATTTCATATGCGAAGTACATAGAGTATAATCTGTGAAAGAAAACAAACCTGTCTATAAAGAAATCGCCTGTAACGTAGCCAGTCTATAGCGGAATTTTTCTATAACGAAATTCGTAAACGAAAGAAAAGAAAACCATAATCCGGGGGAAATAACATAAAACAATTAGAGGCGTTGTACTAGCTAATAGGACAATTATCTTAAAACTGATGTTTCTAGCAGTACAAAATCAAATTGATTTCGAATTTTCGATTTTTTAAAGATATTTCGATTTTTTTGATTTTATTTATTAAAACCTTTATTTTATTTAACGAATTTTTTAATTGTTCCTTTTATTGAATAGTAAATATTACCTTTACACCAAGTTTTAAGTTTCTAAGACTAAGAGACAAAATTATTTTCAATTTTTGATTTTTTCGAATTTTTTTTATAATTTTCTGGATTTTTTAATTTTTTCTTATTTTGTATCCTTTATTACAAATTTCAAGTTTCTAGCGCTACAAAATCGAATTATTTTGAAATGTTCGATCTTTTCGAGTTTTTTATTCTATTTTCGAATTTATTGTGTTTTAATTTTTCCTTTTTCTGTATCCTAAACAATAAGTTTACGCCGAATTTTAAGTTCTAAAGCTACAAAATCGAATTTTTTTTCAATTTTTGGAATTTTCGAATTTTACAGATTTTTTATTTTTTATTTTTTTGTATCCTAAATACTACCTTTATTCCAAATTTTAAGTTTCTAACTCTACAAAATCGAATTATTTTCAAATTTTCGTTTTTTTTTCGATTTATTTTATTTTATTTTCGATTTTTGTTGTGTTTTTAATTTTTCCTTTTTCTGAATCCTAAACACTACCGTTACACCAAATTTTCAGTTTCTAAGACTACGAGATCATATTATTTTCAATTTCTCACTTTTTCTTTTTCTTTTTCTTTCTTTCTTTTTTTTTTTTTTAATTTTTGAAATTTTCAATTTTTTTTCGAATTATCCATATTTTTTAATGTTTCCTTATTTAGCATCTTAAATATTACCTTTATTCCAAATTTCAAGTTTCTAGCGCTAGGAAATCGAATTATTTTCAAATTTTCCTTATTTTTCGATTTTTTTCAATTTTTTTATTTTATTTTCGAATTTTATTGCGTTTTTATTTTAACTTATTCTGAATCTTAAACACTATCTTTACCGCGAATTTTAAGTTTCTAAGGCTAAAAGATCAAATTATTTTAATTTTTTTCAATTTTTTTCGAATTTTTCAAATTTTTGAATTTTTTATTCGAATTTTCAGGGTTTTTTACTTTTTCCTTATTTTGAATCCCAAATACAACCTTTATTCTGAATTCCAATTTTCTAGCGCAACAAAATCGGATTATTTGAAATTTTTCGATTTTTTTCGATTTTTCGTTTTTATTTTCGATTTTTTTTTTGGTGTTTTCGATGTTTTCTTTTTCTGAATTCTAAACACTGCCTTCACACCAAATTTTCAGTTTTGAAGACTACAAGATCGTGTTATTTTCAATTTGTTGAATTTTCGAATGTTTTTTTTTTGGAATTTTCCGGATTTTATAATTTTTTCTTTCTTTGTATCCGAAACACTAGTTTTATTCCAAATTTTAAGTCTCTATGGCTGCGGAATCTACCCAATCTTTTTGATGACGCGAGAGTGAGTGAGTGTGTGAGTGACAAAAAATCGAAACTTTGAGTTCATATATCGTCTGCACTAATTTATGGGTATTTTTCGAATTATCCATATTTTTTAATTTTTTTCTTATTTAGTATCTTAAATATTACCTTTATTCCAAATTTCAAGTGTCTGGCGCTCTAAAATCGAAATATTTTCAAATTTTCCTTATTTTTCGATTTTTCCGATTTTTTTCAATTTTTTTATTTTATTTTCGAATTTTATTGCGTTTTTTACTTTAACTTATTCTGAATCCTAAACACTATCTTTACCGCGAATTGTAAGTTTCTAAGGCTTAAAAGATAAAATTATTTTAATTTTTTTAATTTTTTTCGAATTTTTGATTTTTTTTCGAATTTTCCAGATTTTTTAATTTTTCCTTATTTTGCATCCCAAATACTACCTTTATTCCGAATTCCAAGTTTCTAGCGCAACAAAATCGGATTATTTGAAAATTTTCGATTTTTTTCGATTTTTTTAATTTGGTTTCGATTTTTTTGGTGTTTTTGATGTTTTCTTTTTTTGGATGCTAAACACTACCTTCACACCAAATCTTAAGTTTCTAAGACTACAAGATCGTATTATTTTCAATTTTCAATTTTGATGGAATTTGTTGAATTTTCGAATGTTTTTTCTTCGAATTTTCTGGATTAAAATATCGAAGAACCAAATGAAGACGTTGATATGATAGCCGCAAATTCTGATAACACTGAAACTCACCAGAAAATTGTTATTAATGAAGATAAATTGAACAAAAAAAAAATGAATGCTGACAAAAGGAAAATATTCTAATCAATTATAAAGCACATAGAAGAACAAAAGAAAGACCCGTCTATTCCACCCATAAATCTGATTGTACGCGTAGTTGCTGGTAGAGGAAAAAAGCTTTTTAATTTAATTACTCAGTCAAAAGGTTCGTTTAATGAGTAATCATAATAATGATGCTGCTGCAGTACTAGCACCAACGGGAATTGCTGCTTTCAGCATTGGAAGAAGTACAATTCACAAGTTTTTCAAATTGCCCGTCCAACATACGAATGAAGCAGAATAATTTAAGGTTGATTCTGACGATTTGAAATTATTTAAACAACAATGGAAATCATTGGATTTAGTAATTATCGATGAGTGCAGTATGGTTTCGAATGTACTTTAGCGATGATCAGCTAACGATATGGCGAATGTTGTAAAAACAAGCGAGATTACTGTTTTGGTGGCAAAAACATTATTTATTTTGTTTGGGGATTTATTGCAGCTAGCACCCGTAAAGGCCCAATTTCGATTTCAGGAACTGCCTTTAAACAAAGTGAAACAATAGTTTGGTGGTGTTGGTGCAATATGATTTTTTCAAAAGTTGGCAATGACAGTGAGCTGCAGCCAAGAAGGAACCCCTTTCCGTTTTCATGCTCAATTAGAAGCACTTGTCCAACCCTTTTTCATACTTAAACATATTCACCTTTTTTGGTGCTCTCCAGAGCATTTTTTAATACTAGTATATATATGTGTGTCAAAGGTATTAAAATCTAAAATTTTAATTAATTTTCAATTAAATATTTTCTTTATAGCTTTTAATGTCTAATTCCAAATCTACCCCTGGAAAGTTGTTTTGTTTTCTTGGCCGAACAAATATTACTTTCAGATATTAAATTCTACCGAACTCTAAGATTCAAAACACAAGCTAAGCGTTATTTGCAAGAGTCTGTGGTTTGTGCTGCAGTCGGTCTTGGCCTGCCTTTGCTTGCGGTCTAGACACAAATGAAAAGCTATTAAAGCAATTAAGTTAAATTTTCTTTCGATTGAAACCTTCGCCTACTGCTGGAAAATATTACAAGTGCTGGATCAGTGCTAGAGCTTTCATAATGACCAGGTAAGTTCTAAATAATATGGTTTTCGGGACATGACCGGACTCCCACGACTATAATTGTACCGTAGAACTGTTAATAAAATAGTTCGGTTCACAACGAGATCTCGAGTGAAATGATTTCTGCCTGCAATTCCTTGTATATGTATATAAATAAAATATCTTTGAATTCAAAATTCAAAATACAGCAAACCAGTTCTAGCAACGAAACTGATCAAATCTCCAATATATATATATATATATATGTATATGGATTGATAGATATAGAACAAAAGCATTTTTATAATACTAAGTGACATGAATATTTGATCTAAAATTTTCTCTCTTCAGAAACAAACTTTATTAAGATTTACATTTCTGATTCTTGCTTCATTTAAACATGTTACCGAAACTTCTTTTTGCCCAAGAGATCTGATAAAAGAACTTACGAAATATATATTATATTACTTTTTATGTACTTTTTATTTACTTTTTATATTACTTTTTATATTACTTTTTATTTTACTTTTTAACATGACGTGCAATATGAGAGGAAAATAAGTTAAAGACTCAAAATAACGAAACATTTCTCCAATTAGATTTCATATATATATATATATATATATGAAACAAATCAAAAAAAAAAAAAAAAAAAAAAAAAAAAAATTTTTTTTCGTCGTTGACTTCATTAAGACTATAATTCTGTGTAAATCCCATTATTCTAAATTATTTTCTCGCTCCAGTATTCGATTGTCAAAATATTACATCTAGCGAAATATATAGTTTATTCCAAATTCATTCTCTTAAAAAATGGCACTGATAGAATGTTCTATTAAATTTACGCACTTTTATTTTCTTTAAATAAAAAGCATCCTAGAATCTAATAATTCAAAAAATACCCATTTCCCAGCTAAAAATATTTTACTTTTAAGAAATAACAACCTATGGATTTCTTTTCTTTATTTTTTATTTCCCTACGATTCCTGACAAAATATTACTTTTCAAATTCTGAAAGATTTTAATCTCAATGTAAAAATTATTTTGGCATATTGCCATACTTGATAAAAACATATGTACTCCTTTTCTCTCTGCTTTTATTTATTCGAAGGAAGTAGAAGGCACGAGATTGTTCTAGAACATTTTTTGGCGCGCTTTTGCCAGCTTCGGTAAGTTCACTTCGATATTAATTCGCCGAAGAAGTTAAGCCGTGAGCGTTGATTGGCCTAGAGGCTTTTTAGATATAATGTATTCTGGCGCGCTCGGGAAATGATATACGGATTTTTCCCGCGTTTAGAGCAGAATGTTCCGGGATTTCGGTGGTGGATGCAACTAGTCATGTACTTCCTAATCTTCGAAGGTTCTCCTTGGCCGCCGATTGATTTTTAAAAGAATACCTGCCTGTACTAACTAAGATGTCTTCTTATATTTAAATTTAAATCATCAAGTTTCGCCACGACCCTAAATTTAGCAGTGCATGGAGTGAGTTTTCAATAGAGTAAAGCTTAATCAATTAATCTTTAAATTTTTCGAATAAAGTGTGAACTGGAACGAACTGCCTCTTCTCTGTAGCTTATACGTACACAATGAAGTAAGTCTCGGTGCTCGACTGAAAATCTCCTCGGAGAAACCTCCCTTGCCTTGAATAGGAGTCTACAAAAGTATGGTGACTCCAGTTAAATCGTCACATATTGAAATTTTTTTTTTTTTTTTTTTTTTTTTTTTTTTTTTTTTTTTTTATTTACTTGGCCGCAACTCATAAAATAAGTCTTTTCAAATTTCCATTTAATTCGATGATACACACTTCAAATCCGCTATACACACATATTTCAATCTTGATTACATCATACCAAAACATCGTTCCATCCGTCGCGACAGTTGCTGTCTGCACGCACCGGCAAAATGTTTGAACAAAAGCACAACTTGTAGCATATTCGCTAGACTCCAAAAAATGTCTCAAAATCATGTTCGTCTAATGTAAGAATACTGTCAACATCCTGTCGACTAAAAAAATTCAATATGTGACGATTTAACTGGAGTCACCATACTTTTGTAGACTCCTATTCAAGGCAAGGGAGGTTTCTCCGAGGAGATTTTCAGTCGAGCACCGAGACTTACTTCATTGTGTACGTATAAGCTACAGAGAAGAGGCAGTTCGTTCCAGTTCACACTTTATTCGAAAAATTTAAAGATTAATTGATTAAGCTTTACTCTATTGAAAACTCACTCCATGCACTGCTAAATTTAGGGTCGTGGCGAAACTTGATGATTTAAATTTAAATATAAGAAGACATCTTAGTTAGTACAGGCAGGTATTCTTTTAAAAATCAATCGGCGGCCAAGGAGAACCTTCGAAGATTAGGAAGTACATGACTAGTTGCATCCACCACCGAAATCCCGGAACATTCTGCTCTAAACGCGGGAAAAATCCGTATATCATTTCCCGAGCGCGCCAGAATACATTATATCTAAAAAGCCTCTAGGCCAATCAACGCTCACGGCTTAACTTCTTCGGCGAATTAATATCGAAGTGAACTTACCGAAGCTGGCAAAAGCGCGCCAAAAAATGTTCTAGAACAATCTCGTGCCTTCTACTTCCTTCGAATAAATAAAAGCAGAGAGAAAAGGAGTACATATGTTTTTATCAAGTATGGCAATATGCCAAAATAATTTTTACATTGAGATTAAAATCTTTCAGAATTTGAAAAGTAATATTTTGTCAGGAATCGTAGGGAAATAAAAAATAAAGAAAAGAAATTCATAGGTTGTTATTTCTTAAAAGTAAAATATTTTTAGCTGGGAAATGGGTATTTTTTGAATTATTAGATTCTAGGATGCTTTTTATTTAAAGAAAATAAAAGTGCGTAAATTTAATAGAACATTCTATCAGTGCCATTTTTTAAGAGAATGAATTTGGAATAAACTACAGTGTCTCACAAAAGTGATGGGACACTTGTGCTTTATAAAAAGAAACTGCAATAAAATAAATAAACAAACATGTGCAAAAATTTTTTGGGTGTGTTTCATATTTAAAGTTAGTAACAATTATTACATAACATACATTTTGTCAAAATATTAAAATATTAATTTAGTAAAAATACAATTGTTCAGAACGGAGCAAAAAATGGCTCACATAAGTGATGGGACACTTACTTTTCCATCAAATATTTATCCAAAAATTTTACTTTTTAAAAGGTTTTAATATTTTGTTGGATTTCCTTTTACTTTTAAAACATGATTTAATCTTTTTGGGATGGATTCGACTGATTTTTTTGTGATTTCTGGAGTGATTTTACCCCATTCTTCTTGAAGCACCGATTTTAGTTGTTGTTTTGAAGAAATGGTGTGTTTGCGAATTCTTGATTCCAATTCTTTCCAAATATTCTCTATGGGATTTAAGTCTATAGATTGTGGTGGTGTTTTTATTATTTCAGGACAGTTATATAGCAGCCAGAGTCTAACGTTCAGAGCAGTGTGCTTGGGGTCATTGTCCTGGTAGAATTTAAAATCGTTATGAAGGTTCAATTTTCGTGCTGAAGATTTCAAATTTTGCTTTAAAATATCAATATACTTGTACTGATCCATTATACTGTCAATAAAAACAAGATTACCAACTCCAGCGGACGACATACACCCCCATACCATAACTCCTCCTCCACCATGTTTTACTGTTGGTACCAAGTTCTGTTTGCGAAATTCTTCCCTGGGTTTTCTCCACACCAAGATTCTACCGTCAGAACCAAATATATTAAATTTACTCTCATCAGCAAATATGACTTTATTCCAGTAATCAGATCTTATTTATGTTGGATTTTGCGAAAGCTAGTCTGAGTTTTCTATTCTTTTCACTTACGAAGAATTTTTTCCTGGCTACTCTACCGTGATATCCAGCAGATCGAATTACCCTTCTAATAGTCTCAGGATTAACAATTATTCCATATAATGCTTGTAAATCAGCAGCAACTTTTGAAGCACTAATTCTTGGATTTTTTTTAATATTTCGAACGATAATTCGCTTTATTCCATTGGATAGCTTTGATGGTCGGCCAGGTCTTCTTTTATCCTGAATCATATGATTCTTTTTATATCGTTTAATGATATTGAAAACTGTTGAACGACTCAAGTTAACTGTTTCAGCAGTTTTTCTAATAGATTTTCCACGTTCAATATGCAAATTAATAACTAATTTTCGAATTTCAGGCGAAGTTTCTTTTCGTTTAGCATTCATGGCTACACAGAGCTAAAAAACACAAAAATTCCAAAACAAACTGGAGAGAAATACTGCAGACGATTTTATAAATTATTGCCAATTGCTTTTAAGTAAAAATAAAACCCCAAAAAATATTTTTATTGCTTATTTCAGACGATTTTTGTTGCATATATAATGGTGTCCCATCACTTATGTGAGCTATTTTTTGCTCCGTTCTAAACATTTGTATTTTTATTAAATTAATATTTTAATATTTTGACAAAATGTATGTTATGTAATAATCTTCACTAAATTTAAGTATGAAACACACCCACAAAAAAATGTGTACATGTTTTTTTAATTTATTTGATTAGTTTCCTTTTGTAAAGCACAAGTGTCCCATCACTTATGTGAGACACTGTATATATTTCGCTAGATGTAATTTTGACAATCGAATACTGGAGCGAGAAAATAATTTAGAATAATGGGATTTACACAGAATTATAGTCTTAATAAAGTCAACGACGAAAAAAAATTTTTTTTTTTTTTTTTTTTTTTTTTTAATTTGTTTTAATATTTCGTCGTTGACTTCATTAAGACTATAATTCTGTGTAAATCCCATTATTCTAAATTATTTTCTCGCTCCAGTATTCGATTGTCAAAATTACATCTAGCGAAATACAGTGTCTCACAAAAGTGATGGGACACTTGTGCTTTATAAAAAGAAACTGCAATAAAATAAATAAACAAACATGTGCAAAAATTTTTTGGGTGTGTTTCATATTTAAAGTTAGTAACAATTATTACATAACATACATTTTGTCAAAATATTAAAATATTAATTTAGTAAAAATACAATTGTTCAGAACGGAGCAAAAAATGGCATACATAAGTGATGGGACACTTACTTTTCCATCAAATATTTATCCAAAAATTTTACTTTTTAAAAGGTTTTAATATTTTGTTGGATTTCCTTTTACTTTTAAAACATGATTTAATCTTTTTGGGATGGATTCGACTATTTTTTTTGTGATTTCTGGAGTGATTTTACCCCATTCTTCTTGAAGCACCGATTTTAGTTGTTGTTTTGAAGAAATGGTGTGTTTGCGAATTCTTGATTCCAATTCTTGCCAAATATTCTCTATGGGATTTAAGTCTGGAGATTGTGGTGGTGATTTTATTATTTCAGGACAGTTATATAGCAGCCAGAGTCTAACGTTCAGAGCAGTGTGCTTGGGGTCATTGTCCTGGTAGAATTTAAAATCGTTATGAAGGTTCAATTTTCGTGCTGAAGATTTCAAATTTTGCTTTAAAATATCAATATACTTGTACTGATCCATTATACTGTCAATAAAAACAAGATTACCAACTCCAGCGGACGACATACACCCCCATACCATAACTCCTCCTCCACCATGTTTTACTGTTGGTACCAAGTTCTGTTTGCGAAGTTCTTCCCTGGGTTTTCTCCACACCAAGATTCTACCGTCAGAACCAAATATATTAAATTTACTCTCATCAGCAAATATAACTTTATTCCAGTAATCAGAATTCTTATTTATGTTGGATTTTGCGAAAGCTAGTCTGAGTTTTCTATTCTTTTCACTTACGAAGAATTTTTTCCTGGCTACTCTACCGTGATATCCAGCAGATCGAATTACCCTTCTAATAGTTTCAGGATTAACAATTATTCCATATAATGCTTGTAAATCAGCAGCAACTTTTGAAGCACTAATTCTTGGATTTTTTTTAATATTTCGAACGATAATTCGCTTTATTCCATTGGATAGCTTTGATGGTCAGCCAGGTCTTCTTTTATCCTGAATCATATGATTCTTTTTATATCGTTTAATGATATTGAAAACTGTTGAACGACTCAAGTTAACTGTTTCAGCAGTTTTTCTAATAGATTTTCCACGTTCAATATGCAAATTAATAACTAATTTTCGAATTTCAGGCGAAGTTTCTTTTCGTTTAGCATTCATGACTACACAGAGCTAAAAAACACAAAAATTCCAAAACAAACTGGAGAGAAATACTGCAGACGATTTTATAAATTATTGCCAATTGCTTTTAAGTAGAAATAAAACCCCAAAAAATATTTTTATTGCTTATTTCAGACGATTTTTGTTGCATATATAATGGTGTCCCATCACTTATGTGAGCTATTTTTTGCTCCGTTCTAAACATTTGTATTTTTATTAAATTAATATTTTAATATTTTGACAAAATGTATGTTATGTAATAATCTTTACTAAATTTAAGTATGAAACACACCCACAAAAAAAATGTGTACATGTTTTTTTAATTTATTTGATTAGTTTCCTTTTGTAAAGCACAAGTGTCCCATCACTTATGTGAGACACTGTATATAGTTTATTCCAAATTCATTCTCTTAAAAAATGGCACTGATAGAATGTTCTATTAAATTTACGCACTTTTATTTTCTTTAAATAAAAAGCATCCTAGAATCTAATAATTCAAAAAATACCCATTTCCCAGCTAAAAATATTTTACTTTTAAGAAATAACAACCTATGAATTTCTTTTCTTTATTTTTTATTTCCCTACGATTCCTGACAAAATATTACTTTTCAAATTCTGAAAGATTTTAATCTCAATGTAAAAATTATTTTGGCATATTGCCATACTTGATAAAAACATATGTACTCCTTTTCTCTCTGCTATATATATATATATATATATATATATATATATATAACTTAAGATTAAACAAGTTAAAAAAAATTGCTTTATATGTTAAAACTACTTAGTTGCTAGTGTCTACAAACACAATTTCAATAAGAAGCTTTTAAACCATAAGAAGCATCTAAATAGCATGTTCTGAAAATAATTGTATATTTAAGGCTATGCAGAGTAGCACAATAGGGTACATTAAAGTAATTTTTTTTTAAAACTATGAATGATCTAAAATTAACTAATTCCATACTGAAAAGAACATTAAAAGAATTAAATAATGTCTTCGTAAAGTGATTATTTTATTAAATAAAAAAAATACGGGTAATAGAATAAGTATAAAGGTAAAAATAGTTTAAAAAAAATACACTCTTTTAAAAGCACTCAATATTTATCTTGAAAATCACGTCTAATTTCATGACTGCAATTCATGGTATTTCCAAAAAAAAAAAAAAAAAAAAAAAAAAAAAAAATCGTTACAATTTGTTAATTTGGCAAGGGCACTGAACCTGATTATGAAAAATTCACCGCATTTTTTTACATTTGGTACGAAATTATATTTTTTGCTCTGTTTCTATTTTAAGATATGGCAACATGAAAAAAAAAACAAGCATTATTTAAACTATCGTTTTAGGATTTCTAAATTGATTTCTCAACGTCTAATCATAATATATTACTTTTAAATGCTAAAAGTGTAAAATTAACAACTATAATATAAATTAAAATAACTTTTATTAGTTGTTTTACATGTTTCGACTCTTCTGAGTCATTTTCAAAAACAAAATGAGAATATTCTAAAGCTGCACGGGCTTTGAAGTTATTATTTACACGTACTTTAAAAAAAAAAAAAATACGCACGTTATCTATTATTTTTTACTTGATTGTTTATTTTCATATCTTTGAGCATGGAGTAATTCTAGCCACAGTTTCGGTAAATTAAAAGATGCCGCATCGTTACATATTGTATTTTTGCGCGTGAGTATCTCTATGGTTTCTCTTATTATGGATGGATAGTGTAGACTGGAGAGAAATATTATTTTACTTTCATTGAAATTTATTTGGATGGTTTCTTCTTGATCTTCTTTTTTATTATATTGTCTAATCATAATTTAATTAATATAAAACTATTAATTGACTAAAGCGTATTTTTTAAAAGTATCTATTGCACTCTTTATTTTTTATTTATATTTTCTACTGTATAGTATTTAAAAAAATTCACTGTTGCAACTTCGCAGCCTGTTGGCCTGTTTTGGTGAACGCAGTTTGGCGCATAATTAATTCCATTGTTGTTGTAACTCGTATACGTCCGTCACCATAAGAAATATTTGGCGATTTATCGACTGTGGAGGACTAACGGAAAAATGCCTTAAAGTTAAGTTATTAATTTATAATTAAGTTCTGAAAATAATAAAAAGTTGTGTTGTCATCAGAAACACACTTTTGTTACATATTTTGTATAATTTTGGAATATCAGGAATAGAGTTAAAAATCGATTACAAAATTCCATCTTTACACACAAAAACCAGGTGTGAGTTATAAATAAAAGTAGTGATGGGCATAACGATTATTTTGATTACTAGAATGAATCATTCGGGCATGCGCAGAAGCATATCTGTCAAACTTCATTTTTTTAAAATTCAATTACTACCAGAAATTTTGAAAAAAAAAAGAAGTTTTTGATTTTAATTAGAATTTGATTAGATGCCAGATAAAAATGAAAAATGTGTTTCGTTCGATCACTAAACAAAAGAGTATAATTTATTAAACAGATCTTTGCTACGCGGAGATCAGGCGAATTACTCGCCCCGTTGCCAGGCATCAACCTGTTAAGCTGGGCAAAAGCCCGGCAGATAGGGGCCTGATCAGCGGTCTAAAAATAAATTAATAAGTAAAAGAGTGTAATGACAGAATTTTTCAATGATATTTATTGTTGTTAATACCTGGGTGCATAATAAAAAAAAAAACAAGCTGAAATAAATACAAACAAACAAACAAAAAAAGAATAAAACTGTAATTAAACTGCTTTTTAGCAGGCTATAAATTCGTTATAAAATTCTTTATGATTTCTTCTTTATTTCTTTATAATTAGAAAAAAATATTCACGATTAGCGTTATTACTTCCTACTTTTTTTCCTCTTAAACTTTGCAAACAAAATTATTTTCAATAAAATGCGTTAGCCGTTTTTCAAAGATTGGATACATAAATTAAATTTATGTAGTTTTTCATATAATTTATTAAGAACTTTTAAACTTCTCTAAAGTTTTATCCGTTGTCACTTTTAAGCTGCTTAAAGTAATTGCTTTAAATCATTTTGAACACAAGTTTTTGAACTAGTTTCAGTGATTTATTTTCATTTCTCCCTCCATTAATTAAGCTTAGTGATCAGCTTGTTTAAAAAACTTTCTAGAAATCCATAATTTATGTGATTAGGTCATATTTTGCAAAAACTCCATTTATAATGAAAGTATTCGGATATTAAAAATAGCTATTTATTGTTTTTTAAACTGTTTTGTATTAAAAATTAATATATTCCGATTATTAATGGAACTTTACTACGTACTATTTTTATTTTGTGATATGTTACTTGAATTTGAAATATAATATAAAATAAACGAGAATAATTTTTGCAAGTTTGACACTGAATAAAATCCATGAGAATTAATGTAGCCACGTTATGTTGCTTGTATGTGTAACACTAACACATACAAGTTTTATTTGTAAGAAAAGTGGGTTTTTCTTTTGCGACTTCCTTAATAAAAGAAAATTTAAATTGAATGTAAAATTTTCTGCTATCTGCAAGATCCGATGGCAACATTTTAATTAAAATTTTATTTGCATAAGTAATTTTTAAGCAAAACATAAAACAGGCTTCAAGGGTTTGTTTGTTACATCACTGTACGCCAGTTGGCATATTTTATTGAGAGTGATAAGGTGCAAAAGATTGTTTGGGGGTTAAATCTATATTGTTATCGTTATTAATGTTAAGTCTCATTTATGTTAATATCACATTTTGACGTGCAACAGACAAAGATATTTTTAAAATCGTGACATTTCCTTATACACACGATACGACAACTTTTTAAAAAGAAAGTAGTACTCTGTACCTTGACACCATATTGAAAATTCATGATGATCCGCCAATTGTTACGAAATTTAAAGACCTTAAAATAAATAAATAAAGAAATAAATAAATAAAGAAAGAAAACCGTGAAAAAAAAAACAGAAAGACAAATTACATTTTTTTAGATCCTAATAAAATCCATACGGGACCATCCCCAGAACGAATGCTTTCCAACAAAAAAAGAATTTTGAAAATCGTAGCATACGTTCAAAAGTGGAATGTAGGCATATAGTAGGCATATAATAAATAAATAAATATGCAAACAATTTGTATAACGTCCTTTGTTCGAAGTCGGTTAAAAGCAACTTTTAGTCATAAACATTCAACATTAGACCAATAGTTGCCATCTCCCGATATTCAGAAACAGTTTGACATTATTTTCAAAAGATCAGATCTTCAAACATTGTATACGGTTTTGATTAAACTGTAAATTTTCTTTTACAAATGAAGTTGCAGAGCTGTAGCATTATTATTTAATATTACCACTGCCATAAATATATATAGCATATACTGCGAGCATCTTTTAATGCACCTCAGCAATACACATAATTTTTATTATCTTTGAAATAGCGTAACATCTTTAAAATACACTGATAATAATTTTTCCTCATAGGTTATAATGTGTGTAAAGACTCTTCCGAATGTGGGAGTATTCTAATTAAACAGGCCTTTCTAACGACTAACACAAGTTTAATATGGTAACATAAAGTTGACATGACGAGGACAGATGACAAGCACAGGTACATAAATCAACATAGAGGATTAATCATATTATTCAATATACATGACCGGTAACATTTACTCATGGCCATTTTCATACTATTCTGGTTTCTACTATGACAAGCGACGTTCTTTTTCGCTGACATTCTGAGTTCTACTGCCGCGCTTTTTCATTTCTCCTGAAGGGGGCGCTACTAGAGCAAGAAACGGCATGCGCAATCCTCACACCTCCCCCTTCCGAGAATTTGATTTAGTCTTTTGAGACAAATCAATATCTAGTAAATATCTGAACAAACAAGTAAAACATATTAATACAAAAATTCAAACACTTAAAGAATATCAAAGAAAATAAACAAACAGAATACACTATAACACTAATACTAATATTTTAAAGTTCTAGGATAGAGTTAAAGTTTTTTAAAGTTCAAACTTGTAACACACACGCACACAAAAAAGAATGTTCAAAGTTTTTTTTTCTTTAAGTCCAATGTGAGGCATGTAGCCTACTTAGAGAGTCAGCATTCGCGTGCAGTTTCCTACGTCGGTACGTTATTTGGGCTTGAAAACGCTGCAGTGCAAGAGCCCATCTTTGAAGACGCGCACTTTGAGGTGCACAGTCCGTGAGAAATTTCAAAGGATTATGGTCGCTCACCACAGTTACGTGCGAACCATAAAAATAGTGTTCGAACTTTTTCAGGGCGAAGATAACAGCATAAGCTTCCTTTTCGATGGTAGCATAACCCTCTTGGCATTTGGAGAGCTTTTTAATTGTAAAAGCAATGGGGTGCTCTTGTTCATTTTCATCTTTTTGAGATAGACAAGCGCCTATCGCATACGAAGAAGCATCTGCGTGTATAATAAATGGTTTCTGAAAGTTCGGGGAATAACAGATGGGTGATTTACTGATCGCCTGTTTCAACTCAAAAAAGGCTTTGTTACAATCCTCAGACCAGGTAACTTAATTAGGGGCACGTTTCTTGGTAAGTTCAAGCAATGGACGAGCTATGTCGGAGAATGAAGGAACATAGGATCGGTAGTAAGATAAAAGACCTAATATGCTTCTGACATTTTTCTTTGACTTGGGAACTTCTAAGTTTTGTATCGCTGATACTTTGTCGGGATCGGGTGCATGTATACCGGATCCTACCACATGACCTAGAAATTTTATCTGAGGCCGTGCGAATACACATTTCTTAAAATTCACTGTAAAATTGGCTTCTTCGAGGGTAGTTAGTACTGCATCTAGGTGCTTAAGGTGATCCAGCCAATTATGGGAAAAAATTACTACATCGTCGATGTATGTTTCTGCATAGGCTTTATGTTGGGTTAAAATACGATTCATGGATCTCTGAAAAGTGGCTGCGTAGCCCAAAAGGCATGACTACAAAAGCGTACTGTCCACGGTGTGTGACAAAGGACGTGAGATGTTTGCATTCTCTGTTTAGACGGATCTGCCAGTATCCTTTAAGTAAATCCAACAGGCTAATGAATTTCGCTGGAGCTACTTTATATATAAGATCAGTTGCAGTAGTCATTGGGAATGAATCGATCTCGGTTTGGGAATTCAAATATCTATAATCGACGCAGAGTCGTACTGACGAATCCTTTTTAGAAACGCAAACAATTGGATGCGCATATTCGCTCGCGGAATGTTCAATGAGACCTAACTCAAGTAATTCTTCTATTTGTCGGTCCACTTCATTTTTGAGTGCCTCAGGAATTCGATAAGGTCTCTGACGTTTTGGTTTGCTGCCCGGTTTCAATCTAATGTAATGTTCACCTACATTGGCAATTTTGGAATTCCAGACTGTAGGTTTGGATGTTTACGTAACAGGTCGGATAGTTGTTTATTCTCTTCATGTGATAAATGTTTTAGCTGCAATTGTTTATCGATTATAGCAGGATTTTCTTTGTCAATTCTGGGGATATTCTCGATTTTGCCGAAATCTATATCGGCATCGTATATTACTCCTATGTGTGTAGTTTGGGCTTTTAATTCTCGTATTTTGTTGACGTGCAAATGTTTGACACTGTTGTCTGGTAACTGTACCAAATAACTATACGGAGATTTCTTTTCGAGTATAGTGTCGGGTGCTGTCCACCTTGCATATACTTTATGACTGCTGTCAGGAATCTAAACAATAACTTGGTCATTGGGCTTAAATTCTTTGTGATTTGCTCGTCTATTGTGGTAATAGGCGTAAGCTCGCTGTTTATCTATGCAGGAAATTTCGGCGTGTTCGGCTGCCTTTTCCAATTTTATTTTCAAATCATTTAAATAATTTGTAACTGAGCCTAATTGACCGCATGGCAAAGGTGTTTCATTGGTCCATGATGATTTCAATATGGAGAGGGGGCCAGTCGGACGTCTACCATATAACATTTGGAATGGACTAACATTGGTTGTGGCGTTCGGTACTTCCCTGTATGCCCACAAAAGGAAAGGTATGTGCTTGTGCCAGTTTCCGGAATTTTCCTTTATTGTATGGTGTATCATTCCTTTAAGAACAGCGTTCCATCTGTCGACTAAACCATTAGATTGTGCATATCCAGGTACAGAGAAACGTGGAGAAGTTCCTAAACGTTTCATAAATTCTTGTGTGAGATCAGAAGTAAAATTCCGGCCCTGATAGCTCGCAATTAATTTTGGAATCCCTGTTCTACTAAAGATCTGTAAAAGGGCATCGCATGTAGATTTAGCAGATATATTTCTTAAACAGACCGCTTCCGGCCAACGAGTACACTGATCTACTACGGAGAGTACATACTTGTATCCTCCACTAGGTGGTTCAATTGGGCCGATTATGTCCATGTTTACAATTTGCATTGCCTCGTCAGGACGAGTAACCGGAGTTATAGGTGTGTTATCAAACTTATTTGGTTTTGCTCGGAGCTGGCATGATAAGCACTGTTCACAAAATTCGTTAACATCTTTTTTAATTTTCGGCCAAAAGAATGAATATTTCAACCGCTGTACAGTTTTCTTATTTCTTAGATGACCACCCCGAGGACTGGAATGTGCGAGTTCTAACAATTGTTTCCTACGTGGCTCGGGTACGAGCAATTGGTGTACCGTTTCGCCCAATAATTTATCTCGATGATACAACAGGTTATCCAGAACAAAATAATTGTTGCATTTATTTTTGGCATCAATCCAACATTGATTTAACGAAGGGTCGTTTTTATGTTGCCATTTAAATTTTTCTGAATCAGTTATAAAGGTATCAGGTTCGTCGCCAGGTGCGTGGTCAATGTTCTCGTTTGCATTCGCGTTTTCAACTGACACATGGTCTAAAATTGAAGCAGACAGATCTAGTGTTGGTTTCTTTCGTATTGTCACTTATCGCGTCAACATTACAACTTAATGCCTTTCCATTTTCATTATATTTATTCAAATCATTTAATTCATTATATGTATCAAGAGAAAGTAATAAATCATTAATCAAATTATCAACCACGGCACATGTTATCATAATATTAGGATATATCTTGGGGTTTAATTTATCAACTGCAATACTCAATGGAATATTTATTAAAGGAGCTTTCAATTGATGACCGAATGCAGATTGCAATATTATAGTACCACAAGGATTTTTAAAGTATTCGGGTACACAATCAGTCTTTATTATAGATACTTGAGTTCCACTATCGACTACGCCATGTAATATTTTATTACCACATTCGATATCTACTGTCGGTAATGTTTCAATTAATTTTGTTTCTTTTCGCGGTGTTCTCAAATTAAATAACTCATCTGACCTTATTCTTGCAGTGAGTGCTTTTTCATTTGCAACCAAATTAACTTCCTTATCAAATTTATTGGCATTGCCAAATAAATAACTACATAGCGTAACATTATGGTATCTGCAGCAATTACTGCATTTTTTATTTTTTATGGTACAATCTTTAGCGACGTGTTTACCTCTCTTCAAGCATAAAAAACAGCCCCCTTCAGCTCTTAATTTAGCCATTTTCTGCTCAACGGATAATTTATTACATTCCTCAGTCGAATGACTATTACAAGAACAAAATATACAAATGGTTTCAGAGGTGGCTTTAATATAAGATACTTCAGAATTAATTCTATCACTAGCGAACATTTGTCTACGAAATGCAGGCGAGTCATTATTATACGATTGTTTTGACCTTGGGTTATCTAAATTACCAGTTAAATAATTTTGTTTTTCTCTCGACTCTATTTCGATACGAATAAATAATAACAAATCATCAATGTTTGATTGCGAGTCACTAGAATTTTTTATACAATGTTTATTATATTCTAACGAAAGATTATTTGGCAGGGATTTAAGAATTATGGGTGTCAACAGGTTATCAAATCCATTTGATTCAATGTCTAAAGACCTGAGACTTCTTATTTGCGATTGAATCGTATCAAATAATTTCCTTAGAGCGGTTACATCATTTGTTTTTAATACTGGTTTCAAAGATAATAAAGTATTTATGTGAGCCGTGACAATGAGGTCTTTTCGGCCAAATTGTTGTTTCAGAATTTGGATAGCTTCCAAATAATTTTTATCTGATAACGCAAACCCGGAGATAGAGTTATATGCACTACCACCTAAATAACTTTGCAAATAGCTCATTTTTTTAATATTTGACAGTGAATCATTATCATGGACTGCTATTTTGAATGAGTTCCAAAAGTTTTGAAATTTACTTATTTCGCCGTAAAATTTCTCAATCTTTAAGGTAGGGAGTTTAACAGATTGCGCAACTACTTCTGCGGGCTTATTATCGACGTGAGATACGGGGGAAATTTGGCTTTTGCTATTATTTTTCAATTTATTATTAATTCTAAATTTCCATAAAGTTATTTTTTCATGATATTCGATGGACGCTTTTGCGTCTTTTTCGATTTCATCTTCATCATTAATTAACACTAAAATTTGTTCATATTCTCGTTTAAGATTGATACCTTTCTGTTCCAGCTGAGCTAAATTTTCTTCTATTTCGTCAAAATTCGGTGATTCCAAAACCCATGCATCTTCGATCTTTTTAACAATAGAGGTATTAGATGCTTTTATTACCCCTCTAGTTTTTTAAAGCTTAGTTAACTGATCAGCCATGTTTAAACAAAAAAATACCTTACCTCTATAAAGGTTATCCTAAATATTTCACTATAATCTTTCACTCAGTAATCAAAATTTACAGCCTGTTTTCATCCATTAGTTCTGACACCAATGTAAAGACTCTTCCGAATGAGGGAGTATTCTAATTAAACAGGCCTTTCTAACGACGAACACAAGTTTAATATGGTAACATAAAGTTGACATGACGAGTACAGATGACAAGCACAGGTACATAACTCAACATAGAGGATTAATCATATTATTCAATATACATGACCGGTAACATTTACTCATGGCCACTTTCATACTATTCTGGTTTTTACTATGACAAGCGACGTTCTTTTTCGCTGACATTCTGAGTTCTACTGCCGCGCTTTTTCATTTCTTCAGAAGGGGGCGCTACTAGAGCAAGAAACGGCATGCGCAATCCTCACAATGTGTTAATTATTTTGTGTGTCTCTGTAAATGAATGATAAATGCTATGTACTCCATATTCTACATGTGGTATGTGGTTGTACCAAGTATGTGAGGCACCAATGTTGTAGTGCATTTGAATAATGCATATCAATTTCATTATGTTTCAAATAGGTTAATTTTATTGAAATCCAATGTAAAAGATTTTTCACAGAGTGTAAGAGGATTCTTTTGTGTGTCCCTGTAAACGAACTGTTAATGTGTTAGAGCACAGATAGACGGCCAGACAAACCGAAGTCATAAACACTTTACAACCATGTTGTAAAGTATTAAAAGAGGGTAAAAAGGGAAAAGAGCAATAAATATTGTAACATCCATTTTAAAATCTCAAAAAGCAATTTGTTTTCTACTTTGAAAAAAAAAATCAAGAATACGGAGCTGTTGACAAGTTTAAATAAAACCTTATACATTTAGAGAAATTAAACATAATTATATGTTTCAAAAACATATAACCTAGCTAAATAACGTAGTATTCAAAAACATATACCTATAGTTTTTTCATACTTTCGCATATTTGAATGGATAATTTTTTTAAATCCTTTAACTAATCCTTGTTAATGCTACACTCTACATTTTCAATAGGGAATGTTTTATGCTAAACCTCAATAACATATGCCAAGTATATATGGTAATCCAAGTGTACTGATGCGAGTTAGAGCACAGATAGACGGCCAGACAAACCGAAGTCATAGACACTTTACAACCATGTTGTAAAGTATTAAAAGAGGGTAAAAAGGAAAAAGAGCAATAAATATTGCAACATCCATTTTAAAATCTCAAAAAGCAATTTGTTTTCTACTTTGAAAAAAAAAAATCAAGAATACGGAGCTGTTGACAAGTTTAAATAAAACCTTATACATTTAGAGAAATTAAACATAATTATACGTTTTAAAAACATATAACCTAGCTAAATAACGTAGTATTCAAAAACATATACCTATAGTTTTTCATACTTTCGCATATTTGAATGGATAATTTTTTTTTAATCCTTTAACTTCAATAATAAATTATTGTTTCTAACAGATTCAATGATAAAAATGCGAATGCGATAATCTGCTCTATTGTATCTGAATAAAAGTGGGTAAACATTCTTAATTTATTTTTAACGGTATTAAGCAATTTTCTGCCGCGAAACAACAAAGTAATTAAGAGTTACAAGGGTCGGTGCGACAAATTTAATTAACTAGTAGCTAAGGTCTGTAGACGATCGATAATCTAATTGTTGATCTAATTTCTTAAAATGTATATAATTTTCATAAAAATATATTTACTGACTTGTCATATGCAGATTTTTCTAAATGGGTTTCTGAGAGCACTTAAAAACAGAAATTGGTACTTTGAACCTATTCTCTTTCTTCTTAAAAGTGCGTTTTTTCCCAATAAGGTACTTAGAAATGTACCTTTCTGTCTACGAATACTGTTTATTCAATTAAAAACTAGTTTAGTTAAGTAGAAAGTTGAAAGTGCCCTCAAAATCAAACCTTTTCAACTCTCAGAAAAAACTGTAAATTTATGAGCGTTTGCGCTTCAATTTTCACGGGCAACAGCCTTATTTGATGAAAAACGGTCTGATCCCTTAGAAAATTAAGAGCAATCCACATATTCTTACAGTTCTAGCCCATATGTTAGCAAAAATATGGTACGACCCCATACATTTTTCTCTGCTAGGGTCGTGTAACCCTTCATTTTAGTCGTGTTTCGGAAAATAATGTCACTTAACCGAGACCGTAACATATTTTTTAACCCGCCAAAAAAGAGATTCTGTGATGATTATATAACGTGCTACGTGCTACGGAACAGTAAGTAAAGTGTTATTGTGTTTTAAAGTGCATCATATCCTGTGCATTATAATGCTGTACGTTGAAGGTGTTATAATAGGAAGTAATTTGGACAACGATTACAAACATCTATAAAACATTTTAGACAGTCCTACTAAATAAGGATGTATAATTCATCTCAAAAAACTGTGTAGGACGTTGTTAAAAACAGAGGGGGGGGGGGCTGTATGTTTCAGAATGATATAGAATTCAGACAGAGGATTACAACATTCATCAAACGTCCAACACAGTCCTCTCAAGGTAAGAAAATGTAATTCAACTCAAAGGATGTCATAAAATGTTGTAAGTGTAATAATAGGAATTTGGACAAAGGAAGGATTACAGCATCCATAAAGCGTTCTACACTTGTCTTCTAGGTTTAAGAAGTTTAATTTTGGCAACCAAGTATTTAATTTTTAATTAGATATTCAAAATTAAACGTAAAAAATCAACGCTGTTAAAAAAACCTTTCTAAAAAGTAAGTATCTTAATCTACTGATTTTCTTTGTACAATCTTTTCATAAACGAAGACATAATATAGTCAGAGATACGTAAGCATACACTATATTGCCAAAGGTGACCGGTCACTTGCGATTTTAGACGTTTTGTTAACTATCTTGAACAATACATGAGGAATTAACCTGAAACTGCAGGTGTGTAAACAGTATAGTACAGGTTATATATTTCCGCGAAGATTTTTTTCCCAAAACCCCATAGGGGACTGTCAACAAATTGAATAAGAACGAATATCTTTTAGATTACCCTGTAAAAACTAATGTAGCAAAAGCTTTCAAACTCGAGATAATTAATAAGTGGCTTATTGTAATATACTGTGTTCATTTTTATGAGAATAGCATGTATACTTGAAGATAAATTAAGGTTTTAATAAAAACAGTCCTAAATTTCCCCTAGTTTTTTGCTTATAATTTTCAGAGTTCTTAATATTAAAAAAAGTTCTTTTCAAAATATATGACAAACATTGTACATAATACTCTGCACGGAATCCGAGTGCGACTTGTCTAGTGTTTAAAATAAAAGGCGAGTGTTTGCCAATCCTGTCTAATACTTGAATGCTCGCAGTGGGCAAGATTCAACTTTAAACTTATAAGATTCCACTTAAATATTTCACTTAAATATTTTTCAGAATGTTTAATATTCAGTTTTATTTTAAGTATTGACTTGCTGGCTAATATTTGCTTCTGTAAAATCAACAGATTTTTTTTACAGCGTACTGTCTATACTTTTCGAATTATTGAATTTTTATATATTGTTACTTTTAAATCATACTGCACATTTATTAAACAACAACATGCAAACGAATTGTATATGCTTCTTTTTAGGTGCGTTCGTAATTATATAAATACGTAGCACCTATAATCGTCGCTTGGTCCGTCCGTCTGTCTGTCTGTCTGTCCGTCCGCATATAACAACGCAAAAACTACCCAACCGAATGGTTTGCAATTTAAAATATATTATCTTTGCAGAATTTTGTCGAGACATTTCAAATTTTATTAAAATCGAATCAAAACTTTAGGAGATATTAATAAAAATATTTATTAAGAAATTTGATTTTTTTTTTCTAAAATCGGTGTTTTTTTGTTATAGGAGCTACCGAAGTTCAATCGTCAAGCGACCGAGATACTTATTTTATTACAGAAATTAATCTTCAGACGATATAATTCATTTCACAGAATTAAAAATCAGAAAATATCTGAATATTTATGTAACTAGTTATAGTACGAACGCACCTCATTTGGCACGTTTGACGTACAATTTCCAACTTGTTTAGAACTGTAAGTTACAATAACGTAAAGATAGTCAGAAACATTTCATTTGCTTACATTTTAAAGCTATTTTTAAATATTTCGAATTATTTATGAATTAAAGGGGAATCAACATTTAAAGCCATGGAAATATCCATGGATTAAAATCTAATTCTAGTGAAAGGAATATCACATAAATACTGTTATAAACAAAAATGAATAATTGTTACAAAAATATAAATAACAAATCAAAAAAGTCAATATACACTTTTAAGAAAACCAGTTACTAATAATAAATTAAATACTGGTTTCAGGTTAAGCGAGTGCGCTTTAAAATATAGTATAAGAGTTCTGATACTGTTTTCAATACTGAATTAATAGAAATTGAATAAGAAAGAATAAAATACTAATCTTCCAACTGGAATACTTTTTCTTTTTTCGTGGTTTCCGTCTCTTGAGTACGGGGATTAGTTTACAAGCATTCTATAAGTAAAACGCTTGTAATTTCTCACCTCGTATGTCAGCTACCGTAATGTTTCTTGCGAAAGGGCTAAGATCAAGTTCTCTCTTTTATGTGTTATTTTCTTTCTTTAATTTATGAGATAAGGTGAATTTATTTATTTAGATATTCCTACTGAATTGAGAATAAGTGATTGGTGTTTATTTGTCTTGCTAGTCTTTTTAACACTTTCCAACCTAGTTGAAAAGTGTTTATGACTTCGGTTTGTCTGGCCGTATGGCCGTCTGCCGTCTGGCCGTTCTCTAACTCGCGTAAATATTCTTGGATCGCCTGAAAATTTTGTATGTTATTGTCGTTTGCTATAGCACGTTCCCTATTTCAACTAAAGTGTGTAGCACTTATAATTTTTTACTGGGACAGTCAAAAGTATTCCGTTACATTACAGTCAATGGGGAATAATCGTTTCAAGTGCATTTTGATGATGCTACGTCATTTAAAACATGATGAAATTGATATATAATTATGAAGCGCATTAAAAAATGCTTTTTTGTAGGGGTTGCAAAGCATTAATTATTCATTTACAGGGTCAAACAAAAGAATTCTGTTACACATTGTTCTATCGGAAAAAATCGCTTGCAGTGTAATTTAGTGATGTTTCAATATTTCAAACATAATGAAAATTATATGCATTACTGAGGTGCACTATAAATTGCTCTCTTGAAAGTGCATTGCGTTTATTTACAGGAACACGCAATATATATCGGTTACAGTACATATGCGATATTTACAGTCTATATGTGATAAAAGTGTTTTCAACTTTGGTTTGCGTTTATAAGTTTAACTAAATTTTTTCATAGTACGCGTGTGTTTAAACTCGGTTGTTCATATACAAGGTCTACACAAGGGAATCCGTAAGTATTACAGACTGTGGAAGTGAATTGCTTAAGGGTAGTTTTTAATTGTGTTGCGCATTTTCTTGCTGAACTATAATATATTTAGAATACTAATATAAGTTTGCGGAATGTAAATAAATTCATATACAGGGCTATGCAAAGAAAAATATACATTGTCGTTTACGGTTGGTAATTGCTGCGAGTGAGTTTTAAGTTGCCTTTTAGCTTAATATGTGGTGTGTACAAAAGTCTTCAGATGGCTGTACAAAGGATTTCGAGTGCATTTCCATCGATCGGAGAAAATTGCTAGATGTGAATATTCTAACTGAACTAAATTTTATCATGCTATGTATCCACATCTATTGATCATATACAGGGCTGCACAAAATAATTCGACTACTTTTTTGACACTGGAAGGTAATTTCGAAGACTGTATTTTTTAATGTGTTATATGTTTTCGAAACTGTTTACTTACATATCTTCTTTCACCTTATTTAACGGTGAACTTTCCTTACAGTTTTCTGGCTGTGTTGGAAAGTGTTTCATAATCCATGCTTGACGCATGATTTTCGTTCTTTTTTTCTCGTATTAGATTAATCTTTTCCTTTTTTTCGTTTAGATCATTCCAATGAAAATTGGAAAAAATGAGTGTTTTTTTTACAAAATGCAAAAATCTTTATTTTTAACCAAACACAATAACAATTTCATCAATAACGTATTTTAGTGATATTACAATGATTCATGAGAAGATGCTTCGTTACATGCCAGAAAATAGTGGAAATTTTCTCATTATCATATATATATACATACATACATATATATATATATATATATATATATATATATATATATATATATACATATATATATATATATATATATATATATTAAATAAATTAAGTTTTCTACTACTATGGCATGAATGTCAAACAATGGACACGGTTTCTATTGATGTACTGATTATGTATATAATTTTTGTTAAGAAGATTAAATTATATTAAATACATTTTACACTCTTTTATTACACTCAACTTGACTTTTAACACATTCCAACATAGTTGAAAAGTGTTTATGAATTCGGTTTGTCTGTCTGTCTGTCCCCCATCTCTCGCAAATATAGGCGGATTGCCATGCGATTGATATATGTTATTGAGATTTTCCATGGCATGTTTGGTATTGAAAATAAAGTGTGCAGCATTCGTAGTTCGTTCAGGGGTACTAAAAAAAAATCCGTTACATTATAGTTTGTGGAGTAAAATCGTTTGCAATGTATTTTAATGATTTTAGGTTATTACAAATATATTCAAATTGATATATATCACTGAAGTGCACAACAAGATGCTTATTGGGGCTGAATATGGTGTGTATAGCATTTATCATTCATATACAGAGAAACACAAAAGTTTCGGTCTGTGAGCGATAATTTCTGGACAATCTGCGTTACCAGTTGTGGTAAACTTTTATGCTGAGTGTATCCAGAAACTTAGTCAAACTTTAAGGGGGATACACTGCAAAAAATAATTGTTGATTTTGCAGTATAAAACTGGCATCCCAGCTGCCAGTTTTATACTGCAAAATCAACAATTATTTTTTGCAGTGTGGTTATATAAATAATACAGACCATATACAGGGCTGTACAAAAGATTTCGAGTACATTTCCGCTTATTGACGAAAATTGCTAAAGATAAATTTTCAATTGAGTTAAGCGTCTTCTAAATGAACTAAATTTTAGCATTATGTCTAGTACATATATAAATCTATAGATCATATACAGGGATTCGCAAAATAATTTGAATTCTTTTCCGACTATAGATGGCCGAATTTGAATTTTTAAATTTTTGTGCATTTTCCAAATTGTTCACATAGATATCATCTTTCGCTTTATTAAACCTGGAAGTTTTGTTTCAGTATTCTGAATGTTTTGAGAAGAAAGTGTTTCATAATAGATACTTGAAGCATGATTCTTGTTTCTTGTTGTATTTAAAGATGGAAATTTGCAGTTGATTTTTAACTCGCTTCCTTATATGCTAACATTCTAAAAATTACGTAGACAGATGTGTTTCCGATGGCAATACATTTTAATTTTTTTAGAACTTTATTAAAGTTAAAACGTTAATTTCTGCGTTTGTCCGTCATGTGTGATAAATCGCTAAATATTCTCTTTAACTCGTACAATTGGATATGAGTTGAAACAATAATGGATTTAATTATGATCCAATACACCCTCGCCAAAAATAGCCCAGTCAGCTGTGAAACTGTACCATTGAAACATTTTAAAGGCTAAAAAGTTCAAAATAAAATATATAAAAATAAAGAATGCACAATTAAAAAAATAATACGCTTTTATCAATTTGTAGCATAATATTAATTTACAATTTTAGGTTGACAAATCAATTTAGAAATCCTAAAAAGATAGTTTAAATAATGTTTAATTTTTTCATTCCCGTTTCAAAATCTTTAAAACGAAACAGATTATATATTGTTTAATAAATTGATTTGCTTGCGCTTTCTACCAAATACTATAAAAAAAAAAGGAAATTTTTTATAATCAAGTTTAGCGTCCACTGCAAATTTATAAATTGTAACGGAAATGTTTGCGAAAAAACATGAATTGCAGTCAAAAGATTAGGCGTGATTTTCAAGATGAACATTGAATGCTTATAAAAGAATATTTTTAAAAAAACTTTTTCTACACTGCAAGCAAAAATTGTTCATTTTATCGTATAGTACCGGTAGCTGGAGTGCCAGTATTATACCGTAAAATCAACATTTCTTTTCTTTTTCCAGTATGATTTTATATTTACTTTAATTATACTTATTGTGTTTCTGGGAGGTAGAGTATATCGTTTCAGGAGTACGACAGAATTTTACAGCGCGCCGATTCAGTGTATGTTAATTTTCGTCGGTTATTAAAAATTTTCGTGCAACGAATAATTTTCCTCAGTGACTGTTGATCGGCTTCATTATTTGTTGAAACCTTTGAAGCGTTTTCAATCTTAAACCATTGAAAATACTTTCGAAAAGTAAAAAGTAACTTCCGTAATTCTTCCCCTTCATGAAAACGTCAAAATTTGACCTAATCTACGTTATAAAGCAAAACATGTTGACAAGTAACGCTGACATCATATAACGCTGATCAAGTAACGCTGACATCATTACCGCGCATGCCCGGTAGCGTATTACTGCTTATTTTACTGTTGATTACTGTTAATTTTACAGTATAATACTGGCAGCAGGGGTGTCAGTATTGTACTGTGAAATCAACAATTGTTGTTTGCAGTGTAAGAATATAACAATACAATAAAATATAATATATAACGATGCAACATCATTTCACATAACAAAATTGTGGGTTGAGTTACTCCATGGTTACAAATATGGAAATAAACATCCAAGTAAAAATAAAAAATAATGTAATGTAAATAAACACGACCTGCAAAAGTCAAAACTCCCACGCATAACCGATCAAACTAGTGACAATTAGTGTCAACCCGTCTCGAAACCAACCCGCAACGAAAGCAATTAGCGCCAACCCGACCTGATACAAACCGGTCGTGCCGTGTATCTTCGAAAAAGTACGTAAAAAATTAAATGATTGGGTTTCAAGCAAGAGCTTCACAGGTCGTGCAATTGTAGAATATTCTTATTTGTTTTGATAATGGCTCGGATGGAGCTGAAAAATGTCAACAGTCTAATAAAACATTTTACTGTTTTTAAAATTTTTATTTTAAGCCTTTTAGCAATTAAAAGGAGAATAATTATTACAAAGTGTTATAATTTGTTATATTTTTAACATTTTTCATATAAATATATTTTTGGTGTTTATAATGAGCAATCTAAATATATATATTAAATGTAAAAAATCTATCAGAGTTTAAAAAAAAATGGTTTTCACCTATATTCGGCAACACGGAAAGCCCTGGGTTGCTCCTCTAGTATTTTTAATAGTGTGATGTTTAAAAGGATAACATATAATGAGTGGTACATTTTATGTAAGCAGGTAATTTTTAAGAAAAAAAAATGTAAAACAGACTTTAAAATGTTGTTTCTTACCTTCGTATTTTGAGGCAATCCTTTATTCTTATCCCCATAAACTTATTTCAAGTCAACAATAATAATAATAATAAAATAATCCATATTTTATTGCAGTTGTGAAAAAATCATACATATTATATCTGTTGTCAACATCCCTCTTTTGACGTATTTACAAAACGCACAACAATGAATGAGGTATTAATTATTCGAAAGGTTTTTGAATCGGCTTCTGACATAGTGCACTCACATTTCGTTAAAACATGTTTTTTGATTAAAAATCGCAGTTAATTAAAAATTAAATGAGCATTGTTTTCATAAATTAAATGAACGGTTTTTCTCAAATCAATGTTGCCGCAAAAACAAAATACCGCATTATATCGTACTCAACAATGATTTAAAAAATAAATAGTACAAAAAAGATAAATTGGAAGTCGTCGCACGGGTTTATTTTATATTTATGATTAAAAATCAAAATTCAAATTCCAATGTTTAGAAGAAAAAGTCTCCATCGATCAATGGAAGCAGCGGTGTTTCACGTGTAGCCTAAAATGTAGGCTTTGTTATATTACATTAAATCGTATTTTGTACAAGGAAGGATCAAATGAAAACTACAATTATTTTTTTTTCACTATTTTATTGCAGGGATAATGTTTGGTGATATACTACTTTTCTACATAGTCCAACCCCTCCCCCTCCCTTCAATGCACTTACGTTAGCGGAGCTTTTACGTATAGCGTTTCGCTACCGCGTGCGAGGGAGTATTTTGGTTAGCTGTGTAGCAACACATGCACTGCCGACTGAATGTCTTTATTAGACCTGAACTTCTGGCTTCGGTGGTGATCTTTTAATAGAGCTTTAATGAATATCAACCAGTTTCACGCCTTCACTCCATAAAAATCGAATAGCTGCACGCTGTACCTCTTTGATGAAAATGCGCAGTGGTGCTACCATCTTTAATCAGGTGCTCCGCATCTCCAACCCTTCCATGAACGCAAGGTTCATGAACCCTACCTATCGGCACTGCCTCGTAATACCAGCTCGCGAAGACTTCATCGACTGTGTCTACCAATTACCAACTATGTAGAACGAAAAAACTATATTTTAGTGACACTTTTGTGATTTTCATTTGATCCCCTCGTATGTTTTCAATTTATATTTCTTGTCCCGTATTTTTCCCGAAGCGGATGATGTCATCCTTTCATGCAGTTAAAATTAGATTGTTAATTACTTTTTCTGTTGTGTGCCTTTTGCTAACTTTGACCAGTTTTTACTGTAACTCTGATGGCATAAATGAGATGATATTCTGGCCTGACTGTTGTTTGCATATATTTTTATCCTTCATTCTTCTTTAAAAGTTTAAATCTGAATCTAAAAATATTTTAAATATTGCTAAAAATATCAGACTGCAGTGCGAAATCATTGCACTAGCCTACCGGTACTCTGCAATTATATATCTAAAGTCAATTTGATCTTTAATGTAGAAAAATGAACATATTTATACTAATTTATATTAAATTATATATTTTTTCATCTGAAACGCTCTTATGAATTAAAAAAAAAGGGTTACGAAACACGACCTGCAAAAGCCAAAACTCCCACGCATAACCGATCAAACTAGTGACAATTAGTGTCGACCCGTCTCGAAACCAACCCGCAACGAAAGCATTTAGCGCTAACCCGACCTGATACAAACTGTGGGTCGCGTTGTGTAAATTCGGATTACCCGACCTGATGCTCTAATTCAAAAGTCTAATTCACATTTATTTTAAATTCCATTGTTGCCAATATCACTCAAACTGACGTTCTGTAGACGAAGATATATAAAAATTCCTGGAGTATTCCTGTAAAGAAGTATAAACAATGCAATGACTATTTTGAGAACGTAATGTGCTGTGTATCTCAACATTATATTCAAAATTCGTGACGTTTTTCCAAATTTTACGAATGTTATAGCTTATAATAATAAAAAAAACTGACAAGAAAACATACCGTCAGACAAATATTTCCCTTTTAGATCCTGTTGAAATTGAAACGAAAGCACCAGCAGAGTGAGACTTTTTCAACTACTATAAGAAAGAAAACTGAAAATTGGAGCATCCGTTCAAAAGTTATGCATGGATACGAATGAATTATACGAAATATATACGAACGAATTATATAACAACCTTTGTTGGAACTCGATTAAAAAATGATTTACATATATACGAACGAATTCTATAACAACCTAATTTGGAAGTTGATTAAAAAAGAATTTATACTTAAATATTTCTGCTACCTTATTTCATGAAAATATTAAACTTTGCCCCATATTTTTAAATGGGTTGATGAATAAAAATATAAATGACATATTATGTAAAAAAGTAAAAAAACAGTCTTCAAGAAAATTAATGAGAAACGTTTGAAATTATATTTGATCAGGCCGAAAAAATCGTTAAAAGCCTCTTTTGTATTCTGAAAATCACTTGTACCGTATCATAATATCGTCCAGAAACTCTACTTTTAGGCTGAAAGGAATTCTTTTCATGAAATGGATTTTAAAATTTGCGTTTGAATAGAAGTAATTTATTTAAAATTTTTTGAAAAAAAAAATCATTACATATTACATAAAGAAGTTTGCTTTTTATTTTAATTAAATTATACTTCGAACTGACATAGTATGATAGCTTTACTTTATTTTCAGTTAAAAGGCTTTAGTAGATATATAAATATTTTAAGAGAAATGCAATACATTACAAGATTGAGAAATATAAATTTTCTCATTAAAATTGCTATTATCAGCTCCCAAGATGAATTCTTTTATATTTCACTAATCAACTTCTTTAATAATAGATATTTCGAATTTACAATATTCTTTTTGTGCCATTAGTTAAAAATATTTCACATCTTACATTTTTTAAATATTTTTTATTTAACTTTTTTATACAACATTAAGCATTTTGCTGTGATTGTTGTAGTTTATTTTTTAATGTAGTTGACATCTATATTTTTAATCCGTATTTATATACAGGGTGATTACAAATGAATATTCCATCTTTGAAGGGCTATATCTTCTGAACAATAAAAGGTAGTGTTCCGTTTCTCACATTGAAGTGACTGAGAAGTTGGGAAGTTTCATAAATGTAAATGGTTGTTTTTTTGGCGAGAGATGGCGCAACGAGCGGTGGGTTGAAAGTGAACCGGCATAGAGAATGTGCATGTTTGTCAACAAACTAGTTCCTCACTAGACCACGCCTCTTCGGTAGGCAAAACATATCCCGCTCAATGCGCTATTTTCTACGGTTTCCTATGAGAAAGTAAAATTTTTGCATTCAATTATGGATCATATTTATTCAAAAACAAATTTTCTTTTATCAGATTATGCACAGAACTTAGATTCTGTTGCTAATCAAGATTATTTAAAAAAGTTTAGATTTGTCAAACCGAATAATAGTGTTATTATTTTAGATGATCCGTATATTATTGTGGATGCAGATTGGAAAGCAGATATGGTTTTTTGGCCATCGGTTGCTTCATCAGATATTGAAACTTATTTAAAAAAGTTTCCAGGGAAGAATTCAAGAGCTCAAGAAGCATTTCAACTTGTTGTAGCTGGTAGGAGAAAGATTTTAGATCTTTTTTTTTTTTTTTATGTCGTAAAGTTAATGTTTTATTTACTTTTTTTCTGCTTGTAGTTCAAGTTGTTCTTGTTCGTATGGTAACTTTTTATTGATTGAGCTAATCGGAAGATGTTTACAAATTTCGTTATATTCAGATTAAATGATCGATTAAAATGATACCTATGAGTGGTTCTCAAATCAAAACGGCTTATTTTTTTAAACACTTTTATATAATTTTATCATGTTGTATTATGACAAGGAAATCTATGAAACTGAAGCATAAGTTTTGTCAGAATTCGGTTTTATTAGCTGAAATAATTTTTATACTAAATAAACACTCCTTAAGTTTAAAAAAAAAAGTTTAGTATTTTTACTATTCTAATAATATGTATAAAACAGGACAAAACAAAAAATTGACTTTTATGAAACATTTAATGAAGTACTAAGGGCGATATTTTTTTAAGAAACATTTTACTCTTTTTTTTTCTAAAAGAGTAATTATAGATTAAAGAGATTTAATATAATTTAATCGAAAAAAAAAATCGATGCCATGTTTAAAAAAAAACCTTACCATTTAAAAAGCATTTAATCCGGTGTCGATGCAGTTTTTTTTTTTTTTTTTTTTTTTTTTTTTTTTTTTTTTTTTTGGGGGGGGGGGGGGGGAGGGGGCATTTTATGAAAAAAAAATATTCTGAAATTTGTTATATTTTTGTGAAAAATAACATTTTGTAACAAAATATGATATCCAGTTACTCAAAATCGAACCAAACATTTAATAATAACGAACTGACTAGCGCCCGTGATAATAAATAAAAAAAAAAAAAACCCCTCAAGTTTTCAATATCGAGTGGAATGAATCAAACCCTGTTGAAGATTGCAGAAGAAATGACCTTTTTGCCATGATGCGGCAGTTGGGACCGCTCACTACAAAATCTACCTGTGTCTGTAGGCGGAGCACACAAACATTTTTTTTCTCTAAGTGTTGGTTTTATAAAAAAAACTTGTCAATATAAAAGTTGTAGATAATATTAAGAGGATTTGTAATAAATTAGCGGATTTGATAACTTGTGAATTGACAAAGTTATGAATTTTTTTCTTCTTAAACTCCTATTCTCTCTCCCCCCCCCCCCCAACCACTTGAGGCCATTTTTAATGATATCAAAAATCTGTTATATATAAATTTTCGGCCCTTTTCCTAGAAATAATAACAACTTTAAACGGATTCGATACGTATCATAATCAAGAAGTTATGGGTAACGTAAGGGGCCCAGGGGCCCGAATCTGGTCCGAGAAATTTTTGGTCATTCATGTAGTTGCTGGAAATGCTAAGAAGTTATTAGAAAAAAAAGCTAGCGAATTGGACGATTTTTAAGGGAGCTATACTAGGGGCCCAAAAGGGGCCGCTGATAGTTTTGAGCAGGGCCCTAAGATGAATGGTCCTATCTGGAATGTAGAAATGGGGAAATAACTAAATGGAGAAACCGCCCCCAAAAACGAAGATCGAATTAAAAGGGGACAAGATATTAACAATTTAGGGAACAATAACTTCAAGGGGCCCGGACCTTCTCCATTTTTTTTTTTTTTTTTTTTTTTTTTTTTTTTTTTTTTTGTTGTTTATGTAGTAGCTAGAAGTTCTAAGTTGTTAGAAAAAAAAGTTAGTGAATCGGACGATTTTTAGGAGAAATATAGTCACGTGTGTTTCCTCGTCTCCGCTGTTGTTTTGAAAAATTCAACGCCATTTCATCTGGCCGCGGGGCGAGAGATGGCAGGCAAGCGGTCATGGCCTAGGAGTTTTTAATTCGTTTTTACCTTTTGAGTTGGCACTGAAGATGGAGCTTAAGGGCTCTGAAACAGCTGTTTGCCATTAGAAATGATTTTAATTTGTGCTAATTTAACGTTGCACATTTATTTTTAATTACAAATATATTTTTGAGTTTGGTACTACGAGATTTTTCACACGATATACAAAAATAAAACTTTTTTTTTTCAAGTAACTTAATTAGCCACCTAAATTTTTCCTAAACATATTTCTGAATGGCTAATAATCTGAAAATATGTGGGTAAAAAGATTTTAAAACTTTCCCAAGTTGAACTTTCCACGTCCCACAGTTTACGAGAAAAAGGGCTGTGAGACAGAGAGACAGACACAGGAGTGATCTTATAATGGTTCCGTTTTTACTTTTTAAGTACGAAACCCTTATAAACTACGAAACGCATCAGTATTGTGCTGCAAATAACATTTTCTAAAAAGTTTCTTTTTCAATGGCACAATATACAAAACAGACTTCAATATCACTGTGCTTTTTCCTTTTTTCTCTTCTAAAAGTTTAGGTATTTCCTTATTTTTAAAATACATTGTAACTCATACATCTGAGAACCGTTTGTTCATAATATTTTTACTTTATTTATACAAGATTTATTACATTGAATACTGATATTTTTCTTCGTTTCCTGTCTGCATAGCAAAAACAATATATTCTTGCTTGCTTTCTATATTCTCATATGAACGGCAATACAGGAAATATGCTGAATACATTTTGTCTGATATGTAGCTTCCGTTTGTTTTGCTAGAAATTGGATATGAAGCAAACATATCATGAATTTCCTGTTACAGCTTTAAAATATTACGTTGAATGAATTTTTTCTTAGAATATTCCATACTTCTACATCTTTTAAATTACTTTCGCATCGTATAAATTTTTCTTATTTCGTGACTATGTTTTCATAATGAATCAATATTTCGAATTTTCTTCTTAACTCTTTAATACTTATGAAGGAAATTTATGTTCCATGGCTGCTTTTTTTTTGTAAAATTGCAAAAGCTTAGGCCTAAAAACCTGATACATATCAACTTCTTTGGATTACATGGGTGTGGGCAGAAACGAAATCCCGGGAGCAGCAAGATTTTGAAACAGATATACCTATAATCCGCTGTACCAAAACGTCTTTTTGAAATTGGTGGCTACGCTGAAAGCAGGGTCGCATTGGGAAAGAGAAAGAAGCGTAGCCGACTATCAATAATCAGAGGCTCAAATATTTTAATGAACTCATTGTACTTGCTCGTGTAGCATCAGACATTACAAGGTTTATGTATACAGCTGACTCGGTAATATATAGTATATATCTAAGTGTGGATAGGAGATCCGGCTTTATTTTCTCTCATATTTGAAATACAATCTATTTCATTTGATGCACATTTTTATAACAAATATTTTAGTATCTTAAGAACTGAAGAAATTAGTTGAATAGAGATTACCCTGTAGTAAAATGACTAATATCAACGATAGGACTTCGTATTTTACTGTTTTTCAATAGAGTAGGGGGGCTCTACCACGTACAAACTGCGCTCCCCAATCTCCGTCCAGACCCCGCAGGCTCTAAAAACACGCTAATTTGCGGTGTTTTAAAATATTACCCGATTACGGAATATTAAATAGTATCATCTTCTGTAATCCAGTGGTCATCTTCTGTAATCGAGTTGCCATTCACTTCCCTCTGACTGGAGGATTTTTCGATTCCGATGGCCGCACCCACGACTGTCGTGACATGTGCCGGCTGTCTTCGTGATTGATTAAGTAAGATGAATTACACATCTGAAAATCAGCTTGTATGAAATGGTCAAATAAGAATGTCGCTGCCTCCCGGACTTTTATAACGTCTTCAAGAAAATTTTTCGTTTATACGCTATAAGAAAACCGTTTTATATATGACGTTTTAAATATATCGCTTTAAATATGATGGAATTTTCACCATTAAATGCTTTTCACCCGTAACAACTTAATTATTTTAACGTTTTCTTTCGTTTTTAAAGTTAACGTGTAAATATATTTTTAAATTGGAAAGTGTTTGGAAATATTATTGTTTGAGCTTTTTAAAATCTGGCAACAGTAGATAAAAACGGCTATTTCAGACTATGTATTAAATCTCTGCTCATATAATGAAATTTTAAATAAAAAAGTTTAAAAAAAAGTTAAAAAATTAGACAATTAAAACAAGAACGAAAAATCATGCTTCAAGCATAGATTATGTAACACTTTCCAACGCTTCTAAAATAATTTTACAAATCATACCGTTTAATAAGCAAAAAGATAACATCTAAGTAATCCGAATACTTTTATTCAGCCCTGTATAGGATCTATAGATTTGTATATATACTACATAGGATAATAAATTTTAGTTCAGTTAGGAAATGCGTAGCACAGTTTAAAATTCTCTGTCTGGAGTTAAATAATACGGAAATGTGTTCGCGAACTTTTGTGCTTCCCTGTATAGGATATACAGAATTTTTACACACCACTTAATAGACAAAAAGCGAGTTAAAATTAAAATCGCTTTCAGTAACTTAAAACGCACTTCGAGGAATTATTGTTAACAGACAGTAGAGAATTCTTTTGTGTGTCCCTGTAAATGAACGATAACTGCTATACACACGATATTCTGTAGTAAGCCTCTTGTAATGCACCTCATATAAATTTCAATGCGTTTTAAATAGGGAAACATTATTTAAATAAACTGCAGACGATTTTTCTCCATAGACGTAATGTAACGGAATTCTTTTGACTGTCCCTGTACAGTAAGTATAAGTGCTATGCACACCCTATTCCATGTTAAGCTTCTTCTAATGCACCTTAGTGATATATATAAATTTCAATGCGTTCAAAATAGTGAAACATTATTTAAATAATCCGCAAATGATTTTCCCCCATAGACCGCAATGTAATGGAATTCTTTTGAGTGCCCCTGTAAAAAAACTATAAGTGCTACACACTTCCGTTGAAATAGGGAACATGCTATAGATAACGACTATAACATATAAAAATTGCAGAGCAATCCGAGCATATTTACGGGAGTTAGAGCACGGACAGACGGCAGACGGCAGACGGCCAGACGGCCAGACGGCAGACGGCCAGACGGCCAGACGGCAGACGGCCAGACAAACCGAAGTCATAAACACTTTTCAACTAGGTTGGAAAGTGTTAAAAATAGGATTGGACTCTGCACACCACAGTAAAGTCACGTATATGATGTCTGTGAAAGATGGTTATAGTTTTTGTTTCTATAAAACGTATGTAACTGAACTATCTCGACCGATTGCAACATTAAATAGCGCTTAAATTAACTGTTCGATTTAAAAACGATTTGCTTCAACAATTCTCTATAAAATCAACTGTTTTCATGTTTTGTTTTTAATAGATTTTGCAGGATAAGCCGTGGAAGTGTAAAGTTTACAATAAATTGAATTACGGCAGCAGCAGAGTTAATGAATATTATTATTTTTTTAGAATAAAGCGACACGTAATGTTAATATAACACGTAAATTTTAATCTCGTATAATGTGTGTCAAACATGAAACAAGAAACGGTTGTCACAAAAAACACTTTGTTGGCAACCACTGTCGCTATTGCACTTCAATTGGCGTTTAAGGAATAAGTGTTAAAGAAATAAGTTAATCCATTTTCGGCCAAAGGTGCGTAAACGCACCATTTCAATAAATATTTTTCTATTAACACTGTGACGTATATTTTTCACTAATTTTATTTTTCTGCTATTTTTAAGGGTTCTGGAGACATCTATAAAATATTAATTCAATTGAAGTAATCACTTTCTGTTGAGAAATTTTCAAAATACGCTGGTGTTTTACTTGAAACGGTTATTGACAAATTCGACTTTTTGGAAATGTATTATTATTCCACTTGAGATTAATTATATGTTTTTATAATGGAGTAAAGTTGCAAGTTCTGTAAATAAAATAAAAATAAAACAAATGCCATAAGAAAACTTAATGTTTTTAATTTAAATTTAATGGTAAATTATTAATAATAAATTAATAATAGTAACATCAAATTAAATAAAATATTATTTTTCCTGCACGAAACATTTTTGGTGTCTTAATGAATGTAATTTAAGCAAATTTCAATGCTTGTCTTAAAATGGGTTAAGTAACAATCACTTGAAATGAGTTTAATTTTTTTTCTGAAAAAATTCTTGTGTTAAATTACTTCAAACTGATTTCATAAAAGTATATTTCAGAATTGTTTTGTTCATAGTTTTGACTACATATCGGAAACAAAACGTGTAGAAAAATCATACATAAATGCTTATAATACCTGAAGCTAACTTAAAGAAGAAGAATACTTTACGTATATTTGAAAGAAATGACAATATTGCTTCTGCGCATGTTTCGAAGAGTAGGAATTCTGATATGTAAAAGAATATTCAAAGAAATAAAAAAAAAATTCTGGATATAGATATACTATATTCGGTGGACTTGCATAATACTCCATAAAATGTATTACATTGTATTTCCATTTCAATAGTGAAATGTTTTAAAATCTTGGTATCAAGTATATTTTGGCATCAAATAGTTTTTTGGTATAATTGCTGTTTACAGTATTTGGTTTTTGTTTTAATGCAGTTTACGTTTGCAATATGCATTTGCAACTCATTTAATCCTTAAAAATATAGTAGTAACGCCATTCACGAACACAATTCGTTCGAAAAAACTATTTGAGAAGTAAATTATTTGAGAACCGAATCAAATTTTCTCATACGAAATAATGGAAAATAAGATTAATTCCTAGTTATACTCTCACTATTTGCCTTTTTCACATTGTAGAACATGGTATGATTGAAATACAACATCATGTTGTAGTCTTCTGAATTACACTAGACACTAACAACTTTATAAAATTAAACAAAACTTTAACAAAAACTGATGTACACACACTTTTACTGGTGAGATTTAGACGTCATGAGATTGAGGAGAAGAAGGTAGTTCATTTCTTATTTTTTCAGATCTAACTCACTGTTTATGAATTTCAAATGTTAGCATTTGTTAGCACTGGGATCATTGTATCGCATGTTTCTTTTTTGCGTTTTGCGCCCATTAAAAATAAAGAGAAAAAGAGATAAATAAAAAAAAAAAAAGAAAGAAAGAAAGTGGATTCTCAAGATCCCACGTGCTTTGACTTTGACTCAACAGTCACGCAGTAGAGGAATCTAAAAATGCATGACTTGTTAATGCTTTGATCTCTACATTTTATGTATGCCACCTTTGTACCTCCCTCTCCCTAAGAAATTATTGGCGCCGTCGTTGATCAAGAGCTGAATTTCTGTTCGAGAACCGAATCAGATTTCGCTTGAATTTCTAGTTCTAAAACCGAATTTTTCGACAGCTGGTGTTCTACTGCCTTTTTTACGGGAATATTCATTCAAATTAACTTTTGCATTACATTTTATACAATTTTTATTTTTTTATATCTATAAAAAGAAAATAAAGGATTTGTAAAAATACTCGACTTCCAGTTTTTGATGGATTTACACGTTTTAGGATGTCTAAATACAGTTTGATTATTTTTGGTCCAATGTCTGTCTAGAATCGGTATGAGTATTATAAAACTTTTATGGATACTCTAACACAAAAATAAAATTCACGGATTTCGATGAAACTTCCTTTTTAGTTAGACGTTAAGGCAAACTGGGGTTGATTAGATTTTGTATACATACATTTCCGACGAAAGGAGGGGGGAGGGAGAGGGGTAGAACCGATAGAAATGATTAAGACCTGGCTTTTTTAAAGATCATGTCACGGTTCTGTTTTTTAAATAAAATAGGAAAAAGTACACTCGAACATCTTGTTTTACCAATCAAAAGAAATAAAAAAGTCCTTCCGGCCTGTACCGGGAGGAAAAGGTAGCTTTCCTATATCTTCGTTTTAAAATTTTAGCTAATGTTACACGAAAACAGCAAGTTAAAATGCAAAGAAAACGTTTACAAAAGATTCGTTAATACTGAATTTGAATAAGAAATTCCACAAATTATTGAGCAATAGCCAAATTGGCTTCATTTATAAAGACTTATTTTGGTTGCCAAATTTGGCGATATTTCGCCAAATGTCGCCAAGCTTAGCGAGAATTTGGCGCTAACGGATATGAATATATAGTTTTATGCGTATGATTGGAAAAATTATTACAACAATGAAAATTTTTGTAATGTGCTGTCTTGTTTCAAAATGTCAGCCACCCTAGAATTTCAAACTGCTCTATCTCAGCCATTTTTTAAGATAGAGGTAAACCAAAAAATGCTCTGGAATCCTCGTATCAAGGCCTAGCACTTAATTAAAAAATAAATGTGAATTTTTAACTTTTTTGTATATTTATTTTAGTTTTAAATTTTTAAATGCCCGCCATCTTGAAACAAAATGGCGGACCAAGCTGGCCAACGAACTCGGTCGAGACATTGGTGAGCTTAATACACACAATTAGTTTCATCAAAATTGATTTATAAATACGAGCGTTAGCGTATGACATAGGTCAGATATATACACTGCTCAAAACAATTAAAGGATATTTGAAGTTTTATATAAAATAAAGATATAAACGAAATTTTTTTTGCCGAAAATAGAAGAAGAGAATCACAAATGCAAATTTTTCTGGTTTTCAAACTGTGGAGTATGCAGATTTTGAGTTCGACGTCAAAAACGTCGCTTCAGCGGCAGCGAATGAAATTTGACTTTCAACTGGATAAAAGAGAATGAAGACAAGGATGATCGGCATTCAGTGATTGCTTTGTTTCGATGAGTACGATGTCTCAGCGAAGTCATTTGACAGATTCAGAAGCTTGGAGAATTGTTGGTAGGTTAGAAGGGGGCCAAACTCAAGCCGAAGTAGCGCAAGCCATTGGAGTGTCACAAAGTGTCATTTCCAGGATCTGGAACCGTTTTTTGGAGAGTGGATATGCAGGCCGAAGACCAGGGCAAGGTCGTAGACGGGCAACAACGCCCAATGAAGATCGGTATTTAGCGTTAACAGCTCGGAGACACCGAAACATGAACGCTACTCTTCTCCAACAACACCTTCGCTCGGCTACAGGCACCACGATTTCAACTCAGACTGTCCGAAACCGGCTCCATGCTGTAGGTCTGTATGCTCGCCGACCGATGGTATGTGTTAGATTAACATCAATGCATCGTCGCGACCGCAGGGAGTGGGCAACCGAGCATGCCAACTGGAGGAGAAATGAATGGAGCAATATTCTGTTTTCTGACGAGTCCTGTGCATCCGGATCTTTTTCTGTGCATCCGGATAATAGGCGTATTTTCATCTGGAGGGACCGTGGCAGTAGGAATAATCCTGCGTTCGTGCACGAAAGTGTCAGATTTGGCGGTGGAGGAGTATTGGTGTATGGTGGCATCTCCATTGACGGGCGCACTGACCTCTACATCATTCGAGATGGAGCTCTGACTGGTCGCCGATATAGGGATGAGATCCTCAGACCTATTGTAGTCCCTTACGCTGCAGCAATCGGAGATAACTTCATTTTAATGGACGATAACTGCAGGCCACATCGTGCAAACCTGGTGGAGGATTTCCTTTTCGAGGAAGGAATCGTTCGAATGGAATGGCCAGCGTGTTCTCCAGACATGAATCCAATCGAGCACGTTTGGGACGCTCTAGGAAGACGAGTTTCTGGCCGCCAACAACCCCCACAAACTCTCCAAGAACTGGAAAGAGCTCTTCTGGAAGAGTGGGGCAGAATACCCCAACTCGTCATTAATAGCCTCATTGAGTCCATGCCTCAAAGGTGTTCAACGTTGCTGGCCGCCCGTGGAAACCATACCCCCTACTGAAAATGATTTTCTTTGAAGAAAACACCTTTTCTTATTCTTTTTTTCTCATATGCACAAATTGTGTTTTTTTCCTTTTGTACACAAATGCGCAATAAAATGCATTTTTTCTGCCAAACATGTGTAATTTATTCTCATATAACCTACTATGTCTGTCGACCATGTATCAATCAGCTAAAAAGTTTCCCAGATACAAAATCCACCTAAAACTGCAATATCCTTTAATTGTTTTGAGCAGTGTATATATATATATATAAATCAACATTTGAACGGAGGGTGGTTTTGGGGTCTGGGGGTCATGATCGGTGAAAATATATCGAAATTTTCCGGAACTGCTTTCCTCCGAACGGCTGCAATAGGTAGCTTTATTTTTTTTGTATTGAAAGCTACCCAAAAGTCAGAACTTGATTGTTGCGCATGTTGATGTTATTACAAAACACTACGAAAAGAAAAAAAATATATATATAACTACCTATTAATAAATTACCAGAAGTGGTACAAATAATAGAAGACCGAAGCTGGTGAAACGATAAGCGCTCGGAAATTCAGAGGTCCTCACAACATTTGAATATACACGACATCAGAAAATGTGTAGGATAGAAGCTTTTTTGACCTTGGACGCCAATTTTTTCCTATATTTGTTAACTTAGTGATGTTTATATTTTGAAGAAATATGTATTAATTTTTATAAGTAGTTATTCAACAGATTACACACTTTAAAGGCTTTATTTGAATCTCTATCAGGGCCCATAAATTCTCTCTATTGTCTTGTATACATCGCCCGACAGTTTGATCTACACCAGCCATGATCAACCTTTTTTTCTCGCGGGCCGCAAACGAATGTTTTCGATGTAAGGCGGGCCGCAACGCACTTATATATTATTGTAAAAACGGATAGTTAAAATAGTAAGCTAATAAAAGTAGTGTTACAAAGCAATATAATATAGTTAATATAATTAGGCGGATTGAAAATTTGTCGCCGAAGAAATTTCACCAAAAAATTTTAACTCCACTATTTTCAAAAAATATATTTCGTTGCTGATTTCTATTCAAAATGATATAGAAATATGCCATGAAGATTCTTGTTTGGAAATAGCGGTGTAAAATTTTGTGCTGCCAATTTTTTTCTGGAACAAACGTTTAATACTAATAAGCATTATTAGCTTTCTAGTATGTGATAAGCAGGGCTGTGGAGTCGGAGTTGGAGTCAGACCCATTTTAGGGCAAAAGAGTCGGAGTCGGAGTCACTAAAAACAAGCCGACTCCGACTCCAGCTTATTGTTAGTTTGAAATGAAATTAAACCAACTATATGCAATTTTAAACATAAACTATTTCTTTTGGACTATTTATACCAGGCAATCAAATTCTAGCTACCCAGGTTAAAGATAGCCGGTGTAGAGTGTAGATAAAAATTGTTTTTACTTGAAAACTCTAGTAGATATTTTATATTTGGTATGTAGTCCTTTCCCTTAGATTTTGCAGGTCTGCGGAACTCGTTGTGATGCAAAAATTGTAAATCTAAATGCCTGCTATTTTTGTAACCCGAAATAATGTTGAAATAGAAAACTTCTTCCCACCCTTTTTAACACTTTCCAACCTAGTTGAAAAGTGTTTCTGACTTCGGTTTGTCTGGCCGTCTGTCCGTGCTCTAACTCCCATAAATATGCTCGGATTGCCCTGCAATTTTTATATATTATAATCGTTATCTATAGCATGTTCCCTATTTCAACGGAAGTGTGTAGCACTTATAGTTTTTTTACAGGGACACTCAAAAGAATTCCGTTACATTGCGGTCTACGGGGAAAAATCATTTGCGGTTTATTTTAATGATGTTGCACAATTTCAAACACATTGTAATAGATATATATCACTAAGGTGCATTACAAGAAGCTTAACATGGAATAGGGTGTGCATAGCACTTAGAGTTACTTTACAGGGACAGTCAAAAGAATTCCGTTACATTACGTCTATGGAGAAAAATCGTCTGCGGTTTATTTAAATAATGTTTCCCTATTTTAAACGCATTGAAATTTATATAAGGTTCATTACAAGAGACTTACTACAGAATAGTGTGTGTATAGCAGTCATCGTTCATTTACAGGGACACATAAAAGAATTCTCTACTGTATGTTAACAATAATTCCTGGAAGTGCGTTTTAAGTTACTAAACGCGATTTTAATTTTAAATCGCTTTTTGTATATTACGTGGTGTGTATAAATTCTATAGATCCTATACAGGGAAGCACAAAAGTTCTGGAACACATTTCCGTATTATTTAACTCCAGACGGAGAATTTTAAACTGTGCTACGTGTTTCCTAACTGAAGTAAAATTTAGCATCCTATGTAGTATATATACAAATCTATAGATCCTATACAGGGCTGAATAAAAGTATTTGGATTACTTAGATGTTATCTTTTAGCTTATTAAAGAGTATGATTCGTAAAATTATTTTGGAAGCGTTGGAAAGTGTTACATAATCTATGCTTGACGCATGATTTTTCGTTCTTGTTTTTCTTGTTTTCCATTGGATTTTTTGGTCTGTGATACCAGAGGTAACACTGAAATAGTAATTTTCTTCCCCTTTTTTTCATGTGCGTAAAATCCAAAATAACGTGATTTTTTCTCCTGAGTTTGCGGTGTCCAAAATTGCGATGCAATAGTAAAATTTACGTTATCTTTCTTTTTTTCAGTTTTGATAAATTCGGATTTTTCGCGGGTGCAGGACCCGAAATAAAGCTAAAATTGTAATATAATAAGGCGATAAATGAAAATTTTCACTTTTTCTTCCGAATCGGTGGAAACTGATGTGGCCTCCAAACCCGAAATAACTCCAAAATTGTAAATTTTTTTCTTTTCAGAATCCGCGGGAATCGAAATAGTAAAATTTTACGTTTTTTTCCCCCCTTCTTCTTTTGATTCCGTTATTTCGATTTTTTTTTTGTCTGTAGGACTCGAAATTGTAAAATTAATAATGCGGAAAATGCAAAATATTCGCTTTTTTTGTTTGAAGCCATGGGAACCGAATTAGTAAAATTTTTCCGAAAAGTCCGAAATAGTAAAATTTTGCTTTTATTTTTTGGGTTTGTAGGATTCGATATAAAGCTAAAATTGTATAAAAATTGCCAAAATTGGTCTACTGTATATTTCAAAATTTAGATGGCTTGATTTCTACCATTTTTTAAAAACAGTAATATTTCCCTATTTAATGACAAATTAAATAAAACGAATATTGCTACTGCAAAACAAGTGGTAGCAATCAAGCAATGGAAATAAAAAGAATCCACCTAACAAGCAACACTAGTAGTACATTAGTCATACCGGAGTCTGAGTCGGTCTCTCTAAAATTCCAGGAGTCGGAGTCGGTCATTTTTCTCACCGACTCCGCAGCCCTTGTGATAAGTATAAAACGTAGTAATATAACAATGCAACAGCATTTCCAAGTTCTAAAGAAAAAAAAAATAACAATGGCACTCCGGGAGTGCCGACAGAAGTGAAAACTTGAACAATTACGTGTGTATTTTTTTAATCGTCAGGAAATGTTTTATTGTGCACGAAATACTTTTAAATGAAGTTTTTTTTTAATTCATTATTATAAACTACTACGACAAAAATTATATTACAATTTTCATTTAATGCACTATTGTACATGAAAAATAATGCATATTATTTTACATACAAAAATTGCAATCTATTGCTTAAAACGTAAATTTACAAATACATAAAATATGAAATTTAATTAATTGGTATTCTTTGAAATGAATACCAATGAAACGTATGAATTCTCATCCACAATTTTAACAACTCTCAATACATTCATCATTTCTTCCATGAGATGTAGTTTCATATCTTTTGTAATAACATTTATCTGCAAAATAGGGTTCCCGCTTCCTATCACTCCAAAAATTATTACTTCTTTGCTGCCTGTCTTGTTTACGGTATTCGTGAACATTATGCTTTTTTTCTATCTTCATACTGCGCGTATTGTTTGCGGTATCTATAATTTCTTCAACAAACTTTTCTTTTCTATAAAATGATTTCACTTCATTTCCGTATCAGTAACCACGTTTCTTAAAACTTTCGTGAAATATTTCCTTATTTTAATTTTTACTTTTTATACTACTTCTATTTTTTTTCTCGTGCTAGTTAAATTATAATATTTTCCGTGTTTTGTTATTTCATTTTCATCTTTTGATTTGGTCTCGCGAGTTGAGGCACTTTTATCTGTTTTCACCGCGCGTGCTAAATTTATCTTGAAATAATTTTCTGAATTATTTTTATTCATAATACCAATCATTTCGTTTTCTGCACGTGAACTATTTCCTTTTGATACTTTCGCTTCATTGTATGAATTGGCAACATAATTTAATTTGGTGTCGGTGAAGGTAACGGTGACGGGTCGCGAATTCAATGTTTTTTTCCCATCTCAAAAATGTCCAATGCGCCTAAAGAAGTTTTCACTTCAAAAAATCAGGATATTTTCTTTAATGAATCAGTCATTTTCTGGATACAAAAACCTTTTTTTTATGTAGAAATATATAGCGCAAAATTAATTAACTTGGAATAATGCTTGATTAGTGTTGATGATTAAAAATTGTATGCACAACTGTAGAACAAATAGGACTGCAAGTAAAACGAACTTTTGACTAAGGAAACAGCATTGAAGATGTTTTAACATAATTTTAAATTAGCAATTATAAGTAACAGGGAATATTTTGTCTTCTCGTGAAAATATATAAAAGAACAGTGACGATTTTAAAAGCCTTTTCTGCACATCTCAAGGGATTAATGAATATGTGTCTCGGACCGCACATAAAAAGTCGCCTGGCCTTTATGTGCGTTGAGTATGGCTGATCTACACTGTTAAAAATTTGTAGTAAACTGTCCAGTCATTTGACCGTTTTTATAGAAAACGGTTACATAACCATAACTTAACTCTATTCTGGCCATGATATGGGCAATAATATGGTCAGAATAGTGTTATATTGCGATTATGTAACCGTTTTCTATAAAAACGGTCGAATGATTGGACAGTTTGCTGCAAATTTTTAAGAAGTGTACTATGGCTTGTTTTTCAGGGTTTGTGCGATTTCGGTGTCTCGGCCCCTATATGAGATAATTGAACCAAACGCAATATGTAAGGTACTTATAAAAACTATACTGGTTTAGTTTTGGTGTTGATAAATCTAAAAAATTATACTGTTTTGATTTTGATCACTCTGCAAATTGATAAAGTTTTCCTTTTCATCACTGTACAAATTATGTTATGTTTTTGCGACGAACATTTTATTTGTATCTCAGCCTTTTTTTGGATAGAAATGCATCAACTTTTATGCTTAAGATTATTATTTAAAAATAGATATGCCCAGTTTTGGCTTTAAACGAGCAGTGGCGATGCTGTTGTGATATGCTTCTTTTATTCATCGATTACTGTAATTTCATGTTGCTTTATTTCAAGAACGAATTCACGGAAATTAATAAAAATTTAGATTCAGTTAGGCCTTGATATAAATTAATGTTGATTTGTGTTTGGTGTAAATCGAAAATTTGGTGAACATTGTATTATTGCACACATCGATCACTGTAATTTCATTTTTGTCTCCTTCAGACAGACATTCTCTAAAAACAGTCAAATTGTGTTCAGAACCTTCTGAAACGTATAAATCCGTCGAAATCCAAAAGTCAAAAATTTTCACGATTCCAATACTTTCTTTTTGTAAAGATAGATGAAAGTAATAAAAAAATAAGAAAAGGAAGGCAGTTTTGATTTTTTGTTCAAAATCTAAAGTAAAAAACTATAACACATTATATGTGTGTGTTTTGTCCCTGCACTCTGTAGCAGAAACGATCAATTTTGTGAAAACTATTTGCGAAATTTATCGTTAAAAAATCTCACAATAAATCGAAATAAGCTGTACTATAGTTGTAAATTAAAATGAGTTGAATTACATTATCTGCCTTCCTCTGTATACGATTTCTGATGCAGGCATTAATTTTTTTCAGCAATATATTGAAAACGTGCTAATAATCGTCAATATTGATCAAATACTATTAACCGAGAACTGGGTAAATTTAATTAAAATCTCTGTTTTGTATGTCTTTTAAAGGGCACTTAGAATTATAGCATTTTTATAAGAGCGTGAGTGTAGAGATTGAAAAACACGAAGTCATCTATAGTAGATATAGAAAAAATAAAATACTAAATATTAGAAACATAATATTTAATTAGCATGCACATAGACTTTAAACTTATTATATCTTTGCGACATTCAGTCTTCAAAATGAACCCAATTTTAATTATTCTTTATACATAGATGTGAATTTTTATTTTAAAAATGCACTACAGATAGATCCATTGAATTTCTATGAATAGATGTTATCAATAGAATTTTATCTACTTCTCAAACTCCTTCCTGAAATCTTTCTCTAATTAACTAATAGGAATGTGCTTTCAGGCCGCCAAGATGTTCTTTTTCAGTTTCATACGTTTCAAACACGTTTCCCGGGCATTGATTTTTAATTGACGGAAGGAGGTTATATAACTCATTTGTACACTCAGAATCATAATTATGAGAACACGAGAAATTTCATTGCAGTCATATGATAAAAGAAACGTATGGTATTCATATAATTTATATGAATCGACATAGGAATAATAAGCTCTTAATACATAGTTATATACCTTCAAAGTGCAACAAATTTAAATAAAATAAAAATAGTAACGTTTTAACCGATACATAATTATAAGGACATCTTGATATTTTAACAACAGCAACAACAACAAAAAGCTATTCACAAATTTAACAGTTTCCTGAGCCACCATTCTTTGCGAGACATTCTGCCAATCTTTCTGGCTTGTTTTCAATTAGTTTTTTCAATATTTCAATTCAAGATGGCTCCATTCATCGAGAACGCACTCTTTCAGTTCGGTCAATGAAGAAAACTGCCTTCCATTTACACTTTTTTCAACAAAATTCCCTAAAGTTTCTCAATTTTAAGTTTGTTGGCCATTTCAAAAGTTTGATTTTCTTTTCTTCAAACCATGTTTTTTACAGATTGGAAGTGTGACAGGATGCTCTATCTTGCTAAAAGTTGAAATTGTGTCCGCGTAGAGACCAGCAATGTGCTAAAAAAGATCCGAACCATCTAAGATTCGAACGTAGACATAAGAGCTTATCATATTTTGGAAGATGACTGGATCAGTCTTTTCACTGACTGAATCATTTAAAAATATATCAAAAATATATTGTAACTACTCAACCAAAAAATTGTTCAAATGGTATTGAACTTTTTTAACAGGGCGTCCTTTCTTATCGTTGAACAATAGCTAATTTCTAATCTGTTAGTTTTAGAGGCATAGTTCCAATTGCAAAAATATTTCAAATGTTGTTGTTCTTCTTCCAATGATAATTTATGTACGCCAAAATAGTTTTTTTTAACGTTGCGAAATTTAAATTTGTACACTGTCCCTGGGTTTTATATTTAGATTATATCTAGAAATATATATATATATATATCACATTTAGAAAAACTTCCACCATGCTCAAACTATTAAAATTGTAAAAAATCCATTTTTGTTTGACTAAAACGTACCTAATAATGATGCTTTGGATTTTATGAATTTTCGGTGTTTTCTGGTACTAAATACGGAAACGCATTTTTCCATTTTATTTATTTTTTCGTAAAAATTACTTGTGAATTGAACAAAGGGAGTTAACATTTCTTACGAAAACATTCTCTAAATTTACCCCCACCTTCACATATTAAATTAATTCATCAAAGCTCTTGAGAATTAAATATATTTTTCATACTAAATTTTAATATGTTTTTAATAAAAAAGAAAACTTTTTGTTTAGGAATAAAATAAACTTTTACAAAAAAAAAAAACATTAACCGACTTATAAAAAAAGCACTAAAAAGTATTAAATAATTCTTTAAAATTCTCTAATGACAAAATGTTATCCATTAACCACAAATCTGATATCATGTGTCGGAATAAAAATGATAAATTTAATATGTACAGTTTAATACCCACCAAACATGGATTTTCGAGAGAATATATTTTACAAGAGATGAATATACAGACTTATGATTCAGTTTACGAATATATACATATGAAAAGCATTCAATTACTTTTTGAAGTCGGTGCCAAACAACCCCAATCGATAAATTAGTAGATACTAAGTACAATATATTCACAATTCTTACTAAACTTAAGGTAGTTTGGCACCGACTTCAAAAAGTAATTGATTGCTTTTCATATGTATATATTCGTAAACTGAATCATAAGTCTGTATATTCATCTCTTGTAAAATATATTCTCTCGAAAATCCATGTTTGGTGGGTATTAAACTGTACATATTAAATTTATCATTTTTATTCCGACACATGATATCAGATTTGTGGTTAATGGATAACATTTTGTCATTAGAGAATTTTAAAGAATTATTTAATACTTTTTAGTGCTTTTTTTATAAGTCGGTTAATGTTTTTTTTTGTAAAAGTTTATTTTATTTCCTACTTTTTAGTTATTAATACAGTAATAGACAATTATCTTGATTTCAACATCTGCTGAATAAATAATTAATTTGTAATAGAAATTATAATTTACCAAAATTATCCTTTAAATAAATATTTTTTAATAAAATCTTTGACAGAATCAAATTCTTGTCAATCTTACGACAACTGGAAAAATATCGCCAAATTTGACGATCAAAATATGTTGCCATAAATGAAGCCAACGTGGTTATAGTTGACTGATTTGACGAAATTCTCATTCAGATTGACGAGAAGTGGGAATGAATCTTCTGTAATCGGGTTCCACGCATTTTTTAATTTTGAAAATTTTTTAACAACAAAATTGTTCTAATCATCAGAATTTGAAGAAATTTAAATGGGACCACCAGGGTGTATTACACTTTTAAACAAAATATATATATATATCAAAATCGGTGCACATTTACGAAAGTTATGCGTGAACAGGACTAAAACATACATACATACATACATTGGGTCAAATTATTAACATCCTCCTTTTCTCACCTTCTTCTATCGAAATAGAAGAAAGTATTGTGATCAAAATTTTTTCAACTTCCGGTTTTCGACGGATTTATATGTTTTAGGAGTCAAAGATTCATAAAAACATGTTTTTACAACATATCTGTCTGTCCGTGTGTGCCCTCTTTGTATCATTGAAAAGTGTGTCAAGTTATGAAGCAACCTAGAATGGAACAAAATTTCATTTATAGGTTTTTGGCTGTGACCAGCAGGTCCCACTTGAATTTGCGGATATTCTGCCGAAAGCGGGCGCTGTGATAGCGATTTTTGTTCCATTTAAATTATTGTATCATCGAAAGTGTATTAGGTTATCCACAGTACTGAACCAATTTTTTTGTATGTGTTTTTTACTATGACCTGCAGGTCCCAGTTGAATTTAGGGATATTCAGCAAGAAGGAGGCGCTATGATAGACACTTAACTCTTTAACGGGCGGTGGTCACAAAAAAGGACACCTAATTTTAATTCCAAAACTGACAAACGGCACCAAGAATATTTAATTAAAATTTTCCTTTTGTTAAGTACCGGAAAATGAGCAAGTTTATATTTCCTAATGAATTCGTTTGTTATTTCTGGTGTCAGTCCATTATTTCATCATTTTACAAACAGACTTACTCCACGCCGGAAAGGGTTAAAGATTTGAAATTCAAAAAGATGTACAAAGTCGTTAAAAATATTAGAAATCCTAAAGGTTTTTTTCAATTGAATGTTCAGCCTTGATCCAAGGATACCGGAACAATTTTTGTTTTGCCTCTACCTTAAAAATTGCCTGAGATATAGCATTTTGAAATTTTAGAGTGGCTGACATTTTGAAACAAGACAGAAGGATACCTCCATAAACGGTTTTAATTTAAGAGTTTTAGTGAACATGCTATCTCGCAAGTTTTATTTCATTGTTGTAACCATCGTTCTAACTCTCACATTCTCAACACTATATATTCATGTTCGCCAGCGTTAAATTCTCTCCAAGCTAGGCAATATTTGGCGAAATATCAACAAATTTGGCGACAAAAACAAGTTGCCATAAATGAAGCCAACTTGGCTATAGCTAGCATATTTGGCGAAATTCTGATTCAAATTGAATATTGACGAGAACTGCGACTGAATCTTCTATAATCGGGTTCCATCCATTTTTATAGATTGGTGTTTTGCAGTAAAATTAGCTAAAATCTTAAAACCAAGGAATAGGTAGGCTGTCTTTTCCTGCCGGTATAGACCAGAAGGACTTTTCGTAGTTTAGTATACATAATATATCAGCTACAAATAAATTAATCTCTCGTATAAATATGTTTTTAAATTGTTTGCAAGTAATGTTATTTGAGCATTTTAAATATGACGTAAGTTTTCCCATTTAATGTTTTGAACGTGTATTAATATTCACGCGCAAGTATATTTTTTATAACGTATTTTTCTACATTTACTGCTTTTAACACGTGACCATTTAATTATTGTTTTAAAGTTTTATTTCTGTTTTTGATAGTCACGTGTAAATACGTTTTTTATTTGAAATGGAATATTATTATGTGCGCTATTTTACAAATTGGCAACAATTCAAATAATGGACTTTTTGAAATATAAATTAAATTATCAAAATAATGGAAATTTAAATAAAATAATTTGTTCTAATGATCAGATTTTGACGAAATTGAAATGGGACTACCTTGGACCCTTGCTCTTTCAAACAAAATAAAAATTATCAAAATCGATGCACATTTACGAGAGTTATGCGTGAACAACAAAATACATACATACGGGTCGAATTGATAACCTCCTCCTTTTTTTAAGTCGGTTAAAAATAAGTAGATCTACTTAAAAAATAAAATTTTGTAAAACAGTGATAATAATAATAATAATAATATATTTGAGTAAGTAAGTTGTTAGAATTTACAAGCAGTATTTTAGTTCTTTCTAAAAATTAATGTAGATATTTATTTTGAAAATGCAATGCTAATGGATGCATTGAGAACACAGTCTTACGCATAAATATTATTAAAATAATTCTACCTGTTAATGTCACATTCCCCCGTGAACTCTTTTCCTAATTAACAGAGGTATTTCAAAGTATTAGGGATGTTCTATCCGTCTGCCAAGATGCCCGTTTTCATTTTCAGATCTTTGAAGATTTTTCCATGCATTGCTTTCGAAATGAGTAAATGATATTTTTCATGAAAGCGCTCCACATTCTCGAAGATCATATTTTGAATTAATTTGCCAGAACTATTGAAAATTAAAATTACGTTTCATATTTGTAGCATAGGTGTGTCTGAAGAACAAAATTTAGGGGAAAATATTTTAGAACATATGTGCCTGTAGTACGCTGCCAAAGCTGTAATTTTTTTTTTATGGAGATGAAAGGAATTAAACTAAGAATATTTTGCTAGAACATTCGTGGGAAACAATTTTAAACATTTCAACATAAGAAAAACAATACAGGAATTTAACAATTAAAACATATTAAAAATTCCAAAATCCTAATTAAAAAAATATATATATATTACACTTTTTATCTGGGAGCTCGGCAGTGCGTCCGCCAAGTTCGCACAGGCTGTAGCTTTCTTATCTTGAACCATTTCGGCAAACTTTTTACCCCATCATAACTTCGTTTTGGAGAGAGCTACAAAGATTTCCTTTTTAACACATATTAGTACAGTGGCTCAAAGCAAAACCCGGACACTTGCTCTTTTATACATTATGATGTAATTTATAATAAAAAGAAAATAATTTAAACAAAATTTTACATTAGTTATCATTAAGAGTTACTCATTAAGAGTTGTTACTCATTAAGAGTACATATAAATTAAAAAAAAACATTAAAGCAAAATTTTTTTGTATTAAGTTAAAAAAAATAAAAGTTTAACAAACAATGAAAAATAATCTCAAAATAAAACTCAGATAGCTTGCAGTTTTATGATTTTTCTCTTTTTAAATACAAAAATTCTCAAATTTTTCATGTCCTTCAAGTTGTCAGTTGTCAAAGTTATTGTTCTAACTGATTAGGATTACTTTATTAAAGCTTAATTTTTTGCTGGAAAAACTTTTTTTTTTGTCTTTAATATTTTCGGGATTGAACAGATTAATTTTTACTCAAAACATACAAAACATTATCTATCTATCTATCTATGTTACATTTTTATGGACACGATAACTCCCATAATTCTGCACAAATCTCTTCCAAACTGATACATAAAATCAAGGGGCACAAAATCTCGGTCGAGTTCGTTAATGGGCAAAATCTAACCAAGGGGGGGGGGGAATGGGTGGCTTTTTGTGAAAACAGAAAAAAACCCATAATTTCTTAATTATGATACGTATCGAATCCGTTTAAAGTTATTATTACTTCTAGGAAAAGGGCCGAGAATTTATGTATGACAGATTTTTGATATTATTAAAAATGGTCCCAAGGGGGGAAAAAGGGGGGGTTTTAGAAGAAAAAAATTCACAATTTCCTCAATTCAGAAGATATCAAATCCGCTTGAATTTATAATAAATCCCCTTAATATTATCTAAAACTTTTATATTGACAAGTTTTTTTTATAGGACAAACCCTTATAGCAAAAAAAAAAAAAAAAAAAATTAAAAAAAAAAAAAAAAAAATTCCTGCCGGCTCCGCCTGCGAACAAGTTAGGTTTCGAAGTGGGCGTTTCCAAATGCCGCATCATGACAAAAATGTAATTTCATCCGCAATTCCTAACAAACAGGCGCCCCACGGTCTGCGTATTTGAAATCTACCTGTGCCTGTAGGCCGAGCTGTCAGGGATTTTTTTCTTAGAATAATTCTTATAGTTTCTGAATTAGCCCTTTTTCCAAGATATTTTCCTGCTCCCAGCACTAATTTGGGAGCACTGATTTTAGAGGTTTTTTTTACTTCTCGTACGATCCAGTGCTCTTCAGAATCTGAAAAACTTTTGTTTGCTTAACTATCTTATTAACTCTGAAAATTTCATTCACAAATCTCTGCTAGTCTCTACATTTTTATTTAATTATTATTTTGTGACTTGGAAATTACGCAGCACAGGGAAGTTATTACACATTACTATGTTATGGGATGGAAGGGGGTACTTTGATTAAGGCTAATTAAATACGCACAGGGAAGTTATTACACCTTAATATGTTATGAGATGGATAGTATTATTTGATTAAGGCTAATTATATACACCACATTCTCGTGCTACGTAATTGCCAAGTCACAAAATAATAATTAACTAAAAGTGTAGAGACTAGGAGAGATTTGTGAATGAAAATTTCGGAGTTAATAAGATAGTTAAACTTGGCTTTACACGATCTCAGAACTTTTTACGGTAAAAGAGTCACTAGACTTGGTTGCGTTTTTTACAGGTGACGTTTTTGATTAGATTTCACTTATTTTTGTAAGTAAACCTTCTTTTCTTGAATTTGGGATATTTTTGGAGATCATCCAGTGATTTTCGCTAAGCCCACACTCTATTCCTATTATTTGCATTGCAGGTACCAAAAATTTGAAGCTTTAGTTTCGTTTGCAAAGTCCTGTAGATAAAAAGAAGTTGCAGGTTCCTACGCAAGCACTAAGTTATGGGAGGGGGGGGGGGGAGTCAAAAGCACTCTCACTTGCTTTCAGGAAAGGTGCTATACATCTGAGATATTACTAGCAGCCCTAGATACTTGATATTTGGTATAAAAGTACTGTTTAAGATAAAGAGAAAGGCAAAATAAAAATTTCCGAAAAAATTCCCAGTAAATCAAATTATATTCAATTTTTCGATGCTTTTTTTCGTTTAATTTTTTTTTTTTAATTTCTAGATTTCTAAATTTTATCTGACTTTGTATATTAAACCCTACCTTTCTGACAAATCTCAAGCTTTTAGGACTTCAAAATCGAATTATTTTCAAACTCTTGATTTTGTATAATTTTTTTGATTTTTCGATTTTATTTCTAAGTTCCTGTTTGTCATATCAGTTTAGTAATTCTTTGATCCGTCTTCTTAGAATCATTTAGGTTCAATTTAGAGATAAATCAAGATAATCTTACAGTCACCATGATTTTATTTAGAAAGGACTATTAATCCATAACCAGCCAGTAATTTCGGGAGGAGAGGAGGAGCTGTGAAAATTTTTGTGGGGCTAACATCATTTAACAATCCATATTTCATATGCAAATTAAATAGAGTAAAACCTGCGAAAGAAAACAAATCTGTCTATAAAAAAACCGCCCATAACGTAGCTAATCAACATATTTTGTTATTTAGATTGTATTTAGATTATTGACATATTTTGGCCATGCAAGCCATTATCAAAACAAATAAGAATAGTCTATAATTGCACGGTCTAATGAAGTTATTATTTGAAACGATATCATTTAATTTTTCACATGTTACTGTTTAAAATTACGCACGCAATTTTTTTTTTTACTTTGATGTTTTTTTCCATATTTGTAACCATAGAGTACCTCGAGCCACAATTTTCATAAATTAAATTATGCTTATATAAATTATACACATTGTATTTTTACGTGTTACAAACTCTATGGTTTTTCTTATAATGGATGGTTAGTATAGATTCGAGAGAAAAATTATATTACTTTCATAAAAATGTACTTGGATGGTTTCTTCTTATTACAATCTTGCCAAGGCTGTGGTTTTCCTATTATACTTAGTATCAGCTGTATGCTCTATTTTTCTGCAACTAAATTTCCCCATGCCAATATAGTAATTCTTTGATCCGTTTTCTTAGGATCATTTAGGTTCAATTTAGAGATAAATCAACAGAATCTTAGAGTCATCATGATTTTATTTAGAAATGACTATCAAGCCATAACTAACCAGTAATGTCGGGAGGGAGGGAGAACTGTGAACATTTTTGTGCGGCTAACATCTTTTAGCAATCCATATTTCATATATAAATTAAATAGAGTAAAACCTGTGAAAGAAAATGAACCTGTCTATAAAAAAAATCTATAACGTAGCCAGTCTATAGCGGAACTTCTCTATTACAAAATTCGTAAACGAAAGAAAAGAAAGCATAATCCGGGGAAAATAACACAAAACAATAATGGAAGGTGTACTAGCTAATAGGACAATTATCTTAAAACCTATCTAAAACAAATTTTCCCCATCCTGTGGGATTTGTTTTTAATTTTTTTACTCTATTTAATGGAAAACATAGATTGCATCTGACAACTCATAAAAAAGTAACCTTTCAAATTTTAAAAAAGAAAAATAGTGCATTGCACACTGGTTAGCGTGCATTTTCCAATTCTCAAAACCCATTACTATTTTCAATTTATTGAACATATTTTGGAAAATGTAGTATAACTAAATATTATTGCTTTTCTTTGTTTAATTATACTACTGAGAAATTTAGAGTGCTTGTTCCTTGTTAAGTATATTTATTTTGTTTATATATATGTATACGTTTCGCTGACGCAGGTAACTTAATTGATACATCTGATTACTCTAAATTCATATAGTTTAAGAACTAGAAAAATTTTCAGGTTTTTGGGCGACTCCAGCACAAAGATATGAAAGGGGGGGGGGGGGGTCAAAAGTACCCTGAGTTACTTTCAGGAAAGGTGCTATCGATATGAGGTATTGCTCATAACCTATATACTGATATGTGACATAAAAGTACTGTTTTGGATAAAAATAAATACAAAATTAAAAATTCCGGAAAATTCCAACAAATCAAACATTAATATAAATGCTGGACGATTACACCATGAAACAGTATTACATTAAAGACGTGAATATAAAATATCACAAATATACTAAGTGGTGTATACAAATGTTAAATTTAAAACTTATACATAGAATCAAATTAAAAATATCAACGTTTCGATAAACTTCTATGATAATGTCGCTACGGAATTGTTTTCACCTTTGAAACTTTAGAAGCAATGTAAAACTATTTCCTGAGGATGACCATAGAAGTTGGTCGAAACGTTGATATTTTTAATTTAATTTTAATGCATGTATAAGTTTTTAATTTAACATTTGTATACACCATTTAGTAAATTTGTGATATTTTACATTCACGTCTTCAATGTAAATCAAACATTTTTAATTTTTTTTTCGATTTTTTCCAAATTTTCGAATTTTTTGGATTTTTCAATTTTTTTTTTTTTTTGTATCCAAAATACAACCTATATTCCAAATTTCAAGTTTCTAGTTCTACAAAATCGAATTATTTTCAAATTTTCGATGTTTTTCGATTTTTTAATTTTATTTTCGAATTTTATTGTGTTTTTAATTTTTTCTTATTCTGAATCCCAAACACTATCTTTACGCCGAATTTTAACTTTCTAAGGCTAAAACATCAAATTATTTTCATTTTTTCAATTTTTTTTCGAATTTTCTATTTTTTTTCGAATTTTCTGGATTTTTTTCTTTTTTCTTTTTTTGTATCCTAAATAGTACCTTTATTCCAAATTTTACGTTTCTAGCGCTACAAAATCGAATTATTTTCAAATTTTCGATGTTTTTCGATTTTTTAATTTAATTTTATATTTTTATTGTATTTTTAATTTTTCCTTATTCTGAATTCCAAGCACTATATTTACGCCGAATTTTAAGTTTCTAAGGCTAAAAGTTCAAATTATTTTCATTGTTTCAATTTTTTGAATTTTTTTCGAATTTTCTCGGTTTTTAAAATTTTTCTTTTTTATGTCCTAAATACTACTTTTATTCCAAATTTAAAGTTTCTAGCCCAACAAAATCGGATTATTTTCCAATTTTCGATTTTTTTTCGATTTTTTCGATTTTTGGATTTTATTTCGGATTTTTTTTTTTTTTTTGGTGTTTTTGATGTTTACTTTTTCTGAATCCTAGACACTACCATCACACCAAATTTTAAGTTTCTAAGACTACAAGATCGTATTATTTTCAACTTTCAATTTTGTTGGAATTTGCTGAATTTTCGAATGTTTTTTTTTTCGAATTTTCTGGATTTTATAATTTTTTCTTTCTTTGTATCCTAAGCACTACCTTTATTCCAAATTTCAAGTCTCCAAGACTACGGGATCTACCTAATCTTTTTGATGAGTCAGTGAGTGAGCGACAAAAAATCGAAACTTTGAGTTCATATGTCGTCTGAACTAGAAAAGACAGAAACGAGAAATTTTAAATTTTGGTCTTATTTGCCACATACTCTAGAAAAACGAAGTTTCAGCTTTTTGGGAAACTCCAGCGCAGAGATATGGGGGGGGGGGGGGTCAAAAGTGTCCTGAGTTGCTTCCAGAAAATGATGCTTACAACTGTGCTTTCTCGACTTGGCGGAGGCACTGCCGTCTTCCAGTTTTCGTTATTTTTTTGTTTTTCAAAATCAGGAGGTGGAAATAATATTTATTTAATTAAATTAAAATTGAGAGAGGGTAATTATTCTCCCCTGTCCGCCTTGTGGGCGTTCATGATTTGAAGTATTTATGTTATTTGTTTTCAATTTGTAATAAGGATTTTATTTAGCAGAAACAAATCAGTTATAAAGTTAACTTAATGGTGATAAAATAAAGAAAAGCAATGCCTTTAAAATATTCAACACTGAATATTATTTAGTGAAGTGCACATTGGAATGTAGAATATGTGTATAATAAATAAAACTGTAACTGGCAACTATGTTTTTAAAATTATTTTGTCTACGGCTAATTTTAAGCAATTGCATCCCGGATTTCTAAAAATTTTCAAGGTAGATTACTATTGCTTAGAAACAGTGCTAGGTTAAAAAAAAAAAAAAACAATGCCAGTGGCAACCTTGAATACACCCCCCCCCCCCCCCTAACTACAATATTATTGCACTTTTATTCATAAACCCACAGAACTGGAAAAATGAATTTTTTCAGAAAAAGCGAAAATCGATTTCTAGCACTAAATCATTCATTTTTTGGTTTAAAAGAATCTGTTAATAAATTTATGTTATTAGAACATGTTAATTTCGAAGAATTCACAAGCAGTATTTTAGCTGCTAGTTCGAAATAAATGCGGATATTTACGTATTTTGAAAATGCAATGCATAATAATTAGTGCTAGATTCATATATGCAGCAGTCATGGATAATTTTCAACATCGACTCATATTAACATAACATTCTCTAAGTAATAAAAGTTGTGAAGTTAAAGTATTGGGAACCCAAACCTATGCATAAATGTTATCAAAAGAATCCTTCCTTTTAATATCACATTACTTCGTGAACTTTTCCTCTAATTAACCGAGGTATTCCAAACTAATAAGAATGTGATATCGGTCTGCCGAGATGATCATTCTCATTTTCATATAGTTCAAGCATTTTTCTCAGGCATTGCTTTCGGAATGAGCTAACGACATTTTTCAACGAAGCGTTCTGCATTCTGAGAATTTGAATTAATTCATCAGAACTCTTGAGAATTAAAAATATACCTCATATATGAAGTAGTATCTGTATTATTTAATTTCCGATCTCTAAAAAACAGAATTTATTTAATAAATAAAATAATAAATTTAATAATTTAATAAATAAGTAAAATAAATAAATTTTCGTAAAAAATAAAATTTTGCATTAAAAAAAAATGAAAATGAATTTTTTTTAATAAGTTTCGTCGTCAATAAGGAAAAGTTTTATCTAATGCAACTTTTATTATGTAAATAATGTGATGTTAATATAAGTCGATGTTGAAAATTCTCTTTGGCTGCTTCATATATTTCGAATGCATTAGAAATATTAAAAACGAAAATTTTAAAATATAATCACATAGACTTAACAATTATCCTATTCCTAATAATATTATAAATGCGATTGTGTGTGTAAATGCTTGGCTGCAGTAAACTTCAAAAAGAAGGATTTAATGGCCTTGTATCTTTGCATATAGATGAATTATAACCCCGGATTGAATATAGGGTAGGTGTTTATTATTTTCAAATATTTTTCTTAATAATTCAAAATTTCATTATTTACATAGAGAATTAATGAATACTTTTCCTGTAAAATTTAATTAAGTGTTTTACGTTGCTAAACATTAGCGTTGCCAATAAATACGAAACCTGGAATAATACTTTTACCTCAAAAACTATTTTTCACATGAAAAATTTTCACGTGAAAAAGGAAAATAAAAAATTACGCGTTGCAAATAAGATTAAATGACATAATATCGATCGATATATATATAAAAGTCTTTCTTGGTATGTATTTTCCTTATACAAATCTACAGTTTTTATCCGATTTGAACGAAACTTGATGTACATACTTTTTATAAAACGAGTAAAAGTACTGTCATGTTTAAAATTTTCTCAGACGATTCTTTACAATTTGTTTTCAGATATCTCCCATAGTTTATCATTACAGAAATATATATATTTTTTCAATTTATAATGCAATTTCTTTCCCGTCGACGTAAAAAGAAACTGCTTACGGACAGTAACCAATAAAAATTCAGATTCCCTCATTATAATTTGAAATCAGAAACTGACGTCATTTCAGGGCAGATATTGTGATTTTTTTTTTAGATATTACAAAGATTACTATAACTGTGTTTAAATGGCATAGTACATTTATTTAAATGTGTTTGGAGATAAAAATAAATAAGTTAGCTCCTAATTTTACAAAGGTAAATTGTTTCTATTGGTTTCTTAATATTAAAGTAAATTTTCCAAAAAATAAAAACATATATTTACGTATTCAAACTGCATGATTTAAATTATTCTACATAATCAAAAATCGACTGTCAAATATTGATATTTGGAAATCATTACATGGTAATTTTTTTCAGTTTGAGCTTCAATCAAGGAGTCATATTTAAGCTCATTGGATTTATATGGATAATAATTGCCCACTATTAATAAAAATTGGATTTAAAGAAAACAATACAATATTTTTGAGTAATTATTCTTTAAAAATGGGTGTTAAAACAAATGGGATTAAAAGTAAAAAGGTTTATCGGGAAAAAAATGACGTACATTTTTAAACTAAAACATTCATTTTAATTTTAACAAGAACGAAAGAGCATGCGTCAAGCATTGATTATGAAACTCTTTTCAACACAGCCAGAAAACTGTAACGAAACTTCACCGTTAAATAAGGTGAAAGAAGATATGTAAGTAAACAGCTTAAAAAACATATAACACATTGAAAAATACAGTTTTCGAAATTACCTTCCAGTGTTAAAAAAATAGTCGAATTATTTTGTGCAGCCCTATATATGATCAATAGATGTGGATATATAGCATGATAAAATTTAGTTCAGTTAGATTATTCACATTTAGCAATTTTCGCAAATCGATGGAATTGCACTCAAAATCTTTTGCACAGACCTGTATATTATCTGAATACTTTTGTATACACCACATATTAATCTAAAAGTCAACTTAAACTCACTCGCATCAATTACCAACCGTAAACGACACTGTATCTTTTCCTTTGCGCAGCCCTGTATATGAAATTAATTATATTCCACAAACTTCTATTAGTCTACTAAATATAGTTCAGCAGGAAAATGTATAACACAATTAAAAACTACCTTCAAGCAATTCACTCCCGTAGTCTGTAACATTTCGGATTCCCTTGTGTAGCCCTGTATATGAACGAGTTTATAAACACACACGTAGTATAAAAAAATTAGTTAAACTTAAAAGCACAAACCAAAGTTGTAAACGTACTTATCACACATAGAATGTAAATATCGCACATGTACAGTAACCGATATCTTTTGTGTGTCCCTGTAAATAAACGCAATGCACACCACACTTTCAAGAGAGCAATTTATAGTGCACCTCAGTAACGTTATGTTTGAAATAGTGAAATATCACTAGATTACACTGCAAACTATTTTTCTCCATAGAACAATATGTAACAGAATTCTTTTGTTTGACCCTGTAAATGTATAATTAATGCTTTGTACCCCATATTCTACAAAAAGAATGTTTTAATGCGCTTCATAATTATATATCAATTTCATCATGTTTTAAATGACTTAACATCATCAAAATGCGCTTGAAACGATTATTTCCCATTGACTGTAATGTAACGGAATACTTTTGACTGTCCCTTTAATTAAACTATAAGTGCTACTCACTTCAGCTGAAATAGGGATCATGGTATAGTAAACGACAATAACATACAAAAATTTCAGGGTGATCCGAGTATATTTACGCGAGTTAGAGCACGGACAGACGGCCAGACAAATCGAAGTCATAAACACTTTTCAACTAGGTTGGAAAGTGTTAAAAACTAATATATTTCATATAAGTTCAACAATGTGGTGACTTTTTTTTTACCAACTTAGAAATTACTAACCAATTCGTAAAAATACTATATATTTTTAGGCATAACTTTTTGCATAAAAAATCACATAATTACAAATCGCAATTTTAGCAAATTATGTTTAAATTACATTGTAAATATAATTTCGGACTTAAATTTAGTATTTAATAATATTAATGTTTGAAATTTGTCCATGAGTACAGTAGTATTGGATTTCTTTAAACGCATTCATGTTTTAAAAAGAAAATATGCAAGTGACGTCACGCACTCAAGTAAAGGCGTTTTTCTTAAATTATTGTAGGCGAAAAGGAAGAATTCTTGCAGAGTTAGTAATTCATAATGTATTATTTCCTACACGTAATACACGTAATGCATTCTAACTACTTGAAAATGACGAGAAACTTACCAAAATTTCAAGCAATTTAGCTCAACGTTTTGCCTATGTTAAGATGACAAGCATGCACATTATCAATAAATATAAATGCATATTTGCACATGATTCATGAAATGAAAGATATATTTTTTGTAACTAGACAAAGATCGGTTCATAGGAAAATCTATACCCGGTGAAATTGTCGTCATATTTTAAATCATGTACTGGTTTTCATTCAGAAAATATTAGTATTTCATAGCAGTTACACAAAGTATCGTAATTTGCGCAGAATGTATTAGTTGCCAAAGCGTAAGTTTAAGATCCTTTTACCGAACAATTTCCAGAATATTAAATTTCGATAAAATTTAATAAATATATTAAAGTCGATGTAAAAGTTGTTAGCATATGGTAATTTTCACTGGAAAATGGAATTTGCATTTGACATGGTTCACGTGAAATTTAAAGTGTAGATGCAGCTAATTAAGCAAGAAAATTTTTCTTCTATTTTTAAAGGCACCATGATTATGGAAAAGAGGAAGAGAAAAGCCAATTAAAAATCCTGGTTTTATTAGTTATATTTCCCTGATACTTATATAATTCCTTATAATTTCAAAATATCTAAATTTATAGTTAAAAATATCTCTGCAGGGTAATTTTTACCCCTCATTGTCAAATTTCGAAGCTTCCATAATCCTAAACTACTACACAACAATCAATATGACAATGCTCCCTAATTGGGGTGCTTTTCTCAGATTGTTTTCGCCATTTAAATAAATAAGCAACACTATTGCTTAACAGAAGGGCATTTAGGCTTTGAAAGTTTTTGGAGTCGTATAAACATTTTGATTTTATTGGTAGATCTCCAACTGTTAAAAGTGTGGCACTGTGAAATAAAATTACCATAAATATATGAGGGTTAAAAATATTTTTCTACTTATTTTATTTATTTTTTAACTTTTATGCTCCACACACATTTAATTTCTTTTTTAAATATGATATAACATTAAATATCATATAATAATAAAATCATAAAATCATAAAATAAAAAAAAACTGATAAAATTATTCTAGTTTGGCTCTTATTAACCATATCTAAATGTTTTTTAATGACAGGTTGCAAAATATATTTGTGATTTACTCGTATTAATTTCTAAATAATAACTATTTTTTCTTTTGTTGTCTACTCTACGAATGCGATGTATTTTACGAAAATGCTTTGTTATAATAACGACTAGCATAAGAATTTTATTTTTTGACAAATTTTATAAATGTATAATTTTTTTTAACTAAATACAAGGGTGTTTATGAAAAATTTCCTATTAGGAAGCTTCAGTAGCTAGAACACTATTCAAAGAAATGAGATCATCTTATAGTTCGACTTAGAAGACATAGAGGTGTTCCGTAAAAAATGAATTGAAGAACCATTTATAACAGAGTTTCTATTATATATGTTTTTCTTAATGGTTAACCTTCTTTTCGTATTCATAATATGCATTTAATTTAATTGTTTTAAAATTATATTTTTAATTTAATTTGTTAGTGTGTCCCATTCCCAGTATTTAAACCTACGTCTTTCTATTACTAAAGATAACGCCTTTTATTTAAATGATTCCCTTTTACTTTATTTCTCGTAGATGTACTTTCGAAATGAATAATAATAATAATAAAATAAATATGTTCCTTTCCAATCTACGCCTTTACATTTCACACTTAAAATGTAACCGTTAAATGTTATCTCTGGGATTTTATAATTAAGCCTATCTAAAAAAATGCAGCTGCATTCAATTCCATTTTCTCCTTCAAAAATATACAATTGTGCAAAATGTTTCATGGGTGCGCCTTGCCAATATGTCTATAGATATTTCATAAATTTTAATGTGTGCGGATGTATTGACTAAATGTTTTGATATAATTTTTTATTTTCATGAAATCTATCATTTTAACCCTATGGCACTGTTTTAGCGTTTTTCACTATACACACACTCTGCTGGTTCTTACATAAAACAACACAATTGACTGTAAAAGCGGTTTATTAACAAACAAGAAAATCGAGCCATCACACGGCTTATTCTATAACATTTTTTCACATTCCAAAAAACAAGAAACGAAACAGAACATTGAGTGTTGCCAAACGCGGAAAATAAGAAAAGAAACTTACATGAACTCGGAGCACATGAAACCAAGGAACATGCAGTTTTAGCTCGCTGCAGACGATACTTACATAAACATTCTGGCCCCCGTTGAAATCCCCTGGGATTTCAACAAGTGGTTAGTTGCATACAATTTCTTACTATAATGAAAAAACAATTAATAACACAAACAAATTAATGCAAAAAAAAGTTAAACAGTTCTCAGTTCACAGTTTTTAGTTTCTATAGGAAGAGGACACAGTTTCACAACTGGACGATTGATTACACCACTACTAGTCTTGATCGTAACAACTCTGACCTTATTATCTGAACCTGGATGAACAGTTATTATTCTCCCTAACCTCCATTTAAGTGGTGGAAGATTGTCATCTTTGATGAGTACTAAGTCATTGACTTTTAAATTTCGCTGACTTTTCTGCCATTTAGGTCTTTGCTGATGTTGAGACAAATATTCCCGGCTCCATCTTTTCCAAAAGCTGTCTCACATGCCATCTATCGAGGTGACTCAAGGGACTGTGACTTAGATCTTGTTCAGGTATGGGGGTTAGCGAAGTTCCAACTAGAAAGTGACCTGGTGTTAGAGCAGTTAAGTCTGTTGGGTCAGATGATATGATACACAGTGGTCTGGAGTTGAGACAAGCTTCAACTTGTGTAACCAAGGTTTGGAACTCAGGATAGGTTAATACAGTGTCACCAACGGTTTTCTTCAGATGCGATTTCATTGATTTTATTGCAGATTCCCACAGTCCACCAAAGTGTGAAGCAGAAGGCGGATTAAATGTCCAAGTTATTTCCTCTGACGACAAAAATTTGCGAATTTCTTCATTCTGCTTGCACTGCAAAAGATATTTGTTAATTTCTTTTTCTGAACCTTTGAAGTTGGTTCCAAAGTCACTAAAAATCTCAAAAGATTTCCCTCTTCTTGCAATAAATCGTTTTAATGCACTTAAGAATGCCTTTGTTGAAAGATCTTCGACGATTTCAAGATGGATTGCTTTGATGACGAAGCAGACAAATACACACACATATGATTTAAATGATTTTACTCCGCGTCCTGCACGATATTTAATCATAAATGGTCCTGAAAAATCTGTTCCAACACGATGAAATGGTCGTGATTGTGTTACTCTGGATGCTGGCAGATCAGCCATTATTTGTTTTGCAGTTTGAGCTTTATACCTGCAACACGTAACACAAGCTCTTACCATTTTCCGAATAACACACCTAGCAGTAATGATCCAAAATTGCTGTCTAATTAAAGAAAGAAGAAGTTCTGGACCTGCATGTAAATATTTTTCATGAAAATGTTTAATTATGATCTTAGTCACATGGTGCTTTGATAATAATAAGATTGGGTGCTTTTCATTCTCCGACAGCTGTGCGTTTTTCAATCTTCCTTCTACTCTTAATATTTTGTTATCATCTAAAATTGGACACAAGCAAATGAGACTGCTATTTGCAGGTGGCTCTTTTCCAGCTTCTAAATACTGAATTTCCTTACTGAAGTTCACTTGTTGAACTATCCGAATAATGCAACGTGTTGCGGCTTGAATTTCACTGCTTGATAAAAAGGATGTATTTTTTTCAACACGTGTTACCTTTGAATCGGAGAAGAATCTCAATATCCAAGCAATTATGCGTTGCAACTTGGAAAACGAAGATATTTTTGAAATAACATCAAGTTCTTTTACCATTTCAGAAGCTACAAATGATAAGGTTTTACGTGCTTCTGGTAATTCTTCTTCATTTATGGGAATAGGTTCATGCACGGGAACCTCACTGCTTCTTAACCATAGTGGGCCGTTACACCACAAGTCATGGGACAGTAGTTCTGCAGGAAGTAACTCACGTGATGCACAATCAGCAGGATTTTCTTTTCCGTCCACATGGTTCCAATTCTCAGCTGGTAAAATGGATTGGATTTCAGATACTCTGTTGGCTACAAAGACTTGCCATCTTTTAGGATTTGATCTTAGCCATGACAATACAATTTGTGAATCACTCCATGCGTGCACAGAATCAGGTTTTATATGTAATGCAGCTCTGACTGCCTGTATTAAGTGTGCAAGTAATACTGCAGAAGATAATTCAAGTCTTGGAATCGTGACAGGTTTTAGTGGTGCTACGCGAGTTTTAGCTGTTAAAAGTTTCACATCAATGTTAGAGTTATCACAAGTTTTAACGTAAATAACTGCTGAATAACCCTTTTCTGACGCATCACAAAATCCGTGAAGTTCACATCGAGAATAATTGGGCAAGATTACTTTTCTAGGTATATATATGGAATTTAAGAGTTTGACTTCTTGGCACAAAATTTTCCACTTTTGGTCAATATTTTCTGGTACTGGGTCATCCCATGATAATTGTAATTTCCACAGTTCTTGAAGGATCATTTTAGTTAAAATCACAAAAGGTGCAATCCACACCGATGGGTCAAACAGCGTTGATACAAATGACAGAATAATTCTTTTAGTAGGGACACCTTGATAATTTATATCACTGAAATTACATTTGAACATATCATTATCAGGATGCCATTTGACTCCTAGAACTTTTGTGGCCTCATTGCGCACTACACTATCTATATTATCATTAATTGTGTTTGCTAATCCAGCATTTTTCAATAGTGATGGTTCATTTTTGGACCATTTATGTAGCTCAAACCCACCTTTTTTTAGCATTTTTTGCAAATCATATATCGATTCAGTACCTTCCTGACTATTATCAACACCAGTTAAAACATTGTCGACATAAAAATCTCTTAAAACTATAGTCTTTGCTTTTGGGAAATTAAGACCCTCATCAATTGTTAACTGACTCAAAGTTTTAGTTGCAAGATATGGAGCAGCAGCAGTTCCATACGTGACAGTATTTAAGCGAAAGACTTGTATTTGTTTATCTGGACTATCTCTCCATAATATTCTCTGAAAATCCCTATCATTGTCATGAATTTGTACCTGCCTAAACATCATTCTTATATGAGCTGTTATGGCAATATTATGAAATCAAAACCTTAATAAAATGCAAATTAAATCATCTTGTATTTTGGGACCTACCATTAGAGTGTCGTTTACAGAAACACCTGTTGTTGTTTTAGCACTCGCATCAAAAACTACTCTTAATTTGGTAGTTAAACTAGAATTGTTGTGGTGTGGGATGTAATAATGAATTGAAGTGGATTGAAGTGTAATGGATTGAATGTGACGTAATGGATTGTAATGTATTGTTGTAATGGATTGTTGTAATGGATTGTTGTAATGGATTGTAATTGTTGTAATGGATTGAAGTGGTGTGGGATGTAATAATGTTTAGTTTCTAATTCACGATCTGTATTCGAAACAAAGTCCATGTGACCCAGAGATAAATATTCTTTCATAAATTGAACATATTGGTTGTAAATTTCTGACATGGATATTAGTCTTTTCTCAACATAAAGAAATCTTCTGTGCGCCATTTGGCGTGAATCACCTAAAATATCTCGATCCTGCTTTAATGGTAATGCGACTGAATAGCGACCTGCTTTTTCTCTAAAATGAGAACTCTCAAAATGTTTTTCGCAATGTTTTTCTTCAACTGTTAAAGGTTGCACAGTTGGAATTTTTTCTAATTCCCAGAATGAATTTACTAACTCGTCAGTTTTTGTACTTAAATGATTTACATGTACTGGATCAGTTGCCAGCGTTTCAAAATTTGTAGTACCCGAAATTATCCACCCAAGTCTCGAATTTAAGGCAAATGGAAGGTTAGGTTCACGTTTGACAATTTCCCCAGTCATTAAATGCATAAATACATTTACACCAAATAAAATGTCAATTTTTTGTGACTTGTAAAACAATGGATCGGCTAACATTAAATCACTGAAATTATCGCAAATAACTGAAGGTAAAGACACATAGGGAATATTATCTGTCACTTTATCCATTACGAATGCTGATGTTGATACTCTAAGATCACTTTTGAAGTGAGAAGTGAATAATAAATCGACTTCCCCATTACTCACAGTATTAAATGTTCCCAAACATGACACAGAAATAGAACTATCTTTTACCTTTAATCCTAATTTGCTTACACATTCTCTAGAAATAAATGACTTCTGAGAGCCTGTAGCACATAAACATCTGCATTTTACAAACTCTTGTTTACAATTTTGAACTTTTATTAATGCGGTACATAACAAAGTATGACTCTTTTGATTACTCTTTGCGTTTGATTCATAATGAGAGGCACAGACTGTAGACGAAACATTATCACTCGCTGACTGAACTTTTTTAGGGATAAATTCTTGCGCGTGTGGGGATATACTATTCGTCTGAGTCTTATTCCTTGAATTATTTACCATGTGCAAAATACTATGATGTTTCTTACAGCAATGATGGTACGTATTTAGACTCTTACATTTATTGAGAAAATGCATATTAGATAGGCAATTGAAGGAATAATGATTATGTTTTACGAAATCTACTCGTTGTTGAACAGGCAAATTAAGAAATTTCGAGCTTTTAGCTAAACTATGTTCTTCTTTACAGTAAACACAACCCAAAGTAGCTACAAAAGCATTACTCTTATTTGGAAATACAGATTTAGGTACCTTATTTACCACTAACTTGCTATTTTGAAGAGTTCTTGCGTAATTCTTAAGAAATTCAATTAAGTTCTTAAGTTTTGGAATTTCATTGCTCTTAAGCTGATGTTCCCACCACAATTTTGTAGAAGGATACAATTTTTGCAAAATTAAATAAGTCATTAATGTATCACCAAATTTGTAAATGGTTTGGTTCAATACTTTTAACGAGCAAATGATTTCATAATTGTTATCAACTAGATTTAAAATAGCAATAGATGATTTTGTTTGAATTGTTGGTAAACTCAGAAATCGTTTAATACATGCAAAAATTTGTTCTCTCTTATTTGAATATCTTTCATCTAGTAGATTCCATGCAATTTCAAAATTATTAGAATCCGAATTTTGAATAGACTGAATGACGCGATACGCTTCACCTTTCAATGAAGCCTTCAAATACTTCAATTTTTGAGCATTAGATATAGTCGTATTACTGTTTACGCATGCATTGAAAAGATCTTTAAACGCTATCTATTCAGTGATATTGCCTCCAAAAGTAGGTAATGATAACCTAGGTAATTTAATATTCTCAACAATGTTTTCTCAAATTACACTATCAGATTTGTTTTCACTCTTATGTAACTTAGCATTTTCGATTCTCAGTACTTTTTCACCTTTAAATTTCCACAAATCAATTTTATCTGAGATTTCCTGTGCGCTATCTATCTCACTCTCTAATTGTTTAGATTCTGTAATTAAACTTTCGATTTCCCTATCAAGTTTTTTTAGTTCCGATTCTTTCTTTTTTAACATTTCAATATTTTCTTCTAATTCTGTTAAATTAATCTCACCATCTGCGATTATACTTTCGATTTTCTTAATAAAATTCGTTACACTTCTCCGTAGAGCAGTTCTTTTCGTTTTAAAAGTTGTTAGTTCACTCATTTTTACTTAAATCAAACCCAAAACTAATTCTAAAATATGTTAATACGAAATTTAGTTTAAATCTAAACTATTATTCTCATCACAATTCTACAGTTTTAAATAGGAAATTATTTTTGCACACGAAATATAATGTTCAAAGTTAACTTACCTGACAAGCTGAGGTAATCTTTCACCGCAAAACGACATCACGGCAGTTCAGAAAAATGTTCGATTCTACACTTTTTTTTTCCACTAGCGCTCCACCTCGACGGACAAAGAATGTTTTAGCGTTTTTCAATACACACACACTCTGCTGGTTCTTACATAAAACAACACAATGGACTGTAAAAGCGGTTTATTAACAAACAAGAAAAGCGAGCCATCACACGGCTTTTTCTATAACATTTTTTCACATTTTAAAAAACAAGAAACAAAACAGAACACTGAGTGTTGTCAAACGCGTAAAATAAGTAAAGAAACTTACATGAACTCGGAGCACATGGAACCAAGGAACATGCAGTTTTAGCTCGCTGCAGACGATACTTACATAAATAGGCACTGTACTGCTTTATTGGGGTCTCTCCCGACGGCTTATTTATGTTAGTTCAACCGTATTTGACATTAAACATCGTTATGCGACTTTTGGAGTTTTCCTAAATAAGCCTCTTCTTTTTTCTGAGTTAGTTTGCGACCACAATGATTCGTAATGTAAGCCTCTATTAGTAATGTATGCCATAACGAATGACTGACGACTCGTACCCACTATTCAACTAACCTTGCTGCACCAAAGTATAGTAAGCCTTTGGCACTTGACTTTTAGTAGTAATGTTTTTTGAGGAACTCATCTATAAGCTTTCAAAAATCCGCATAAACTTTGCACTGCTAGAATTTACGTTTTGAGTACATAAAAACTGACGAAAGAACCACATTGCTAGGACGCATCGTTTTCGAGAAAAATACGAAAATAAAAGTTTGACGTGACCTCCAATGCACCGATAATAAGCTTTATGGGAAACATGAACATCGATACTTTCAGTATAACACTTCAGTGTCTAGAAGATATAGTGTGGAAACCGGCTGTTCCCGGAATGTTTTAAAAGGTGCAAACAAAATTGAAGCCAATAAATGTCCAATGATGCTGAACGATAAATGTCGATCGCAGTGACATCTGCTAGCTCTTTGCTATCCGAAATGTTTTTTCAATTTAATTTTTAAACAATGTTTACGTTTGAGCAATTTTTTTACACTTTTTGGAACATCCAGTTGCCAACTATATATTCTAGAAGCTATAATAAAACTATGCTTACATGAGTAGATGCTCGAAATAATCTTGTACGGAACCCTTCATTTAATTACTAATTTGAGAATGATATGAAAAGAGTCCCTAAAATTTCCCTCGATTTTACCGAAAGTGGATGGCTGCAGATGCGGTTCTCATGAAACTTACTGGAGTTATCATAAATATCCCTCTAAGGACTCATTTTACGTTACGGTAACGGTTGATTCTGATAAAAACTTTAGGTATGACGTTACACATACAGATACTAGGATATAATTTTTAGACTCTTAAAACCACTTCTAAACCAATGATTGATATATACGATGGTCCGGCGGACAGTGATGGGATTTGCTTTTGATCTGCTAACCTTTGCAGAAGGTCTGACGTGGCTCTAAAATATCAGAGTTGTACGGAGGGCAATAGAAATTTGACGAGAAAATTAGACTAATTTCGAGAGAGAACGTATGGCCAAAAAACCACGGGTAGAGAAGTTACTCTACCAAAATTTCGACAATCGTGAGAACATTATAAGAGAACTTTGTGAAAGTTCTCTAAGTGTTTGCGTGTGTGTAACTCCGTATGAAATTGTACGTGAACGTAAATAAATTATTGTTTGGTGTAATATAGCCATTCAAGTTTAAAATACGTGTTATAATCCCTCCACACACGTGTTGTTGAATGATAACGAAATTTTATTCAGCAGAAAATTGTTACGGACTTTCGTCGATGCTACGCAAATAGATTGTAATGACTCGTTTAGTCCACGTTGAGTCAAATGTTCCTCATTCTGCGTAGTGTAATTTTGAGCATGTTCTCGGTCGAACATCTTTTATGCGATATATAATATGCATATATTCATATCCATATTTCCAGTAAAATTTATTTTATGTGCATCGGATGTGACGTCAAACTTATCTTTCGCATTTTCTCAAAATAAATGATCTTAGAAGATGCTTCGTTAAACAATTTTTATGTAGTAATAGTGAGGCTTCTCGCTCTCCACAGTTTATGAGATCTTCACAGAACACCCTGTAATACAGGCTTCCATCGATTAATGCAGTTAAGTAATTCCGCGATATAACCGCACTAATCGAAACATACACTGAATTTGAAAAACTGCAATACATCCACAGCAAACTTTCTAAAAAAACCAATATATATAAATAGACAATGTAATAATTTACTAAGACAGGCATGGAATTTCAGTTGAAAAAGTAGTAGCCAGACTCAAATTTTTGCTCGCCACTATTTTTCATATATTCAAACAGTAACGTCGGCCACCACACCTGCCCAGAAAATGAACTATTTATGACAAACAGAATTGAAATGGACTATTGTTAGAAGGAGCTGTCTGTTAAATCCAGAATATTTTACATTCATGAAAAGTATGAACAAATTTTATAATGTTAAAAATTCGGGAGAAAGCTAATAATTTTTACAGTGTTTCAAGCAGCTGAGCTTAGGTGGCGAAACCTGATTCACTTCGCGCAGGAGTGAAGAGCGATCAGATTTGGCCTCGGAAGCGAAAAAAGCATCCTTGGCGCTTGCGCGGCGCGGAAGCGGGGGAACGAATACAAACGGGGGGAGTTCGTTCCTCCATAGGAGAGAAATGGAAGTGTGGGGTGCTGCATTTTTTCTTCGTTTGGAAGGTAAAACGCTTGATTTTAACACTTCCACGTGTCACTAGATTGAGGCATGATTTTCTGAGCGTATACAGTTTGATTTGAAGCACAACATTTCAAAAGACGAAACTTACTCGCCAACCTTAAATATTTGCTCGCCAATGGCGAGCTGGCGAGCGGAAATTTCGAGCTCTGTACTAAGATGTTGTCTTTGATGTATTGCTATTAGAAAGTACATATTGCAGCTTGACTTGAAACTTTACGAGATGGTTATCTGATTTTCTTGAACTTCCATTAGCATAAACATGTGAGCTAATTTAATAAGTAACAATCGAGAAACATTGAAAAGTCAACTTTAATTTTAGTTCTGCATTACTGTAATTATTTAGGTTATTTATGTTAACTTAGGTTAATTTTTAAAAATTTACATAATTTCATTTAAAAGTTATTGTATTACAATTTAATTACTTCAAATGTACATACATTTTAATTAAAAATACTTATCTAATTACCAATTGAACAGTTTCGTCTTCTTTTTAGAATGCATCTAGCGGCAATACAAAATGTCATTTTCTAATCCTCTCTGTATTTGCATACTTCCACTGATGTCTGGATCTACGTATATCTATCAAAAGCTGTCTGAGGAATTCTAAAACTTTGTACAAAACTTTTAACGTTATTTCTTTCCGGCATTTTTTGAGAATTTCATTTTAAAAAACTTCGACGCCATGTTCCTGAAAAAAAAAGGATTAATTTTCTAGTATGCGCATTAATCGAGGGAGCACTTAAAAAAGTTTACTGCACTATTTGAAAGTCGCACTAACTGAAACCGCAGTAGGCGAAGGTTACCTGTACAGGGTTTCTTTCCGTTCATCAGTTTTGCTACAGGCCTCCAAAGAAGGAAAGTTATTTAAATAATACTGAATTTAAAAGCAGCACTTTATATGCTGTCTAGAAATGATTGTGAATATTTATTTTGAAAACGTAATGTAAATGAATACACTCAGAGAATGCAAATTAACACCCCACCCCCTCCCTTAGATAAACGATATTAAAAGAATTCTGCCTCTTAATATCACTTTTATCCATGCATTCTTTCCCTAATTAACCAAAGTATTTCTAATTAATAGGAATACGTTCTTGGTCTGCCGAGATGCTAGTACTCATTTTGATATGGTTTAATCATTTTTCCTAGACATTGCATTCGAAATGAAATAAGGACATTTTCAAGAAAATGCTTTGCATTCTCGGAATTTAAATTAATTTATGAGAATCTTGAGGGAAAAGAAAATGTGTTCTTTATTAGATTTCTTTAACTCTCTCAATCGCTCTCTCTCTCTCTCTCACACACACAGAAAAAAAAACTTTAGAAAAGAGTAGATTTTTTGTGAAATGCAAAATGCTTTTCAAAAACTAAGTTTAAATTTTTCTTTATCTTTTTTCTTTAACCCCTTAAGCGTCGCAATATTTTTATGTAGGCTACTTTTTTAAAATTTCAAACTATTTGATTACCACCACTTTTATGAAGTAGAAATATTCGCCTTATTTAATGGCTGATAAAATGATGCGAGAATAAAGCTAATTTCATTCTTTTAAAAACTGGTGGGAATCAAAGAATCTGAATAAAAAAAGTAAAATACACAGCCCCTGAATGTCACGGGCGCTAGAATTAAGGGGTTAAGGAAAAACTTCATGAAAAAATAAAAAAATGTATTAGAGGAAATATTGTGGGAAATGATGAAAATTCCCATTCGTATTTTGAAAAACAAAACAAAGCAAACAAACAAAAATGTTTTTGCGGATTATTTCTTATCTATAACTTTGTCTCGATGGTTAAGAAGCCGTACTTCATGGCTTCCCGAACATTGTTATGAATGTTAGAACAATTCACATTTTACCACAGGATGGAATTTTGCAGCTCCGGGGGAGAAGAGGCATTATGGATTTCCAGGGGTAATTACTCTTTTTAAACATTACCAAATAGCAAATTTGAAATCTTCCAGTGGAGATATTTTCCTGATCTGGGGGGGGGGGGTCACACGGGTCACCTCCTTAATTCATCGCTGTGTTAGGTGGAAGAATAAACAAACAGACAAACTGAAAAATTGAAGTGATTAAGACTTTTCCACTATACTAGAAGACGTTAAAAAGCTATTAATCACATTTAAACATGTTAAATTGTCATTGATAAAAAGTAATTTTCATTTTTTTATAAAGCAAACAGTAAACAAAGCCTGCAATAAAGTGGCATTTTGTCCATGTTCGTACTTTGTTGTAGTACAAACAAGTTTATTACTTTTTTCCATAAATAGAAGAAAAGATATTCAGACATTTCAAAAAGTCGTAATCATAAAAAATAGCATTAACAATAATCAGACAATAGTTTGATATTCGATGTCTTTTCAATATTGACTACATAAAAAATGACTAAGCTTCATCTAAAATGTCTTTCGCCATTAATACTCTATGTTGTTATGCAAATATTTTTATTAAAATAATAACAAGGATCTAGTTTTTGAGTTTTTATTTATTCAAAAGAATTTTGTCATGTACATGTCAGAACATTTTGTAAATATGTGCATAAAACAGCTAGTTATTGCTTTATGCATAGTTTCTTGCGAAAATTTCTATTTAATAAATAACAAACATCATATTTGTCTGCTTATGTTTACATAAGAAACATTTCCATGCTTCTTTTTTCAAAAGTTGCGCATGGAAAATATTTTATTTTTAAATATATTTAAACGAATTTTAAAGAAATTAAAAATATATTTGATGATTTTTTACCATTATTGCTCAAGTTCTTATACATTTTAAAATTTGTTTTTATAGCTATGCAGTATTTGACATTTCATATGGTAATAATGGATCGTTGAAAACTCTTAATTTCTTAAATTAGAATGCCGGCTTGGTGACTGAAAGAACGAAAATGTTTTCCCAATGCTTCATCATATTTTGCTTCATTTGATGCAGCACTTCTTGCTGCATCAGTCTTTCCTTCATCATTTATGAAATAGTGTAGTGTAGTCACTTGAAAATATCTGAGTAGAATGGTTTAGGAGAGATCGTGATGCAAGCTATCATCCTACGAACATGCGGGGAATCGACCATTTTCGTGGTCATGGAATCTTTATTTTGAACGACATCATGTTGGACAGCTGAACGCCATTGCAAGTCTTTCATGAACATTTTGATGCAGTTGTTGTGACCGCAACCCTCGTTATATAAGGATGAAGTTCATGAATCTTATTAAAAACTTTTCTGGGACTCTGATTATGCAGACTTGATTAATGGGAGCGAAAACACATGTAGCTGATAAGGATTTCAATACATATTCTATAGTTTTGTCCATAGTCAAACTATAAATTCATTCTTTGACAAGGAATGAAAAAACAAAAATATACAAAAGTTACTCGATTTAGAAGTAAACAAGTTAAAACAAAATCACGTGTAATACAACTGACACTGATGACATTTTTTCTCAGGAACTACTGAAGGGATTTCAATACTTATTTTAAGTAGTTTTAGCAGATGTTAAACTATAAATTGATCTTTTGGCCAAAAAAAAATACAATAGTCGCAAATTTGCAAAACAGCAAAATGTATTTTTTTAATTAACCATTTAAATTTTGAATTACTTATTTTTATTTCTTGCCAATTAACGATCCCATTTTAGTTTTCCTACTGGCAAAAGGATGAAAAAAAGCAATGAAAACACTTCAGAAGTTTTCGAGAAAAGGTACTTTTGTGTCGACTATTTTACATACGATTTCGAAACTGTTATCGCCCCTTAAAGTATGATAATGCGAGACTACACGCAGCATAACTTGTCGATGATTTTCTTCAGCAGTATTGCCAATTTAGCAAAATTTTTTATTCAAAATATCCACCAAAAAATCCGAATAGTAAGTTTAGTTTTATTTAATGACAAACATTTATTGATTAAATATAGCAAAAAAATATATACTATTCCAAAATTCTAATAGGTATTTTGAATAAAAAATTTGCTAAATTTGCAACACTGTTCTTGAGGAAGAAGATATTCGTTGTATGGATTTGCTCTCTAAGTTGCCGGATATTAATTCTATGGACTATATTCCAAATCTGAGTTCGACGCTGAACAAATCCCGTGGTACCGGTAATTTACCCAAAGAACGTTTAACTGATAAGAAGCTGTTGCAAAATGAAAAGGAACCACCAGATGGCGCTAAGCGCGTAGAACGATTTTGACTGACTGACTGTTTTGTTTACTTTTTCGTTTGTACACAGCTTGTCGTGTATTCGTTCTGTATCGTCATTAAGTGTGTCTACTTGTCCAATAAATAATCTTCATTAGTAAAAGATGTTTCTACCTTTAAAGAAGCTAACAGAACACGAACCAGAAAATTAGGTGAGACCAAACCTTTTATTTACTTTTATTGTCTTGTATATGATTTAAGAAAGTTACGAATATCTCTTTTATGGTGCCGAAATACCCAAGAGCTGAAATTAGAAAATGGCGCAACCTAGCGAATTAGATAAATCAAAAAGCATGCGTAAGTCTCTTAGAACACCTTTAACGAAGATTATTAACAAAATAACTGAATATTTGGCAGGAGACGAAATAGATATTGACGAAATTGAAGATCTAAAAATTCAATTAATCGAGAATGCAGAACAAGTTTACAAATTAGATTCAGAAATTCAGAAACTTCTAGATAACTTAGATACACTCGAAAAAGATGTATCATTCAGTCAAGAATATCGCGAAAAAATTACAAAAACGAAAGCTAAAATCGATCGATATTTAAAGCGTAATGTTCCTAACGAAAGTAAAATAAACTCTTATATTCTATTGTCCACAGAACCTGATGAATTAAGGAATTATTCTCACGTAAGATTGCCAAAACTTACAATACAACCTTTCGATGGGAAATATGAAAATTGGCAGGAATTCTGGGGGCAATTTGAAGTGGCTATACATTAAAATGCAAAGTTAACTAATATAGAGAAGTTAAATTACTTAAAGAATTTCTTGACAGGAACAGCTTTAAAATGTATTCAAGGTTTAGCTTTAACACAAAATAATTACGATATCGCGATCGGATTGTTAAAAGAAAGATTCGGAAAAAATGAATTAATAATACGATCGCATGTAAACAAGCTTTTAAGCCTACATCCTGTAAAATCTGGAGCGAATTTAAGAGAGCTTAGACAATTGCATGATACTAGTATTATTCAAATCAGAAGTCTCGAAACAGCCGGGGTAGAATTAAATAATTATGGGGGAATCTTATTCGCTATTTTAGTCAAATTAATCCCCGAAGAAATTGTGCTCGGATTTAATCGTTCTGCTGAAGCCGAAGATTCTTGGAACTGTGCCAAATTATTAGAATTTCTAAAACATGAAATCGAAACGCAAGAAAAAACGTATATGTTTCGAAATGATGAAGTATTTAAAAAGAATAAAATTAAAGAATTATAGCTTATCGAAAACATGAAACTCATAAAAATATACCCGCCGCAGCTGCATTAAATGCTCTTATCAAGAAAGACTGCTTATTTTGCGCAGGGGAACACGAGAATTTTAATTGTCCCTTAACCATTAATGAACGAAAATCGAGTCTTTTACGAAAAGGTTATTGCTTTCTTTGCCTTTGCAGATCACACTTATCAAAATTTTGCCGCGAAAAAATGCGGTGCAAGATTTGTAGTCGAGGACATAATGTTTTAATTTGTGACGAAACTGAAAAGCAAAATAACAAAAAGGAAAGCGTCTCAAAGTCTCCCGAAAGAAAAAATGATTCCAATGTTCTGAATTGCGCAAAAACTGCAGTAAACGAAAATGTATTTTTACAAACAGCTGTCACCTTTTTGAGTAATAATTCTCAGGAAACAAAAATAAAAATTATCATGGATTCGGGGTCGCAAAATACGTTCATCGATAAAACATTATCTCGTAAATTTAATTTAGAAGTTATAGGAAAAGAAAAATTAGCAATTTATGCTTTTGGGTCAAAACCAAAGAAATGTATTGTAAGAAATAGGGTAAAGGTAAATTTAAGAAGCATTTATGATCCGAAGAAAATTATTTCGATTGAAGCAATTGAAACATCTTCCATATCGGAAGCTGAAATTCAAGGTCCTAGTAAAGAAATTCACAAATTTTGTAATGAAGCCAAAATACAGATAGCTGATATTGAAGGGTCTGAAAATTTAAGGGTGTCTCTATTAATTGGGTCAGACTATTTCTGGAAAATTGCTACAGGATAGGTCAAAAGAGTTTCCGGTGCTTTAGTAGGAATGGAAACGAAACTAGGTTATGTATTTAATGGTTCTGAAGCAAAACGCAATGATTTTAAGGATATTAGCGTAATGAATGTTATAGTGCGTAATCAAAATTTAGAAGAATCAGACATTTTGAAAAGATTGTTCGATTTAGAAGGTTTGGGAATATCGCGTAGTGACAATCTGAATGAAGATGACGAAGTTATGAAAGAATTTGAAAATTCTACGAAACTAAACGAAGGGCGCTACCAAGTTAAACTACCATGGAATGAACATTCCGTGTCGCTACAGGACAACTGTAGTAATGCTAACAACCGTTTGCGAACACTTGTTAAAAGATTTAAGAAAAATCGAAATTTTCATAGTCAGTACAAGGACATTATTTCAAAGCATCTAATTCAAGGAATAGCTGAAAGGGACAATGAAAATGAATGTGGTGATAATCCTAAGATCTATTACATGCCACATCACGCAGTAATACGCGAAGATAAAATAACGACGAAGATGGGAAAGTGTTCGATGCCTCCTCGAGTGAACACAATTTTCCATCCCTTAATGACTGCTTGAGTCCAGGTCCAAATTTAACGCCCGATATCCTAATACTTCTTTTGCAGTTCCGTCTGAATAAGGTTGCCATAACGGCAGAGATAGAAGGTGCATTTTTGCAAATTGCCTTGGCGCCAGAAGAAAGAGACACAGTTAGATTTCTATGGTTTACGGAAGATTTAGACGCTGAACCCGAAGTTTTGAGGATGACGCGTGTAATTTTTGGAGCAAGATCGAGCTCATTTTTACTGAACGTGACAATTAAACATCACATCAAGAAGTATAGGGATATTTATCCAACTGCCTTCAGTGTTTTGAACAGTAGATTGTATGTAGACGACCTTATACACAGTTTAGAAGACACAGATTTAGCTTACACCATCCACGAACAAATAAGGCTCATTTTGGGAGAAGCAGGCTTTAATATGAGAAAATGGAAAACAAATGTACGCTAATTGCAAGATCGATTTAAGGAAGAAGTTAACGATGAATCCACGTTATGCAAGGTCCTTAGCTATTGCTGGAATTCAGCAGATGATGTCTTAAGCGTTGATAGTGATAAACGTTTAAGGGATAAGGATATGACAGAATTAAAATTTACGAAGAGAAGCGTAATAAAAACTATGGGAAGAATCTACGACCCGTTGGGCTTAATATCACCATTTGCAGTTCGAGCTAAAATACTGCTGCAAGACATATGGAAGAAAAAACTCAATTGGAATGATGCTTTACCAACCGACTTAGCAAAAATATTTCAAGATTGGTGTGAAGAATTGTTTTATTTGAAACAGATATCTGTACCAAGACATCTATTCTCAATGAAAGGAATGGAAGAACTTACGGATTGTCAATTTCACGTCTTCGTAGATGCCAGCAAACGAGCTTACGTTTTTGCATCTCTGACGGAATTTTCCATTCGAATTCAGTCACTTCAAAGACTAGGGTTGCACCAGTTAAAGAAATAACTAGGTCGAGGTTACAGCTTCTTGCTGCACTTATAGGAGCCAGATTGTTCGATCATATTCGACTACATTTAAGTATACCGAAGGATACGAAGACTATATTTTGGTCAGATTCCACGATTTTTCTTCACTGGATCAAAAATAATTCTCGAAAATTGAAGATGTTCGTCAAGAACAGAGTAGATGAAATCAAGAAAATATCTGCTCCTGATTGTTGGAATCACTGTCCTGGAAATGATAACCCTGCTGATACGTTAACACGAGGTGAAAACGTAACCAGTCTAAAGGACCCAGAGCTTTGGTAGTTTGGGCCACCGTGGCTAAGTAAGTGCGAAAGTCAATGGCCACAATCCATCGTTCATACCGATCAGGAAACCAACTTAGAAAATAAAGAATATGAAGTGGTGAATATGCTCCTGACAACGAAACTTGAAGCTCTTTTCGATATCCGAAGATTCAGCAAACTTAAACAAATATTACAAATTACTGCGCATGGATTCAAAGATTCATCCACAATACAAGGAATCTTAAGAGTAAGATAAGTGGTCCCTTGGCTACAGAACTTGAATTTGCCGAAAAATACTGGATTAAACTTACACAAATTGAGCATTTTCCCGAAGAATATTCAGCGCTGACGCAAAGAAAACCGGTACCAGCAAACTCAGTTATTCGACCGTTCAATCCAATTTTAAGTGAAAGAAAAATAATCTTGATTGGTGGACGATTACAGCAAGCTAATATCTCATACCACGAAGCTCATCCAGTTTTAGGCCCTAGTACATCTCATTTATCAAATCTTATCATCAAAGAATGTCATGAAAAAACAAGGCATGGTGGTGTATCGGAAACTTTAAAACACAACTCAGAGAAAAAACTTGGATATTAAAAGCAAGACAAAGAATCAAGATTTTGATATTTAGATGCAATTTATGTGAAAAACTTCGTGTTAAACCTGCCACCCAGATTTCTGCACCTCTACCTGCCGACAGAATAAATGAAGCCTATCCATTCCAAGTTACAGGCCTAGATTACTTAGGTCCGTTGTACATTAAAGATCACAATGATACTAAGAAAACCTACATATTGCTCTTCACATGTGCCGTAATAAGAGCAGTACACCTAGAATTAACTCCGGACTTGACCACAAAAACATTCATTCAAGCGTTCCGAAAATTTGTAGGAAGACGAGGAATATGCAGCACTATCTACAGTGATAACGCGAAAACGTTCCGTAAGGCAAAACGAGAATTAAATTTACTATGGAAGATTATGAAAAATGAAGAAGTGAAAAATTTGTTTAGTGGATTGTCCATCAAATGGAGTTTCATAGTTGAAAGTGCAGCTTGGTGGGGAGGTTTCGGGGAGCGTCTTGTAAGATCAGTTAAAATGTCTCTAAAAAGAATTCTTGCAAAAACTTCAGTTTCCTTTCAAGAATTGGAAGTAATTGTGATTGAAGTAGAAGCCATTCTCAATTCTAGACCTCTCACCTATGTATTCAGCGATCCGCGTGAGCCAGAACCCCTCACACCTGCCCATTTCTTAATTGGCAGAAGATTGTTAACTCTGCCTCAATCAAAGATAACAGTTCCCCAATCCAATGAATATCAAATAATATGAAAATGAGAAAATATCAAGAAAATATTTTGACTCAAGTTTGGAAACGATGGAAATCCAATTATCTGTTAGAATTGAAATCTGCTCACCAGCACAAACAGGTTGACCGACCAAGTGAACTTAAAGAAAACACCGTCGTTCTTATAAAGGAAAACACCCCACGCCTCATATGGAAAATGGGTGTTATAATCCAGACTCATCCTGGACGTGATGGTCGGACAAGAGCATGCACAGTGAGGTTGCCAAACGGAGCCATCATCAGAAGACCGGTGCAGCTTCTTTGCCCACTTGAACTTTCAACACTTTCGTCTCCAGACGAACTTCGCCCGGCGGAAGTTGTTGCAAAATGAAAAGGAACCACCAGATGGCGCTAAGCGCGTAGAACGATTTTGACTGACTGACTGTTTTGTTTAATTTTACGTTTGTACATAGCTTGTCGTGTATTCGCTCTGTATCGTCATTAAGTATGTCTACCTGTCCAATAAGTAATCTTCATTAGTAAAAGATGTTTCTACCTTTAAAGAAGCTAACAGAACACGAACCAGAAAATTAGGTGAGACCAAACCTTTTATTTACTTTTCTTGTCTTGTATGATTTAAGGAAGTTACGAATATCTCTTTTAGAAGCGAAGCTACTACTACAGTCCTTAGAATACATAGTGTTGAAACTGGCTATCTCAGTAATTCTTTAGAAAGTGCTAAAAAATTGTAGCCAATAAATGTGCAACGATGCTGTACGATAATAGGGCGATCGCAGCGACATCTGCTAGCTCTTTTCAACGTAAACATTGTATTGCAAAAATTTAGTAAATACCATATGTATTTTGAAGAGTTATAAGTTAATAATCAAGTAATGATATAAAATAAGTTGCAGGATATCTTTTAAGAGGATAACTACATATCATCATTGCTAAATCGCTTGAGTAATGAAACGGAAACAAAGGATTTGGTTTTGGAAAAATGTGAAAATTACTCAAAAGAGGAAGAAGATGCAAATAAGGAAATTTTTATTCAAAGAAATTTCTAAATCACAAATGCACGTACACATATAAAATTAGTTCTGCTGTATACATTCATGATACTGCAAATTGATTATTGTTATTATTATTTGAAATTCATCAAACAAATGCTACTATTGAATGTATTTTAAAAGTTGCATTTTATTTATCATTGCACCTAGAGAAAATTGAAAGATATGTGTTAAATTACTTTAATGAAAATGGAGAGCCAAAAAAAAAAATGAAAGCAGCAATATTAAATATTAAAATTACATCGGAACAATCACTTTATTGATATGATAAAGCATTACATGTTTGTAAAATATTTTTGTGCATTTTAATTGTTTGTGCATTTAAATGACAGGTCTTTGTTTACTAAAGTATAGTCTTGTGATAATTGTGCTAGTTTATATGTAAAATATAAAATTTGAATCAGCAACTCGCGTGGTTATTGGAGATATTTTGAGGAGTTACAAAACCTTAAAAATCATTGTAAAACCTGTTGTAAAACAGATTAAAAAAAATCATTTATTTATTTTTCACAATTTGTGTGAGTAAGTTTGGCAAAAATATTTCCTATTTGCATTTTTACTGTCAGGGAATTAAAAAAATACCCAAATTTTATCCATTCATAGCAGGATCTTATTAATCTGGTGTATATAGCAGAGTAAGGAAGGGTATATAAACATAATATGGAGTAAATGGCGAATAATGAACGCCTTTAAGGATGTTTTTTTTTATAATTTAAGCATTCAAAATACTTGCCATCAGCCGAAACGTTTCTCAAATTGATTCTTATACATTGTTTAAGTTTAAAAAATCTAGCAGAATTCACTGCGATTGAACTCTTCTCGTTCATCATCGTTGTACAACTATCGGATTCAATTTTTTAGCACTACTTTGTAGCCGGTTTCCACACTATTTATTCTGGGCGCTGTACTACAACTGCTTTACCCCATGAAATGTTTCGCTGGCAGGCTGGGATTTGCATTACGGCTACGGAGCCTTCCCTGTTTTACGATAGACGTTATTTGCCTTGACCACCTGATCGTGACGTAGATGAAATTCCTCCATTGAGCATGTCTGGGATGCTCTGCGAACCTTCACTGCATAACGTCAACTCTCTCCCAATATCCTCCAAGATCGCGCTTTTTAGATGAAGGGATTTGTTGCCACAAGTTATCAATAACAACCCCATTTCTAGTAAGAGGGCTTGCTTATTGTTCAAATTGTATTCACATGTTAGTTTAGGAGATATGGTGCTTCATATGTTGACCATTTTTAATCTGGTGTGCATATTACAATTTTTTTTCTTTTCATCTTGTTATGTTGCTGTAAGATGTCTTATAACAGGCCTGTGTAACCTTTCAGTAAGCAACGGCGCACAGCGGGGAATTTGGCAGCCGGCCAAAAATATTTCTTCATTAAAAAATGATTGAACGTTTATATTTTATTAGTTTATCATATTTTTACATTTTTATAGTAATTTTTCTTTGGAAAGTTTTTTGTATATACAGGGTATGTGAAAATCATTGTAACACATAACACTAACTTTAATTATAATAAAATATTAATGATTAATTCTTTCGTTGCAAGTGTATTTTATCCATCAATATAAACCTAATTTTTTATACAGAACAACTCAAATTTAAATTTTTGAAATCATATTCTAATTCGTTTAAAAAATTTGGAGATATATTGTTTTATATATAGATATAGATTATTAGATTTTTACGTTTTTTCTGCATGCGTCTTTGAAAGTTCTGAAATCGATTTTAAATTACATCATATTTGATTTAAAAAAAAAAAAAACTGTATCAACTTTAGAAAGCTATCTTTTTAAGTATTTTTACACCTTAATGTTTTCTAAAAAGGAAATTCTCCATTTACGCTTTTGCAGAGTAAATCAATAATGTATTGAACACAGGTATTTATAATTCACATAAATTATCTATTTAATTTAAGCAAAATATTACAAATATTATATTATATATATATACATGAATATATACATATATATTTATATACATATATATATATACATATACATATATATTTACTTATTTGATAACTAAATCGAATGTTATTCATCAGATGATGTAAAATTGTCATCGTAATTGTTTTCTTCACTACACGATTCTATTTGAATTTGATGGAGTGTATAGTACTAAAATGTTCAACAGGAATAAGTAGTCCTAAAGCCTTTAAAAATGATTAAGATTTTTTCACTTGGTACACGTTTCATACAAGATAAGAGTGGATCTTAACTGAGCAGTTACCAGTTTACAATATCCACGTTACACGATTTCTCTTAAACTTCGACTCTTTAGATTCTAGATATCCTTTACAATCGCAATTCTTATGGATTGGCAAAATCTAGGCGTGGAAGACGTTACATTTTGCTAAGCAATTTTTTCTTTCTTTGACTGAACAGTAATTTGGAAAAGTACAAATGATTTTCCAAAAAAGATTCCATCAAAACTGACAATTTTTTGAGCCCTTTTTAGGTGCGTTCGTAATTATATAAATACGTAGCACCTATAGTCGTCGTTTGGTCCGTCCGTCTGTCCGTCTGTCTGTCCGTCCGTCTGTCTGTCTGTCCGCATATAACAACGCAAAAACTACCCAACCAAATGGTTTGCAATTTAAAATATATTATCTTTGCAGAATTTTGTCGAGACATTTTAAATTTTATTAAAATCGAATCAAAACTTTAGGAGATATTAATAAAAATATTTATTAAGAAATTTGATTTTTTTTTTTTAAATCGGTGCTTTTTTGTTATAGGAGCTTCCGAAGTTTAATCGTCAAGCGACCGAGATACTTATTTTACAGCGCCTAGAATACATAGTGTGGAAACCGGCTACAAAATAGTACTAAAAAATTATATCCAATAAATGTACAACGTTGCTGAAAATATTAGGATGGGTTCGCAGCGCCATCTGCTAGCTCTTGACATTGTATTAGAATGTTTCGGCTGGTGGTAAGTATTTTAAATACTTAAATTATATCATTTTCTCCTCTGACTTAGTGATTTTTATAAGTTTTTTTTTTTAATTATGAAAGAATGGCTAAAAAACGTGATACGCATTTTTTTTGTCTCTGGTTGCAACATTATCGTAGGCTTCGTAGGAGCACCGTTGCACATTTATAGGCTACAACTTTTTAGCACTTTTTAAAGCATTACACCATTTGCCGGTTTCCACACTATGTATTCTAGGCGCTGTACTTATTTTAATACAGAAATTAATCTGCAGACGATATAATTCATTTCCTAGAATTAAAAATCATCAAGATCTGAATATTTATATAACTAGCTGATACATATATATCTGAATATTTATATAACTAGTTAAGATATTTGTATGAAAAGTGTCATAAAATATATACTTAACTAGCTGTTTAACCCGTTCTACGCACGGGATATCATGAATTTAATTCTAAAACGTGCGTACGAACGCACCTCGTTTGTAACGTTTGACGTACAATTTCCAACTTGTTTATATTCCCTTTGTTCAAAGCCGGCACATCCTCACTTTCAATTTTACACAGAGTTCGTCATCATTCATTGTCTCAGCAATTTCTTTCAGATGAAGAAGCGTGTAATGGTGCCGTCTCATAAACGTTGCAACTGAACTTCTCTAGATATCTCGGTAACTTTTTAGGAGTAGGAGTCCTTATTTGGGTAATATATATTTCCATTTGTAGCAAATTATAGGACGGATATGTTTTCTTATGTGAATGACTGACTTTTTTATAATGCATTTTGCAGATATTTGCTTCAACAAACATAGATAACGCCTAAACAGTCGAGAGATTCCAATAAATTGTTTCATGATAATTATATAACATCTGTTTATTTTTAGCTGCAAGATATAGACCTATGTCATTTCTTTAACTTCTTTAAAAGCATTCCCGTGTCCAGTAACATACTGTTGTGAGCTCGGGGTTCGAAAGGACTGATGCCAATATATAAGAACAATAAAAAGGCTTTATTCACTATAAACAGTGCAATAAGATCACAAATATCTTCTGAAAATTACAAGATATTCAGTAATCTTCAAATCCAATAAAAGCTAAGCAAAATTTCACACAGAAACAATACGTTCAATACGACGTATCAACGACAAAATCGATCCGAGAAACACAGTTCTCAATGCAAAGCCTCTCGTATGAATTCAATCGCAGTTGACAGACAACTAACTGGACTGGTGGAGGTCCCTTATATAGGCTTCAGAGATCTTTCCAGATTATTCCAAAGCTTTCGGATGCTAGAAATTACCAGAAAGTGCTTTAACTTTCGATAGAGAACCAAAGCGAGAAAGGATCCCAATGTACAGGTATAAGGGGGGGTGGTTGCACAAAAAGTCGCCAAATCCGTCGCCAACTTGGCGACATTTGGCGATATATCGCCGAATTTGGCGACAAAAATAAGTCGCCAAAACCATCGCCAACTTGGCGATAAACCCATTCCTTGGCGATTTTATCATAGACTTCCATTATAAAGATGAGGGTGTAAGGTTGTTTTCCTTGCAAACCATCTGAGGCCTTTAGCATTGAGTTACATGATGCTCAATAGGAAATACATTAATAATACTGCAATTTTCACAATAATAAAATAAAATAAATTTAAACAAATGGAATATTTACAGATATATACAAAATTCATAACATTGCCCCCCTCTCAAGGACTGCACGTCCCGGGCAGTTCAACCTTTGATCGGAAAGCAAACCCGTTACCAACAAATGCTATACTATTCAAAACACATTCATAATGCTGAATTATACAAAATATACACTTATTTAAAAATAAAATAAAATTAAAGCATAGACATTATTACATACAAGTATTTAAATAATAATAACAATAATAATGATAATGCTAAGCAAAATAAATAATTACATTAATTTATATACAAGACCATGGTCATACTAATTTACATTACTTACATTACACTATTTACAATCAATGAACTAAGTACTATGGCCATAGTATGGAGCCAGCCTGTCGTAATGAACGACTCTAGGCTTCGAACTTGGTGACTTTCGGATCCGAATTACAACATCGTTCAGTCTGTTTAGGACTGTATAAGGACCCTCCCAGTGCGATTGCAGTTTGGGAGAAAGTCCTTTACGTCGAGTCGGATTATAAAACCAAACCTTGTCACCTTCTTTGAATTGATGTCCCGTGGCTTTCGTGTCGTACCTGGTCTTCATCTTCTCCGTCTGTATATTGATCCGCTCTCGAGCCAAGTTGTGGACGTCTTCAAATCGTGCCTGGAGATTCTGAACGTATCCCTCTGGCGATGAAGGCGCATCTGGAGGGCGACCAAACAGCAGATCACAAGGTAAACGAAGATCACGACCGAAAAGCATCTGAGACGGGGAATAGCCGGTTGTTTCATGGACGGCGCTGCGATAGGCGAGAAAAAACAAGGGAAGTTTTTGGTCCCAGTCTTGCTGGTTTCTTGAGACTAGAAGTGAGAGATTGTTGAGGATGGTACGATTAAATCTCTCAACCATGCCATCCGACTGCGGATGTAAAGGCGTCGTCCTAGTTTTGTCCATTCCGAGAAGTTGACAGAGACCCTCAATCACAGCAGAGATGAAATTTCTCCCCTGGTCAGAATGCATTTGAAGAGGGACTCCATACCTTGATATCCACTGGTGTACCAAGGCATCCGCAACCGTAGAAGCTTCTTGATCAGGGATGGCATAAACTTCAGGCCATTTTGTGAAATAATCCATGACAACAAGGAGGTATTTGTTGCCATCAGCACTTCTTGGCAGAGGACCTAGGATGTCAAGGGCGATGCGTTCAAAAGGTGCTCCTACATTGTAGAGACGTAGTCTTCCTCGGCTACGTTTCTTTGGTCCTTTCCGAGCTGCACATGCATCGCAAGATTTGCACCATTGTTCGACGTCAGCTCTCGCTTTTCCCCAGAAGAAGCGCTCTCGGACTCTGTGTAATGTTTTCATGACTCCAAAATGGCCACCAGCGGGACTGCCATGTAATTCCTTGAGGACCTCTGGGATTCGGGATCGAGGAAGTACCAACTGCCACCGAGATGTCTTCCCATCTTCCGATTCGAATTTTCGGAACAGGACACCATTCCTGACGTGGAGAGAGTTCCAAAGAGCCCAATATTGCTTCGTCGTAGGACTGTAAGTCGAGATGTCTTTCCAACTGGGCTTCGTGCTAGAAGATTCTAATAACTCCAAGATTGGTTTGATCTCAGAGTCTGCTATTTGATCTTCTCGAATCTTCTCATCACTCCAGGGATCTGGTGGCGTCAATAGTGAAGTCTTCGTCTGACGTGTGACATATTCGGAATTATACTTGCTCTCCGCTCTGGAACAATAGCGACAGCTCTCGGGACACGGTCTTCTTGATAGGGCATCGGCGTTTCCATGCGATGAGCCTTTGCGATGCCTGATGTCAAAGTCGTATTCCTGGAGTCGTTGTATCCATCTGGCTACTTGGCCCTCTGGGTTCTTAAAATTCATCAGCCATGTTAGGGATGCGTGGTAAGTACGAAGGAGAAATTTCCTGCCATAGAGATAGTGATGGAAGTGTTCTATGGCTTTCACTATAGCTAATAACTCCTTACGAGTGACGCAATAATTCCGCTCTGGTTTCGATAAACATTTGCTCCAGTATGCTACGACTCGTTCTTGGCCATCTATTTCTTGGGAAAGTACAGCGCCGACACTTTCCTGACTGGCATCCGTGTTCACAATGAATTGTTTGTCGGGGTCTGGATAGGTAAGGACTGGAGAGGATGTGAGAGCTTCTTTCAGCCGCTGGAATGAATTGTCGCATTCTTGTGTCCATAGAAACTTCTGTTTGCTTTCAGTGAGCCTATGCAAGGGTCTTGCGATGTTGGAGAACCCCTGTACAAACTTTCTGTAATAAGTGCATAGTCCTAGAAAGCTTCGCAACTGATGGACATTTTCCGGACGTTTCCAGTGCTTTACTGCAGACACTTTTTCAGGATCTGTTCGAACACCTTCAGCTGAGATGATGTGTCCTAAATAGTTTACTTCTCGTTGGAAGAACTTGCATTTCAAAGGCTTCAGCTTTAAATTCGTCGCTCTTAGTTTCGTTAACACTTTTCGAATATTCTCTAGATGTTCTTCAAACGTGCGGCCACCAATGATGACGTCATCTAGGTAGATGAGACAAGCTTCAAAAGTCAGACCTTTTAACACTGTCTCCATGAGGCGCTCGAACGTTGCTGGAGCATTGCAGAGCCCGAACGGCATAACTTTAAATTGCCAAAGTCCTTGTCCAGTAGTAAATGCGGTCTTCTCTTTGTCATCAGGATGGATCTCTACTTGCCAATATCCACTCTTCAAATCCAGCGTGGAAAACCATTTATGTCCTGAAAGAGTATCTAGCGTGTCGTCTATTCTTGGTAGAGGATAGCTGTCCTTCTTCGTGATATCGTTAAGTTTACGATAATCCACACAAAATCTTGTGGAGCCATCTTTCTTTCGGACCAACACGATGGGAGAGGCCCACGGACTTGATGACGGTTCGATGATGTCACTATCCTGCATCTCTCGTAAGAGCTTAGAAACCTCTTCTTGTTTTGCGAACGGCAAGCGTCTTGGATGCTGTTTAATCGGTGGATGGTTGGCAGTATCAATTCTATGACGTGTCAGTGAAGTGCGCCCTATATCACTCTCGTTTTGTGAAAATACATCCTTAAATTCCTGGAACAGTCTTTTTGCGGCATGTTTCTGTTCAGGAGATAAATTTTCATTTCGTCCAATTACAGGTGTTAAACTTGTAGGCGGCTCCGATAACGTCAAGCTCGGGTCTTTGCAAACACAGGTAACTGGAGCACAGGTTGCAAGCACTTCACCTTTCTGGATAATTCTAGACTTTTCACTTACGTTCGCAATCCTCACAGGTATCACATCTCTCGACAGATCTACCAGCGCTGATGCTATTAGCACTCCCTTTGGGCTCTTCTCAGGATATCCAGTCAAGCCATACTGGAAAATTCTTTCGTTTCCAGTTAATCCACGTATCATCATCTCGGTCCGAGGAGGGATGATAACATCTGCCTTGGCTGTGATCCGTTGAATAGACCCGGACTCATTTCCAAGTTTGAAAATAGTCACATCTTCTTGAGCAGAGCGTAACTCATTATTCTTAAAATCCAGTGTAAATCCTTGCTCTTTTAAAAAGTCCAGTCCGAGTATGAAAGGGTCTGAAATATCGGCCACATAGACTGTATGATGGTAAGCGGCGTTCCCAAACTTTATTTTCAATTTCATTCTTCCATGTATGTCGATCTTATCCCCGGTCACGGTTTGGAGGATAACACGGGGCGGAGTCCAGAGGAGCTTTTCTTTTAGCCGCTGAGCTAGATCTTTCCGGATGATGGTCACATTGGCTCCTGTATCGATGATCATATTACAGGGCAAATCATTCACACGCCCGACTATAAAAACTCCGTTCTTGCCGCAACTTCTTGCAGAAATTTGACACACTTGATAATGGGGCTTCTCAAAATCTGGCAACCTCCGCCCCGCGAGATGGCCATTAATTAGTTTTCCTGCTCCGCCGTTCGTGCGGAGCTATTACCTTCTGTGCTGGGTCGTTTTAGGCAGTTTCTTTGAATATGACCTTCTCCACCGCATTTCCAGCACTTGATTTTTCTTCCAGGTTTGTTGTCCATCAAGGAGTATATATGTCTCATCACGTCCTTCATCTGCTGCTGTAAACGCTCCACAGCTGTATCCGACGTCTCAGGCATGTTGGCTACTCGCACAAAGTGCCGATCTTTCCTTGTAGCTTGCTGGGCTGCCTCGAATTTTAGGGCATAAACTAAAGCCTCTTTTATGTTATTGAGATCTGCAATCCGGAGTTGTTTCTGGATCTCAGAGTCACGCACACCATCGATAAAATGCTGTAGAGCTAAGCTTTCTCTAATTTCAGTCGGACAGTCAGGATAAGCAAGATGGGAAAGTCTCTCGACATCCGTAGCAAGATCTTGCAGGGATTCAGTGGATTTCTGCTGTCGAGATTTGAGCTGGAGTCTGCTATATTCCTTCATGCATTTCTCGCCAAAGCGCAATTCTAAGGCACTGACGAGCGTTTCAAAATCCAGCGGTTCATTTGCAGGCAAAGTCTGTAAGACGTCGGCAGCATCAGCTCGTAGAGAAGCAGCTAACTGGCAAGCTTTTGTCTGGGAATCCCATCCATTGGCGTCCGCTACGATCCCAAATTGTGTCTTAAAAACTGGCCATGAGGATTTTCCGTCATAGGTCGAGAGTTTAATAGAGGCCCGAGGAAGCATAGCTTGATACTTGACATCTTCGGGATAGTTTTCGGCAGTTATCTTTTGTTTGTTCACATTTTCCAACTCCTTTTCTACACTCTCAATTCTTTCTTCGACGGTCTTGGCGATCTTTTGAACTTTTTCTTCTACTCTTTCTTCAACGGTCTCGGCGATCTTTTGAACTTTTTCTTCTACTCTTTCTTCTACGGTATTGGCTGTCCTTTGAATTTCTTCTACTTTTCCTTCTATTTGTTGAAATCTTCCTTCAACTTTGTTTTCCACGCCGTCAATTCTGTCATTTAAAGATGTTATTTTATCCTCTATTAAGTCTTTCAACTCTCCAAGGTTGGTTGACATATCCTTCTTCATTTCATCTTTTAAGTCGCCAAGGTTGGCAGTCATTTTTTCATCCATCTCGCCAAGATTTGCAGTCATTTTCTCATCCATCGCTGACATTTCCTTCTTCATTTCATCTTTTAACTCGCCAAGGTTGGCAGTCATTTTCTCATCCATCGCTGACATATCCTTCTTCATTTCTTCTTTCATCTCGCCAAGGTTGGTTGACATCTCAGCCTGATTCGCAGCTAATTTTTCCAATAATTGTTTCAGTTCACCCTCCATTGCTCTGGTGATCGGCATTCAACCCCACTCCTGACACCAAATGTTGTGAGCTCGGGGTTCGAAAGGACTGATGCCAATATATAAGAACAATAAAAAGGCTTTATTCACTATAAACAGTGCAATAAGATCACAAATATCTACTGAAAATTACAAGATATTCAGTAATCTTCAAATCCAATAAAAGCTAAGCAAAATTTCACACAGAAACAATGCGTTCAATACGACGTATCAACGACAAAATCGATCCGAGAAACACAGTTCTCAATGCAAAGCCTCTCGTATGAATTCAATCGCAGTTGACAGACAACTAACTAACTGGACTGGTGGAGGTCCCTTATATAGGCTTCAGAGATATTTCCAGATTATTCCAGAGCTTTCGGATGCTAGAAATTACCAGAAAGTGCTTTAACTTTCGATAGAGAACCAAAGCGAGAAAGGATCCCAATGTACAGGTATAAGGGGGGGTGGTTGCACAAAAAGTCGCCAAATCCGTCGCCAACTTGGCGACATTTGGCGATATATCGCCAAATTTGGCGACAAAAATAAGTCGCCAAAACCATCGCCAACTTGGCGATAAACCCATTCCTTGGCGATTTTATCATAGACTTCCATTATAAAGATGAGGGTGTAAGGTTGTTTTCCTTGCAAACCATCTGAGGCCTTTAGCATTGAGTTACATGATGCTCAATAGGAAATACATTAATAATACTGCAATTTTCACAATAATAAAATAAAATAAATTTAAACAAATGGAATATTTACAGATATATACAAAATTCATAACAATACTATTCTGAATGGGTAGCTTGAGAAAGAATTTCAAGATTTGCTTTGCTGTGTACTTCTTCGGTTTTTCTTATTTTGTTTCTTTGATTACAATTCACATAAAAATTTCTGAGGCCAACCTGGACGTACTTACGGCAATTTGAATAATCCCTGAAATCAAGATTAACTTTTATCCCAGAAAGAATGCTTAAATCATGCTTTATCTGATACTTTTGCTTTTCTTAATAATTATCTTTGTTGACAAGGGAATCCTGGAGAAAATAAAATTTCTTATATAAATTTTCCAAATGATGGTAATTTAAATGGTCGAAGAGGATAATAATTTTCATTCCAGATATAAATTTATTGATCAGATATGCAAATTTGAACTATTTTAAATCTGCGGATGACAATTTGAGGTTACATTTGCAATTGAGCCATCGTAGAATACATTTTATAAAAGAGGATAAATGAAAATATCAGCATATACATAAACATACACATTTGCGTTTGAAAGAAAGTCTTCTAAATTCGCGGTTATTAGCGACTACTGTTTTCAGAGTTATTAACTACATATCTTGAACTCTCAATTAATGTAAAAAATACCATCGGATCTCATCCTTAAGGTTAACTAACTCCTTTTGGATTATTTAAATTAACAATAAAATTTTCCACACTATACTGTACGTTTCATGTTGCTTTATCATATATTTTGTTTAAGCAAATATAAAGATATTTATGTGAAATATAAAGGTTACCTACTTGGTCTTTCCTAATCCGTAACTATTTCATACAAGTAAATGCTTTCAACAAAAAAAATCACACTGAAACGAGCAGTCATGAAATTGTAGTTGAGAGCACAGATAACCAACCTACTGCTTCAAGCAAGTTTGAACTTGCCTGGCACTAATTTGCTTGCACGTGAAATTTTTTTTATAACTGTACCGAGATTCAACAACTATTTACCTTCACAATTAGCTACATATTTTTCTTCTCAACTGCTACAACTGCTTCTCAACTACAATTTTGAAATATTGTTTTTTGGCCGGCTAATTCCGCCAAATGCCCCGCTGTGCGGCGCACATTAGCTTGTGGCACACAATGAAACACTGTAAACAGAGGATCAAACACACACACACACACACAAAAAAAAAAAAAAACTATTTGCATCATAACTTTAGAAAGCCAGTAGGCAGCAAGAAGACCGTAGAGGTAAAATACAGCCAATCGTAAAAAGAGAACATCCTATACGATTTTGTTCTCAAATTATCGCAAAAAGACGCGAGAGGTAAACATTACACAGGACATTATGTCTACTTTTCAAATAACAATGCAATTTTTGAAATAGAGGTCATGTACATATTAAAAACTGCACAACTTTGATTTTTTAAATGGTGACACATTTTTTTATTTCCTTGCATCAAAACAGCTCGAAAAAAAATTACACTTCATGTATTTTTTCTTAAATCTTGATATATTTACAAGATGCTAGAGTTTGAGGATGTTAATAGTAAACCCAAAGGACAAACTTTAATTTATATCTTCTGAAAAAACAACTAATTGAATTTTCTTTTTTTTAATGATATAGAATGCATAGACTCAAACATATTCCAAGAACTTTTATAATTCAAAAACATATAATTTAATTATGTAAATTAATTATAAATTCATATTCAAAATAGGAATTATGACCTACATTAATGTTTACATATATCGGACCAGACAAAAACATGGACTTTTTCGCTTACAACTCATTCGAAATATTAGTTTTCAAGATATCCAAAGATAGATATAGAGATTTTTTTTTTCTTATGCGATCTAAGGATGTTGTCCAACTATGACCCGAGAGGTTTCGATGACAACATTTTTTAAAATTAGTATTTATTCTTCACCTTACTTAATTCAGAAATGTTGTGACAAAGAAAACGAAGAGTACAGTTCGAAAATACTGGTGTCATCGAGACCCCGCGATACACAGATGGCCCACACTGGTCTAAGGGCGGCCGTCTTCTATAATCAAAGGATCCACAAAAAATAAAATCTCTGAAGATACCGGAAAAAATTATGGAATTTTTTGGTACTTCTCTATTATCCCGTCGACCACTTTCGTAACAAAAAACTATCGCCAAATTGTAACATTAAACGCCAAAAATGCAGTCCCATTTACTTGATGTCAGAAGCATTATACGTGTTTCTTATGTCATCAAGTGGTTTTTAATTCGACATTTGCGTGTATTTTTCATTATGTTTTACTGAAATTTTAGTTATTTCATTAATTAAAATGTCCTTAAATTCTTACATTTTATTTATTTATTTATTTTGATATTCCAATGGCAACGTTCTCCCGTTTATTTGGCGGTACAGTTTGGCGATAGTTTTTTGTTATGAAAAATGGTCGGCGGGATAATAGAGTAGTACCAATTTTTTTTTATATAAAATAAGTCGGCTACATTTAAGACTTTCTTTCAAAATTCATCATTGTTTAGTGAACGTGTTTTAGTGAAGACGTATATATATGCTCTTCAAATCGAAAGTTTCACAGCGTTTTTTATTTTTTTACTTGTGAGTCGTGAAAGTTTATATTTTTGCATGTCGTCCGCAGATGGCAGCCAATCACAGAGAGATACACTGAAAATATAGTCGACGGTATTTAACCGTGTAATGCTCATGGTAGAATGAGTTCTGGAAATTCCAAAATTGGTAAAATTGGAATTCACACCAGAAATAATCGCTATTAATTTACGTTTCTTTTTTTTTAAATCTCGGAATGTCTGTTATTAAATAAAGCAAAGATTTCTGTTCCGATTTTCTGGTATGAATTCGGCATATCTGAATAAAAAAATTCACTATATTGGCAACACTGATGGCAGCATATGTGCTACCATGTGCAGCACAGGGTTAAGATACGGACTTCTGAGAACAATTTCTAGCTTTCTCGCTAATTGATGGGAAAATCGAAAGAGATGGTTGCTGACTTTCTCAAGTTTTGAGACGATTACATAAACACTATTCAAGCAAAGGATAGATATCTTCTACCGAGTAATGATAAAATAAAGATGAGAAACATCTGCCAAGAGACTTATTATATATTTAGCGGGGCCTAATAATGGTACTTGTTTATTTAGTTCTGCACTATTCTCATTTTAAGCTTTTCAAAAGTATAAAAAATAGTCACAGTCTCTCCTTAGAGAGGTAAGTCATAGGGAGCAACTCAGATTTTAAAATTGACCCTAGGGCACAAACGTAAGAATATTAATGGAGATAATTCGGCTGTACACAAAACAACAAATTAAACAACTTATCAAACAAAATCTTCACTACAGCGCTAATAAAGATCAGACTTCTTCTGAAAATCCAACTGACACCGTATTTGATAGCTCTAAGTCCAAAATTAACCCTTTTTATATTGAACTTAACGAAAATTGGACTGTTTTTGCCAAAAGTATTAAGGATGTCAACAAGGAAAAACAAATTACAGCATTAAAAGGCGAGCGTTTGATGGTTCTATGGCAAAACGGATGATTACTTTAGAATAACGCAACGTTGTTTATATGAAAACTAGGGGGCTCAGCCCCCTACTCGCTAACGCTCGCCAACCCCCCGTGAATTGCGAAGCAATTCACATTGAAACCGCTACGCGGTCACAGCTCGCTTCGCTCGCTCGCCCCTTTTTTTCAGCAATTCTAGCCGGAATAAGTTCTAACATAAAACATTTGAACATATGAAATTGACAATTTATTTTAATGTAAAAAAGTAATTCTCCGTTGAAAACACAACTGAAAATGCATTTATTTGGCGCTACCAATGGGCATATAAATCATTTAAATACTATGAAAAAAGGATCTTTTGTACAGCACGACTTAAATTCATTAGAAAAAAAAAACTACGCGATAGGAAGATAGTTTGTTTGCCATTGTAAAATGAATTATTTTTTACTTCATCAATACTCCAACAGATGGCGGCAGGTTATATTTAGACAGTTGATTTTTTTTTTTTCTCCGTCTTTTGAGTGATTGAAATTCGTAAATGAATTCTAAATAAGAGTTGAGAATTCATTTGAAATTAACGATATTGCTCATAATTAAAATGAGGAATCATCTCAGACGCTTTGGATTACGTACATGTTATTTTGTTTTTAATAATTGCTAGTTTGAGTTTCATTCTATGGTTTCACTGATTTCACACTGATCGCCATATTGGACGGAGGCGGAGCTGATCTAACACCATGGATCTGTGTCTGTTTATTGGTCTGAGCTCTGGAAACTACAGTTGTTGCCAAACCATACGTTACAAATTCAGCCCTATTTTCACGCCACGTAAGACAAATATATATATAGATACTAAAAAACATAGTACTCTGCATCCAAGAGGCCTCTTTTGTTCATCAAAGAGCGTTTCAAAGCGATCAGTTTCAACGCTCGTATCAGATCAAAGAGCGGTTGAATGATCAGAGACCATTTTGTGTTGGGACATAAAAAGGAAAAAAGCCACATCGAAAAGAGAGAGTTACCACTCTTGTGAGTGAGTTATCGCTTTCTCTCTCCCAAGAGCTGTTTTAGTTAACTCGACATCGGATTGAAAAACTTATGAAGTCTTTGATTGGATCGCCCATGTCTATTTAAAATACACCTTCATTTCTCACTTTCAGTCATTTCGTCGGCTACCTCTATGTTGTTGACATTCGCATTGTGGCGCCCGATGGGATGGACACTTTTCCGGGCGGGAAAATTAGATCCCACTCTTACTAACCATCTTATTTTCCCTACTGTAGTTTCTTGATTCCTATGAATGGGCTTATTTAGCTGAACATCAGTTGTGTATTATAATGTAATAAAAAAAAATACTTATTTAACAAATTAAAAAAAATATTGAAGATTAGAAAAACATTCTTGTTATACATAAACTTTCTATTTCATGTAATGTTATACTTAATAGTTCTACTTAGCACTCGTGCTTAATTTTTATAAGAACTCTATATTTCCAAAACCCCGTGTTTTTATACTTGATATGCTCTCCCTCTTATTTTTATTTAATCATTTTTTTGCTACTAGCCATTGAGGTGCTAATACTGTAATTGAATCTGTTCTGTTGCGGAAATGTGTAGTGTTAATCACAGGCATTTTAAAGCAAATCATTTTCAAATTTATATTTAAAATTATTGCATAATTTTACTAGTGGCTAGTTGAGTGTTTTCGGAACTTTTCCTTGTAAGATCTTAATTTTATTTTCTAAATTTCATGGATAAACCCGTAACACATTTTCTTGTATAACTGTATGAAAATTTAAGGAAAAGTATATGAACTTTGGTACAATTTTTAATATTTAGCCGATCCCTAAATTGTATTCAGATTAAGAAAGTAGAGACAATTCCATGTTGAATGGCACGCTTCACATCTCTTTGCGATAATTTGGTGAAAAAATAGTATGGTGAGTTCCCTTTTTTTCGACGACTTTACAATGCACTAGATTATTTTTTTAACACAATTATTTCAAATTGGTAAAGCAATCATACAAGTTGTAAATTTCCAACTGGACGAAAAATGTCCGGGCCAGGATTCGAACCTGGGATCGCTTGGCTGAAGCCGCCACGCTCTACCACTGAGCTATCCCGGTCGAATCTGGAGGGCATAATTCATCCAGTCCTCCAGATTCGACCGGGATAGCTCAGTGGTAGAGCGTGGCGGCTTCAGCCAAGCGATCCCAGGTTCGAATCCTGGCCCGGACATTTTTCGTCCAGTTGGAAATTTACAACTTGTATGACTTTACAATGGTTGATCAGCTTATTGCAATTTCTCTATTAACACTTGCAATGTCATATTATGAAAGAAATGCTTAGACATGTTTCCAAAGCAAAGAAAGAGTATATTATGGTGTGAGTGTTTAAAAAAAAAAAACTATATATTTTTAAAATTTTACTGCATTAAACTTATCTTAAAAAAACCTGATTTGCAGTATCTGATTGCCCAAGGCAAAAAGTAACAATAATCAAACAACAGTTTCGATTGCGTTGAGTTTTCAGAGTGTACATTGATTTTTACATAGAAGCTGACGAAATTCATTGAAAAGTGTTTCACTTTCATTACGAAATAAATGCACTTGATGTTTACATATGCAAAGATTCTTTCTTCTAATAATAACAAGCATGTAATTTTTGTGTTTTGAGTATTTCAAAAGATTTTTGAAATGTTATACATTAAAACATTATGTAAATACGTATATGAAAACAACTCTAGCTGTTGCGCCATTCTTAAGTTCTTGCAAGGTTTTCTCGTTAAAAAGTAAACACTATATTTGTTTATTTATTTACCCAAGGAAATTGTCCACACTTCTTTAAAAATCTATATATTGAAATATTTTGTTTTCAAATGCATTTAACAGAGTTTTAAACAAGGTAAAAAATATACAATTTGCATTTTTATATTTTGTTCTAAATTTCTATAAATTATAAAATATTTTTTAGTAACTATGCAGAGTTTTACATTTTATAAAGTACTTTATTCATGGAAAATCTATAATTTTTTAAATTAAAATACTGACTTGGTAGCAACCATGCAGAACTGATGCTCACTTACAAAGGCGCAAAAATAGTCAAAATGAAGAATTTATTTTATATGCAAAATGAAAGAACATAATTTTTTTTTATGAAACTCAGTGTTTATTTACTTAGTACCGTGCTCATTTAGATATAGTTTTTGCTTTTGGAACATTTATAACTTTCTCTAGAATATAGAAATATTCTAGAAATATTATGTGAAATATTATTTAGAATATTTTTATATACACTGAAAAAAATATCCAAGTACAATTACAAGGAAAGTTCGGCAGCAGACGTTTCAAGCAAATAAGCCCGTAAAAAACTAGGCTTTTTTCTTAGATAAACGTGTAATGCCCGTAAAAACATGAAAGAAATCCAAAATTGTACTTTCATGACATAAATGTATGGGATTTGATCGTTTAACTTAAAAAAATGAAATTTCCTGTAAAATTATACGCTAAATACCCGTAATATATATATATATTTTTACAGTGTGCACAAAATTTAATATAACTAATTAATTCACAAAAGTAACATTTAATCTTTAGATTAATGGTTTTTCAAACGACACGCTGTTTTTACAAGTTATTTCCGTTTTACTTATGCATATCGTAATAATATCTGTTTGTAGTTAAGATTGGAATACATTATTACAAAAATTGCTGATGATTACTTCTCCTCAAACATAATGACAGTAAGTTAAACCAATTTTACAGATATTAAATAATGACTGTTAGTATATATTTTGACCTTGACGAAGTATTTGGAGGTTTTCTTTGAAATTTAGACATTTCAATGACCAATTATTTATCAGAAATCAAATCTATACGAATCATAGAAACCGAATAATTAAGAATGTTCTTGATCACCTGAAAGGGCATCATAAGTTGTTGCTCGCCATACACTGAAAAAAAATGTTGATTTTACAGTATAATACTGGCATTCCAGCTTCCAGTATTATACCATAAAATTAACAGTAATAAACAGTAAAATAAGCAGTAATACACTACCGCGCACTGCTTATTTTACTGTTTATTACTGTTAATTTTATGGTATAATACTGGCAGCTGGAATGCCAGTATTATACTGTAAAATCAACAATTTTTTTGCAATGTAGAAAGAGTATATTTAGAAGTGCTCTAAAGACAACGAATCAGTGAAGCAGAAAGCTGCTGTCTTTCAAATATTACAGACTTCAGGATACTTTGTATTATGCATTACTTATTCATAAAATAATAATTACTCACAGAGTATAAAATATCTAAGGAGTTATGCGACGAATACAAGGAATTTATACTAAAAATATATTATGCATTTATAAAATGTTTAAAGTCGTTGCTAGCTAATTGCCATCTAGATTAAAGACTGTGTTTAAATATCGGTATTTCGAATTCTACTAAGTGTTATACTCTTTATTAGTGATGTTCCAGTGTATTGAGTGATGAATGGTGGTATTTATTGGAATAAGTGCATCGTGGTTCTCAGTTACTTGCCAAATTAAGTATATTTATTGAGTGAGAACTGGAATGCCAATTTAAATTATTTCCGCTCACAGTGCCAAAGATTTTTAATTAATAACACGGGAAATATGTCAAAGAAAACGTTAGTTAAGGCAAATTATATTTTAATGAAAATAATTATGTGTTATATACATATTTTAATTTTATTACGCCTTATACTTTATTACTTACATTTTTACTTCTTTTACTTACATTCTTTTTAATAATTTACACAAACATTTTCTCTCTATTCCAGAGCATATTTTAAGGAATTTTCACTGGGCGACAATAGGTTTGATCTGTTGTCTCAAGCATATATCTATAAATTCAGCCCCCCCCCGATAACTGCAAACCAAATAATTAGAATATCGATTTTTATAATACTGTTTTATTAATTCTGTCTATTTTACTTCTTCTGTACCTGGTAAGTAAATAATGATGTTTTCATTGAATCATGTAAACCCGTTCATTTATAGCTAGGTAGCATTAAAGAAAGTTTACATTCACAGTTCATACTAATTGTTAACCATTGTTATGTTAGTCATATATATAGATCAAACATAACATTCAACCTATCAAATTTCTGTATCTAATTAAAAATTTATGTATGAAATTTATCGCTAAAATTATGTTAAAATGCTGCTTACCTTTTACTGTTTCTACACTTGACTTTTGTACATAACAGTATTACATCTACCAATTTGGTATTTGGAGCCTGGAATAAATTCTCAAATTGAAAAGCAAATTTGACCTGAATCATTAAATATTTGTTTTTAATTTCCCGTAACTATAGTTTTAGACCCAAAGTGGAACTAATCAAAAAGATTTTCCTCTTGCTGTTTAAAAATATTAAATAAAAAAATACCATGTTAAATTTTATAACATGTTTCCAAAATGCCAAATGAACAATAATTAAAGTGTTTAAACATCTTTAGCCTTTCAGAAATTACTGTATTTTGAAAAGAGTAGAACTAAACAAGGAAATCGATTTTACTCTTCATGTTTAAAAGAATCAAATTCTAACTGTAAAATATTTCCAAAATACTACAGAAATATTTACAATAGTTTAAATTTTTTTCACAAAGGACTTTCTTATTGAAATAATGGAATTAAACAAGAGATCGATTCGTTATTTATATTTTAATGAGTTAAAATTTTTAATATTTTTATAATGGTTTTAAAATGTTACAATAATAGTTAAAATCTTTAAATTTTTTCTTACAAGTTATTATCAATTGCAAAGAATTTGTTGACAAACTCTTGTGTTTGTTAGAATTCTTTGTCTGGAAGTTTTCCCTTTCTTTCTTTGCTTTCTAGGAACCTTGCAACAGCAGGTCTTGGATCATAAAAAGCTGTTCCAATTCCATTAAGAGCAATAAATGTTCTTGAGTTTAATGCTTCTTTTGATAGTCCCGACTGTTTGTTAGATTTAAGCGTTGTATGTATGGACACAGCTCTGTCTGGGCCAGCGCTGTGAGGTGTTAAAGAAACATATGATTGTACCAATTTGTTAAAACCTGAGTGGGGTTGAGACGCTTTAAAGTAGTGATAGAGTCTTGCTGTTGATGAGGTCATATCTGATGGAGGAGGCAGTTTTTCAGCCGCGTAAAAAGCAATCACATCATCGGTAAAATCGGCAACTTTGTCTTTACCAAGAAGGTTCCCAACATCAAGGCGGGCTGCACTAACAACCTCTGATGGTCTTCTTGCTTTTAAGAAAGCATCTATCCTGTTGGAGATGCCCAAGTTCTCAAATACGATTTTGACAGAATCCATGAGGCCTTCTGCTCCTCGCTTACTCAATTTACATTCTCCTAGAAAAACTGATTTCATTTCTTATTCTTCTGTAATAAATCGTGCTGTAACAAATATATTATCAACTCCATATTTATCAACGGAACCATCTATCTGGATAGAAAAACAATCAGCCTTTTGCAACTGCGTGTCTGTATTTTCTTTTACTTGGTCACCAACAATATCAAGCATCTCGCGATACATTACTGGATTTCTATACCGCAACAGTGCTGGAGATGGATTAAAAGAGGAAAAGTCACACTCCATTGTCCATGTAAGAGGCAATCTGTGAGTCAATGTGAATTTTCGTTAAAAACCGCGAAAGCCAAAAATGAGCAGAGAGAGTCAACTGTCGGCTATCATTATAAACATCCAGTGCAAGCTCTATTAGCAATTTTATTTTTTCTGCATTGTGTGATTTTAAAGTTTTTATCCAAGACTGCTAATGAGACTGTGCCATCCATTTTTAGGGTTTTGTTCATCTCACGAAACCCTATTGCTCCCGCTCCGTTGTCTGTCTGTCACAGAGCCATTCTCGAAAACTGTGTAACTTACAGAGTTGAAACTTTGTGTATAAATCAGAATGTCAGCTGCGAAGAGCTGAAAATATTAAAATTTGAAAAATTCATGTTATTTTATTAAATAGAGATAAAAAACCAAAATTCTAACAGCCTTTTCTTATTAAATTTGAACATTTTCCCTTATAGCAGATGCCAAAAATTAAAAATCCATGATGAAATTCTATCTACAATAATTAATTTTCTATCAGACGATTTCCACGTGAAAAATAAAAATGAAATAAAAAGTTTCACCAATTGAAAAAAAAGATTAATATGAAATAAAAAAGATTGACGTCATAGTGGTAATAAAACAGAAAGATTTCTCAATAATACAAGGAGTATGAGTATGTGTGCATGTACACAAAGCAGATTAATTACACGTCATTAGAGAATTAAAAAGAAAATCTGACGTCATATCGCAAGTTTAACGGATTTTTCAAATGTTTCAGTATAATACAAAGCGAGTATGAATATGAGTAATAGAGAATACTAAATATATGAGTTTGAGGAACGTATTGAATCATGATAAAAACCCGATTATGGAAATATTCGTATATTTTAACATTTTGAAGGTGTACAACATGTTTAATTTTGAAATTAATTTTTTTTTAAATATCGCATTTAGTCCACATGACAGATATTATTATGACAGAATATAATAGTGGGTTTCACCCGCTATCGGGCCGGTTCAGAAATTCGAAAAACCGAGAAAAATAGACAGTTTTTTTTTTAGAAAATGAAATTTATTTTGATTTTTTAAAGAAAGGATAAAGTGTTTTGAAAGGAATATTAAACGAAACCCTTTGTGCGAACTTGGATCACACTTACCCACTTGTTTTAATACGCTGCCGAAGACAGTGGGGCTCCAACTCTAAGTTCTTCTTGAGGCCATGCATGATGCACTGGATGAAGGTGGATGGATTCAGTGGTGGGATTCAGCTGTTTTGCACCAGTTGTTAATTTGTGTGGAGTTCGGCGAACTGGTTCTTAAAATACTTCAAATGCGAAAATCGTATTTACATTCATTTACTTTTTCTTAATGTGCATCTGCACAACAGCATTTTTAAAATATAACACTGTGACATTTTGTAAATTGATTCATTTAATAAAATAATGTTTAGTTTGAAAAAAAAAATTCTTCATTCCTGTGAGAATCCAATTTAACTTAACAAAAAACATTAAAATATTGAAGATTTGATGAATTTGGGTATCTAAATCGACAACCTAGGATAACTCCCTGGTTATATAGCATGCTTATTCAACATTTCTTAAATTTCTGCTATTCTTGCATTATCGTTATTGTATTATTAGGTTTTGATTCATTTTCTGTTAGAAATTTTGATCAGGATTTCATGATTGCCTAATATTTATTAAACAAATTACGTCCTTATAGGAAAGCATGTTTCAGGATATTTTTTCCTCCATTATACTTAAAATTCAAAGTTGTTATTTTAATGTTGTTATTTTAATGTAAAGTGTTTCATAATCTATGTGTGATGCTTAATTTTCCCTTATTGTTAATGCATCAAAAATCATTCGTGAAGCGAACCGGTTGTTATATTATTTGAATCTCATCACTAGATGGATTGTCGGAAAATAAATCTTTCAAGCAGAAACACAAAGATCAGTACAACGACATGTTTCCCATAGGCCATAGGTCACACGGCACTTCCCGCCATCCCAGCCTGCCTCATATTGTATCGTACTGCCCGTGCCTACACTCGGTATCTGCTATAACAACTGTCGACAGTTATAATATCCGAAGCACAAAGACAGCTTTTGTTATTCAAAATTTTTTATTTCAAAAATTGCCGGCACCATTTCCTGTCACTGGGCGACAATAATTTCCCACTGGGCGACACTAGTGTCGCCTACTTTATATGTTATTTTATGCCCTGCATTCTAAACAGAAGTAACTAACGCTGTCAATGTCGTGACGGAATGTATTGCAACTTGTGCTCTTTCTCGGGATAAATTATATTAAAAAAAAACTATTGCATATAAAAATATGAAAACTGCTAGTTTTCCAGAGAAATGTATGATGAACACGCAAAAGCAGACAGTTCTAGAATCAAAGAGTTAGTTTAAGCGTTATTTAATGTTGAAATCGTTCAAAATAGCTCAGTTGGTTTTATAGGAACAAGAAATATGCATAGGAATTTAAACATGTTTTGCAGGCACATACTGGACTAGGTTGCGGTGTGCAATGTACAATCATTTTTTAAATCTGTCTTGTTTTTCAACTGTTTATTCAAAATTTCATTACCTCAATAGTTTCTCAATAGACTTATTTCATATTTCGAAAAAGTAATTTTTGTTTTCCTATTTTTGCCACATTAAAAAAAGCGGAAATAATAATATTTCCAACATCTTTCATTTGAAAATTATACATCCATGTTAATATGAAAAAAGAAAGTAACTTTAAATTAATTAAATTATTATGGGATAATTATTATAATTGAAAATTATATAGCCATGTGAATATTAAACAAGAACAAAAAATCATGCGTCAAGCATAGATTATGTAACACTTTCCAACGCTTCCAAAATAATTTTACAAATCATTACCGTTTAATAAGCTGAAAGATAACATCTAAGTAAATAATTTGGAAAACGCATAACATATTTAAAAACGTAATTTCAGGAATTCCCAACATATAAAATATTCGGAAAAATATCCGAATACTTTTATTCAGCCCTGTATAGGATCTATAGATTTGTATATATACTACATAGGATGATAAATTTTAGTTTAGTTAGGAAACGCGTAGCACAGTTTAAAATTCTCCTTCTGAAGTTTCTGTCAATAAACGGAAATGTGTTCGCGAACTTTTGTGCTGCCCTGTATATGAAATCTCATCAAAAAGTCACCTGTAAAAAATGCAGCCAAGTCTCGTAACTCATTTACCGTAAAAAGTACTGAGATCGTATAAAGCCAAGTTTAACTATCTTATTAACTCTGAAATTTTCATTCACAAATCACTCCAAATCTCTACATCTTTAGTTAATTATTATTTTGTGACTTGGCAATTACGCAGCACAGGGAAGTTATTACACCTTACTATGTTATGGGATGGGATAGGATAATTTAATTAAGGCAAATTATAAATGCACAGGGAAGTTATTACACCTTAATATGTTATAGTATTATTTGATTAAGACTAACTACCATCACATTCTCGCGCTACGTAATTGCCAAGTCACAAAATAATAATTAACTAAAGATGTAGAGACTAGGAGTGATTTGTGAATGAAAATTTCAGAGTTAATAAGATAGTTAAACTTGGCTTAATACGATCTCAGTACTTTTTACGGTAAATGAGTTACGAGACTTGGCTGCATTTTTTACAGGTGACTTTTTGATGAGATTTCACTTCTTTTTGTAAATAATCCTCCTTTTCTTGATTTTGGGCTCTTTTTGGAGATCATCCACTGATTTTTGAAATAGTTACCTTAAAGAAATTTCAAGTAACTAGGCAAACACTATTTTATGGGAGGAGGGAGTCAAAAGTACTTTCAATTGCTTCCAGGAAAGGTGCTATCCATCTGAGATATTACTCGCAGCCTAGATACTTGATATTTAGCACAAAAGTACTGTTTAGGATAAAAAGAAAGCTAAAATTAAAATTTCCGGAAATTTTCAATAAATCAAACTATATTAGATTTTTCGTTTTTTTTTTTTTTTTTTTTTTTTTTTCCAGATTTTTAAATTTTTCCTTACTTTGTATCCTAAATCCTGCCTTTCTGCCAAATGTCAAGCTGGTAGGACTACAAAATCAAATTATTTCCAAACCTTCGACTTTTTATAAATTTATTGATTTTTCGATTTTACTTCTAAGTTTCCTGATTGTCATGTCAATATGGTAATTATTTGATCCGTCTTCTTAGGATCATTTAGGTTGAATTGAAAGATAAATCAAGATAATCTTAGAGTCACCAGGATTTTATTTAGAAAGGTCTATCAAGCCATAACCAGCCAGTAATGTCGGGAGGAGAGGGGGAGCTGTGAATTTTTTTTTGGTGCTAACATTATTTAACAATTCATATTTTATATGCAAATTAAATAGAGTATAACTTGTGAAAGAAAACAAACATGTCTATAAAGAAACCACAGATAACGTAGCCGGTCTATAGCGGAACTTTTCTATGCCGAAATTCGTAAACAAAAAGAAAAAAAAAAGCATAATCCGGTGAAAAAACATAAAACAATTAGGGGCGGTGTACTAGCTAATAGGACAATTATCTTAAAACTCATGTTTCTAGAACTATAAAATCAAATTGTTTTCGAATTTTTGATTGTTTACAGATATTTCGATTTTTCGATTTTATTTTCGAAATTTACAAATTTTTAAAAGTTTCTTTTTTTGAATCGTAAATATTACCTTTACGCTACATTTTAAGTCTCTAAGACTACAAGATCGAATTTTTGATGTTTTTCGATTTTTTTTTTCTAATTTTCCGGATTTTTTCATTTTTCCTTATTTTATATCCTAAATACTACCTTTATTACAATTTTCAAGTTTCTAGCGCTACAAAATCGAATTATTTTCAAATTTTCGATCTTTTTCGATTTTTTTATTTTATTTTCAAATTTATTGTGTATTAATTTTTTTTTTTCTGTATAACACTACCTTTAAGCTTAATTTTTAGTTTCTAAAGCTACACGATCTTCGAATTTTCCAGATTTTTTAATTTTTCTTCTTTTTTTTTCTTCTTATTACTATCTTCTTTTTTTTGTATCCTAAATACTACTTTTATTTAAAATTTCAAGTTTTTAGCTCCAAAAAATCGAATTATTTTCAAATTTTCCTTATTTTTCCGATTTTATTTTCGAATTTTATTGTGTTTTTCATTTTACCTTATTCCGAATCCTAAACACTATCTTTACGCCGAATTTTAAGTTTCTAAGACTTAAAAGATCAAATTGTTTTCAAATTTTCAGACTTTTTCGAATTTTCCGGATTTTTAATTTTTTCTTTATTTTGTATCCTAAATACTACCTTTATTCCGAATTCAAAGTTTCTAGCGTAACAAAATCGGATTTTTTTCAAATTTTTGATTTTTTTTCGATTTTTTGATTTTATTTTCGATTTTTATTGTGTTTTGGATGTTTTACTTATTTATTTATTTATTTTTTCTGAATTCTAAACACTACCTTTTTTACACCAAATTTTAAGTTTCTAAGACTACAAGATCGTATTATTTTCAATTTTCAATTTTGTTGGATTTGTTGAATTTTCGAATGATTTTTATTTCGAATTTTCTGGATTTTATACTTTTTTCTATCTCTGTATCCTAAACACCACCTTTATTCCAAATTTCAAGTTTCTAGGCCTACGGGATGCACCTAATCTTTTTGATCACGCGTGTGAGTGAGTGAGTGACAAAAAATCGAAACTTTCATTTCATATATCGTTTGTGCACTAGAAAAGACAGAAATGTGAAATTTAAATTTTGGTCTTATTTGCTACACACTCTATATAAAAGAAGTTTCAGGTTTTTGGGATACATCAGCTCAAAGATATGGGGAGGTCAAAAGTGCCCTGAGTTGCTTCTAGAAAGGGATGCTTACGGGTTATGCTCTCTCGACTTGGCGGAGGCACTGCCGTGCCTGCAGTTACAAAATTAAAATTTCAGAAAAATTCCAACAAATCAATCTTTTTTTCAATTTTTTTTTCGATTTTTTTAAATTTTCGATTTTTTTTTCGAATTTTCTGGAATTTTAAATTTTTTTTTTATCCTGAGTACTACTTATATTCCAAATTTTAAGATTCTAGCTCTACAAAATTGAATTATTTTCAAATTTTCGATGTTTTTCGATTTTTCCGATTTTTTCAATTTTATTTTCGGTTTTTATTGTGTTTTTAATGTTTTCTTATTCTGAATTCCAAACACTACCTTTACGCCGAATTTTAAGTTTCTAAGGTTAAAAGATAAAATTATTTTCATTTTTTCGAATTTTTGGAATTTTTGAAATTTTTTTCGAATTTTTGAATTTTTTTTCAAATTTTCTGGATTTTTTTTCTTTTTTTCTTTTTTTGCATCCTAAATACTACATTTATTCCAAATTTCAAGTTTCTAGTGCTATAAAATCGAATTATTTTCAAATTTTCGATGTTTTTCGATTTTTTCATTTTATTTTCTATTTTTATTGTGTTTTTAATTTTTTCTTATTCTGAATTACAAACACTACCTTTACGCCGAATTTTAAGTTTCTAAGGCTAAAAGATCAAATTATTTTCATTTTTTCAATTTTTTTCGAATTTTTCGAATTTTTTAATTTTGTTTTCGAATTTTCTGGATTTTTAAATTTTTCCTTTTTCTCTATCCTAAATACTACCTTTATTCCAAATTTGAATTTTCTAGCGCAACAAAATCGGATTGTCTTCAAATTTTCGTTTTTTTTTAAATTTTTTCGATTTTTTAAATTTTGCTTTCGAATTTTTTGGTGTTTTTGATGTTTTCTTTTTCTGGATGCTAAACACTACCTTCACACCAAATCTTAAGTTTCTAATACTACAAGATCGTATTATTTTCAATTTTCAATTTTGATGGAATTTGTTGAATTTTCGAATGTTTTTTATTCGAATTTTCCGGATTTTTTAATTGTTCCTTTCTTTTTATCCTAAACACTACCGTTTTTCCAAATGTCAAGTTTCTAGGGCTACGGAATCTACCTAATCTTTTTGATGACGCGTGAACGAGTGAGTGAGTGAGTGACAAAAAATCGAATGTTTGAGTTCATATATCGTCTGAACTAGAAAAGACAGAAAGTTGTAATTTTAAATTTTGGTCCTGTGTGCCAAATACTCTAGAAAAACGAAGTTTCAAATTTTTGGGATACTCCAGCGCGGAGATATGGGGGGGGGGTCAAAAGTGCCTTGAGTTGCTTCCAGAAAAGGATGCTTACGGCCGTGCTTTCTCGACTTGGCGGAAGCACTACCGTGCCTCCAGATACAGAATTTTTACACACCCAGTAACAGACAAAAAGTGAGTTCAATTTAAAATCGCGTTCAGCAACTTAAAACACACTTCCAGGAATTATTGTTAACATACAGTAGGGAATTATTTTGTGTGTCCCTGTAAATGAACGATGGCTGCTATACACACAATATTCTGTAGTAATCCTCTTGTAATGCACCTTAGTGATATATATATATTTCAATGCGTTTTAAATAGTGAAACATTATTTAAATAAACCGCAGACGATTTTTCTCCATAGACGTAATGTAACGGAATTATTTTGACTGTCCCTGTAAAAAAACTGTAAGTGCTACACACTTCCGTTGAAATACGGAACATGCTATAGATAACGACAATAACATATAAAAATTGCAGAGCAATACGAGCATATTTACGGGAGTTAGAGCACGGCCAGACGGCCATACGGCAGACAAACCGAAGTTATAAACACTTTTCAACTAGGTTGGAAAGTGTTAAAAAGAAAGAAAACTTTAAAATAATTAAATTATTACGGGTGAAATGCCTGAATTGGGGGGGGGGATAAGCAATATTTAAACGATATATTTAAAATGTCATATTTAGAACGTCATATTTAAAACGATTTTTTCATAGCATATAAAAGAAAACTTTTTTCTAGACGTTATTTTGTAATATCGGGAGGCAACGACATTTTTACTTAAACATTTCATACAAGCTGATTTTCAAATGTGATAGATCTTACTTAATTAATCCCCAAATAAGGAGTCCGCGGTCACGGCAACGGTGGATGAAGCCTTGGGAACCAAAAAATCCTCATCTCAAAGAGAAATGAATGGCAAACCGATTACAGAAGATCGCCACTGGTCGTAATATCATTAAATCTTCAGTGATCGGGTAATCTTTTTAAAACAGAGAAAATTAGCGTGATTTTGGAGCCTGCGGTGTTTGGACGAGAGTTGTTGAGTGTAGCTCGTAGGAGGCAGAGCCGCTAGTAATGAAAATAATTATACATTAATCAGTTTATTTTTAAGTAGACCTGAAAGGCCCTCAGTGTAGTGATTCGCGCTATTTTAATGCGGAATTCCATTATTGAATTTGATTAAAATTTAAATGTTTTAGATGTGACATTAATTAAAACTTAATTAAGGAAAAAAGAAAGAAAGTTATGTTATTATCAATTTATTCAACTTTCGAAGAACTAATAAAAATGTTTTAAGAGAAAAAACATTTTTCTATGAAATGTTTCAAACTTTTACACAGTAGGTTTCATGATAAGATTCATAACTTTTAAATATATTAAAATATCTTCATTAAACAGCAAGCCACGCATTTCATAAATATTTATGAATCTGTTGACTAAATCAAAATATGGATATTTTTGAGTTTTTTTTTAAATTTTTTAACTAAAAAGCTGTTACAAACTGTCTTTTCAATTTTTAAAACTTTTTTTTCATTAGTTTAATATTTTAAGAATATTAAATTCTACAACGGAAGACAGATTTTATATTTTAAGAAGAAAAATATTTTTTTTTCTCTGTATAATTGACCAACACACTGAAAAAAAATAATGATTTTACAGTATAATACTGGCATCCCAGCTGTCAGTCTTTTTAAGGGCACAAATTCAAATAATGAAAATGAGCAAATTAAATGGTAGAGTTACAAAATACCATATATAAATTCATATACACTGTTAAAAAAATTAGGGAATCAAAGAAACAAATTGAGAATCCATGCAAGACAACCATGCATATGTATAAAATTGAAAGTTCACATATATTAAAGGTAATACAGAAAATAAGACACCAAAATATCATGTAAAAGATTTTTAACCCTTTGGCATAATGTCAAGAACAAGAAGAGAATTCCCAATGCACCAATTTGTGAATGACAAAAGACGTATTTTTTGAAGAGAATGAAGGGTTTTCCACTCGAACAGTTAAGACTATTGCGCATCTGTTTTGCATGATCTCATATTGTCGATAAGAGTTTTGGGAATTCGGTTTCACTCTTCAAAAAGTTCTATCTCAAAGTCCCAAACAGTTAACAGAAGCATTGCTCTCGCAACAATGCGTCGTCTGAGTGAGCCCCAGACATGCTCGATCGGATTTAAGGGCCTACGCTAGTCACGCGAAGAAACCCTCAATCTAATGTTAAGTCTATGGGAAGGTTCTTGCGCGATTTCTCGCTCGCATTTTAATATTTTTAAATGATTTTTTTTTTGCATAGGATAGTTGAGGTCGATCTCTAACGTTGTTAGTTTTTACTTTTTTGATTTTGGTTGCAGTTTTTTTTATAAATGGACATTCTCAATTTTGGAACAGGTTGGAACCGGTTCTGAAAGTGAAAGTACCCTTATATAAAAAAACTGGAGCTCAGCTATACTATGCAAAAAAAAACAAAAAAAAAAAAATTTTGAAAATATTAAAATGCGAGCGAGAAATCGCGCAAGAACCTTCCCATTTTTGTTCGTAGCCTCTTAAGTGTGCATGCTGGCTTTCTCAATATGCTGTATTATTTCCATTTCAAAAATTTCCCCCACAAGTCGAGCTGCATTACGCATTACCATGCATTCAAAGAAAGAATACACAATGGCTGCAACGCAATGTATGACATGTGATATGAATATCTCGTCTGCATACTTTTGGTTTGTCAAAGTGCCATTCCAGGTAATTTACAAATCCATGCGTATTTTCTCAGCCAATTATGTTCGCTAAAATACGCCAATATGAATCCGATTACAGAACTTTCTCCGAATAAGTTACTATAAAAACAAGTTACAAATGACAATTCAGAAAAATGACCTTTCCATAATATCTCCGTGAAGCTGTGATTAGTAAAGCTGGGAAAAAAAGTCCTTCCGACCTGTACCGGGAGGAAAAGGTAGCTTTCCTATATCTTCGTTTTAAAATTTTAGCTAATGTTACACGAAAACAGCAAGTTAAAATGCAAAGAAACGTTTACAAAAGATTCGTTAATACTGAATTTGAATAAGAAATTCGCCAAATTATTGAGCAATAGCCAAATTGGCTTCATTTATGAAGACTTATTTTGGTCGTCAAATTTGGCGATATTTCGCCAAATATCGCCAATTTTGCCAATTTTGTCGCCAATGTCGCCAATTTTGGCGCTAACGGATATGAATATATAGTTTTATGCGTATGATTGGGAAAATTATTACAACAATGAAAGAAAATAATTTGCGAGTAATCGCGTTAATGTGCTGTTTTGTTTCAAAATGTCAACCACCCTAGAATTTCAAACTGCTCTATCTCAGCCAAAAAATAATAATAAAGCCAATTAAAAAATAAATTTGAATTTTTAACTTTTTTGTATATTTATTTTAGTTTTAAATTTTTAAATGGCCGCCATCTTGAAACAAAATGGTGGATCAAGCTGGCCAACGAACTCGGTCGAGACATTGGTTAGCTTAATACACACAATTAGTTTCATCAAAATTGATGTATAAATACGAGCGTTATCGTATGACATAGGTCAGATATATATATATATATATATATGGATATATCTATATATATAAATCAACATTTGAACGGAGGGTGGTTTTTGGGGTCTGGGGGTCATGATCGGTGAAAATATATCGAAATTTTCCGGAACTGCTTTCCTCCGAACGGCTGCAATAGGTACACTGTAAAAAAGAGGAAGTATTATTACGCTTAATTTGGGTTTATGCAATGCCAAATAAGGTTTAAATATGCACTCATTTTGGTGTCAACACTGAATTAAGTGTTATAATACACTTAAAATAATTTATCTTTACTCTTTCAAAAGAATCGGTGATATCATACACCCTGAATGACGCTTTCAAATTAATTTGGGAAACCAAAACTCCAATATCGGTGTACAATTTTATCTCGCTATTCAACTTTTGGTGTTCAGATACACGTTGACGTCAGAATGTTGCGTCAGCACACAACAACAGATAACGAGAACGAAGCATTCGCCATTTTGCTTTCATTTAAAAGCAAAGGGAAGCAAAGTAATTAGACCTTATTTATTTAAGAGTACTAACTAGCAGTGGAACCAACTTGTATGGACCGCTGGGGACCGAGCCCACCCAATAATTTGCTATCCCAGCTTACCCAATTTCCATTATTGTGTTATTTATTTAAATTTACTTCTGAAACGAAATTTCATTAAGTTGACGTTCTCAAAATTGTTTTGTTTGAAAAACAGTGAGACAGACAGGAGGACTATAAGTAATTAAACAGACGCATAGTTTGATTTTATTTAAAATTCTTCTTCTTGCACATTTTACCTCTGAGTATAAAGCAATGGTCACTTATATTAATGCTCTGACTCACAATCATAAAGCACTTCGATAACTGCATTTATTTTCTCGATGTTCAGCTTTTTACGCATTTTATTTGTAATCATATCCATTGTATGATAATTGTGATAAATACTATTTTCTTTATAAGGAAGAGCGCATGACAGTATAATTTAATAAGATTACGATTTTTATACAATAAAAAATTTTATTTTCCCCTTTTTGTTTGCAGACCACAAACATATCTAAGCCGAAATTTCTTATGAATTTGGTAGCAAGTTGAAAAAAAAGTCCTTCCGGCCTGTACCGGGAGGAAAAGGTAGCTTTCCTATATCTTCGTTTTAAAATTTTAGCTAATGTTACACGAAAACAGCAAGTTAAAATGCAAAGAAACGTTTACAAAAGATTCGTTAAAACTGAATTTGAATAAGAAATTCGCCAAATTATTGAGCAATAGCCAAATTGGCTTCATTTATGAAGACTTATTTTGGTCGCCAAATTTGGCGATATTCCGCCAAATGTCGCCAATTTTGCGAATTTTGTCGCCAATGTCGCCAATGTTGGCGCTAACGGATATGAATATATAGTTTTATGCGTATGATTGGGAAAATTATTACAACAATGAAAGAAAATAATTTGCGAGTAATCGCGTTAATGTGCTGTTTTGTTTCAAAATGTCAACCACCCTAGAATTTCAAACTGCTCTATCTCAGTCATTTTCTAAGATAGAGGTAAACCAAAAAATGCTCTGGAATCCTTGTATGAAGGCCTAACACGTAATTAAAAAATAAATTTGAATTTTTAATTTTTTTGTATATTTATTTTAGTTTTAAATTTTTAAATGGCCGCCATCTTGAAACAAAATGGTGGATCAAGCTGGCCAACGAACTCGGTCGAGACATTGGTTAGCTTAATACTCACAATTAGTTTCATCAAAATTGATTTATAAATACGAGCGTTATCGTATGACATAGGTCAGATATATATATATATATATATATATATATATATATATATATGGATATATCTATATATATAAATCAACATTTGAACGGAGGGTTGTTTTTGGCTCTGGGGGTCATGATCGGTGAAAATATATCGAAATTTTCCGGAACTGCTTTCCTCCGAACGGCTGCAATAGGTACACTGTAAAAAAGAGGGAGTATTATTACGCTTAATTTGGGTTTATGCAATGCCAAATAAGGTTTAAATATGCACTCATTTTGTTGTCAACACTGAATTAAGTGTTATAATACACTTAAAATAGTTTATCTTTACTCTTTCAAAAAGAATCGGTGATATCATACACCCTGAATGACGCTTTCAAATTAATTTGGAAAAACCAAAACTCCAATATCGGTGTACAATTTTATCTCGCTATTCAACTTTTGGTGTTCAGATACACGATGACGTCAGAATGTTGTGTCAGCACACAACAACAGATAACGAGAACGAAGCATTCGCCATTTTGCTTTCATTTAAAAGCAAAGGGAAGCAAAGTAATTAGACCTTATTTATTTAAGAGTACTAACTAGCAGTGGAACCAACTTATATGGACCGCTGGGGCCCGAGCCCACCCAATAATTTGCTATCCCAGCTTACCCAATTTCCATTATTGTGTTATTTATTTAAATTTACTTCTGAAATGAAATTTCATTAAGTTGACGTTCTCAAAATTGTTTTGTTTGAAAAACAGTGAGACAGACAGGAGGACTATAAGTAATTAAACAGACGTATAGTTTGATTTTATTTAAAATTCTTCTTCTTGCACATTTTACCTCTGAGTATAAAGCAATGGTCACTTACATTAATGCTCTGACTCACAATCATAAAGCACTTCGATAACTGCATTTATTTTCTCGATGTTCAGCTTTTTACGCATTTTATTTGTAATCATATCCATTGTATGATAATTGTGATAAATACTATTTTCTTTATAAGGAAGAGCTCATGACAGTATAATTTAATAAAATTACGATTTTTATACAATAAAAAATTTTATTTTCCCCTTTTTGTTTGCAGACCACAAACATATCTAAGCCGAAATTTCTTATGAATTTGGTAGCAAGTTGAAAAAAAAAGTCCTTCCGGCCTGTACCGGGAGGAAAAGGTAGCTTTCCCATATCTTCGTTTTAAAATTTTAGCTAATGTTACACGAAAACAGCAAGTTAAAATGCAAAGAAACGTTTACAAAAGATTCGTTAATACTGAATTTGAATAAGAAATTCGCCAAATTATTGAGCAATAGCCAAATTGGCTTCATTTATGAAGACTTATTTTGGTCGCCAAATTTGGCGATATTCCGCCAAATGTCGCCAATTTTGCCAATTTTGTCGCCAATGTCGCCAATGTTGGCGCTAACGGATATGAATATATAGTTTTATGCGTATGATTGGGAAAATTATTACAACAATGAAAGAAAATAATTTGCGAGTAATCGCGTTAATGTGCTGTTTTGTTTCAAAATGTCAACCACCCTAGAATTTCAAACTGCTCTATCTCAGCCATTTTCTAAGATAGAGGTAAACCAAAAAATGCTCTGGAATCCTTGTATGAAGGCCTAACACGTAATTAAAAAATAAATTTGAATTTTTAATTTTTTTGTATATTTATTTTAGTTTTAAATTTTAAATGGCCGCCATCTTGAAACAAAATGGCGGACCAAGCTGGGCAACGAACTCGGTCGAAACATTAGTGACCTTAATACACACAATTAGTTTCATCAAAATCGATTTATAAATACGGGCGTTATCGTATGACATAGATCAGATATATATATATATATATATATATATATATATATATATATATATATGGATATATCTATATATATTATATATAACAGATAAAGTTTTTTTTATTAGAAGATTATAGGGGGGAGGGGGGGAATGTGCTTTAAATGATCATTTTGGTGCATATAAAATTAAAAAATTGTCTAATAAGGACTATTCAAGATTTTGTTTGGTGGATGCAAGCCTCTTGCAATTTAGATATTCATTTTTCAGCTACAACACAAATGGAAACTGGTACATTGTTTTAAAGTAAGTTTTGGTAACATTAAATGATGTTTCATACATGGAATGCAATACTTAAAAATGTTTTGTTACATATAAAAATTGTAATATTCTGTGTAATATATCTTAGCTGGGCATTTTTAACAGTATACAAGTCCAAAATTACAATTTTAGAAGAAAGTAAAAAATTTGTGTATTCCTGTTTTATGTTTAACTGTGGATAGGCTATTTTGGTTAATATCAATGTATTTAACCATGAAATGTGTTTTGATAATGTTAAGTAATAATTATATGCTGTTTGGTTTGGTGCACTGTAATATGCAAACTTTTTTTTTTTTTACAATTATGATTAATTAAAACAGTTTTTTACTTTTAACGCTCTTTTAAGTGCTTATAAAAATCACTTTTTTATTGTGAAATTGAAATATACTCATTAAAACAAAGACTTGTCAGGATCCTTGGGGTATTTTTGAGAAAAAAATTGAGAAATTAAGCCAAAACACAAAACATTCATTACTGGTATAATAAAAACTTATGTGTAAATAAGAGTGGGTGATGGCTAAAACTTCTACAATGCTATATTGAATGTCGTTTAAACTCTTTAACTACTAACAATAACTGCAAATAGTTCCATATGGCTCCATTGTTAAATATGTAAGTATTTTAATATGAAAAAATACAAAGTCTTAAAAGAATTTACTGACTAAGTTTATTTTAACAATTATGTAATCATAACATTTATATTGCTAAATTTCTATGGAATTCTTTTTAATTATAACTGTAATTGAAAAAGGCTTTATTAATGGTGGCAACAAAGTTGCTATCATAATTGTTGTAATTAAACACCAGATAAATCTAAAAGCACCTAATTATTTTTAAAGCTCTCTTCAAGTCTTTGACCGGAAATCTGTCGTCCCAAATTATCCTAGGAGAAAAAGTAATTGACAAGTAATGGACATTTACGTAAAACTACAGGCATTTTTACTGTATTTTTCCCCTTTTGATTAAAATATAACATATTTTGAAACATTCATAAACTTTTATAATTGAAATTTAAAGAAAAATTAGCGAGAATTTCAATTACAGATTTGTGAACAGACTTTTTACTATCAATTTCTGAACCAAAGTGAAAAAGATGTCTAATTTTTATGTAAATGTATAACAGTGCAAACATTTTTCTCCATCAGGATAGCAGGGACAGTAAATTTATTGAGCAGATTTGGAACACCAAATTTGGTGTGATGCTGCATCTAAGTGGCATTCTAAATTAGCTAGTAGAACACCCAATTTGGTGTTAAAGCACACCAAATCAATGATAGCGTTTTATTACTCCACTTTTGGTGGCAACATTAATTTTTGGTGTTTCTTTACACTAATTAATTATTGGTGTTTCTTTACACTAATTAATTTTTGGTGTTTTATTACACCAATTTACAAGTGGTGTTTATTTACACCCTTTTTGGTGGCAAGTTTGTTGCCACCATTTTTGGTGTAAAGTAACACGAATATTTTTTACAGTGTAGCTTTATACTTTTTTGTATTGAAAGCTACCTAAAAACGTATAAAAAATAAGCGGGTTTTCCCTGTGTTAAAATCCTTGGCGAAACAGAGAAGAGCCAAGAGAAAGAACACTCTCACAAGTACTTTTCGGCACCTATTCAGTGTTTCATACACACGATTTTCTCAATATTTACACAATTTATTTAATATACAGAAGCTGTTAATATGTTATTATATACAAACAGAAGTAATTTAACTCATGCTTGTAATCAGTTGCCTTTAGTTTTAAACAAACATAAACCAGCATAATCAGTTTTATTTTCATAGCTGTTTATATCATTTGGCAATAAACTCATTTTCTTAAACCAAAGCAACCTACATTATTTCTTCCAGCTTTTTTTTTTAAAGCGCCAAGGTCCGTATAATAGGGAAGTACCGTCAGAGGTATTAGATACATCATGTTAATTAATGTTGTGGAGGAAAGATCCGTAATCGTGTTCGCAGCCAATTTCGTATTTCAGAAAGCGTAGCTTAATGCCAATTTTATTTCATTGCTGTTTTTTTCTTTTCAAGAGGAGGCGGAGAGGTTGCGGATATTTACATTTGAATTTAAACTATTGCATACATGTTTATATTACTGTTGTTTGTATAATTAATTAGTAACTTGTTGACTGAGCTTCATTCCAAACAAATGTAAAACACTCAATTTGTGGTTGTTTTGTAGAAGAAATTTCCGTAATCGAATATTAAGTAATATGTTAAGTAATATTAGAATGCAATTGGCGCATTTAATGTCATTATTGTAATTCTGATGCAGTTAAAACTATATTGTTGCATTTACTCTTGTTTGACGCCAACCATGCCTGTACACGTGTTGCAGAATTAGCTATTTTTTCTTGTACGAAGAGTAGTTTTAACATAATTAATTGTTTCATTTCACATATAACATACTATTTGCGATATTGCTACTTTTATGCTAGACGGGCGCATTTGATAAATCGTCAAATATTTTTCGTTTACCGTATTCATATGGTATTCATTTCCTTTAAAATATAAACATTTCACCCAGTCATTAACATATTAGACATTAAACAATTGTAAAATTGTATATCTCTTTGAATAAAATAATAATAATAATAATAATAATAATAAAGCGGCCGCAAATTTGAAGTAAAATCGCTAATGAAACTGGCCAACGAACTCGGTTGAGATCTTGGTATGCTATTTTACGCGTGCTCAGTCATATCCAAATTGCTTCATAAATATGAGAGTTACAGCATGTGAAAAATCAGATATATATATAGCATATATAAATCAACATCTAAACGGAGGGTGGTTTTGGGGTCTGGAGGATGAGGTCTACATGATCAGTGAAAACATACCGACATTTTCAGGGACTATCTTTTCTCGGGACGGCTGCAATAGGTAACTTTTTACTTTTTGTACTGGAAGCTACCTAAGAAAACCTCTGAAATAAAACAACATGACAGGTTTAGTATTTTCTTCAGTTAAATTTGAAAATGCTTCCATTCAAGCAATAAAACAATGTTATACAAAATTTAAATTTATTAAAATCATTTTTGCAGAATTTTGGATAACACTTTGGAAAAGAAAAAATAAGAATTTATTATTCATACTTTCAAAGTAGTTTAATTGGATTTGAAAAAAATAATTATTTCTACGTTTTCACTGTTTCTTGTGAAGAAAATAAAAAATTACTGTTTTAAGAATAGTTTTTACTGAAATTCAAAACATCTTCATTGAGTAAAAGGATTTTCACTAACCCTGTGGTACAAAAAATTAGAATTTATAATTCATACTTCAAAAGTGGGCTTTTTGGAATTTCAAGAAAACCTCACTGAATAATGGATTCTTTTGGATTTCGCGTATTATTTAAATGTATTTATTAAAATAGAACACAACACGTACTCTTAGAATTTTTTAAGTTTTCCACTTTAATTAAAAATATATGAAGGAATTCATATAAAGTAAAATAATTATTTATTGATCTAAAAAAAAAAAAATCCGCATATTCTTTTACTGGAACATTTTCAAACTTGAAGAATTTATAAAGCCTTCAATTTAATGAAAATAATGTCTTAATATTTTAATGCAAATTGATTTTTAAACAATTGCATTTTTAACTATCGCACTTACGTATATTAAAAATTACGTATATATGTACGAATTCTTTCAATAAAGAGCCTTTGCATTTGTCCATGTACCGTCTTAGCAATAAATCAAGTGATAAAAATATGCAGAAACTATTTTGAAATTCATAAAAGGCTTTTGGCAGTTACTATTTGTATATTTATTCTTTGTATATACTGTCTGAAAAGGTGCTCACAAAACGGAGCTGTAGATTGTAGTTTTTATATACATTTTTCATTAACTTAAATTTGTACAAATTGAAATTGAATTATGTATGTTTTATGCATAAAAAGTGGCAACTTTTTTTCGTATTTTATAAAATTAAATTTTAAAAATTATAAATTCTTAAGGGTATTTTTAATTTAATGGCAATAATATAAATGTGAATTTGTAAATTCAAATCATAAATCAATTTTCCGGACATTCGTACAAAAGATAAATAGTTGTGTAAATATATCCTGCCTAACATAACATGTCGTTTAATTGGATTAATTACACGACTTTTATGAAAATGGTGTTTTTAATTTTCTTATATATTCATAAGTAAAATGTAGTACATTCGGATTTCAATACACTTTTACAAACAATTAATTACAATTCTGTTGAAATTATACTATGCGCAAATATTCAATACAGGACAATGTAATAAAAATCCTCCTTATTATTTCAGTAAAATGAATTATACCGTCTGTTATTATGATATGATTAATTTCCGTAATAAAATAAGTACATTTTAAGTTGGGAACATTTTATCTTTTGTTGACATTTACTGAAAATTCCAATGGGCAACTTCAGTCTAGCTTTGAAAATTTCAGAACTTGAAATCCATATTTAGACTCTTTTTCCATTTAATATGTATTTCTTCGGGAACATCTATCCAAAAATTAGATGACTGCTATAATTAAACAATTTTAGTATATAAATTCGGTTTTTAAATTCAGTAATACGGAAATAATATGATTCCATCTTAAATATGACGTAATCATCATGGCAACCTAGAATCATTACCTATCATGGGATATCATTGAATTAATTACGTTTGATAGGATTTAATAGAATGAAGAAAGCTTCTATTAATATCGTTTTAACTCTTAAGATTTTGATAAAATCTGAAGTGATTCGACAAAATTCTGCAACCATTATATATATTAAATTTCAAACCATTCGGTTGGGTAATTTTTGCGCTGTTATAAGCCGACAGACGGACAGACCAGACGACTATTGTTGGTGCTACGTATTTATATAATTACGAACGCACCTAAAAACATTCCATCCTGTTTTATGTCCAAATTATCGCAGAGATATTGCAAAAGATACTATTTGAAATAGAATTGTATCTACTTTTCGAATATGAATGTAATTTTTAAAATAAAAGTCGTCTACATGTTAAAAATTGTATAAATTTTCATTTTTCAAATGGTAATATAAACAATTGAATCCATTTGGACACTACACTGTTAACTAGTATTTTAAAAACACAAATTGCACAAATTGTGCTTATTAGTTGCTAAAATCAGTGTAAAAATTGTTTTAAACTCATAAAAGAGCTAAAATCCTACATGTTTCGGCTTTAAACTTAAAGCCATCATCGGGGAAGAGGAACAACACAAACGACTACTTGTACATTTGTAATATAAACTTTTGACACCTTTTTTGAGTTTCTTATATCAAAACAATACGCTTTAAAATTATATTTAATAAAATATAAAATTTTATAGTTTTCTCAAAAAATAAAAAAATTAATTATTAAAGACGGCTTTTTTTTCAATAAATTCAGTTTAAATGTCCTTTTTCATCAGCAAGTTCTGTATATTGAATTTCTGCTCGTATAAATTTATTACGCTAATAACAGACGGTTATATTTTCTCTCTCGCCTTAAAAAATATTAAACTCGAATAAATTTTGCTGCAAGATTAAAGAATAATTTTTTAAAAGAATTCCAACTGCATATTAAGAAAAAAAAATTCTTTTAAATTGTTCATTATGGGTGGTAATTGACAATATATATATATATATATATATATATATAAAGGAAACGTTATAATCAATTATGTCAGTGTGAAATATATTATATTATATTGTCATATTGAATGGTTTTACTTAGCGATAAGTTATTCCAAAAGTAGTTTTAAGTAAAACTCGGTGCCACAAAACATTCTGTAAATAGCACTCATATTAAAATTTTTGGATCATCTTTCAATAAAGAAAAATCATTAAAAATAATAAAAAGCATTAAATTGTTAATAAATTATTATTTTTTAAAAACTTTAACAATTTTAAAGTCCTTCTTTTCAATTTTGGTATTTCACACTTTATTATTTTATTTTATATTCAAGATACCTTAATCTACAAACCTAAGTATCGCATTTTTGATACAAAGATTAGATCAAAAGAAAATAATAATATTAAATTGGAAGTATATGGAATAAGCCTTTATTAATAGCATATATTTTTTAGTGCAGATTTTTTTCTTTTAAACAAAAATTTGAAAGACATAAAAAAATTCGATACTTAGTTATCTCTCATAGAATCAAACGAAAAATTAAAAAAAAAAAAAAAAAATCAGACAATTTGCTCAATTATTGTGGAAGCCGTAGCATTTTCGTTACACAGAGAATATACGAACTGAGAAAAATGAGTTTAAACATTTCATTTGCAGAAAAGAGATATTAAAAATAGATATTTAAAATTAACCATATTTCCATTACTATTTATCAGATCGTCAAGAAATTTCTGCACGATGTTCCAGTGTTGAATTCAGGGGTTGGCCTGGACAGGAAAGTTCCCTCCGGAGCATGGAAGTGTCCCTCGGAAGGTTTGGGATTTCATGCTTATTAATGGACCCCGGAACCCTATCCAAGCAGCAAATAATCCCTGGTCGAACGTCTGCTGAATGTCCTAAACTTTCGTCCTGGTGCCCTCACTCTCTGGGGTCTACATAAAACTCTTCTCAAACCGTCTCTCGAGCATCACATATCGACTACTGTTGAATCAATTTTGAAGCCTTTGCGTATTAGTTTTCGATCATTTGGTCACTTGGTAATCTTTTACCGAGTACATTGCGATATCAAATGTGTGTCATATGATCTTTTATCGATTAGCTAATGATATCGAATAGGAAAATTTGTACAATGCAAAAATAGTATTTAAAACGTAAGAAAGTTCGTTTTAATTCAAAACGTAAACGTTGCTAATTGAGAATATTACTGTACGTTGCAAAAATATTTACATATCAATTATATAATAAGTAATTAAAATATAAAAAATCGTTTTAGTTTAAATATTGCTATTAAATGAGTTTGCAATAAAAATTAGAATTAATTACATTTAAAATTTAAATTGCAATTAACTTTCAATTGTAAGATGCAAATAACATTATCTTTTAAGTTAAAAATTACTTTCCTACTTATTAGTTACTTATACCATTGATGTATAAATGTTTTAGCATCTTAGAAAGAAAACTTAATTGTAATTTAAATTGTAATGGTAATCAATTGTAAATTTTATTGTAAATAATTTAACAGCAATATTTAGACATTAAACAAAACTAAATTCCTCACGTTTTAATTTCTTACATACTGGATAGGTAATTTGTTTTTGCATTTTATAGCCGAAAATATTCCCATTTAGCATTTTTTTAAATTTTGAATTAAAACGAACTTTCATGCATTTTAATTAATTATACAAATTTTACATTTTATAATGAAAAATATTCTCACTACATATTTTTTCCTAGCTGTAAAAATCCCATTCTTTAACGCTTCTCATTATAATACAACCATTTATAAAAATAGCGTTTTTTCTTTTTTTAAAAATACCCGAATAACTGTTTTAATGAATACTTTGTTCAATCATTCTTTTTAACTCTTAAAAGGCATAAAATTAAATTTCTTACTGGAGAAAAAATATAGTCTATTTCAGTATGCAACAATTTCCATCATAACATTTAGAAAAAATTCTCAAAATCTTTTCGATTTTTTTTTAAAATGTCATCTTTCGTTTAATTACAGTTATTTCTTAATTCAAAAAATTTTATCTGAATATTTTTCGATGAAACTACTTTTTTTAAAGTCTGAATTCTTTAATTAGCATTAAAAATAATCCATTTATAGCAAATGTTTTTTTGTTGTATGCTATAAATTTAAGATATTTCTCTTATTTTTCTTATGGACATATTTGTGTACTTTTATTTATTTAGTTAACTAACAATTTATTCGGTTTCGAAAACGAAACAAAACAAAAACTTTATCTCCGATTTTAAAAGTACTTTCTACCACATCGCGATCATACCATATTTTCCTTTGTTCGTCGCGTGTTACGGTCATTATCTCTACCGCCATATCTTCACATCTTTTCTTATATTGTAAGAAGATGTACTGTTATTATATTGTTATCTCTTCATCCAGTTTAAGAAATCGAATATATATTCAGTTACTAAATTCTTCTCTTCTTCCTCTTCTGTTCGCTTAACAAACAACAGAACCGGGAGCTCCTCCAGGTGGTTCCGATTCGGCACCTTAAACGAGGAAGATGATAGGAAGCCTGGCTTTGCGCGCTGTGCGTCGACATGACGGAAGCAGGAATACGGACTAATCACAATCTCCTCGCAGTGCCCGATGAAAAAAGAGGTGGTGATCTAACCGGAACACCTCCAGATCACTCGGTTCTTGAGAAAAGCTGGTTTTCAGGCTTTTTTTTTTCGCGGGGAAGGCTTCTTCTAGGTCGCTTTCTGTGCCCGTTCTTGGCCGGGAAGTGACACAGGGCAAATATTAGCAAATGTAATAGGACCGTATCCACCACTTGTCAGGAGAGAGACAGGAAGCGAGACTGTACTTTAAACGCAAAGTTGTTGGGAGGATCCATTGTGCGCCTAATTCGAGTGCGAGGAGGCGTGTAGCATCCCTTGATTCGAACATAAGGCAGTGGATCAAAGACGGTAGACACCCGAGTGCAGTGTCTTTGTGCTGTCTACTCGGCGCCGATCTGCGGACCCCTAGGAGTTGATATACCACGGCGGGAGATCTTTCGGGGGTATACTTCGGGGGCCATACCCGGTTCGCCTCGGTCGTCGGGCAACTTGGGACGAACTCTTCAGGATGGTCGGTTGATGTGCTCCATGAGTGCGCCCGTCCTCTGTGTGCGTCCTCGACCTGCGACACGGTACGACTAGCCGGTCCCCCAGCTTATTTGTGACAGAAGCGGTTGAATGTGGTCCTCAACGGTGGTTGAGAGTGAAGATTCCCAGATTGCGGCTTGCGTAGGAATGGCCAGCTGGTGTAGTTGGTTCCCGAAGCGAACCAATTCTCGAGGCGGCGAGTCCTTCTTTCCGTCACGGCTGGCTGAAGAGAACCTCTAAAAGCCCCACCATGTGATGTGGCGGCATATGAGCCCTGTCTGTTCCCCCAGGCCGTAGAAACCAGTCCAGAGTGTTTGTGCGCAATTAGAGCTTTCTGCGCCTCTTGGTTGGATGAGCAGGAGTTTCGAAACTATTAACCCCGAGCGGAGGCGCCTGTTAGACGCTGGAGATTTAGCTTTACACGCTTCTCTCGGATCGTAAGTGGTTCTTACGATTTTCTAATACTGGTGACACTGCACTGTTAGAGGGTACTTCGGAGCTCAGGAACCAGATCGTCGGGAGGTATTTGTGTGTTGAGTTCGGAGGCTATGGGCCTACAGTAGGGTGGAGCAAAAAAATTTAATTTTTTTTTACAAAAACCGGGTAGGTGCCAAAAGTTGCCTTTATACTAGTACTTCAAATATCTGAAATTTTACCACTGATAAAAAAATGGCTTGGGTCTGCACTTTTGGTCCAAATGGCAAAATTTTGGGTTAAATTTGACAATTTTTCAAAAAAAATAAAATTTTCTGTAGAACTGGTTGTGATTTAAAAGTGTCATTTGAACCTTTATTAATAAAGATTTAAAATATTGAAATGATAAAACGCTATCCTTATTCTGTATAACTGGAGCAAAACTGACAAATTTTGGTAAAAAAGGGGCGTTGCCATTCTGGTACTGTACAAAACGAATCGTTGTTCTGAATGCAGCTCTTCGCTAGTTGCTTTTACAACTACCCAGGACATACCAAGTGGACGTGGGTACATATCATGTCCTACCTGTAACCAGCACAACCACCCTACCATCTGAGCACAATGTTTTATTTATACAATGAATTGTGATTTTTTATCAGACTGGCACGAGTTTTCTGTGATCAACCTACTCTTCGTGTATTCATCTCTTCTGTCGTATCCATGATGCTGGCTGTGACTTCATTCACGTATCTTTCTACTGCTTGAGTATAAGAAGGCATGCAATGTAACTCATTGAGAATGTCATTAATGGAATCTATACAGACGTCTATTATCTTCAACAAAATTGCTTCCGATAAATGCATAGTGATTGGGGGTCCTGTTACCGCAATAGTTTTCCAATCAATTACATTTATATAATCATCTGCTTCAATGTTGATTGTCAGTATTTCAATTTTCCGAATTTCATCATTTAATCTACCTCTTGCATTTATTATGTGATGAGCAGCTAGTTGTTTAATGTGATTGCAATCAGAATTTGCTCTGAGTGTGCAAAGTAACCATTGTCCTGAATAACTTTTCTAACTATTCGTTTTATGCTGTTTGCTGTGCTGTTTAGTAGCCGAGTAGTTTCCCATAAGGTTTTAGATACCTTCTTTAGCTGTGGATTAGATTGTATGGTAAACCATCCTGGGGCATAAACTTAGATCACATACTTTGTGAGTGAAAATAGAGACTCTGACGCGCAGTCAATGAGAATAATTAAGGCGAAGAATTCTATTCTCCGTTGTGAGCCATCTTGCTCGGGACAATTTTCCTGGGCTCCTATTCGCTAGTTCTTTTGAGCAATATCCTGATGAAATAGCTTTGCAAATGTCCAGCAGGTATTTCTGGTTTGTGCTGAGTGCCTTTTCATCGATTTCAGGAAATATTTTAAAATTACTCTTTATGGGTTCAAAAACTGCAATAGGGAGTGAATGGCACGCAGACAAGGATTTTCCTATTGGTCCGGTGCATGCATGTGGGCCATAAGTTTTCCTATCGATCATGCCTAACAAATGACGCAGAAGCAATTCATTTAACTGGAGCTGGCATATGATCAATTGCATGCAAGCTTCTCTTCCATTCCACGATTACTCCAGTATGCTTCCCTGTATTCACAGGACACCGGACACCCATCACAACCCAAGCATGAGAGGCTGGACAAATCAAATTTTCATCTTCTAAACACTTTGATATGCATTTAAAAATACCTTTTGATGCTTCAGATGAGAAAATGTTAGGCAAAATTAGTCCCCAAATATTTAGAGCCAGGCTCTTCTAAGATAGTAACACGTTCTTCTTTCATAATTCTACGATACGCATGTTTATCACTTCTCTTTTCTATACACATTGTGTCATCTTTTTGGAAGCCGAAATATAAGGCTCTTACTTCTGTTTTAGGGTTCTGTTCTTTACGTTGAGACGAACAAGCCGACTGGCGTTAACGCCTTACCTTGCCTCTATCTGTAACGGGTACGGGTACATTATGTTTTCCAGTGTCATTTGCTGTACGTGCACATTCCTGGAGAACCGCTGAAGCAAGAACTGCAGCAGACCGATCAGAAATTCTATAGCTGTCACATGCTTTAGAAAAAGTTTCAAACTTCATTCGAGTTTTGGTATAGGAGGATGACGATGGGTATTCAATTGTACATATTATTCAATAATTGCATACTGATTCGTTTTCTTCAATTTCATATGCAGCATCTTCTAATTTTGCGGTGCTTCTTGATTTAATCTTCTTTCTATTAACTTTTTTTTTCAACGACTTGTTATATGCTGTACCAGAATGACAACGCCCCTTTTTACCGAAATTTGTCAGTTTTGCTCCAGTTAAACAGAACAAAGATATCGTTTTATCGTTTCAATATTTTAAATCTTTATAAATAAAGGTTCAAGTGATACTGTTAAATCATAACCAGTTCTACAGAAAATTTTATTTTTTTTTTGAAAAATTGTCAAATTTTATCCAAAATTTCGACATTTGGACTAAAAGCGCAGACCCAAGCTATTTTTTTTCAGCGGTAAAATTTCAGATATTTGATGTACTAGTATAAAGGCAACTTTCGGAACCTACCCGTTTATTAAAAAAAAATTTTTTTTTTCGCTTCACCCTAACCTACAGCCTAAGCAGGGACGTGTTTATGCATCCAGGCAGAAATTTTCCTCAATCTCCGGGGCCTGCGAGAGGAGCCTATCTTTTCGCCATAGCTGACTGGACCAGTGGTCTCCTTTGTAGGATTTCCATGACCAAAGGCGTGTGCATAGTAAATGCGTGTCGGGAAAACCTGAATAAGGTCTTGCTCCCAGCTTCCTTATGACGGTCTGGTTATCGAAATGGTTGGGGGATCCTGGCACGTCCCCAAGTGTGAAGTGGTGGTGTCCCTAGAGTGTGGGCTCCACCACGAATCGCAGCGACCTATGTCCTCAATCTCTTTGGAGAATAGAGGTGGTGCGCAGGGGACGGTGCCCTCACCGGCCGTATCGCACACAGGTCTCACATGTTCGTGCGTGTTAAAAAAATTTCAGAACTTGGGTACAGCGGTTTACACACCTTTTGGCGGAGTTCAGTTTTATCAAATAACAGCGTTTCGAGGGTCCTCAAATGTCTTCCGTTCACTAATTCTTTGGGACTTAATTCAGTCGATACATGCGTAATTGTGCGTAAAGCGAATAAAGCATACGGAAGCTTCATTTCCCAGCTATTTTCTGACTGTGGACATAAAACATTCAGTAATCTCTTGAGTGAACTGCGCCATTGTCCGATAGAATTGTTTTGTGGCATGTGTACGCTCGAATACAGCATTTCGAATGCAGTATCAGCACACTATGATACAGAATTTCTCAAAAAATGCTCTAGTGTGATTACTCACAAAATTGGTTCTGTATTCTTCAATAAAAAATTCTTAGTGTATATATCTGGAGGAACGGCAGTGCCTCCGCCAAGTCGAGAAAGCACGGCCGTAAGCATACTTTTCTGGAAGCAACTCAGGGCACTTTTGACCCCCCCATATCTCCGCGCTGGAGTATTCCATAAATTTGAAACTTCGTTTTTCTAGAGTATTTGGCATACAGGACCAAAATTTAAAATTACAACTTTCTGTCTTTTCTAGTTCAGACGATATATGAACTCAAACATTCGATTTTTTGTCACTCACTCACTCACACGTTCACGCGTCATCAAAAAGATTACGTAGATCCCGTAGCCCTAGAAACTTGACATTTGGAGAAAAAAGGTAGTGTTTAGGATACAAAGAAAGAAAAAATTATAAAATCCGGAAAATTCGAAAAAAAAAAAAAACATTCGAAAATTCAACAAATTCCATCAAAATTGAAAATTGAAAATAATACGATCTTGTAGACTTAGAAACTTAAGATTTGGTGTGATAACGTTTAGCATCCAGAAAAAGAAAACATCAAAAACACCAAAAAAATCGAAAGCAAATTGAAAAAATTGAAAAAATAAAAGAAATAAAAAAATTTAAAATAATCCGATTTTGTTACGCTAGAAACTTGGAATTCGGAATAAAGGTAGTACTTAGGATTCAAAATAAGAAAAAAATTTAAAAATCCGGAAAATTCGAAAAAAAAATCAAAAATTCAAAAAGTTCGAAAAAATTTGAAAAATAATTTGATCTTTTAGCCTTAGAAACTTAAAATTCGCGGTAAAGATAGTGTTTAGGATTCAGAATAAGTTAAAGTAAAAAACGCAATAAAATTCGAAAATAAAATCAAAAAATCGAAAAAAATCGGAAAAATCGAAAAATAAGGAAAATTTGAAAATATTTCGATTTCATAGCGCTAGACACTTGAAATTTGGAATAAAGGTAATATTTAAGATACTAAATAAGAAAAAATTAAAAAATATGGATAATTCGAAAAATACCCATAAATTAGTGCAGACGATATATGAACTCAAAGTTTCGATTTTTTGTCACTCACACACTCACTTACTCACGCGTCATCGAAAATATTGGGTAGATCCCGCAGCCATAGAAACTTAAAATTTTGAAAAAAGCTAGTGTTTCGGATACAAAGAAAGAAAAAATTAAAAAATCCGGAAAATTAAAAAAAAAAAAAAACATTTGAAAATTCAACAAATTCGAACAAAATTTAAAATTGAAAATAACACGATCTTGTAGTCTTAAAAACTTAAAATTTGGTGCGAAGGCAGTGTTTAGAATTCAGAAAAAGAAAACATCAAAAACATCAAAAAATCGAAAATAAAATCGAAAAATCGAAAAAACAGAAAAATTTCAAATAATCCGATTTTGTTGCGCTAGAATATCGGAATTCGGAATAAAGGTTGTATTTAGGATGCAAAATAAGAAAAATTAAAAAATCCGTAAAATTCGGAAAAAAAATTTCAAAAATTCGAAAAATTCGAAAAAAAATGAGAAAATTCAAATAATTCGATCTTTTAATCAAATTATTCGATCCTTAGAAACTTAAAATTCGCGGTAAAGATAGTGTTTAGGATTCAGAATAAGTTAAAATAAAAACGCAATAAAATTCGAAAATAAAATAAAAAAATTGAAAAAAAAACGAAAAATACAGAAAATTGAAAATAATTCGATTTCATAGCGCTAGAAACTTGAAATTTGGATTAAAGGTAATATTTAAGATACTAAATAAGGAAACATTAAAAAATATGGATAATTCGAAAAAAAAATCAAAAAAAATTTCAAAAATTAAAAAAAAAAAAAAAATGAAAGAAAAAGAAAAAGAAAAAGTGAGAAATTGAAAATACTATGATCTGGTAGTCTTAGAAACTGAAAATTTGGTGTAAAGGTAGTGTTTAGGATTCAGAAAAATTAAAAAATAAAAACACAACAAAAATCGAAAATAAAATCAAAAAATCGAAAAAAAAAAACCGAAAATTTGAAAATATTCGATTTTGTAGAGCTAGAAACTTAAAATTTGGAATAAAGGTAGTATTTAGGATTTAAAAAAAAAAAAAGAAAAAAATCTGTAAAATTCGAAAAAAAAATTCGAAAATTCGAAAAATTGAAAAAAAAAATCGATTTTGTAGCTTTAGAACTTAAAATTCGGCGTAAACTTATTGTTTAGGATACAGAATAAGGGAAAATTAAAACACAATGAATTCGAAAATAGAATAGAAAACTCGAAAAAGATCGGAAATTTCAAAATAATTCGATTTTGTAGCGCTAGAAACTTGAAATTTATAATAAAGGATACAAAATAAGAAAAAATTAAAAAATCCAGAAAATTATAAAAAAAAATTCGAAAAAATCAAAAATTGAAAATAATTTTATCTTATAGTCTTAGAAACTTAAAACTTGGTGTAAAGGTAGTATTTACTATTCAATAAAAGGAACAATTAAAAAATTCGCTAAATTCTAAAATAAAATCGAAAAATCGAAAAATCTTTAAAAAATCGAAAATTCGAAAACAATTTGATTTTGTGCTGCTAGAAACATTAGTTTTAAGATAATTGTCCTATTAGCTAGAACAACGCCCCTAATTGTTTTATGTTATTTCCCCCGGAATATGGTTTTCTTTCCTTTCGTTTACGAATTTCGTTATAGAAAAGTTCCGCTATAGACTGGCTACGTTATAGGCGATTTCTTTATAGACAAGTTTGTTTTCTTTCACAGGTTATACTCTATTTACTTCGCAAATGAAATATGGATTGTTAAATGATGTTAGCCCCACAAAAACTTTCACAGCTCCCTCTACCCTTCCGACATTACTGGCTGGTTATGGCTTGATAGTCCTTTCTAAATAAAATCATGGTGACTCTAAGATTCACTTGATTTATCTCTAAATTCAACCTAAATGATCCTAAGAAGACGGATCAAAGAATTACTATATTGGCATGACAATCAGGTAACTTAGAATTAAAATCGAAAAATCAATAAATTTATAACAAGTCAAAGTTTGAAAATAATTCGATTTTGTAGTCCTAGAAGCTTGACATTTGGCAAAAAGGTAGGGTTCAGTATACAAAGTAAAGAAAAATAAAAAACTCCGTAAATGATAAAAAAGACTAAAAAAAAAACGAAAAAAAAAACATTGAAAAAATGAATATAGTTAGATTTATTGGAAATTTCCGGAAATTTTAATTTTGGCTTTCATTTTATACTAAAAAGTACTTTTATGCTAAATATCAAGTATCTAGGGCTGCGAGTAATATCTCAGATGGATAGCACCTATCCTGGAAGCAATTGAGAGTACTTTTGACACTCCCCCTCCCATAACTTAGTGCTTGCCTAGGAACCTGAAATCTCTTTTTATCTACAGTACTTTGCAAACGAAACTAAAGCTTCAAATTTATGATACCTGTAAATAATAGGGACAGAGTGTGGGCTTAGCGAAAATCAGTGGATGATCTCCAAAAAGAAACCAAAATCAAGAAAAGGAGGATTACTTACAAAAAGAAGTGAAATCTCATCAAAAACGTCACCTGTAAAAAATGCAGCCAAATCTCGTGACTCTTTTTCCGTAAAAAGTTCTGAGATCGTGTAAAGCCAAGTTTAGCTATCTTATTAACTCTGAAATTTTCATTCACAAATCACTCCTAGTCTCTACATCTTTAGTTAAATATTATTTTGTGACTTGGCAATTACGTAGCACAAGAATGTGATGTATATAATTAGCCTTAATCAAATAATACCATGCCATCCCATAACATATTAAGGTGTAACAACTTCCCTGTGCGTATATAATTAGCCTTAATCATATTATCTCATCCCATCCCATAACATAGTAAGGTGTAATAACTTCCCTGTGCTGCGTAATTACCAAGTCACAAAATAATATTTAACTAAAGATGTAGAGAATAGGAGTGATTTGTGAATAAAAATTTCAGAGTTAATAAGATACCTAAACTTGGCTTTACACGATCTCAGAACTTTTTACGGAAAAAGAGTCACGAGACTTGGCTGCATTTTTTACAGGTGACGTTTTTGATGAGATCTCTTTTATTCAAACCACAACAGTGTTTAAAGTTGCAGTAAGGATAATGACAAATTTCTTTTGCTGCTAAAAGTGTAAACGAAGTAAATCGTTTGCATATACTTTGAGGTATATTGATTGAGCTGCCGACATAAACTCAATTTTCCGAAAACTTGCATATTCAGTTCTTTACTGAAAGTAGCGACATGTAAAATTGTATTATCTATTTAAAAATTAAAAACAATTAACGACTTACAGATTTATTATAACGGAGATAACAAAATAATAATTAAAACGAAAATTTTAGATGCTGATAAAATTATCAAAATTGTAATTACTTACGCATCCATAGCTGCCAACTTTTACGCTTTTTTGTTACCACTAAAATTTAATAGAATTTTTTTCCTTATGTAATCACACGATTTTGTCGATTTAATGAGATAAAATTTACTATCAAATTTTAGTGGTAGTTAAAAAAGCGTAAAAGTTGGCAGCTATGCCCATCATACGCAGTATAGGGTAAGTCTTGTAATCGTTTTGAAAATCGAAAATTTTTTTTTTGACAAATTTACACATTTCAGACACTGGAGATTCCGAAAAACATTTTTAGAAATTTTTTTTGCCGTCCTTCTGTCTGTGTGTGTGTCTGTAAACGGTCTATCTCCCGAAAAACTTGAGATAGAGACTTGAAATTTGGTGTGTACTTAGTATCTAACAATGGGAAGAAGCTTATTGAATTTCATTAACCTCGATTATCCGGAACTATTTTTTTCGGACTCTCGAAATATTAGTTCTAATGAAAGGTATATAAAAATTTTCGAAATTGTTTAGTTTAAAGAGTGAATATAAAAGACAATAAAAAAACATAAATTTTGCATAAAGAATGAAGTCGATCGGATAATCAGTTGCCGAGATATTTGTAATCCTATTTTCCCCATTCTTCGATTTTTCATGACCCTGTATTTCATTTAAATTTCAATTCAAAGATATATTTTAATTGAAAATGAGACGCTTAATCCGACGCAGTAAACCGTTAGTTAATACGATTATCAATTTTGGAGTTATAAGGATGTTTCTTTTACGTAATTCAGTAATAGAGCATTTAAAGTGTATTACGTCATCCAGCCAGGATTTTATTCGAATTGCAATGCATTTTATAAATAGTTTACACATGTTTTATTTTCATATTTTATATTATGCATATCCATGATGGGTAAGTATTACGGTGGCCCCCGACGACTAGTTGCTACTATTGGATTGAGTGAAAAGCCATGTTGTATTTTTTCATGAATTTCAAAGTGAATTTATGGATACAAATATCAAACATTAATCAATGATATATTGGTCATTTTGTTCGATGACATTTCCCCATCTTCCAGGTAGCTGCATAATTCCACGTTCAAAGAAAATTTGGCTGTTAGAAGCAAAAAACTGAATCCACTCATTTTTGACAACCTTATCTCAATCGAATGTTTCACTATTTAAATGGTTTTGAGAGGAACGAAATAAATAATATTCTGATGATGGAAGGTCAGGGTTATACGGTGGATGAGGCATCACTTCTTATCCCAACTCCAATAATTTTTGGCAAGTGATCAAAGATGTGTGTGGTCTGGCTCTGTCCTGATGGAACACAACACGTTTGCAATTGGCCAACTCTGGATGTTTTTCTTTGATTATTCGTCCAATTTCATTAGTTGTTGAGAGCAGACATTTCAATTAATCGTTTGGTTCTTTAGAAGTATTGCAAAATAAAGTATATTTTAAAATTCTACCTACCAGGCAGCATCACATTCCTTTGATGAATATCTGCTTTTGAAGTGCTTTGTGCTGGTTCATCTCGCTTGCTGCAAGATCTTTTGCGTTGGACGTTGTTATAGATGATCCATTTTTCATAGCCAGTTATCATTCGATTTAAAAATGGGTTGGTTTTGTTACGTTTTAGCAATGGATCGCAGATTTTGAATCGTTTGATGTGATAAATTTACTTCAATTCGCGAGGAACCTAAATATCGAGTTTACTGACATATGCAAGTTGTTTTAAACGGTTGTAAATACTTTTTTGCAATACACCAAGCTTATCTGCAAGCTCTTGTGTCGATAGGCGCCGGTTAGTTTCGATCATTGCTTTTATTTTTTTTGTATTCAACCTCAACTGGACGTCCAGAGCGTGGTGCATCTTCTAGAGCAAAATCTCAGGAACGAAAAAAAGCGAGCCACGCTGACAGTGACGTTCAGTTAAACACTTCTCCCCATAAACATCACACATTTTTTTTCTAGCTTGTACTGCATTTTTACCTATTCGGAAGAAAAAAGCAAAATACGACAAAAATGACTGCTTGGAATCTTCATTTTCAAATAATTGCAAAGCAATGAATGCACAACAAATTTTAAACTTTTTTTCATAAAGTGACCTTGAAATGTCACCTTTTAAAAGTGCTCTAATTTGGCTTAAAGCTGCTCGTCAGTAAACTTCCCGATTCTCCTCGCTAATTTTAATCCTATGGGCGTAGGATGCATTCGTATTTTGAAAATATCTCCTCAGGAAAGTAATGTTTTAAGCTTCTGTTTTCCTTGTACTGTTCTTAAAGGATGTCTCTTTCTCTCTTAGTTGTCAAAATTTTTCTAAAATATGAACTTAATTTTATGCGAAGTGTTAAAATCTTATTTAGTTTCGCTACGATATTAACAAATAAAATTATAAATTAAGCACATATTTTAGAAATATTTTGACAACTAAGAAAAAAAGAGACATCCTTTAAGAACAGTACATCTTTGTTAGGGTGGGAAGCGATAGTTTACAGCATTAAACATCTGATTATAACATTATGTTGGATATCAGTGTTGCTCTACATTTAGGTTATATGCATTTGAGAACAAAAAAGTACGAATTGTTAATTTTATTTCAATTAACCTGATGGATAAATAAGCCATAGGAGCAGAAATTTTACGACTGAGCGAAAAATTGCCCAGACTAAGATACGGCCTGTCGACCAGTTTTCTCCAGGATAGCGTCGATGTATTAAGTCAGAGGTCCTGGGTTAGACTCCTGGCCTAGATTTCTAATTGTATAAAAATATTGTATTGTTCTCATCTTTTAGATGCTAATATATTTATTACAGTTTTTACACCAAGTCAACAGACCCTCTAGAAATAACAGAAGTTACGCGCACTCTAACAGTTACATAACACAAATTATAATATAAACCTAAATATAAACTGAGATAAAACATTAAACATTTATTAAATAAAAAATGCATTATATCTTTATTATTATCTTTAAAATGCATTATATTCTCTAATGACTTTCCAATCTTTCTGTACAAAAAATATTTTATTTTTCATTTACATAAACGCTGATAACATTGAAGCCGCTTTCTAGCATTAAAAAATAATTCAACATTTTTTTTATTCGGACATATGAAGTAAAAACTATATAACAACTGCTAACCAAGTTCAACCACTACGATAGTTGTAATTCCAAGTTTCCGCAAAGAAAAAAAAAAGAAAAAAAAGTAAATACACTTTATCTTTATGATGCATTTTAATTTGTAGACTCTCCCAGGAATTTGAAAAGATTTCCCTTATATACATTTGTATTATAAAGGGATTGGTTCAGAAAATTTTTATGTAAAAAGTTTAAAATTTTTTATCATTTTTTTAAAGTTTTTTTTAAAGTTAAATTTTCTATATTGGTTTTACGGATAAATTAAGGATATTCATTTATATAATTGGGATTTTTTCTGTTAAATTTTTAGAAACTCAGCAAATTTTCGAATGCGCAGGAGCTTCGTTGCCAAATGCATCGAATTATTTCTTTATGAATACAGGTTTAAATATTTTGCTTCTAAATTTAGGTCTTCATGCAAGTTTAGTTTGGAAGTTTTGGAAGTTATTATTAGTAAGAAATGTTTCAGTTTCAGTGAAAGTATTTTAAAAGTAACAGACAGCGCCCTTTAATTTGCGAAAAGTGGCGGAAATCTGGGGTCTTTTTTTTCTTCTTAAAATGCATTTAGATACCCCTGGTATATTCTGACTAAGTTCCTTTAAGATCCGGGAGTTATAGATATACGAAAAAGGATATTTACTGTATCCTCATATTTTTACCTGATTCAGAGTTAAAGTTTTACTTTATCCCACAGTTTGTGTTCATCAATGTAGCATTATATTTAAATGCTAAATTTCAGCATATGTTTCTCAAACGACTGGATTTTCTTTAATGGAAGTTCATTATGGTGCATTTTGTAAAATTGCGGGTCGGATTTGTAATATTATAAAGCGTTTTATTTTAAAAATAAAAATGTTAAACAATCGGTCATTTTCAACTGTCATTTTACACATATTAAGACATATAACTGTCACATTACACATATAACTGTCATTTTACACATATTTCTTTTTTGCTCAAACTAAATAACTTTTGGAAATTTGACCCTTAATGTTACAAAGAAAATTTATGAGATTATTAAGAAACTAATTTAAACTAAAGTATTAAGAAACTAATACAAAATAAAAGAAGAAAAAATTTAAAATTCTCTTTAATTTTGTTATTTTGTTATTTTTATTTTTTTAACTGCACTAAGAGATTTTTCTATCTTTTTAGTAAAATCATTTTCTGACATAAAATCGTGTACTAATGCTCTAAAACGGTACTGTAAAATACCTAAAATGAAAAGAACTTGTACAAAGCGTGACGATTTTATATATCACGTACTTTTATATAGCGTTTTAATTAATGAATGTCTAAAGAAATTCAAAAATAAAAAGTTTTAGTAAATCTTATGCTTATAAATCTCAAACAATATACTTTTCATAATTACATACTTAAAAATATGAATCTATTTTCTTTTTTAAATTTTGTTTAGCACATACTGCATCAGAGAATTTTCTCTTAAGCCATGGGTCTTTTCGTAACGTCTGTTTTTTTCTCATTTTCATTATCACTGGGAAAACCTCTTATGTTAATAGTTTTGTACCCTATCAATGAACTTTATGACATGTTTTTGTTGAATAAAGCTCTCGAAAATTTTATGTATGGATTTAATGAAACTTTATTGTATTTATGAAAAGCTGCATGTGACATCAGCATCTGAATTTAAAATTATGCGTCAAAAACTCTTTCCCTCGATTATTATCCTATGAAATTAAGCTTCTTTATCGCCAGTTGCACAACATACGTATGCGAGTATAAAAACAAAACTTTGTAATAGGGTGATACGCATCAAATTCCGTTATTGGTCCTATAGCTTTAAATTTTAATCCTTTGTTTTGTTGCCTTTTAAAACATAATTTAATTAGTCGAATCACATTTATTCGGTTTCACTTAGATTACGATTTAATTCAGATTCATGAAAACATCATTAAAAAACAACAGAGACAGTAATCGCTTTTTAAGGCGGTGGTGTGCTCCAATTTTTCCATTTTGACTTCGTACATTGTTTTAAAATTCGGATATTGTTTAATGAAGCACATTTCAACACTCGTTTTGTTAAATACACTGAACTATACATTTGAAGTTAATAAAACAAATTTCGAAAAATTTTAACAATATTAAATTTTAATGATGTGTTAAGCAAAATTGTTTTAGTTTTAAGATCAATTAATTAAAACTACATGCAGAAGTCACATATTTGTTTTCGAAATGAAGATTCACTCTATAATTTAAAACGCAAGTGGATAAATAATAATGCATATTTTAATTCGAAATAAGGAAACTTATTTTATTTGGAATTTATTTACTCATTATTCTTACTAATATATCGTTTTCTTTATTTATTAGAATAAATTGAAGGAAAATATCTAAATTCGCATTGCAAAAATATTGTTCATGGAAATTTCTAGCATGAGGTGTAAATAAAAGGGTGTAAATAAATAATTTAAAAAAATCTCCCGACATAACTTTTTTATATTTATTAAAATGCGATAGAAAATCATATATATTATTTCTCCTGTCAACATCCCTTTACTCTGAAAATGCGAAACGCAGAACGACGAATGAGATAGCATATGAAAGGATTTTGAACAGGTTTCTGAAATAGCACACTTAACATTTTGTTAAAACATAATTTTGATTAAAATTTGCTGATAATTAAAAATTAAATCGGCATTGTTTTCATAAAAGAAATCAAAGGTTTTCCTCAAAATATTGTTGCCAAAAAAATAAAATACCACATTATATGATGCTCAGCGATTATTATAAAAAAACCCGCACGGGTTTATTTTATATGTATGATTAAAAAGCGAAATTGAAATTGAAATGTTTAGATTGATATTTCTATGTCCCATGTTTTTCCCAAAGTGGATGACGTCATTCTCTAATGCAGTTAAAATACGATTGTTAATTTTTTTTTCTCGCGCGTGCCTTTAGCAATCTTGGATCAGTTTTTACTCAAACTTTGATGGAATAAATTAGATGATATTCTGGCTTGACTAACAACTAAATGTTTTTTGCAGATATTTTTATCCTTGCTTTTTCTTTAGAAGTTTAAACCTGCATCTAATAAATATTACATATTGATAAAAAATGGTACTTCTCTATTATCCCGTCGACCGCTTTTCATAACAAAAAACTATCGCCAAATAAACGGGAGAACGTTGCCATTGGAATATCAAAATAAATAAATAAATAAAATATAAGAATTTAAGGACACAATTGTTATTTTAATTAATGAAATAACTAATAAATCAGTAAAACATAATAAAAAATACACGCAAATGTCGACTTAAAAACCACTTGATGACGTAAGAAACACGTATAATGCTTCTGACGTCAAGTAAATGGGACTGCATTTTTGGCGTTTAATCTTACAATTTGGCGATAGTTTTTTGTTATGAAAAGTGGTCGAAGGCATAATAGAGAAGTACCTAAAAATATTAGATTTCAGTGCGAAATCCTCGCATGGGCCCTCTGGTAAATATATATTTTAACTTAAGTCTCTTTTTGCATTTATATTTAAATTATTTTATAATTCTGCGCAAGGTAAATTAACCCATTTCTTGATATTTTTAATAGGTTATTTTATCTGGATAAAATACTGTTTTAGAGCTATAAGAAAGCAATATGTACAAATTTTAAATTAAAAATGAAAATATAAATTTCTTATTTAATTTTAAAAAAGTTCCTTTTTAAACGTTCCAAATATTACAATATCTGACAGAGTTGAAAATTTTTTAAATAGAAAATTTCGAACCCCGACCTCCCCAAACCTCTTTTCTATAATGTAAATGAGAGTATAAATGTTTTGGTTAATTTTGTATTTTATAATATTTTATAACGTTTTAGGCTGTTTTTGACTTTATGAATCAAACTGAATGCACAAAACATTATAGAGATATTTAGAGGTAAGTTAATGGGCTCTCGTGCTTTTCATTGTGAATCATACAACACTACTACCATTTGTTACTCACATTTTCAAACTGGGATCTGGTTTGTTATGGCATCGATTAAATTATTGTCGATAGAGCAAGAATTATTCTCAAGCTAGGCTGAATAAAACAAGAAAGATAAATCATGCGTCAGGCTTAGATTATGAAACACTTGCCAACACTTCAAGAATTCTAACTGAACTTCACCGCTTAATAATGTGAAAGAAGATATCTTAAGTAAACAATTTAGAAAATGCATAACAACTGAAAAAATACTTTCAGAAATAACCAACCATAGATGACAATGTATCCAGTTCTTTACGTAGCCCTACATATGAATTTATTTATATTGTTCAAATATCTCTTATCTAAATATAGTTCGACTAGAAAATGCATACCTCAATTAAAAAACACCTTTAAGCAATTCATGCTCATAAATAGTAAAGTTTGCGAATACTTTTGTGTAGTTCTCTATATGATCTATAGAATTTATGCACACCACGTAGTACGCAAAAAAATATTTAAACTTACAAACGCGTACCAATACTGAAACAAGAACGAAAAATCATGCGTCAAATATAGATTATGAAACACTCTCCAAAACAGCTAGAAAACAGAAACTAAACTTCACCGTTAAATATAGTGAAAGAAGATATGTAAGTAAACAGTTTAGAAAACTTATAACACATTCAAAAATACAGTTTACGAAATTACCTTCCAGTGTCAAAGAAGTAGTCGAATTATTTTATGCAGCCGCGTATATGATCAACAGATGTGGATATACAGCATGACAAAATGTAGTTTAGTTAGAATATTCACATTTAGCAATTTTCGCCAATCGATGGAAATGCACTCGAAATCTTTTGCACAGCCCTGTATATTATCTGAAGGCTTTTGTACGCACCACATATTAAGCTAAAAGGCAACTTAAAACTCACTCGCAGCAATTACCAATCGTAAACGACAGTGCATCTTTTCCTTTGCGTAGCTCTGTATATGATTTTATTTATATTCCACAAATTTATATTTGTCTACTAAATATAGTTTAGCAGGAAAATGCGTAACACAATGAAAAACTACCCTTAAAAAATTCATTCCCATAGTTTGTAATACTTACGAATTTCCTTGTGTAGCCCTGATCAACCAAGTTTATAAACACACAGATTCTATGAAAAAATTTGGTTTTAAACTTAAAAACGCAAAACAAAGTTGAAAACGCACTTATCACACATGGACTGTAAATATCGCACATCTACTGTAACTGATATATTTTGTGTGTTCCTGTAAATAAACGCAATGCGTACCACACTTTCAAGAGAGGAATTTATAGTGCACCTGAGTAATGCGTATAATTTTCATTATGTTTGAAATAGGGAAATATCACTAAATTACACTGCAAACGATTTTTTCCCATATAACAATGTGTAAGAGAATTCTTTTGTTTGACCCTGTAAATGAATAATAAAAGCTTTGCACCCCATATTCTACAAAAAACATGTTTTAATGCGCTTCATAATCATATATCAATTACATCATGTTTCCAATGACGTAGCATCATCAAAATGCGCTTTAAACGAGTATTTCCCAATGACTGTAATGTTACCGAATACTTTTGACTGTCCCTGTTAAAAAACTATAAGGGCTACACACTTCATTTGAAATAGGGAACATGCTATAGTAAACGAAAATAACATACAAAGATTTCAGGGCAATACAAGTATATTTATGCGAGTTAGAGCACGGCCAGACGGCCAGACAAATCAAAGTCATAAACACTTTTTAACTAGGTTGGAAAGTGTTAAAATGCACTTCCAGCATTTATATTTTTCAACGATGTTGGAAAGTGTTAAAAATGGATTTTATCCAATTTGGTTCTGAACGCAATACTTATTGAATGAGCAAGTGTACATTTAATGATGCTTTTTATATTCTTTCAATTAAAGTATAGAACAAATCTTAAATTTTCAAAAGCAGAAAAAATAAAATGAATACTGTACATTTCTAAATTTCCCTATATACATATTTGAAATTTTTCATATCTGAATTGTACTTTAAGTACAACTATAATATGTTAGGAAAATGATAAGATTTTTTTGATGAAAAGCGTTTGCTATTCATCAAGTTTTTTCTCTTTTTCTGTTTTATTATTTTCTATTACTTCTATTAACGTATTTATACACATTAACCCGGGAAAAATCGCACATACCCAGAGAATGAATGGTTTTTACTTTGTCACCAATAAATACAAATAATAATCGTCAACTTATTTAGTCGGAGACAACTATTACAAATTCTGCAATAAAGTAAGTGGAAGATTACTTTTCAAAAAATAGTGGTGAGAATTGTAAAAACCGTACGCACCATGGGTGTGTCATACCCCGTTCGACTGCTTTTGGGTTAACATATGAAATATTTTGGTAGAAAACATTAATTTAAATCCAAAATTAGCTCCAATATGCATATTAGATGATAAATGGATAAAATTTAAGATGGATTCATGGATAAAATTTAAGAACAGCAGTAATTAGTAGACGTTATTACTAATCGATTGTTACTTGCCAGATTTTATAGGATGATTTGCTGCAAAGTTATTAGGGTGCATAATTTTTTTTTTAAAGCCGACTAAACAAAAAATGTATCCATTGACATATAATTTATGCAAGTATTTAGAGAGATAAATTTAGAAGAGATCGAAAATGAATCTTCGTTATTCATGTATAGGTTAAATAAATAAGTTATTTTATTTTAAAATAAAAAATAATAAAAGATAATATTTACAATTTCATACTCCCAACCGCACTAAATCACACGTCAGTCATATCACATTAATGAATAAATATTTAAATATTGAAGTTTAAGTTGATTGGTAGCAGTTTTATATCAAACAATAAGAAAATGAGCCCGTTTTGAAAGAAAAAAAAAAGCTAAATCGATGAGTTTTTATTTTCAGCAAAATAAGGCTAACTTCTTCCAGTAATCATAGTTAATAGTTCTGCATAAACACGTCTAATCTGTACCAAAGTTACGTAACTAATGTATACAACTGGTGCGATGTTACGACTATGGTTGCTGGCTAATTTTTAAATTTTCATAGCCAGTTGATAAACGACATATAGAATACTTAAATACAAGATTATCAAAAAATAAGTTAACCATTTCAAAGGGCTCTGGGTTAATTCTGTTGATCCGAATCTGATGGCGAGACTAATTGCACCATTGGTGCAATCCACTTTTATGCAATCTTTATCCCCTTTCATCCACTATTATGCAATCTTTATCCACTTTTATGCACTTTTATGCAACTTTAATCCAATTTTATGCATCCACTACTGTACATGACCGGCATTTGAATTCTGAAATTCAGACCCTTGCGATTTTTGTTCCCACCCAATAGGAGCAGGGACAGGACCGATCCCCAAGCGAAAGCCCATCATCATGGCACTCCCCACCCCCCCTCCCCCCTAAAAAAAAACACACACACTACACAAAACAACAACAACAACAACGACTACATGGTAATGAATAACCTTCTTCCATAGCTGCACAAATACATTAATTAGTAAATTTCTGCACTACAAAACTTTTATTTAACATATGACTAGCGCAGCATTTGTACTGTCTGTAGTTTTAATACCGCAAAACTTGGAGCAAAATAACGCCTTACACTATACAAACTATTAGAGAAATGAACGACTACTGTAGTTTCGCCACTTGTAGCGTACTATTTCCGAACACTGCTCATAGGTATAACAGAAACAGGTGTTCTCTTTTTGACTTATTTTGCAAAGATATAATATTTTCTGTAATAATTGAAAAAAAAATTAAAAATATTAAACAAATAATTAAACATTAATTCCTCAAAATGCCAAAAATGGACATTGGTGCTTTAAAAATCCATGTAAAACATGGATGTTTTACGTTTTTTTGTGAAATTCACAAAATATTCTTTGCGTCTCGTGAACCCAATTTATTACTCTCATGTTATGTAATATCTTTTCTCTCTATATCCTTCTTTCTCTTTTGGAAATATTCATATCATATGTGAAAACAAAAGTAATTAATGTGAAATTGTACTTAATACATAATTTTGGTTCCGAAACTGAAACTTAGCAACCAATTTTCCTCATTCAGAATAAAACAGGCTTTGATTTGTAGGTTAAATAGTTTTCCATAAACTAGAAATTTTATTTAAACTGTACTTGGGAACTCTAATTGTATAAATTACTTCATTTCTCAATTACCATTCATTGGATGCTTTCAATAACTATGTAAGTTTGAAAGAATTTAAAGTACTTAATTTAATTACACAAAACTTTGGAAAGGGAATTTCAATTATACTTGATTCAATTGAATAAATTTCAATTTTTCTGTAAAAGCTTTTTAAAAACTTAGTTTATTCATGCATTTTCTAAAATTAAAATTAAAATTAAAATAGACACAATGCCCATATTACTTGGACTGAAGTATCATTATTCTAATTTAAAATTTTATGTTTAAGAGAGAAACTAACATTTCCAAGATTATAAATAATTCATTTTTGAATTTCTCTAAAATAACTGTAACTGTAAAGTACGAAGGTTGTATATAGGCTGTGATTCTTATTTGTCGCTGCAAATTTGTTATATAAGGACAAAAATATGTTTTGACGCGGCACAAAAATAAAAATAAAATAAATTCCAAGCAAACTTAAACCGAAAAACAACCACCTCTATTATGCATGACAGTTAAGCATAAAGAAATTTAAGATATAATTTTATTAACTTTTATCATCTAACTATTACAATTTCATTTGTCTAAATAAATAGTTAGGTGAGGTGTAAGTAAATAAATTAATTTAATAAATTTAATATAATGAAGTCTCGTACTTTGAACAAATAATTTTATTTATTTTCTACGTATTTTGGAATGTTGTAACAGAAGAAATAAATAGAAACTTAATTAAAAAGTGCATTTAGCGGCAAATATTATAATAATAAAAAAAATATTGTTCATTAAAGATAGAATATTTATTTTTAACCATCTAAAAATAAAATGTGATGCATTTTAACAGAAGATTCACTAATAAGCGTTAATAAACCTAGGAAATGGAAATTAAATTAAATTGTTTGAGGATAGTAACCACAACATTTAGTGAATTAAAACTAATTAAAGAAATTAAGTTTATTTCCTGTTTTTAAAAATATATATATATTATTACTATTATGTACCAATTAAAAGAATTTAATTAAAAAAATGTTATCAGAAATTGGTAATTGTAATTCATAATAAAGAAAGCTAGAGTATATTGTGTGAATTTTATACTGCGTTTGAAAGACTAATAAATAAAATAGGATCCTTTCTTAAGAATCACTATATATTGGGTTGTTGCATAATTATTAGCCGATTCCGGCACGGCTAACTTGCAGAGCCAGTTACAAGGCACTTAACAGCGTAAGAATTATCAAACGCCCTTGGAAATTGAATGGGTTTAGTCAACATTTATAAAATGGTATTGCAGTAGAATCAGATCATAATGTGACACGATGGAGCAACGCGATGGGAGGTTAGTGCTTTTCCACGAATTGAAAGTTGGACGTAATGTGTCCGAAACGGTTGCCACTTGCCACTGTCAATTAAGCGTGGGGTTTGGCGACTTAGACTTTTTTTCCAAGTTCTGTGGAGGTAATGTGGACATCAACCATCAGCCATGAGCACTCGTCCTGTTTTGTGTAACATTGTACAGTTAAGGTAGGAATTGGATGAAACACTCATGTTCACATTTCCAAAAAAAACAACGAGTCGATGATTCTGAGCACTGTTTGGAGCTTTTTCGTTATAAAATTATGTTATCTATATATTTAAAACGCTAAGCTTTTTCTTTTGACAATCCGCGAGAACAAACTACTGCATCAAATTACTCCATTCTTTTTTTAAACGAAAGTTATTTGGACACAGATTTGTTATCATACATTCGTCTGTTCGAAAATTTAATTAATTAGCCGTAATTTTAAATTAAATTTTTACTTCTGCGTATGACGTCATAAAGTCGGCAGTCTGATAATGCCCATTGTTGCAAGGCACAGAGTAACGAGAAACTCTATGGTTGCGAGGATAGAAGAGAAATAATAAATATTAAAAGCACGTCGCTTTTAGGCCGAATTTTTTAATTTGCAAGTTAAATTTTGGTAAAAATATTTATCCGCGTGTTTTATAAGCGAATAAAAATTCATATTTATTGTGACGTCACTGGAATATTGTCCATTGGGTTTATTTTATCATTATGCATTATCATTTTGTCGATGACATTTTCTCATTACAATCAAATACAAAATATATTTTTATTTGTATACATGGTGTTTAAGAATAAAAGTAACGTATACAAAGTACGCGTGAAAAGTTTGCGCCGGGGAAAATGACGTTATGCTTAGCTTGAAATGCATTTTAACATTGATAAAACTAAAGAGAAAAAATTATATGATTGTGTCAACATGACGTAATCTTAACTGATTTTTCCATTCTTAATTATGAAGATTAGGATTGGAGCCTTTATTGATTGCTTCATCTTGATTGCATACCTTGATTACATGTTGCCAATTACTTTTTTTCTGAAGTGAAAACTTCTTTAGGCGCGTTGGGCATTTTTTGAGATGGGAAAATGAATTCGCGACACTGTTACCGTTACTGTTACCGACACCTCTGTATATTTGGCGACGATTCTGCAATAGCTGGGGCCTTTTTTGAGATGGGAAAAAACCATTGAACTCGCGACACTGTTACCGTCACTGTTACCGACACCTCTGTATATTTGGCGACGATTCTGCAATAGCTGGTTCAGGTAAGCAACCAGATTTGTTTAATTAATATCTCACTTTGACAGCAAAAGTGATATTAGTCTCTATTTAGCATTATTTGAAAGACAAATTTCTCGAATGAATCTATTGTTTGATACATGCAGCTATATTTCTTTATTCAGTTACGAATGTTATATCAATATTGGGTAGCCAAATTTGTCTTCTGTTGATATCTTATTAACTGACATTGGCGGAGAAACTGTAAATCTAATTGGATATTTTGTATATGAAATACGTGTTGATGGGTTTCTTATATCAACAAAATTTTATGTTTCAAAATCTCTCGCATACGATATTGTAATAGGGCAAGACGTGATCAGCAAACTAAAGTTGGCGATAGATGAAGAGAGAATTAAAACTGTTGGCGAGCGCAATACTTTTCAAGTAGGTTGCCTTAAAGTTGTAAATAATTCCGATAAAAAATTAAATTATGTTGCCAATTCATACAATGAAGCGAAAGTATCAAAAGGAAATAGTTCACGTGCAGAAAACGAAATGATTGGTAATATCGATGAATAAAAATAATCCAGAAAATAATTTCAAGATAAATTTAGCGCGCGCGGTGAAAACAGATAAAAGTGACTCAACTCGCGAGACCAAATCAAAAGATGAAAATGAAACAGCAAAACACGGAAAAAATTATAATTTAACGAGCACGAGAAAAGAAATAGACAGAAGTAATATAAAAAGAAAAATGAAAATAATGAAATATTTCACGAAAGTCTTAAGAAAGAAACGTAGTTACTGATACGGAAATGAAGTGAAATCATTTTTTAGAAAAGAAAAGTTTGTTGATAGAAATTATAGATACCGCAAACAATACGCGCAGTATGAAGATAGAAAAAAGCATAATGTTCACGAATACCGTAAACAAGACAGGCATCAAAGAAGTCATCATTTTTGGAGTGATAGGAAGGGGAACCCTATTTTGCAGATAAATGTTATTACAACAGATTTGAAACTACATCTCATGGAAGAAATGATGAAGATATTGAGAGAGTTGTTTAAATTGTGGATGAAAATTCATAAGTTTCATTGGTATTCATTTCAAAGAATACCAATTAATTAAATTTCATATTTCATGTATTTGTAAATTTACGTTTTAAGCAATAGATTGCAATTTATGTATGTAAAATAACATGCATTATTTTTCATGTACAATAGCGCATTAAATGAAAATTGTAATATAATTTTTGTAGTAGTAGTTTATAATAATGAATTAAAAAAAACTTCATTTAAAAGTATTTCCTACACAATAAAACGTTTCCTGACGATTCAAAAAATACACACGTGATTGTTCAAGTTTTCACTTCTGTCGGCACTCCCGGAGTGCCAGAGTTTTTTTTTTTTAAATTATAGGTTAGAAGATTTCATTTTTTAAGAAAAAAGTTCACAAAAGTAAAGGATTTCAGGAAAATTAAAATTATTAAACATAGTGTTATGGTAAAAGAAAAAAAACTTGAAATAATGATGTATTTTTAGCTAGAATAAACAATGTAAGGCTAAAATTTTATAGGAAATTATTTTGGTAGGTTTGTTATAAGTTCATTTAACAGTTCCTTATTAGCGGTAAAGTCCTATTTCTTTCACTGTGAATTTCTCTTTCGATGTCAAAAAATGGTAGTCTACTTTTGGACGCCAGCCAAAACACAGTGGCAATTTTTAGAAATGTATAACGGTTGTGACAACAAACGGCACTATCTATCGGCTTTAGCTTTCATCGCGCTTACATCACTTCTAAATACTACAAATTTCAATTTTTTACTACATTTTACATTTTTAATTATTACATCATCAATTAGAAAAAAAAATAAGTTTCGATTGAAATTTATTTGAAAACTGCCGCTAAATTAAGCGATTTTTTAAATAATTTTCAAGCATGAACTATTTTTTAATTCTATCTTAACAATGAACATAAGTTTGTTTTAATAATCTAAAATAGCCCCTGGGAAAGTTGACACAATTGAAAATAGATTTCCCTAACCATCATGAAAAGTGAAAAAATAAATAAATAAATAAAACCTGATAAATCATAAGACCAGATTTTCCATAAGATAGAGCATTTTGGCGCTAAACTAAAATCTGTCAAAATAAATAAATAAATAAATCTGTTTATGATTAACACAAAATTGATATGGTGAATTCGTTGATGTATATGTTGCATCAGAATATGCTAGGAACTGTATTTTATTATTTTTTTAAAGATCCATTGGATATTTAACTGTATAAGAGGGAAAAGATCCCCGACGATGTGGAAAATGTATAATCATCCTGATTATGTAAAGGAACCGAAGAAACCATACAAATAAATTACACTTGAAAACATTAAAAATATCCCTCATCTGCAGATTGATTTATTATTGTAGAAAAAAATTATTCATCTTTACATAAAAATTGGTCAGCTTATAGCAATGGATGCGTTTTAGAAGGTATGGATTTGAAACGAACAATTATTAAAGGGGACATTTTAAAACTTTTTATTTAAACATTTAAAAACTTTTTTTAACGTCGAATTTCGACGGTGCCTTTCGGCAGTTGCAATGCACATGCGCATAGGAACTCATTCGGATGCATTATCACAGGGGAGGGAATGTGTGCTTTATTTACTATGTCCTTTTATTTACTGAATATGAGATGAAAGTAGGGATATACTATTTGTATGATACTTCATAGGTCCATGAAATTTTCTTTCTTGCCGTGGGGAAAATGGCGGAATGTCAACTGATTTGCATTACACAGTTGTTTATGGATTGTTTGTTTGGAGTTTGCATCGGAAATAGTACTGTATTTCATTGGGGGGAAAAACTTTTAAAATAAAATATTTGAAAGACTGTTTCATACGCACCCCTTCTTTTGTAATAAAGAAACTTATTTTACTGATATTGTTATAGTAATTTTTTTCCGTCAAGTTTTGACGGGCTTCATCTAGTTTATTATTAAATTATTATTATTATTTATTTATTAAATTATTAATATTAAATTATTATTATTTTTTATTTATTAAATTATTAATATTAAATTATTATTATTAAATTATTATTATTATTATTAAATGATTATTATTATTATTAAATTATTATTATTTATTATTAAAGTTATGTTATTTATTAAAGTTATAAAGTTATGTTAAAAAGTTGTGTGTTTTCTTTATTAGACCGGGAACTTATCAGCCATGTGTTATGACATCCTCGGATCCATCCGGGTAACTGGTGTTAAATTTCACGGCGGGCGCTGCGTTTCATATTCTAGAAAAAGGAGTTGTGAAATACAGACGGACAGATTTTAATACAATATATAGGCATAATAGTACTAGGTACCCTTCATTTTAAGAAAAATGATGAAAATATCATTTTTTCAACTTTTCGCTTAAAACAAATTTAGACATCCGCTCTATATTGTCATGAAATTCGGTTAATATAGATCCTATAATTAAAAAAATACACGAAAATGCTTCTTAAAAAATTCATTTTTCTTTAAATGTTTCAGAGTTGTAATCTTTAAAGTCACTGTTCTGTGTTCGTGGTTTTTCAATAGACCAGAATGCTCTACTGACTAAACTTGATAACATGTAACTTTTCAATTGATTGAATCGCTATTTTTTTATGGACGATCTTTAAGGAGCTTCTCATAAAAAACATTTTTCACCGCTCAACAGTGCGAAAATTTCTGACATATTTTCTGACTCATTTTGAAACATAAAAACATGATACTTGCAAGAACGATTTATTAAAGTGATTTGAATTCAAACAGAACTTGACTTTTCCATAATAAAAACATTATAGTATTACATTCACTGTTTATTTCGTAATATTTTTTTATAATCAGGGAAAGACTTTATGACCATCCTGTATAGGTATATTTTTATTTGACCCTTTCTTGGAAGGAGGGGTTCTCTTTCTTGATTAAATTACTTTTCTCCATAAAAACATTTAATAATATGAGAAAACAATAAAAAAAAATTCAATTCAAATAACAAAAAAGTTCAAAGGGCAGCGAGTTCCCAAAATAAGATTTAAATTTCATATGCACCAAGCTAAAATGAATCTGCATAATTCATAAAAATAATAAAGCAAAAACTGATTTTATTGTGTTTTAAAATTAAAGTTTTTTACCTTTTAAATTGATTTAAAAATCCAACGTGCACCATTTTTACCTGCTACACAATTATGATTAATTTCGTTTACACATTTTTGAAAGCAAAAATTATTTCTCAATTTTATTTTACAGAATAATATTATATCATTTTTTGAAATAATTTCTGTAAAAGTAAAAAAAAATGCTTTTAATTTGATGGAAACGTCCATTAAGTCACCAAAATAAAGTACTGTAAAAAAACAGGTATAGCAATGCTTTTTTTCCCCCTTCCTTTGGAGAAATTATCTTTAAATTAGATACTTCCATTTAAAAGTAAACGGCTGGATACAAAGAAGTAAATCTTTGAACAAGTTGGTATAATACAAATTTGCAATTTCGCTTATGTTATTTTTTCTTGCTCTTTTTACAAATGAAGCATATAAAATTTCCTTTTATAATTTTCTCACTGTTTTATTTTTAAAGAAATTTCCGGCAGTATTTCGAATTTTTATATTGTTTAATTTTTTAAGGTTTCCTCTGAATTCATTAAATTCAAAATCTATCTTTACTTCATAATTAGTTAAATAATGTAAGAATATTTTCTTTGATAAAACATGTTTATTTATAAAAACTTCTAAAAACGTTAAGAATAATTAATAGCATATACGCAATTATGCGTGAAAAAAAATGCCGGATACTTGATAAAGAAAAACTTATTAACTTATACAGTTTTCAAAATGAATTATGGGATTTTTTGCCTTTTTGAAATTAAATCTATTAGTTATGAAACGAAATTCTAATGTCTTATTTAAAATCATAATAAACGACAAAGAAAAAAATCGATGCAGCGAATAGGAATATTTTTTCTTTTTGAATTTTTTTCATGAAAAATAAATTTATATATTTATTTACAAATAGATGGACGCACACTAAACGTGCATACATACATATATATACAAGGTGTCCGAAAAGTCTGGAAACGGCCAAATAATTCGAGAAATATACATCGAATTGAAAAACTGAAATATGCATGTTTAATATATTTGAAAAATCTATTTAGGGATATTAAAGTTGCCCCTCAACTCTGCCCCCCTGGGAAAAAGGGGGGGAGAATTTGAAATCTTAAATGATAATCCCCCCTTTATTTATTGCAGATTCGGTTTCTACGAGAAAAAATACGTAACTTTTGTATAGAACATTTTCTGCAGAAAATCACAGGTGGCGCTGTAATCGAATAAAATGCATTGAAAAGCGTTTCCATTGAAAAGTCTGGAAACGATCGAATAACTAGAGAAACATACATTGGCTGGAAAAACGGAAAAATGCATTTCAGCAGTTTTTAAAAATATATTTAGAGATATCAAAGTTGCTCCCCCAACTCTGCCCCCTGGGGGAAAGGAGGAAACTTTGAAATCTTAAATGATAACCCCCTTTTTCATTGTAGATTCAGATTCTACTTGGAAGAATACGCAACTTTTGTATTTAACATTTTCTTCGAAAAATCGTAGATGGCGCTGTAATCGAGTAAAATACAGTGAGAATAGTTTCCATTGAAAATTCTGGAAACAGTCGAATAACTCCAGAAATATATATCGGATTGAATAACGGAATAATACGTGTTCAATATTTTTAAAAAATGACAACTTTTATATCCCCAAATAGATTTTTCTAAAATATTGAACACGATTTTGAAGAAAAAGTTGCCTTCGCGGTAACGGTCTGGTATCCGGGACTATAGGCTTTTCACCGCTTAAGAATCATCTCCTCATCACAACGATAAAGTTTATTATTTATTTCTAAAACTTATAAAGAGTTTTTAACCACAGCGTTAAGTATGTTAACATGATTAATTTCTCTTCATTTAAAATTGGAAAACGAATCACAGGCCAGAATACGTCGCTTAAACATTTTTGAGGTAACTATTTACCCTCGTTGTTTCTCCCAAAAGTATCTAAATTCCAGCCTCCTTCATATACAAATGTTTTACACATATAAATGAAGAAGGCTATATACGCCCGGATACATAAATAACTCGATGACAAATAAAGGAACAAGCTGTGCCTTTTGTGTTTTTACAAATAAAATGTTACACATTTCACATAAAGTGAAACTAATATTTCGAAATTCAGATCTTCAAGTAGTATTATTGGCGATTGAAGAAACAATTCACTGGGCTCATAATTCACCACATACAGAATTTCGGATTTTCACAGACAGCCTTTCTGAACTCCAAGCCTTGTAAAACTCTGACTCATCAAATTATCTTATAATATGAATACTTAAATTCCTACAGAACTCAGACAAGAAACTTTGTTTACTTACTCAATAGGACCTGCTCATGGAAATAAAGAAGTAGATCTTATCGCAAAAGAAGCTATAGAAACAATAGATAAATTTTTATAGAAATTTTTGCCACTCAAACCTGCTTTTATAAAGAAAAAAGCTAAAACAAGAAATTCTAAAGAAATGACAACATGGATGGAATATTGACGATATGGAGAGAGATATTTACAATTTATTAAGAATAGTTTCTGAAGACCGTCTAGTTCGCCACAAGAACTTATATTCGTTTGAAACTAATCAAGGACTATTTTCAAGTTACTTATTCAAATTTAATGGTAGCTTATGTCATCTTCTCTGCGTTGTTTATTAAATTGCTTTCTAGCCTCTAGATTTTATATAAAGAAGTAATCATATTAGATATTATCACTTTGACATTATCACGTATTAGGGCGCACTAATTATCTGGGTTACAGAATTGAAAAACTGGTAAAAGAATCTGTGAATCTCTTGTCGAATTAAGATGCTGCAAGATCACAGAAAATATGAATTGAGAATTGACGACATGGCTACTAAATAATTAGCAGCTAGGTTTTACAATCACTGTCGTAAAAAGCTTTGAATTTTTCGTATTAGAGGTTGGCTGTCGTTGATAAAGCAGTTCCCAGTACAAAAGCAGTAACATAGAAACATTGAAGTTTCTCCGCAAAAATGAATAGTCGGATTATATAGGCCGGGAGGCGGTAGCACAGACAATCACCTCATCGAGTTCACGGCTGAAATTCCAGAAATAGTTAAAACTCGATTCGCATATTAAAACGCAATCGGTCTGCCAAGCCATATCTTGGTGGAAAACAAATTAAAACCCGATTTTAGCGGTTGACTCGTAGGTTTACCATTGTGTTTTCCTGCACCCAGTTCTCCATGTTTTCATACTTTTGGGTGCAGGAAAACATAATGGTAAACCTACGAGTCAACCACTAAAATCGGGTTGTCACGTGTTTTCCACCAAGATATGACTTGGCAGACCGATTGCGTTTTAATATGCGAATCGAGTTTTAACTATTTCTGGAATTTCAGCCTTGAACTCGATGAGGTGATTGTTTGTGCTGCCGCCTCCCGGTCTAATAGGAAAAACATCTTTTATTCCCGAAACAAATTAAATCGCCTCGGAGATGACGGCTCTCTGGAATTATTAATTCATCAGAATTTTACTTTGAATTCTCCAGTCAAGGCATTTTAATATGAATATTTAGATGAAATCATCCATCTCATTAACAAATAAGTTGACAACCATAAAATAATATAACAAATAAGAGATTCTACGAGAAAACGATGTTGCGAGATTTTTACTGCCTAGAGAAATACACAATAAAGCTAGCTCAGAACTGTGCAGCTCGATATAAAGACAGCACGCAAAAAATACAAGAGAAGCATTGCAGTACTTGTTCTAAGGTAATGAAAAGCCTCGTCCGTGTGCTGCGCTGGCGGAAGAAGAAAAATGATGTTACATTGTCATATTTTGACATAATCGCTCGGCGGGAAGATAATTCTAAGCGTTCCTCGAAGAACCTCTTCTTTATGACTATCCTAATTAATTGCATGCTTAATCTTCGTATGTTCCCGGACGCATGGAAGAAGGCGTTGGTTGTCCCGATCCCAAAAGCGGGAAAGGACAGGCATGCTCCTTCTAGCTTCCGACCTATCTCTCTTTTATCTTGTCTTTCTAAGGTCTATGAATACATCCTTGCAAACCGTCTGAAAGAAATCATTTCCTCCAATTCGATTATGATACCCGAGCAGTTTGGGTTTCGGCCCAAACACTCGACTCAACACCAGCTTTGGAGAGTAACTGAACTCATTCATGAGGGTTTATACCGCAGCCATAAAACCGGCGTTGTATTCATAGACATTGCTAAAGCCTTCGATCGGGTCTGGCATTATGGACTTATTTATAAGTCAATTCTGCACAAGGCTCCGCTTCAACTAATCCTAATATTCCTTAAATACCTTAAAGATAGATCTTTCTCTGTTAAAGTTAACAATACAATCTCCACCTCTCGATTTATTGAGGCAGGCGTACCTCAAGGGGGTATTCTAAGTCCTTGGCTGTTCAACCTCTACATAAATGATATTCCTCGTTGTATTCCCGACGTCAAATTAGCACTTTATGGTGACGATACTGCCATCATGACAAGCAACATGTTACTCGACACTGTGCTAACTAAACTTTAAGCTTATATTTTGGCCCTTCAAATTTGGCTAAGACATTGGCGCATCAAAGTCAATGCTTCAAAAAGTGCCTCCATGATCTTTTCAAACAAAGCTATCACCCCAATTGCTAAACTCTCTCTAAATGGTGAATTCATACCCTGGGTCGCCAGTTATAAATATCTAGGCATTTATCTAGATTCAAAATTAACCTGGGCTAGGCAGATTCCAGGCGTAATTGCCAAATCTACCAAAGCTCAAGGATCCCTTAAATCTTTACTGGCTTATCACAGCCGTCTGTCACTCTCGAATAAATTGTTACTGTATAAATCCTTCATCAGATCAACCATGACCTACGGGTCAGTTATCTGGGGGTCAGTCTGTGGAACTCGGATGGAGAAAATTCAAATTTTTCAAAACTCTTTGTTACTTAGGATTTGCAAGGCGACAACGTTTGTCCGGAATGACACGTCATCCATGCTGATCTCAATATTAGGCCTATCTCGCAAGTTATTAAAAAACTTGCACAAAATTTCCACAGAGATAGACTTTTAATACCCAACGAAGCGTTGCGGTCCATTCAACCTTACATTGTAAATACCAGTAGAGGGAAGAAGAGACCGCTTGCCATCTTGTGTAGAGATGACGGCTTTGCTCCGCCCTCCAAAAGAAGGCGAAGGGCGCAGTTTTCCACCCTAAACACTTCGTTGTGCTATTCCAAATTCATAAAACTTTGGTACCTGCATTGTTATTCCCATTTGACATTCCTACACTAAATTTTTCCAATCGACGTCTTCCCGCCTTGCTTTTGGCATCGGGTTCTGCTAACTTTCCTTCTTACCTCTTTTGTAATTTTAAGGAAAAAAAATTATACTTATATTATTTTTCGCATCTTAATTGTATTTATACTTAATTATGTTTGCATCTTCAAAATTTAATTATTTGAATCTTATATAAACTAATTGTTTGCATCTTATCTAAATTAAATTGTTTTCACTAGTTTTTAGATTAAAAAATATTAATTATGATAATTAGAAAAGTTGTCTGGCTCTGATGGGGCCTTTCCCCCTCTCCTCCCCCCTATGCTCACGATTCCAACTCCAATCAAAGTATCAAAGCGCACATCCAGATTGTACCTACATCTGCATCATTCCACCGCAGCCTGCTGCGAGAGAACTTTTATATTTTTTAATCTTCTGATGCCATCTCCATAGACTGTTCTCATCTAGATGTGAAGTAAACGTGGGCATTACGCCCCACGTAGGCATTCTTCAGTAATCGTCTTTGATCTTTGATCGAAGAAAACAAAATAGATTGATGATCAAATGGGATGTTTTTGAAACCGATTAAATTGAAACAAGAAACTAAAGTAGCGAGCCGTCAACGCCATTAAAATTTGTAAAAGGTAAAAGGGAGAAAAAGTATTTTAAAACGAAATATAGCAAATTAAATGGGAAAAATTTTAGAAATATTAAAAATATGTCACACACACATATACATTTAAGAATAAAGTATTGGAATCATGAAAACTTGCAACGTCTGTTTTATTTTAATGATTTTACCTGTTTTGGGATGTCTGGACACGATTTGACTATTTTTAGTAAATGTATGTCTGTCTGTTTAGTCTGTCTATCATAAACAGATGCTGACTATGTTAGGCCGTATACCATCCATCGGTGCCACTGCTATGCTCTGCTTCTCATGATTTCCACGACAACGGAATCCTGAAGAACTAATGCGCAGAATTTCATCAAACTTTGTTTTCTGTTAGATACTGGCATGGATAAACATGGATATATGCTGATTTGTTTTTGCTTTTGATCACCCACCAGAGAACGCTGCAACCCTATGCTTGGAGAAATATTTCTAATCCGGTCCAACATCAATTGATGCAATTTAGCGAGCGTGGTTTTCAGTATTATTAACTCCAGTTTTGTAATTCTCACGCACTTTTAACCACATTGTTGCCAGAATCGCTCATTTTTGGTGCAAACTTTTGGATGTTTACAGAATATTAGCCCTATAATTTTTAAATATGCTTATAAATTAATTTGAAGGCATATTTTGGGTAACCGGTCGCGGGGGACAAATCACCAAACATTCTTGAGGATGGCAATTATATACGAGTTACAAAAACAATGGAGTTCATTATGCGCCAAACCCCGCTCACCAAAATTAGCCAATTGACTGTGAAACTGCAACAATGAAATATATTAAGTACTAAAAAGTAGAAAAAAAAAAAAAAACTAGCAGTCTTCGTCCGCTACGCTGGTCAATTTCTCCAAACGAACTTGAATAAAACGAAATATATTGGTGAATTCGATCTTTTGTTTTAAAGCAATATGAACCTTTAAACTGAATGTCCTTCCACTCTGTTGCAAACGATACGAACACCATCGTGCTATTATATTTTGTGATATGTCATATAAAATTCTGGCTGGTAAAAACCAATATTTTTAGTTGATCACTTATAGTAGGATTTGGTAAAGAACGATAGAGTGATATGCAATATACTGCACTGTAAAAAATGACCAATGTTTCTTATTTTAGGAAAATATACTATAACCACGAACGAAAATATAATGTAATATTCTGAGTTATCCAAAATTCTGATTAGCGCGTTCCATTGTCTTTTGAATCCCCAGAAACCAATACATTTCCAAAATTTAAAGAATTATTTATAAAAGCAAAGTTTTTTTCGCTGCCCGTATTTTTCAGAAACGCTTCCGAAGGCCTTTTATAGTGTATTAATTAGTGTCCTTAGCCTGGAATACCTGTTTTTCGAATGTCATGAATTCTCAAGTAAATGTTTTCAGCCGCATAAGTTAATGTATACATGGAAGAGTAAAGAAATAATCTTAATTTTAATGTTATTGTTAACGCTGTTAATTTTGCATGTTTGTCTGTTAAACATATTTTTTGAGCATGAAAATGTTTACTTGAGAATTGATAGCATTCGAAAAACAGGTTTTGCAGGCTGAGGACACTAATTAATACACTATAAAAACCCTTCGGAAACGTTTCTGAAAAATACGGGCAGCAAAAAATACTTTGTTTTTATAAATAATTCTTTAAATTTTGGAAATGTATTGGTTTCTGGGGATTCAAAAGACAATGGAACACGCTATTCGGAATTTCGGATAACTCAGAATATTATATTATATTTTCGTTCGGGGTTATAATATATTTTCATAAAATAAGAAACATTGGTCATTTTTTACAGTGTACAACTGTGCAATAAGAAATTGCAACGAATTCCCATCAAATTTTGCTCAGTAGAGCTTTTTAAAAGGGCTAATCTCTTATAATCGGGTTCACCTGGTTATAGAATTTTTACTCATAATTCTAGAACTGAGCAACGTAGAATACTAAAGCCTTCCCTGTAAAAATTATCTATTTAACAATACTAGTTTCATCAAAGTCTACCCAGCAGAATCTTTTAAAAAGGCCAATGTTTCATAATCAGGTTCACCTGGTTATAAAACTTTCTCTCATAATTCTGGAACTAAGCAACGTAGAACGATATCTTTTAAACTAAACCATCCCTCAAAAAGTAGCTAACAGTGCAAGTACCATAAAAATCCTTTCACCAGATCTCAAGTTATAAGCGTCCGTAAAGAAATTCTCCTTTGCTTTATTTATGTATATAGTAGATAAATATATCTTTCGTAATAGCCTTCACCTGATTATAGAACTTTCAGGGATGTTATGGAGTTTATACACTGGTATATGCCATATGCCTTCTGGAAGTTTTAAGAAACTATGTGCATAGCCTCCGTAGCTATAGCATATACTCTCTAGAGTATATTCTCTGCCTATAGCGTATACCCTTTGGTTTTGTAATACTACACCACTGAGAAGTTCCCCTCAAAGTTACATAACTAAACAATACAGACTGATATGTTAAATATTAAAACAATCCCTGAAATATATCTAACTGTACAACTCCCAACAAAATCTGTTTAATAGAACTTATAATAAAAGTTAATCTTTTATTATCGGATTTACCTAATTTTAGAACTTTCCTCGTCTATAACTAAGTAACGTAGAACGTTGCATTAAATTCTTCACAAAACAAATTACCTAAGAGTGTAAATCCTATTAAACTATTATAAACAATCGGATTGAAATGCGAATTTTCATTATATATATATATACACTGCTATATACAATTGCTAAGGACGGATCTCAAATTGCAATGTAGCATAACATTAAGCGAGACATGAGGCCTAGTAGGATAAAATATTGTTACGACATTGTTCAGATATTAGAATAAAGAACATTTATTGTTCTGAAAAATACAAAAGGTTATGAAACAACTGAAAGAAAATTTTTTTCATTTCATGCTGCATACGGAGAAATGGAACAATGCATATGAAAGTCAGCAGGCACTTTGGAGAAAGGTTCAGTACGGGACATGTTCACCGTGGAGTGTGATGCAACATTCTACACATCGTTCCATACTTTGAACAACATTATCCAGCAGCTGTTGAGGCAATTTCTCTCATTCCTCTGTCAGTACACGGATGAGGGTGTTCTTGTTTGTTGGTTGTTCTTTCGACTGGCAAGTTGCCTCCCCAAAGCATCCCAAACATTTTCAAAGTGGTTTAGATCTGGAGAACGCGCTGGCCATACGAGGCGTTGAATACCCTCGCTATCTAGATAATCATCCTGAACAGCGAGTGTTCGATGACATGGCGCGTTGTCGTCCATGAAAACACATTTATCACTGACAGCACCACGGAAAAGGTGAACATGAGGAAGTAGAACTTCATCAATGTATCGTTGGCCCGTCATAGTCCCAGTCATAACCACATGTAGGCGCGTGCGAACATTGATCATAATGCCGACCCATACCATGACACTTCATGTCAGATATCTGTCCCTTTCCTGGATATTTCCTGGACGATAAGCAGTACCACTCTCATGCCAGATCAGTCGGCGTCTACAATCCGATAACAGACTGAACCTACTCTTATCTGAGAATAGTACGCATGCCCAGTCCTGTTCAGTCCAATTGCGATGCTCACTACACCATTGCAAACGGGCAGTACGCTGCTGTCTGGTCAATGGAACACACACAACAGGTCTGCGGGCGTATAATCCTCCGTCCCTCAAACGTCTGTCTACAGTTTTTTGGGAGATCTCAAGAAACTGATTTGCCACCTGCTGAGCTGTGGTGCGTCGGTTCCTTTTTGTCGATAGGACAATGTATCTATCTCCTGCAGGCGTCGTACTTCTAACACGACCTATCTCGTGACGCTTGCTACACATTCCAGTAGTTTTAAATGATTTCCACAGCCGTGACACAACACTGTAGAAATGTCGAACTCCCTGTCAACATCTGTTATTTTTCGCCCTTCTTCGATATTTCCAATAATTCGGCCACGCATAAAATTATCTAAGTGATTTCGGGAAGACATGCCGAAAATTTCAAGTTCGTCAATTAAGTCTTTTCTGTAAAACTTTGACTTGGAACAACAACTGTCCACACGCGTCAAATCCTTTAAAGCTTTTATCAGCGCTATCACGGGATGAACAGACGTGGAAAAGAGAATTTGAATACGCACACCTCTTCTTACTATATCCCGCACTTATTCTAATTTTCCACATTTTGCTTCCTTTCATTTTGTGGTTGCTATGGGTGATAGTGTTATCCGTCCTTAGCAATTGTCCAGCAGTATCCTAATAATATTATAAATCTGATTATGTGCAAATGTTAGGCTGAAGCCAGCGTCAAAATGGGACATTTAATGATCCTGTATCTTTGCTTATAGGCTGATTATAACCCTCTAATGAACATAGGCTGGTTTTTGTTTATTTTATTCGAATATTTTTCTTAATAATTCAAAATTTCTTTTTTTCATAGAGAATAATTGGACATTTTTTTCATAAAATTTAACCATTTTACTTTATCGTTGCTAGGGCTTTAATCGTTGCCAATAAATAAAAACGCGGAAAAATATTTTTTTCTCAACAATTAATTTTCAATTGAAATATTTTCACGTGAAAAGGGAAAATTAAAAAGAATTCAAAAGAAGATAAATTTCCGTGATATTTTAAACAAAAATATGGAGTATTTGTTATTATACATGAAGTATGAATATTGGTTACGTTGAGAAGATATTTTCTGTCAAAAACTGCATTATAATTAGAAGGAAAAAGGCACAATAATTATATTATTAAGAAAATATTTCGCTTGGACCATAGAACTATGAAAAGGATCCTCCTTGGTTTGAACAAATATGACGTCATAAATAAAGTATGTATTTTCAAATATTCGTAATATTACAAAGAGCATGAATATCAGTGTATAATAAAAGTATATACATAATGGACGTTAGACGTAAGATGAATAACTGAAATACATTTTTTATATACTGATTAATAATAAGCTTGAATATCAGTTACATACAAATGTGAGTTTTCTGATAAAATTCCCGTTATGATTGCCAGAAAAAGAAAATTAACAAGAATTATATCATTGAAAAGAGATTTCTCTGGGATCAAAGTGACGTCATATTTCAAATAAAACGGGATTTTTCAAATATGTTTCAAATGGAGCGTGAATAAATTTCATACATTAATAATTACAGAATACAGTGAAAGAATAGAGAGGCTGTCAAATCGGCTTGCAATATGAAGCCGGTTATCGCTCAAATCATTAGGCCCAAGGGCTGACTTCATTGGACGGGGAGAGGTTTTCAAAGCAAGCCGTCAGTTGTTTGGGCCAACTGTAGTGTTGCATTTTCAGCATCACACTAAACATAAACATTACATATCTATTTATTCTCTGAACTCTGTGATTAATAATACAAGCATCAGTAAGATTATAATGAAAAGAAAATTGAACACAAGTCTATTATTTTGAAATCTGACTGTCTGTTTGTATTTCGCAACTACTACTCTTAATGCAATGCGATTTACTTAACACCATCATTGATCTAAGGATGTCATGTAAACTCTGAGAATTTAAAATTTTAAATTAAATTCCGTGATATTAATATATATATATATATATATTTGTAAATTTTAACGAAATTTCTCTATAAACGGTAATTAAATTACTCCATTTTAGTGGATAAAAAAAAAGAAGAAATAAAACGGATTAATACATTTTTACGTCATTTTCTCATTAAAACTGAAAAAAGAATTTATTTTCAATTTGAATAGTTGGTGAAAAAAAATTTTGATTGCAGTAGAATTTCCGAAAATTAAAAACATATTTCCACATAGTCAAACTTTATGAATTAATTTATTCTGCAGAACAAAATCTTCTGTCAGCATATTGTCAAGAAATCAAGAGTTGTTTCAGCTATAGATTAAACCAAGGAGGCAAATTTGCTGTTACATGCAACCGTAAAGCTTTTTGCAACCCCAAATTACATGCAAACGTAACATTTACATGTAATTTGCACCCAAATTAATTTTAATTTTAACCCTAATAAATGTTAATTTGCACTGAAAATTACATGCAAAAGTAATGTTTACATATAATTTATTACAATTATATAATTTATTACAAATAATAAAACGTTTTTCAAAGTCGTTAAAAGTAAAATGGCTTATCAGGTAAAACTGACATTTGTTTTTTGACAAATTGTACTTTTTTTAAAACTGAGTTATGTCAAGGCCCTATAACAAAGAAATACCGTATTTTCTCCTATGAAATATGATAAAGAGTTAGTTAATTATTTACGTTTTTAATTATCGGGGGTGAAATATTTTGCTTGATTAATGCATTTATTCTTCTTTTAATGTTACGTGATCGAAGTCACGGGTAACAGCTAGTATATATATATATATACTAGGGGGCCTACCCCCTGCGAGCTACGCTCGCCAACCCCCGCTCAGACTTCGAGGCCTCTAAAAACATGACAGCGTGCTTTATTTTAAAAATATTGGTAAATCTGTAATTGGGTTGCCATGCTTTTAACATTTTAATGGGACATTTTTCGATTATCATGGCCTCATACACAGCTGTTGCGGCAACTGACGACTGTTTTCGGGATTGATAAGTAAAATCAATTACTACTTGAAAACCAGCTTGTCTAAAATGGTTATGTTTAAATTGTGACTACCTCTCGGATTTTTATAACAACAATCTCTATTCTATTCTTCCTTTGCGTTTAAGGATGAGAAAAATTCCATCTGCTTGTGAATAACATTAAGAACCACGGTATTGAAAAGTACTATGTTATAGACATTTTCAGTAACAGGTTTTATTTTTCTCTCTATTTTAGTGCACCATCATGCATATTTTCATGTTATTTTAAATATGTAAATTATTTTTTTAATTAATATGTATATACGAATTTTCTAATAATTATTTATCATACAAAATTAATTAAATATTTTGTGCATGCATGCCTGCATTTATTCGGCATCAATTGATGAGATATTTAAACAAATTTGCTATCCGCGGTAATTTTACACCATGTTCTGTCACTTGAATATGGTCCATAAGAAAATCGGGTACTTTTCCATTATAGGATCCTTTGCTTTTAGGTTTGGCGTAATTCGAGCTTCAAAAAGGGATAGATTCGTTAATATACATAGATTTGTTGCCAAAAGTTATGAAAATAAACCCAATAAACTTTTGGTGCTTTTCTATTATAGAGGTCTTGACGCTTTTTTAAAAAGCTTGGCGGAAAAAACCAAGCAGGATAGAAAACCAAGCAGGATATTTTATTCTTCCGTTCAGTTGGGCAATTATTATTTTATATATTAGTTTCAAATATCCGAATTAATGATTTTATAAATTCGTTTAGTTAAATTTTACAAAAAAATAACAAAATGATATCAATAAATAATAATTACTATTAATTCCTTTTCCTCCCTTTCTTTTGCGTTTACCTAAATGACGTCATTTGGACGAATTTATTCAAAACATTTTCAGTTTATAAATTAAATTAAATGCTGACAGACGATTGAATCCTGAAGATAGAAATGTGAGTTTTTTTTTTCAAATTTTCCTGAAAAACATAATTTAATCACAATCTTGTCTTCATTATCGATTGAAATAAAAGATAAATTCAATTTCAATTTGAAAATGACGAATAAAAAGAAATCAATAATCCTTATCGGGATCCTTTTCAATTTTTTCCCTTTTTTGTCACAAAAAAAACTGAGTAATTAGTTGCCATCATTACAGAAATGTCATTAAAATTAGAAAAAAATTAATATCTCGAAAACTAATTCCAATTTCAAAATTCTATTACCAGTTTTGACATCCGAGGATTTTTATGAACAATTGGTATTAATTTCACCATCAAGCGTTTAATATTTTATTAAAAATAGCCTTCAAACATAATCAGTCGTTTAATCAGTCGTTTCATAAAATCGTTTCATAAATTCGTTTCATAAAATCGTTTCACAAATTCGTTTCATTAGGATTTTATATATATAGGGTAGATATATATATAGAGCAGATGATGATATGATTTTCTGTAATAGGATTCAACATGAAGGTTTTGCTTAAAAAATGAACGATGCTTTCAACATTGTAGCTAATACACCAATTGGCGACATATAGGATTGCGGAAGATTACCTGGGAATCCTATGAACAACTACCCAAAAGTTAAAGAAAAATATGGCTGAAAACTGAAAATAAATAAAGAAGTAATTATAATAAAAAAAGTCCTTCCGGCCTGTACCGGGAGGAAAAGATAGCTTTCCTATATCTTCGTTTTAAAATTTTAGCTAATGTTACACGAAAACAGCAAGTTAAAATGAAAAGAAACGGTTACAAAAGATTCGTTAATACTGAATTTGAATAATTCTCAATAATACGCCAGATTATTGAGCAATAGCCAAATTGGCTTAATTTATGAAGACTTATTTTGGTCGCCAAATTTGGCGATATTTCGCCAAATGTCGCCAATTTTGGCGAGAATTTGGCACTAACGGATATGAATATATAGTTTTATGCGTATGATTGGGAAAATTATTACAACAATGAAAGAAAATAATTTGCGAGTAATCGCGTTAATGTGCTGTTTTGTTTCAAAATGTCAGCCACCCTAGAATTTCAAACTGCTTTATCTCAGCCATTTTTTAAGATAGAGGTAAACCAAAAATGCTCTGGAATCCTTGTATCAAGGCCTAACACGTAATTAAAAAATAAATTTGAATTTTTAACTTTTTTGTATATTTGTTTTAGTTTTAAATTTTTAAGTAGCCGCCATCTTGAAACAAAATGGCGGACCAAGCTGGCTAACAGACCATCGTAACTTTATTTCAGCAAGAAAGTTTTATTTCAAAATCGTGGCATTTATAAAAATAATAATAATGTATAATTACATAAAACTCCGTAAGAATAATCTTTAATTCCTAATTCTTAAAGCAGTTAATGTATAGTTTTAGAGTTCTATCTTTAAAAATGGCATCTGTATTTAAAATAAAACTTAAAAGATTTTCTAAAAAAAAAATGAATAATAAAAAAATTAAAAACAAATGACACCGAAAACCGGCATCATTGAAATTTTATCTAATCAAAATTTTAGGTACTTTCTTTCATATCCAGGTGCAAATGATAAATCGCCAAATATTGTTTTAATTGCAATCTTTGAAAATGAAAACTTTTTTAAACCGTACAAACATTTTCATTTTTAAATTGAATATTTTTGTTTTAAAATGTTATTTCTCATTATTAGTTCTTCTTTGTATTTAAAAAATAAATCAGTAATTTTTTTTAAAAATTTTTTTGAGGTGTTTGTATTTTTTACTAATTGATGTAACAATTTCAATTCTGTAACCAAAATAATTAGTGAACAAAAATCTTTGATTTGAATTTCGCCCGTTGCTTTAGTGACGGATGTATTTTTAGAAATTATCACTTGCAATGATAGAAATTTTGAAGTTTTGGCAAATACATTGCCAACTTAGAAAATGCACAATATCATAGAAAATATCAGACTCGGAAGAATTTACTTAGTACCATTAGATTCAGCATACAAAAATGCATTAAAATATGTTATTATTTGACACATAACTCTTGTGGCAACTCCAACTGCCTATAATAAAATTCAGCTGATGTTGACGACATATAATTAATCAATTTTAATATAATTGATTTCTAAAACTATTTAAAATAAAATCAGTAAGAAACAAATTTTCTTACCTTCTAAGTTCCAAAAAACGGGCATCAGGGCTCCATTGCTTCAATAAAGAACATCTTTCAGTTGATTCGATATATTCCAATATATGCAATTTTCACGAGAGAATAATCTTGACTCTAATAAAATGCAGGATATTAGTAAACACATCACTATTTAATGACAAATAAGACGACGAACAAATTATTATATACATTTCTGTTACTGAGCGACGAAAAAGTTACGTAATAAACAATGTTGCGCGCATGCGTCAAAGTCTCACTGTCTCTTTTCTGCAAGTCGAAGTACATCCCTACCTCTACACTGCGTAGGTGCTTTTTATGTTTCAAAACTTTGAGAAGAAAAGGGGGATTTTGGATGATGCAACAGGAAATGAATTCCCAATTACAACATCCTCCCACCTTTGAGTTTCGGGATCTGGAACTCAAACCCAATTCGTTCGATGTTTTATGATACGCCCGTATCTGGAGCGACGAACCGAAACGTCCGATGTACTGTCGCTGACCGAACCACTAGGAGGATTACTAGCACCTTTATGTTCATTAAAATCTTGTTTCTTTTTAATGTCCTTGAAATGGTTTCTCATACTGTCGTTATCTTGTGATACTTCTAAGGGTATTAACCTGCTTGTAGGTCTTAAATATTCCCCAGTTTTCATTCTTATTTTCACTAAGCGGATGTGTCCATCCTTAGATGGAAAAAGTTCAATCACTTTGGCCAGAGGCCAATCAATTCTTTTATTATTGTCACTGGAAACAATCACAACATCACCTATTGCTAAAGGTTTCTGTATTTTCTTCCATCTACTAGGTTGTCGCAATTGGCCTAAATATTCAGATCTAAATCGTTTACGAAGGTCTTGTCTTATTTTCTGTTTATAAACAAGCCTTTTGTTCAATGATTTGGCATCTAGAATATCAATATCGGGTGTACCACTACCTTTCACTTCTAGCAAGAACATGGACGGAGTGAGAGGTACGAGATTATTTAAATCTTCTGACACATAAGTAAGCGGGCGACTGTTGATAACACTTCCTAGGTCACATATAATGGTTTGTATTTCTTCGTAATTCAGAGAACTTTTTCCTAAAACCTTTCTGAGTATTCTCTTGGTTAGGCCAATCAATCGCTCCCACCATCCTCCCCACCACGGAGCTGAAGGAGGTATAAATTTCCAAATAATTTTCCTTCATATACTATCATTTTGTACTGAATTCCAGTTTATTTCTTTCAACAAATTTTCCGCTCCTACAAAATTTTTACCGTTATCTGTATAGATAATAGAAGGTCTGCCTCTACAGGCTATGAATCTTTTCAAAGTCAATAAAAACACGTCAGTTGATAATGAGGTAGCTAGTTCAAAATGAACTGCTCGAAAAACAGCACAAGTGTATATTACTAGCCAGATTTTCCTATTTTCTTTAAGAATAAGCGGACCGGCATAATCCAGACCAACAATTTGGAAAATGGCAGCTTCTCTTACTCTATCTTCAGGTAAGGGAGGAGTGGAAATTTCTACTGGTTTAAAATCGTGTCGTCTACATCTTACACAGGTTCTAATAATTTTCCTGACAGTTTTTCGGAATTTTAAGACCCAAAAATCTTCCCTTAAATTAGACATCATAATTTGTACACCAGCATGACCTAGTTTCAAATGTCTAGATCTAATTAATTTTTCAACTACAGGATGGTCATGTGGAAGAATAATATGAAATCTGAAATTCAGAATATCATCTCTCAAATGTATGCGTGATTTCAGCCGCAGAACTCCAGCCGAATCTGTTGTAGTCTGAAATGCTTTTAGACGTTTATCTTCAGGACCAGTAAACGATTTTTGAACTAATTTCAACAATACATTTTCAGCTTCATTCTGCTCTTCTACAGTTAAAATTTTAAATTCTCTCTCTTCTTTAGCTTTCTTACAATTTTTGTAAAATCTGTATATCCACGCGATTACTTTTACTAATTTATCGTAGGATGAAATTCTAGTGTAAAATTGTTCACTGTGAACATTTACATTTGTAGCACTAATAATTGTTTTTCTTCTTTCTGCATCTATAGTCTCGAAGTCAGGAAACATTTCTGAATTTGGCTACTCGTCCATTGGTTTTCTTAACCACTGTGGTCCCTCCCACCATTTATCTCGGGCTAAAACCTCAGCGGTACAACCCCTTGAAGGCAGGTCAGCAGGATTCAATTGGCCAGGAATAAAGTGCCATTTTGAAGGATCACTTAATGAGCGAATTTCGGACACTCGGTTGTAAACAAAAGGTGCCGAATTTTCATTTCTTTTTATCCAGTAAAGCGCATTGGCCGAATCAGTCCAATAAAAAATGGCAATGTTATCTAATTTCAAATCAGTTTTAACACTACTTGCTAATCTAGCCCCAATATTACAAGCCAATAATTCTAACCGCGGGATAGAGATTGTTTTCATAGGAGCAACTCGGCTTCTTGCTTGAACCAACTGACAGAAACCACCGTTCTCATTTTCGGTCCGTATAAATATACACGTAGCATACGCTACTTTACTAGCGTCGCAAAAAACGTGTAATGAATGCAACTGATCTGCATCTCGAGAAAAACACCTAGCTATTTCAATAGTCCCTAATTTTCCTAATTGTTTTTTCCATTTTTCAAATTTTTTCTTGATAGAAACAGGTAATTCCGTGTCCCATGTCACTTTAGCTTTCCAACACTCCTGTAATAATATTTTAGGTTCTAATGTTACAGGACATGTGTATCCGATAGGATCAAAAATTCTGTGTACAGACGATAAAATGTTTCTTTTAGTTACAAGGCGATCATCCTCTGAAATTTCTTTTAAATTAACTGCTAGTGTATCCCTTCTAAAATCCCACATTAGCCCTAAAACAGGGACATTTTACCCTGTAAAAACTTCTCGAAAACTATGCTCCCACCCGCGAAGCTCGAATTTAGCATTGCTAAGAAGAATTTTTGACTCTTCGATAAATCTGTTTAGCTGTTCCTTATTATCAACACTCGTAACACAGTTGTCTACATAAAATGACTCTAACAATTTTAACGCAGTGTTTTTAAATTGTTCAGGTGCATTTTTCAAATGATATTCTAACGTGGCACCTAGAAGGTAGGGGCTACATGAAATGCCAAATACTACTCTTCTATGTTGAAGCATTATCAACTTTTGAGGGTTCCCTTCTTCATACCATAGAAATTTCAAGAATGATCGATCTTTTTTTTTAATACCAATCTGTAAAAAAGCCTTTTTTATGTCAGCAATTACCCCTATTTTCCCCAATCTAAATCTGTTTAAAACAGAAGGAATCAGTTCTACGAGGTTAGGCCCCTTTTCAATACAATCATTTATCGATCGTGAGTCCTTTTCCCGAGCTGAACCATCAAAAACTGGCCGCACTTTTGTAGTGGAGTTTTCTTTAAACACTGCTCTATGAGGAAGGAAATGCTCACTACCTAACGTTTTCCTCTGATCAACCTTTTCAATTATTTTCTCGTCTAACCATTCATTAAATATTTGATTATAATCACCTAATTTTCCTATCTTTTTTAATGAATCGACACATGTTTTTAATCTACGTCGAGCGATATTTTCGTAACTGGGTAGTCTAGGGTGGCCCTGTATCCATGGAAGACTAACTTCATATCTACCCTCGTCATCTACTCTTATATTACTAAGAAAATGTTCTTTAGTGGCTAACTCTATCTCTTCTCTACCCTTTTTCTCCCCAGGATCTCGAATTCCTAAAGTGCCAAGGTGCCATAACTCGGAAATTTTTGCCTCTTTCACATGCAGCGAGAAAACTAAGTTGTTCATATTTTTATTTTCATAACCTTCAGTTTTCCCGAGAATTGTCCAACCTAAACGAGTTCCCATGCAAAGTAATCCGCCCTGTAATTGTTTTAAATTTCCGGTAAATAATTTTCCGGCGACATCTGCACCAATTAACACATGAATTTCATCAGGAGAAAATTCGTATAATAAATCATTAGTTTTAGTGACTCTATCAGTCAATAAAATTCCGTACCGTTTTATTTCATTAATAAAGGATCCTTCCGGTATAGGTGAAATTTCAGAGCAAATCCTTTGTTGGTCTAATACCTCAAGTTTACATCGATAACTATTATCCATATTTCCTAAATTAATTAAATATCTATCGTGTAGTTCTTCACATTGTCGACCCCCAAATAAACTATGCACTATTCTTTCTTTACTTATACTATTATATCCTAACATGTTAGCAGCAAATTTTGATATATACGACCGTTGCGATCCCGTGTCATATAAAATTCTAACATTTCGTACGATATCCCCATTGTATATGCGTACAACCAATGTTTGGAGCAAAACCCTTTTTCTAGAAGTTGTATTCGCAAGCATACAATCTTTATTAGGAGTAGAATCCTCTTTAGAATTATCGCCTAAATTAATTTTATCCTTTTCTATGCACATGAATTGGTGGTGACTTTTCCCACAATGAATACAATTAGTTTTAATTTTACAAGCTTTAGCCAAGTGGTTGGCATTGAAGCATCGAAAGCAAGCTCCTTTTTTTAATAAAGCATCTTTTCTCTTCGCGAGTGTCATTTTCCATACCGCTCTACAATTTTGACTACGGTGTTTATTTTTGCAAAAAACACACTGTTCTTCCAATTTTTTATCATCTGCATTATACAGTTCGGCCGCCGTAGGAAGGGAAAAATTTTTATCCTTACGATCGAATCTAAGTTCTCTATTTACTGAGACATCTTTATCGAAAGAAAACCCACTCTTAGCCAATTTGACCTTTTGCTCCATTTCAACTTCAATTTGTAAAAATTTCATTAAAGTATCTAATTTATTAATTCCCTGATCTTTATCTTTATCATTAACAGATAAAGTGCCAAGATGTCTTTCCCATAATTTAAGAATATCTGAAGGCAATGCTGATTCAACCAATGGATATAAAATCGAAGAATAGTTTTCGCTCGATACGCCTAACATTTTTAATGACCGAAGGTATGTTTCTGTTTTATCATACAACTTAACAAGGGGCAGTCTCTGGCCTTGTCTTGTCCCAAAGAATTATTAACTAATCCTAGTATTTCGCGTATGTATACTTCGATTAAAATATCTGTTCTACCGAACCGTGCCTTCAACGATTGTATCGCCTCTGGATAGCTATCGACTGTAGGGGGGAAAGATTCAACAATTTCCCGAGCTCTAGATCCCTTTTGGGTAGACTGAATTAGATACTGTATTTTGTCCTCGTTTACAATATCCGGATCTTCGTGGATTTTTTCAAATTGCCCCCAAAAAGATAGCCAATTTTTTTTGTCGCCATTAAAGGGCTTAAGCTCTCATTTAGGTAATTTAAACTTTCTTCTTGTGGCCATACTGTCTAATGACAAAGAGGTATCCTGATTGTTCTCTTTTTCTAATTTTTTGATGTATCTAGATAGTTTATTTTTATTTTCCCAGTAATTTATATTATGCTTGTCTATTTGCTCATATTCCGAATCGAAGGCGTCTTGTTGACAATTTTTATCTTCAGATAAATTATCTAAAATTTGTTTATCTATTAATGAGAGCTCTTCATGTTTTGATTCTAACCTATCTAAAAGAGACGACAGACTATCGATATCATCACATTTAGCCTGCAAAGTATCTTCTATTTCTTTTATCAACTTTGTGAAGTTGGAACGCACTGGCGTCCTTGATTTCTTTAATTTATCCCTACTTAATGTTCAATTCTAGTTAACTAACTTCTAATAAACTTTCTAATCTCTAATTCCAATCATCTACGGAGCCACCGATCCCGGCAGGGATGCCTGTTATGTGGCAACTCCAACTGCCTATAATAAAATTCAGCTGATGTTGACGACATATAATTAATCAATTTTAATATAATTGATTTCTAAAACTATTTAAAATAAAATCAGTAAGAAACAAATTTTCTTACCTTCTAAGTTCCAAAAAACGGGCATCGGGGCTCCATTGCTTCAATAAAGAACATCTTTCAGTTGATTCGATATATTCCAATATATGCAATTTTCACGAGAGAATAATCTTGACTCTAATAAAATGCAGGATATTAGTAAACACATCACTATTTAATGACAAATAAGACGACGAACAAATTATTATATACATTTCTGTTACTGAGCGACGAAAAAGTTACGTAATAAACAATGTTGCGCGCATGCGTCAAAGTCTCACTGTCTCTTTTCTGCAAGTCGAAGTACATCCCTACCTCTACACTGCGTAGGTACTTTTTATGTTTCAAAACTTTGAGAAGAAAAGGGGGATTTTGGATGATGCAACAGGAAATGAATTCCCAATTACAACAACTCTAATAGTAGTTTTTAAAGAAATTTTTAAAAGTTTGTTCCCTTTTGAACTCCCCTTAGGGGTGGAATTTTAGAAAATCCTTTCTTTGTGATCACCACGTCCTAAGAAGTATTTATTCTCCAATTTACATGTTTCTATGTTCAGTAGTTTGGGCTGTGCGTTGATGATCTTTCAGTCAGGACTTTCTTTTATACATATAGATTAGAACTGTAGTACATATATTTTTTTTTAACCGACTTAAAAAAAAGGAGGAGATTATCAATTCGACCCGTATGTATGTATTATGTTGTTCACGCATAACTCTCGTAAATGTGCATTGATTTTGATAATTTTTATTTTGTTTGAAAGAGTAAGGGTCCAAGGTGGTCCCATTTCAATTTCGTCAAAATCTGATCATTAGAACAAATTATTTTATTCAAATTTCCATTATTTTGATAATTTAATTTATATTTCAAAAAGCCCATTATTTGAATTGTTGTCAATTTGTAAAATAGCGCACATAATAATATTCCCTTTCAATTAGAAAACGTATGTACACGTGACTATCAAAAACAGAAATAAAACTTTAAAACAATAATTAAATGATCACGTGTTAAAAGCAGTAAATGTAGAAAAATACGTTATAAAAATATACTTTCGCGTGAATATTAAAAAAGAGAAATAATTAAATTATTACACGTTCAAAACATTAAATGGGAAAACTTACGTCATATTTAAAATGCTCAAATAACTTTATTTCCAAACAGTTTCAATTTAAAAACATATTTACACGAGAGATTAATTTATTTGTAGCTGATATATTATGTATACTAAACTACGAAAAGTCCTTCTGGTCTATACCGGCAGGAAAAGACAGTCCGACCTATTCCTTGGAAGAAAGACCTATTCCTTGGTTTTAAGATTTTAGCTAATTTTACTGCAAAACACTCAGCTATAAAAATGGATGGAACCCGATTACAGAAGATTCAGTCGCAGTTCTCGTCATTATTCAATTTGAATCAGAATTTCGCCAAATATGCTAGCTATAGTCAAGTTGGCTTCATTTATGGCAACTTGTTTTTGTCGCCAAATTTGTTGATATTTCACCAAATATTGCCTAGCTTGGAGAGAATTTAACGCTGGCGAACATGAATATATAGTGTTGAGAATGTGAGAGTTAGAACGATGGTTACAACAATGAAATAAAACTTGCGAGATAGCATGTTCACTAAAACTCTTAAATTAAAACCGTTTATGGAGGAATCCTTCTGTCTTGTTTCAAAATGTCAGCCACTCTAAAATTTCAAAATGCTATATCTGAGGCATTTTTTAAGGTAGAGGCAAAACAAAAATTGTTCCGGTATCCTTGGATCAAGGCTAAACATTCAATTGAAAAAAACCTTTAGGAGTTCTAATATTTTTAACGACTTAACTGTACATCTTTTTGAATTAGAAATCTTTAAGTGTCTATCATAGCGCCTCCTTCTTGCCGAATATCCCCAAATTCAACTGAGACCTGCAGGCCATAGTAAAAAACACATACAAAAAATTTGGTTCAGTACTGTGGATAACCTAATATACTTTTCGATGATACAATAATTTAAATGGAACAAAAATCGCTGTCACAGCACCCGCTTTCGGCAGAATATCCGCAAATTCAAGTGGGACCTGCTGGTCACAGCCAAAAACCTATAAATGAAATTTCGTTCAATTATAGGTTGCTTCATAACTTGACACACTTTTCATTGATACAAAGAGGGCACACACGGACAGACAGATATTTTGTAAACACATGTTTTTCGGAATCTTTGACTCCTAAAACATATAAATCCGTCGAAAACCGGAAGTTGAAAAATTTTTGATCACAATACTTTCTTCTGTTTAGATAGAAGAAGGTGAGAAAAGGAGGATGTTAATAATTTGACCCAATGTATGTATGTATGTATGTTTTAGTCCTGTTCACGCATAACTTTCGTAAATGTGCACCGATTTTGATATATATATTTTTTTGTTTAAAAGTGTAAGACACCCATTTAAATTTCGCCAAATTCTGATGATTAGACCAATTTTGTTGTTAAAAATTTTTCAAAATAAAAAAATGCGTGGAACCCGATTACAGAAGATTCATTCCCAATTCTCGTCAATCTGAATGAGAATTTCGTCAAATTAGTCAACTATAACCACGTTGGCTTCATTTATGGCAACATATTTTGATCGCCAAATTTGGCGATATTTCTCCAGTTGTCGACCAGATTGACAAGAATTTGATTCTGTCAAAGATTTTATTAAAAAATATTTATTTAATGGATAATTTTGGTAAATTATAATTTCTATTACAAATTACTCATTTATGCAGCAGATGTTGAAATCAAGATAATTGTCTATTACTGTATTCATAACTAAAAAGTAGGAAATAAAATAAACTTTTACAAAAAAAATATTAACCGACTTAAAAAAAAGCACTAAAAAGTATTAAATAATTCTTTAAAATTCTCTAATGACAAAATGTTATCCATTAACCACAAATCTGATATCATGTGTCGGAATAAAAATGATAAATTTAATATGTACAGTTTAATACCCACCAAACATGGATTTTCGAGAGAATATATTTTACAAGAGATGAATATACAGACTTATGATTCAGTTTACGAATATATACATATGAAAAGCAATCAATTACTTTTTGAAGTCGGTGCCAAACAACCCCAATCGATAAATTAGTAGATACTAGGTACAATATATTCACAATTCTTACTAAACTTAAGGTAGTTTGGCACCGACTTCAAAAAGTAATTGATTTTTTTTTCATATGTATATATTCGTAAACTGAATCATAAGTCTGTATATTCATCTCTTGTAAAATATATTCCTTCGAAAATCCATGTTTGGTGGGTATTAAACTGTACATATTAAATTTATCATTTTTATTCCGACACATGATATCAGATTTGTGGTTAATGGATAACATTTTGTCATTAGAGAATTTTAAAGAATTATTTAATACTTTTTAGTGCTTTTTTTTTAAGTCGGTTAATATTTTTTTTGTAAAAGTTTATTTTATTAAATACGTTTTAATCAATTAATAGTTTAATATTAAATTATGATTATATGTTTAGAAAACAATTTAGAAGTTCTGAATAGATAGCTAAAATAATGTTTTTTTTTCTTTCCTGTTGCCATATCTTAAAAAAGTAAAAGTTATATATATTTCTAATAAATTCATTCGTTCACGCTTTCTACAAAGCGTAAATCAAAACGATGATTCTTTCATAATCGAGACCCAAGCCAATTTAACGTATTGTAATGAAATTTTTTGAAACAACATGAATTGCAGTCATGAAATTAGACGTGATTTAAAAAATAAACATTGAATGTTTATAAATGAGTGTTTTTTTTAAACTATTTTTTACTTTTTTACTTATTTACTTTAAGGCTTGGGTTTAAAAGTTCATTAAGAGGAACATTTAAACCGACATTGATTAACGTTGGCTTTTAAAAACTCACAAAATATATTTAGACAGCCTACACAGTTCGGGTTACTTTATGTCAAACTGTGAACTTTTACTTCGAACTATTTGTACAGAACAAAAAAAAAGCTATGATAAAGCTTCAAATCTAGAAGTCACATGGTGAAGCTGTTTGCGTCAAAGTTCCTTATTTACTACATTTCTGTTATAATTCAATTTTCTTAATGGGTTGTATTTATTTTTATACGACTTTGAAATACCAATCCCATACATTTAAATTTTATTCGTTCTGTCATGCCACTAAATTACCTTAAATACAGGTTTTTATTGTTTAATCTTAAAAATCCCACTAAATATGAGATAAAATGTATTCGTGGATTGTTTAAATATTAAGAAACATTTGGAAGTTTAAGTGATATTGCGGCTAAAATAATGATGTAATAATAATTTGTTCACGAAGAGTAACAAGACCCATCAGGAAACACATAAATATAGGGATGATTAAATGTATTTAGCATATATGAAATAACAGAAAAGACAATTTTCAATTTTAATCTAAAGTATGGCCTCTCAAAGTTGTCGATGACGTGGAAACTAACGATCAAACGTGAACGAATTGTTTTACTGGTAGAGGTGGTGGGGCAAACATGCGGACACCAATGGTGCAGAAAAAAAATATATGTTTTTATTTATAAATTTTTAGTAATCACATTATGAATTAATAATTAATACTTAACAAAACATGATTCTGAAAAATGATATGCGTTATGGTAGGGCTTTGATTAAGAATCATATAAAACAAAAAGTAATCAAATTCACAAATTATTATTCGAGTTATGTCGGAAAATCAAACGTTTCTCTTTAAGAATGGTTAGGTCATTCTTTGATAACTTTTATCTTACCAATGTATTCAAAATTTATGCTAATTTGCGTTTCCACTTCTTTTGACATTTAAAACTTAACAATGCGTTAAATTATGCTGTTGTTTACGTTTGAAAGTTAGATTCAATTTGAATGGGTCGTTGATTCTTTATGTCAAAATAAACCACATATGAATTATAAAGAACTCTGTACGAATTAAAACTGCACTTTTTTAAATTGAATTAATGAGAATTAAAATTATGACCATTGCTCAATTTTTTTGGACAATCTGTATCTAGTATCTCTGAACTACATTTCAGAGTGATCTCAGACTCGTACAAACATAGATATACGGAATGCAATCAGCACTAGTGAACTTAACTCTGGAATGAAACAGTTGAAATAAATTTTGGAAATGTATTAATTACGGCTCATTTTTTAAAAAATATTATGTGTGCAGTATTTATACTCTTAAAGTAAAGAAGCTGTTTAACAAAATTGATTGTGCTTAAATTTTTTAATACACGAATTGTTATTTATAAAATGCACTATGATGTGAAAAAACATGAACTTGCAACATGCCTTAAAATGATTCATAATTAAATATCTATTTATGATAAATCAATTGTTTTTGAAAAGTTCTTCATATGCTGTAATTATTACATGTGAAATCTTTATAAGATGTTTCATCTTTCTGAAATAGTGTAAAATTAATTGAAATACCTTTAGTGAAATTTGCTTTTAAATTGTTGCAGTTTAAAATATAACTATATTATTAAAAAAAATAAACAAAAGGATGTTAATTTTACTAAATAGCTTTTATGACATAAATGTATGTACTTTCACTTTCTAAAAGTATTGCTTCCAAAATGTATACATTTTAGGTTTATTTCGAAACTGGAAATAAAAATATTATTTTCGACTATATTGGATTTTTACTTCCAAAAAAATGCATTCGATTGATCTTGTTAGCATACTCTCTCAGCATATTGCTTTCTGCACAGTTGAATCGCATAGAAAAAAGCAAACAATTCATACTCCAGTAATGCATGACATATTTATATCACTAGGTTTACTTGAGCTATACATTTATTCAAAACAATACTATTTTCTGTTTTTTACCAGGAAGCCTATTTTACCTGTAAATCAAAGATAGAGTTTCAGTATTAGGAAAACTTTGTCGTTATGGTAAGATAAAACTTATAGTATAAGTGCATAGCTACTCTCTTATGAAGGTAGTCTAGGAATAGATTCTTGAGTTTTGTGCGTGAACATGTTGTCGTGATTCTAATATTTGTACGTGAACTAGTCCCTTATTCTTTCGTCTCTTTAATTTTTGCAAATGCGCCTGAAACTCACGGAATCTGGTTTTCACAGTAACTTTGAGCAATGATATGAGAAGGAGGTATCTGTGGTATTCTTGCTGATATAAATACGGTGGTAGAAATTAATTCCAAAGGGTTTTGTCGAATCTTTCCCATTCTGGAAACCAAGACTAGATTGGAGCATCTTCGAGTCTCCCAAATGTTGTGTTTTCCTGTGTGTTGAAGTAGAATCTTGAGTTGAGAGTTAGACATCGTGGTAAGGCCTTAACGGTAGTATTTCAAGTAAACACAATTGGAATCCACGGGGCTCCCTTGTTAGTGCTATTGTAGCATTGTAAAGTGATATTCTTAGCGTTTTCAGTGATAGTTTATAACTACAGTTACTAATTACAGTCTTTCTAGTGATATTTTTATCGGAAGCCGCAGTGAACTCTTCTTAGATTTCGACAAGCAATCAGCGTCCATTTAAAGCTAGTGTTTACATTTTGTGAATATCTTGGGTACAGCATTCCCCCGCATCATTCTTTAAGTGTTCAAGAGTATAATTTGAACATCGATATTCTAATTCTGCCCGCTACACTGCCATCTCGTGTTATTGCTTGATCACATGTCTTGGCTACTTTCTTAGCTGACGGGTCTACCACAAACTCAGATGCGTCTCTTTTACAAGAAGATAAGAACAGGGTTTCTAACCGAAACTGAAATGAAAATTGTAAAAAAAAAACCTTTCAGATTTCAGATGAAACGCAAAACCGGAACTGAAGATAAGTTTTTTCTTTTCCAGTTTCAGGCCTTTTCTTTACATTTCTAAAGATTTTCTTCCTCCAGAACTAAACAGTAGAAACATTTGAATAATCAACTTGAAAAATGTTGATATTTTCACGAATTATGAAATTTGAGGTGACAGCGCCTTTTCTTATCTTGAGAGGCGTAATATCGTTTGAATTGAGGAAAAAATGAAGGTAATCCACTGAAAAATACAGTTGAAAATATGTATAAATGCGGAAAATCTTGAAACTTATCTGAAAAAAAAAACGAAGTTTGGTGTAAAGAGGGAAGAACGATGAAAGTCGATGCGCGTAAAATTAAGAAGGACGATATCTATGATGATAACTATCTGTGACTATCCCTGTTTTTCTCCTTGACCTTTCAGTTTTAGTTTTAAAAAATTCAATTAATAAAATTTGAATTATTTGAAAGATAAAGTACAAGCCATCGACATCATTTACTTTTTATCATTAAGTTTTTGACATAAGACATGTCAAAAGATAAATGAGAAATGGTTCATAGTAAAATTGATTAGATTGCCAAAAACGAAAATAACTATTAACTAATAAGGTATAAGAAATAACAGTGCCATGTTAACGCCTGTGACCAAAATATCAACCTAAAAACGCTTTCAATACTGATTTTTTTTACATCTAATTTCAAGACTGTAGACGTAAGAACAGGGTGCAATATTATAATTAAGAGTAAGAAAGAAGTAATTAAATAGGAATGTCTAGCCTTATATATTAAAACAAAAGTTTTGTGACATTTTATTAATCGTTGAAAGCATGAGTGAAAACGTTTATGACATCTGTTTGTCTATTTGTTTCTTTTCAAGTCTGTTTATATTTCCATTTCTGACGAACGTGAAATTAATGTATATTTTATTGTTAACTAATGCATGTATAGTGCAATGCATCTTGTAATGAATGCTATTCTGATACAACTCTGTATACTGTGACTATTATATTTCCTTCTATATGTATCTATTTGTTGCGAAATGCATATACAGGGTGTTTCACAAAGTACCCCTAACTTTAAAAATCAATAACCCGGAAACGGTGATAGATAGAAACATGAAACCAATGATATGTTTATTAAAAAAATCGTAAGAATCTTATACGTAAATCTCAAAATTTAGTTAAAAATAGCACCGATAGATGGCGCTGAGAGCGTTAAGAATCCTTCTAAAGAGAGTTCAGAAGTATAGAAAGACTAGCCGTCGAAGATTTCGCCATTGAAATCTGACCGCTATTTTCGTATAGTGAAAATAATTCGCATCGGCCACGTTGCTTGTCTGTTGAATTTTTTTGAAAAGTTCACGAATTGTTTGCCCATCTGGGATTTCGCGTTTGAAATCGCGTTGGAAATCGCGTTTGAAAACTTCTTGTGGCAGTAGGAATCTGATTTAATTGGTGGTACTCCAACACAATAACCACACGTTCCTCCACGGTATACACCACTTTCGGAATTAATTTCACTATACGCTAATAGCGGCAAGATTTCAATGACGAAATCTTCGACGACTAGTCTTTCTATGCTTCTGAACTCTCTTTAGAAGGATTCTTAACGCTCTCAGCGCCATCTATCGGTGCTATTTTAACAATTTTGAGATTTACGTATAAGATTCTTACGATTTTTTTAATAAACATATCACTCTTTCATATCTCAGGTTTCATGTTTTTATCCATCACCGTTTCCGGGTTATTGATTTTTACAGTTAGGGGTCCTTTGTGAAACACCCTGTATATTTGTTGTATTTCCAAACTTAAAATTAAAATCTGCTTTTCAGCCGGAACTTTTACTCACTTAAAGTTACGTTAAATTGAACTTGTTTCATTACTGTCTCTACATTGGTTTATACCTATTTAAGACTAAAACAGAGCAGCAAACAACTCATGCAAAGCATAGAGTCTACTAATACCTTTAGTTCTCTTATTTCGCTATAAATATAGAATTTTTGTAAACTAAGCAACTTTAGTTTATGCTTTTTGCGAGCGTTGTTTATTTTCCCTGATATCGGAGACAAAATTGTGGAACTAGTAAAAGTATATAGTTATATAATAAAAAATCGAAATCCATAGCTTTTACAAGAACAGGAGAAAAAAATATTTATTTTTGGTATAAAAGATGAAATGATATTTTTTGGAGAGTTTTCTACTTGTTTCTTTCGTTACGAAGTTTTTTTTCTGTCTTGGATCAAACTTTTCTTTACATATTTCTCTTTTAATACATTATTCTTGGATTAAATTCTTGTATTAAATATTTTTCTACATACACGATAATAATAAATCAGAACAAGACAAAAAAAGCAAGTGTCAATCAAATTTTTTTAACTCGGTTTTTTTGGAGCAGTGTTGAGTGTAATGTTTCTGTGTTGTTTTATTTTTAACCTTTCACAAGATAAGTGAAAAGCGTACGCACACAGTTAAAAAATACAGGGTTTTTTTAATCTACGAAAATATAATATAACCACGAAAGAAATTGAACAATAACCTCTCCCTAGTTACCCCCGATTTCGGAAAGTGTATTTTATCTTTAAGAAGCACAGAAACCAATATATTTTTGAGTTTTAAAGAAGCATTTATAAAAACAAAGTTTTTTCTGTTGCCACTGATTTTCAGAAACGTTTTCGATTAGTTTTTATAGTGTATTAGTTAGTTTTCTCAAACCGGAATATTGCTTTGTAGAATGCAATCAATTCTCATGTAAACATTTTCAGCTGCGTAATTGAACTTATACATGCAAGAATAACAAAATAGTATTATTTTTAATGTTAATGTTAATACTATTAATTTATTGTGTTTGTCTCTAAAACATGTTTTTTGTACATGGAAATGTTTACTCGGGAATTGATAGAATCCGAAAACCTATATTCAAGGTTGAGAAAACTGATTTATACACTATAAAAACTACTCGGAAACATTTCGAAAATCAGTGGTAGCAAAATAAAGTTTTTCTTTTTATAAATGGTTCTTAAAATTTCTAAATTACATAGATTTCTGAGCTCTCTAAAAATATAGAACTCTTTCTGGAAACACGAGTAACTCGGAAAAGGTTATTGTATATTTTCGTTCGTGGTTACCTTATATTTACTTAGATTAAGAAACAACTGTCTTTCTTTACAGTGTAGGTCTTCTGTTTGCATGCATATCGTTACTTATCTGGTAACGAAATTAATGTATAATGCTTTATGAATATATTGTGGGATATTCATCTCTTTTACTAAAAAAAGTATGAGGTTACGCTGTTCTCAGGGTGCCTTGAAATATCCCTCCTTGAGAGCGACTTTTCTGTAAATCACATTTTATTCAGACTACAAATTGCCTTCGAGTGTTCGGCTAAATTTCAATTCAGACAATTCAACTGTCATAATTCTATGAGCACTTGAAACTTTCGAACTTTCATCTGACATGAGAAGGCAATAATGTTTCGCATGCATGAGACCAGATGATGATACTTCACCATCTACTCGAAATCCAACTGGAAAGAGTGGATATATAGTCGATTTGAAAGGGGCCGCATCGGGAACTTGATAGGTAGAGCTCAGAGTGTGACCATCTCTGAATTACTCACTGGAGGAAGCGAGTGTATGAAGCATGGACGAATGCTTTTTTCCATGAGAAATAAGCTATCTCACAAAGAGTGTCAACGAACGTTAACTAAAAATATTTTTTGCGAGACTGACCCACGGATAGTAAGTAGTCTGTCGACAGACTAATTTTTTTTTTTAGTCTAGCTGTGTAAAAGAAAAGCTTTATTCTGAAAAAAAATTTCTGTGTTGTTCTGTTTAGATGTAATAAAAAAAAGTAAAAAAGCCATCCTGAAATTAAGTCATTTTGTTTGTGACGCTGCAATATGTTGTAGTTAATGCTGTTCTGCTATACTACGGACTCGAGTGTAAAACTAGGTAAAACTAACAAAATGCGAGTTTAGAGATATTCAATATTGAAATTTTCAATATATATATATATATATATATATATATATATATATATATCTACAATGAAAACCATTATGACGTTTTTTTTTTTTTAAACGGCTTATTTGTTAACACTGAACTTTGAGGTAACTATAAACAAAATTTTTTTGATAGATTTTATATTATTGGATTATTGAATTTAATAACAAAAACACTAGCTACTATTAACTGATATTTATCTTTAATTAAGATGGCATCATTGAATAATTGACAAAACGTCAAGTGAAAGCTTACTGTGGTGACCCGAAAAGTTTTAATTGTCTGCCTGTCTGTTCGTGTGTATGTCTCGCGATAACTGCCCCCAAAACCATCCAATTATAGGTAGATATGTTGGCGAGGTACCCTGGATTAGGGGTATAATTTTTTATTACATTTGGTTCATTCGTTCGAAATACGTCAAAATGCTTTTCTGTGAAATTTCAGAAGCTTTTCAAATTTTACTATTGAAAGGAAGATGGCGGATTTGTATAATTCATTTAAATGTTAAATAATGGATGCTAAAATTCCCCGATGGGGATAACTATTCTGATTAGCTTGAAATTTTGTCAATACATATGTGACACATTCTAAATTATCTATGTAGTTTTTGATGGCCAAAAAATATAAAGTATTTTAGTTTTTAAATTTTATTTTTTGTTATAATAATAATATTTTTTATTTTATTTTACCAGTTACCTAGCAACTCTATTTTATAATGTGTCAGAAAAAGAAAATTTATTAAAATAATTCATTCATTAATTAAGTCATTTCCCGATTACAAAAGATTTGGGAAAAAAAGTTTAAATGAAATAGAAAATGGATATCCCTGAAAAGTTCTACGTTTTTAGTCTAAAAGATTCCGATAATAAGCAGTTGAAGAGTATAACTGCATTATATCGTATTTGATATGACAGTTAGTAAAAAATATAGATTTTCTGAATTTTGGGGAAATATCATACGCTTAGAAATATACATATAATCCAACATTTTAAAATTGTTGATTTCAGTATGTTATATATTGTGTGATGTGAGATGAAAATGTCTTGCAAATTTTTGTCAATGAGGCCCCTAATCTGAAGATTTACGAGTAAATAAACCTTGTATTTTTAAAAGGATGTCACGTTGCAGTTAAATAATTTTACATAAAAAAATAGTTATGATTTTTTACACCTGAGCCGTTCATGCGTAAAACGTTTAATGTATGAATTTATGACAGCTGTTATTTTGTTTGCATGCTTCTTCCAGCTATGTATTGAACTATCTGAATCTCTAATATCCTTGATCAGTACAAACTAATGTATCCTTCCTTAACACACAGTGTGGAATGTATTTAAACTGTGCAGTCATTTAATTTATGATCGGATGTATATACAGTTATCAAAGTGGTCTCTATGCAAGTGTAAGTAAGTATTCTCTACACAATGGGATCACTCAGAAACCTACTTGCGGCGAAATACGGAACATAGCGATCATATCCCGAAAACTACTAGTGATATAGGAAAAAATCAATTACAAAGTTGTTCGATGTCGTCCATTTGATATGGAATTACATTTTAGGTACATGAATAGCCTAAATAAAAATCAAGATGTGCAAATAGCAGTTTGTGCGATTTGCGTCATTGCTCTTGAAAAAATGAACGATTTTCATCCGACGGTGGTCCATTCGAGCATAGAAAAAAAGTTTTGTTTCTTCCGTCTTAAACATGTCGGTTAATTGAAATTCACATATCTTTTTCTCACACTATTCTTATCCGTAACTAAACCAGCACTGTAGTATTGATAAGAATAGGTCAAAATTAGATTTTCACTTTTATCTTTTGTTTGGGATATCCCTGCATCGGAGCTTCATTTCCTATTAAAATTGACGACGACGACGTTGAACAATTTTCTAATATCTGCAATAATTTTTGAGATAGGCTCGCTGTGTTGCACACTTTGCCACTGGGGGCACTCTGAATAATCCTATTGTCTAGCTCATATCCATTTCCATATGTGTTTATATTACATTTTTAATTGTACTTACACCCGTTCACAAATTAAATGATTACGTTAGCTTATAAACTTATCTTCATGTTTGTTTTCAGTAATACTTTTCCGGTATAAATGTATGTGGTGTCCCTATATTCTTACTTTCTACAACTACATTATGTCCTCTACGAACATATATACAAGTTGCAATCCAAATTCTCATTTGCAACGAAGATTTCCGATCTCCTGAAATATATTTCAAACTGGTATTGCTTTCATACCTTTCTCTATTTATTGCTTTCTGCGCTCTGGAATGAAAAGAGGAAAGGAAAAAAAATCAAACACCACAGTAAACATACGATACATTTATTTCACCCTCTTCACTTCAGATATATTTTCGTTCAATACTATACAAGTTTATTTTTGTCGCATAAGTTGTTTATTTTTCTTTGCATATACGAGAGAGTATTGCAGAACTAGTAAACTTTTATAGTTATGGAAGAAGAAACACAGACACACCGCTTTTAGAAGAAGATGAGAATAAAAAACCCTCTGTTTTTTGCAATAAAAAATTCAAATGATGCTATTGTAAGACAGATTTCTATTAGATTTATTAGTATGTTCTATAAAAATATTTTTATGTTCACTTTAATGCTTGGGTTAATGCTAATTCGTGTAATTCTGTTTTAATGCATTACTCTGCGTTTATTTTATTTTATTTATTTATTTATTTATTTTTTTATTTTTTTTTACATCCTATAGTATGTTCAAAGAAAACAGGCTCAATAAAAATTAATTTTAAGTAGGTTAATTTTTTACGATTCCGCTTTATGAATATCTTACTAGCCTAAATATTTTAGCGATGTTTTGCTTTTAACACTTCCTAACATGCATGGAGAGTGTTTATGAATTGGTTTATTTGTTAATCTATCTATATTTATCCTATCCGTTCTTCGGTCTACCTGCAGTTGAACGTTAAATAAGTACATCTCGGGTCTGAATGACATAACAATATGATCTAGCGTGAGATAAAGCATTCCTTCTATTAAATATGGTTTATGGAGAATTTATAAATCTTATACGAGGTCACCTAAGTCATTAAAAAGTTTTAGCGGTTATGTTTAAAATGAATTTTAATGGCGTCATACATTTATACTATCAGTCAAATTTTGCCATGATAATAGGTTTTTTAAACTATTAAATTTAACCTTATAACAGTTCTTTAATTCTGACACAATAAACTAAATATAGGGAGAAAGATTCACTTTTACCTACTAAAATATTTGCCTTATGTAATCGAAAAATGTCTGGATGAAGCGAAGATTTTGGTTAAAAATTAGTAGTATCCAAAAGCTTTTTGTAACAAAGCAAGCAAACTCTTCTTGCCCGAGCGGCGTTCGGGCAAAACTGTTAAGTGGTTAAACTATATAACTGTACTAATTGGAAAAAATAAAAAGTAAAAACTATAAGTTTTACTAAAAAACCTTTTTGTCAGAGATGTAAGTAATATTTTCTAGAAATATTGGTTGATGGAAATGTAACATATACGAGTAGAATATTAAAAAAGTCAATAATCAGCAAAATATCTACAGTAGAAGGAAGTAGTTTTTATTGAAATGTTCAGAAGGTAGGAAGATTTCTGTTTTTGTTTATAATCAGATAGACCACAGCTTCTCCAAATTTTTCCACTTACAAACCCTTTTACCTTAGCATACATTTTCGTGACACTGGGTAAGGAGGTATATAAACTAGTTATGGAAATTAAAACATCTACAGTATATAAATTGTAAAGGAAATTTATTCGAAAACATTTTACGGTATTCATTACATACGTATATAATTTTACCATTTATTAAAGATAAATTGCTATAGATTCATACTAATAAAATAGGTTACTTAAAAAAAAAAATAATGAAATCTTAAATGAATATTGGATACAGCAGGAGGGAGTGTATTACATGTTTTGCAGATTCGCCTGATTTTTAAAATTTATAAACGTAGATGCTGAAATTATCGCTTCGCATAGTAAAAAGTGCAAAAATGTGGAAATACACTATATGATCAAAAATCACCAGACACTTTCGATTTCAGACGTTTCATCTTATATCTAAAGAAATACTTGGCTCATTCTTCTGGAGCTTCAGGAATGTAAAGAATCTGTTCGCCCTCATATTTGTCGAAGAAAATTGGTTGGATCACTAGGGCAATTAGGGGGCGAACACCAAATTTAATAAAAAGATATTTTCAATCACCCTGTAAAACAAAATGCTCGAAATGATCTGTACCTGTAGCACATGACTATATAGATCTGGAGCAACATAAAAAATAGTCGTCGTACTGTGTATCTATTTCTAACAGGGGCAAATAAAACATATATATATATATATATATATATATATGCAGGATTTCAGTTTCAACACTTCACTTCATCAAATGAACTGACACTCTAATGCTATTATCCATGATTTAAATGCGTGAGCTGTAAATACTTTGGATCGCGAGTTTTGGCAAAGAGCCAGTTTTCTAATTTTTGTTATGAAGCAAGATAAAAAATAAATATAGCCGGTAAAGGTGCTATTAGGCCTAGTTGAATTATCGTAAGGTAAATTTATTGTATAGTTTTGACCAAAAGTGTATTAGTGGAAATTAAAGTTCGTATTTTGTTGTTCATCGATTATTTTCCATATAATTCCAGTAAAGCGACTATTTACATGTAATCTTCTTACGTTTATGGGGGCTCGGATGCCAAGATTATTAAAAGTAAAAGCCACTAGTAGTGAAATGGAAACCAAACGTAAAGTGTTGTAAAACGCCAGTATCAAAAGTTGGGTTACGACTTAGCAAGGTGAAACTGTAATCGTATCACTTCAAGTACAATTTTTGAAAGATGGGAACTTTAAATAAAGCTAAGAGAATTGATCTAATAAACCTCTGCGAAGAATGCGGAATTGAAGCACCAGAAAAACCGACAATACCCGTCCTAATAAAGCTGATCAAGAGTTGGGAGAGTTACGAAGAAGATTTTATAGGAGATCGATTGGAAGTAGTGATAGCAGCTAGAAAAGAGAAAACAGAAGCAGAACTGGAAGAGAAGAAATTACAAGCAGAACTGGAAGAGAAGAAATTACAAGCAGAACTGGAAGAGAAGAAATTATAAGCAGAACTGGAAGAGAAGAAATTACAAGCAGAGATTGAAGAAAAGAAATTGAAAATGGAAATGGAAGAGAGAAAATGGAAAATAGAATTGGAGCAAAATTTTGAAATTAAGAAATTGCAAATACAAGAACATTCAAGAGAACACATTAATGAAAACCCAAGGACAAATCCAGGTAAGCAATTTGAATTGCTTAGATTATTAGCTAAATATGATAGTTCGATTGATATTAGGGTACTTTTCGGTTAGCCGGGCGCCAGTGATATATGTACATATATAAATACATATGTATATATATATTTATACATACATAAATGTATATATATATGTGTATGTACATATATGTATAAGTAGATATATGTATATATATGTATGTGTGTATATATACATGTATATATATCACTGGCGCCCGGCTAACCGAAAAGTACCGATATTAGTTTATATTTAGCTATGTACGAAAGGCAAATGGCGCAAACGGGCATTGATAAAAAAGAATGGGTAAAAATATAATGCCGTTAGATGTGATCAATATAATAACAAGGGAAAACGAACCTGAAATTCACGATTATGATTACATAAAAAATATTCTACTAAAACGCTACAAACTATCACCAGAGGAGTTTAAGCTGAAATTTTTCTCATCTAAAAAGGAGCCATTAGCCAATTGGCAAGATTTCATTTATGAGATAAAGGTGTATTTTCAACAATGGATTGAAGGTCTTCAAGTAAATAACTTTGAAGATTTAGCAGAATTAATTGTTGTTAATCAAATCAAGAATAATTTACCTATGGAAACAAAGACACATTTCATAGAAGAATTATTAGTAATAAAGAAAATTGATGAATTAGTTAATAAATTAGATATTTACGAAACAGCACGAAGGGTTTACAATAAACAATCAGTTAAGGATACAAGTAGCGATTTTGATGACAGAAGATCAAGAGTGGCTGACTACGCCAATTCGAAAAGACGCCAAGTTGATAATAGGCACAATGTAGGTCACGCAAGCAAAGAGTCGCGTATAATCTGCTTTACGTGTGGCAACCCTGATCACGTGAGTGCAAAATGTGCCATGGCGAAAAATACAGAACAAGAACATTCAAATTTTTACCCGCAACATAATCAAAATTGGCGAGAAACAAAATACCAAAATGAGACCCAAAACACGCAAAGAAAAATAGTTAATATGGGAATGTTAAATGGTAAAAAAGGAAGAATCTTAGATATTAGCGGAATAAAAACAAACGTAATAATCGATACAGGAAGCGATATTTCAATCGCCAGTTCAAGATATCATACTGCAATAAACGCGCCAAAACTAACCAGCGACAATATATCTGTATCAGGCATAGGGGAAAAAGAAATTAAGCCAACAGGTTTTTTCTGGCATAAAATCTACGTGGACGATACAGAAATCCAGGATAAATTTTACGTGATACAAGAGACGGACTGCGATGTAATAATAGGTAGAAAAGGAGTAGAAGGCATGACGTTAAAAGTAACTGAAGATGGTGTTAGAATAATAAGCGGCAACAAAGTACGAGTAAGATACATTTCAATTAACGAAGTACCGACAAAAATTGATGAAGCAAGTATAAACAACGATAATCGAGGTTCGGACGATATGGTTAAAATCGACTGCGTAAATGACGGGGTGAATTTGACTCATATTACAAATTTAGCAAACAGAAAGAAAATAAGAAAATTAATAAAACCATATAAGCCAATAAAACAAAAGATACAGGATTATCCGATGAATGGAATGTTGACTATCCATCTCCAGAAGAAAATTATGAAAGTGGTAGTCCTGCACATGGTAGAAAAGACTATGTGAAAGATCGCAATATGAACTTTGATCATAAGGGAAATAACAGAAATTTTAATAGACCATTTGATAACAGAAGCAATAATAGATATCGCCAGAGATATTTTGAACAGTCATTTAACCATGGAAATTTCAATAAATATAGATAGGGGAAACAGAGTTCTTTGAAACCTCAACACACAACAGAAAATACTTCACATAATTCAAAAGCAAGGTACAATCCAGATTTTTCCCCTAGATACATGAATAGAAGCTACTATCGTGGTCAAAATAATTATAATTATGGTGGCCAACGATCATAGAAGGCATACATATTTTTGTTCATTAGTTATAATGAACAAAAATATTCACAACCATCACATAAAAATAATTCTCATCATGGATTTAAAGAAGCTTATAGTGGACGAGAAGCTTATTCAAATTCTTATCATTCTAGAAGCAATAAGCATGAAAAAACATAACAAATCAAGATGCTGATGTCGAGACGCCATCGACCGATTTGTAGGATTTCAGTTTGAACACTTCACTTCATCAAATGAACTGACACTCTAATGCTATTATCCATGATTTAAATGCGTGAGCTGTAAATACTTTGGATCGCGAGTTTTGGCAAAGAGCCAGTTTTCTAATTTTTGTTATGAAGCAAGATAAAAAATGAATATAGCCGGTAAAGGCGCTATTAGGCCTAGTTGAATTATCGTAGGGTAAATTTATTGTATAGTTTTGACCAAAAGTGTATTACTTGAAATTAAAGTTCGTATTTTGTTGTTCATCGATTATTTGTCATATAATTCCAGTAAAGTGACTATTTACATATAATCTTCTTACATTTATATATATACATATATATAATCGTCAGCTTTGCTTCAAAATAATTGTTAATAATGGGACTTAAAATGAATTGGGATAACAATCACACTATCGTAACGTCGAGGAGATCGTTTGTCAGAGTCAGAGGTGTCGGAAACTGCATAATATACTCGATAGAAAAAAAGGCAAATCAGTAAGTCGCAAAATTAATGTTCATCAGGTCAAGGCTTCATATACTCAGCATAGGTGGTGGAGTTCATTGGTTTTTCAGTAGGGCCAATTTTCCAACATCGTAAGTGGCATTGAACTTGGTTTTAGTCTCTTTTTAAGTGTTCAAGAATTTGGATTTCATTTTTAGTCCTATTGATATTGTTTTTGAGTTCTTGTAATAGCAACAAGGTCACCAAGGCTTTAGGTTTTTTTTTACGTCGTAAAATATATTGCTTTTGATTTTCTTGTTGAATTTTAAGAATATTCTTCTTAGGTTCTTTATGGACGTCTTCTCGATCTTTCATGTATTGTTCTTCAACTGAACCTGTTTAAAAGATCAATAATTTATAAAGCCTTTTTCTGCTTCATTTTAGTATTATATAATAATCCGAACGGTGTTTTCTTGGTACTTATTTTATAGGTTGGTTGGATGACTTTTTGAACTGTAGAGAAATGCTTGAAACACTTATTAGAATCATCCTTTGACATTTTTAAGATCACAGAAATTACAGTATAATTAAATCTCCTTACTTGGTCATTTTTAACATGAAAGGCCCGTTGTAACTGTCGCATGTTTAATATTTTCTTCCTGACAATATTTGTAAAATTCTTTACTTGTAAAAGCTTTATCACCTATGGTGGTGGATGGATTATCAAAGCTATATCAAAGATATAAGTAGTTTTACAGAGACACAATGACACGAATTTAGAAAATGCATGTATTAAACACAAAACATTTTTATAATTTTTATTAGTCGCTTCGAGAGATTCTAGATGATCGATGCGTTTGAGGTGTCTTTTGTTTAGGCAAGGGAGGTAATTCCCCTTTTTGCTGCTCACTTTTGCGATCGTACAGATGACCTGTTACACAGTTTTCTATTACTTTAGCAATTTCCTTTATGAGTTACTTAATTAAGAATGTTATCACATCGTTTACGATCAAATTGACCTTCGTTATAAACTTGTTAATGGCATTTAGCTGCATTTAATCTATTTTAATAATTATGATAATAATAATTATCAGACCCAGTCCATTGATAAATTGATAACGGAATAATTTGATTCTTATGAGATATTATTTCCCCATATGGCTTTGATTTCAAAATTTCCTTGATAGCCTTATATGTGTTCGTCAGTGTCCTGTGATTGTATGATTTTGGAAGTAAAACTATCATGAATTAATATGCATACTGAATTTCTACTTGAAGCATCAACATAGCGCATACGAGTACCTTGTCTGTGCTCGACTGTGCTGTTATAATCGATTAACATTAAAGCTCATCGAGCAATATTTGTTTATAGATCTTTTTTATTCACAGTAAGAGCAAATTCATTGCAATCAGTCACTATTTTGAAGGTAATGCTTAGTTTGTAAACACGGAAATATTTTAAAGCTTCGTTCTATAATTGCTGAAACTTCCAACCCAGAACTTAAATAAGTTGAGTATCCATGTTTTTTTTTGTTTTTTTTTTTTTGCACATAAAATAGGCGGAGTGAAACAGGTTATCGACAATAGACTTTTGAAGGAGAAATGCACCGTCAAGATTAATAGAAGTATCACAATGAAGTTCTGTTTCACTATAAGGGTTATAAATACATAAAACAGAATCAGATGAAAGAATATGTTTCAGCTGGTTAAAGTCATTCAGTTGTTGGTTACCGAAGTAAAATTTAGTACGAAGGATGTTCCGAGAGTAAGTTTCGCCATTTTGTTTGAAAGAGAAGATAGAACACCACGCGAAACAAACAATCGCCATAAGAATCCACACCCGTTGCTGGTTTAACGACAGAAGGAGCGTCAGCGGAAGAGGAATGAGGCATGCGCACAGCGCCGACGAAAAGAGAGTAGCAGCAGACTGGCGTGCCCGCTGTTATTCGAATACAAACCCTCACCAAACTTAGGTCCGCCATTCGACGAAAGAGACCAGTGCTCTTGAGTGAAGGTGTTGTGCTCTTGGACGACAACGCAAAACCACACACAACAAGACTCACACAACATCAGATTCGTCACTTCGGATAGGAGAGATTGGATCACCCGGCCTTCAGCCCCGATCTTGTCCCATCGGACTTTCACGTGTTCTCTGCATTGAAAGCCCCACTCTCGTTACGTCACTTCCAAAACAATCCTGAAGTGGAGCAGGCTGTGCGACAATTGCTTGCATAGCCGGCACCGAGTTTTACCAGAGTGGTTTCTGTAAACTGATTGCACGCTACGACAAACTAGCGCGAACATGTAAAGGATTATCACAAGATTAATCACGAATGCTTTGCAAAAATTTTTACTTTACCGCAAGATTTTCGGTGCCTCTAAGTAACATATATGTATCGGTTTGGTGTCAGTTCAGAGGGCATTTATGTGATCGTCTCAGTTGCAGAGGTTATTCTCGCTACATCCTTTGTGACTCAACAACTCGGATTTGAAAAATACTTACTCAAATGTTACAATACACCAATTTAAGCATGTAAAAATATTTTTAAAAAATAAATGTAGAACATATTTTTTTTTTTTTTACTCAAAGGTACCTTTTTTACATCTGCAATAAACAGAAAATTACCTACTTCTCATAAATATTGTCAATTATCTAAAACAAAATTGTAAAGTATGCGAACTTACTTTTGTAAAAAATCCATTTTTGGACGTCTACAGCCTTATTAATTTTACAAAATATACGAAGTTCATTTTAGCAATAACATTGCGAAACTGCTCAAATGATAAACAAAACTTTGGCATAAAAAATTAACTGAATATCGCCATCTATTGAGAATTCTGTGAATAATTTATATTTACTTCTCTGTTGGGACATAACAACAATAAATAAATTCGTCTTTTAAAGTGCACTGTATAAGTAACATTGACTTTTGTGTATGTCGCAGATATGAACGCAGTGACACAAAGGATTAAGGCGGTTCTCCAAAAAAACACCGCTCAACAGCACGAATATTTCTGAGACATTTTCTGACACATTTTTAAACATAAAAGCGCGACACTGGCAGGAATAATTATTGAACTGATTTGTAATCAAAGCGTTTTTTTATTCATTTTCTAATAAATGAATTACATATTCAGTTATTAACGATTATTCTCTTAGGATGGCAGTTTTTCTCTTTCCTGTGCTGTCGCGTTCGGAAATTCGGTTCAAAACATCAACTTTGACAGCATTTCCTGAAAAATCACTTGTCTTTACTGAAAAACGAAAAAAAAAACAGATTAATTATATAGTTTCTTAACAAATGCACCTGCTAATTTGATACATTTGCGAACAAAAATTAATTTAAAAATGTGTCAGAAAGTAACCAGTTTTAAATTGAGAACAGCAGTAACACAGAGACAAGGCAATTTCAATTTAAGAGGTTTTTGGCAGTATAACTAACAGAGGAATTATAATTTTCCCAGGTTCGAATCCTGGCCCCGGACATTTTTCGTCCAGTGGGAAAATTATAACTCGTATGATTTATTTACCAATTTTAAATAACTGTGTTAAAATTAATCTAGTGTAACTAACAGAGGTTTTTCGATGCAAAAATGCAAGGACAGAAGAAGTAGTCTCAATAATTGAGTGTTCTCACTTATCCTGGTTCAACTGTATTTGCGTCATGAAGACATGCTACAGCAAAGTTACTAACTTCACCACAAGATCATTTTAATTATTCATAAAAATTTCGCTTTAACCTCTGGACAGTATTATTTTATTGCTAGAGGGAAAATCATGCTTATTGCATTAATGTAAATACTGCAATTGTGTTAAAATATGTTATATGTATAACAAGTCTTAATGGATGTCGATATAAACGTAGGCCAATAAATATACAAATAGACAGTTGGATAAATAATTGCACAAAGAAATGCATATATGCATGTATCGATGTAACCTAAAATTTTGCCTTCAACTAAAGGAAATTCACTTCGAGATATGATTTCAATCATTTAAAAATTTATGTTAGTCTTTCAATACGAGGTTTTATTAATTGCAAAATTTTACACCTTAGCTGAAGTTTGTTTTCAAACAACCTGATGCAGATTTCACAAGTATTAGAAGTACCCATGATCAATGTCGCATTCAAATATATTATTTATTAACTGCGTAGATTATAATTTTAAGATTCCTTAATCGATCAATTAGTTCTCCAGCTTTTGAGTATTGAAAAAATGTTTGATTGATTTATTTTGCAAGATTTTCCTTATTTTCTCAAAAACTATTTTAGATATCAGTATAGGAAAAACTGCAGATTGTTGCAAGACTGACATAAATCAAATATGATTTACAAATGATGATTTATAAATCAAAATTAGACATATCAATCGGTGTAAGATTCCTTAAAAATGATCAATTAGTTACCTAGTTTTTGAGCATTGAACGATTCGTTGATTGATTGATTCTGCGGGTTTTTCTTGTTTTTTCAAAAGCTATTTCAGATATCCGAATGGGACAAACTGCAGATTGTAGCAAGGCGTATCATTTATAAATCAAATGTAGAGATACTAATCGGCGTAAGATTCCTTAAAATTAATAAATTAGTTAAACTGTTTTTGAGCATTGAAAGATTGATTGATTGATTAATTCTGCCGGTTTTTCCTTGTTTTCTCAAAAGCTATTTCAGATTTCAAAATGAGACAAACTGCAGATTGTAGCAAGACGTATCATTTATAAATCAAATGTAGAGATATTAATCGGCGTAAGATTCGTTAAAAATCAATTAGTTACCCTGTTTTTGAGCATTGAAAAATTCATTGATTCTGCCGGTTTTTCCTTGTTTTATCAAAAGCTATTTCAGATATCAAAATGGGACAAACTGCTGATTGTAGCAAGACTTATCATTCATAAATCAAAATTAGACATATCAATCGGGGTAAGATTCTTTAAAATTGATCAATTAGTTACCCCGTTTTTGAGCATTGAAAAATTGATTGATTGATTAATTCTGCTGGTTTTTCCTTGTTTTCTCAAAAGCTATTCCAGATATCAAAATGAGACAAACTGCAGATTGTAGTAAGACTTATCATGTATAAATCAAAAGTAGACATATTAATCGGCGTAAGGTTCGTTAAAAATCAATTAGTTACCCTGTTTTTGAGCATTGAAAGATTCATTGATTCTGCCGGTTTTTCCTTTTTTTATCAAAAGCTATTTCAGATATCAAAATGAGACAAACTGCAGATTGTAGCAAGACGTATCATTTATAAATCAAATGTAGAGATATTAATCGGCGTAAGATTCGTTAAAAATCAATTAGTTACCCTGTTTTTGAGCATTGAAAGATTCATTGATTCTGCCGGTTTTTCCTTTTTTTATCAAAAGCTATTTCAGATATCAAAATGGGACAAACTGCAGATTGTAGCAAGACGTATCATTTATAAATCAAATGTAGAGATATTAATCGGCGTAAGATTCGTTAAAAATCAATTAGTTACCCTGTTTTTGAGCATTGAAAGATTCATTGATTCTGCCGGTTTTTCCTTGTTTTATCAGAAGCTACTTCAGATATCAAAATGGGACAAACTGCTGATTGTAGCAAGACTTATCATTCATAAATCAAAATTAGACATATCAATCGGGGTAAGATTCTTTAAAATTGATCAATTAGTTACCCAGTTTTTGAGCATTGAAAAATTGATTGATTGATTAATTCTGCCGGTTTTTCCTTGTTTTCTCAAAAGCTATTTCAGATATCAAAATGAGACAAACTGCAGATTGTAGTAAGACTTATCATGTATAAATCAAAAGTAGACATATTAATCGGAGTAAGGTTCCTTAAAATTAATCAATAAGTAACCCAGTTTTTGAGCATTGAAAGAGTGGTTGATTGATTAATTCTACCGGTTTTTCCTTGTTTTCTCAAAAGCTATTTCAGATATGAGAATGGGACAAACTGCAGATTGTAGCAAGACTTATCATTTATAAATCAAAAGTAGACATATTAATCGGCGTAAGATTCCTCAAAATTAATCAATTAGTTACCCAGTTTTTGAGCATTGAAAGATTGGTTGATCGATTGATTCTACCGGTTTTTCCCTGTTTTCTCAAACTATTTCAGATATCAGAATGGAGCGAACTGCAGATTGTAGCGAGAAATATTCTGTTTCTGCCCCTGATATGTTTAGCGTTTGTTATGCAAGCGTTTCCGTGCCTATGACGAACAGACAGACAGATAGACAATTTTTTTAAGTATATATATATTTTTTTTATTGTATGTGGTCTAAATGTTTGAATGTTCTTTGAAATAACTGCTTTTCTGAAAATTACGACACTTCAATTTTATACATATGTGTTAGATAACTTAAAAAAAATAGATTTTCAATTATAAAGTTCCGAATTAATTAACTTCAAAGAACTTCTATTTATAATCATAGTAAAAATGAAAGTCTATTTACTTTCTGAAGAAGCACAAAGTATTTAATTTTAATCTTAGAAGTAGTTAAACGCTTCCTTTAATCTATCAGTTCTTCTGAACTTTTAAAGAAGTAATATGGTCTAGTAGCATTCAGAAGAAATCGATTTATAAATCATTTTCCCTCTGAATCGTTTTTAATATGTTCATTTAACATACAATGAATCATGCAATTTAGAATTTTCAATTTCCTTTCTACTTTTTCGGTACACAATTAAAGTTTTTCTCCCGTTTTCAAGCTAAAAATAATATGTACGTTTTAGGTTATTAAATAAAAGCCTTTATTAATTAAAGCGTATCTTTTTGTCATTAAATGAAATTACATAATTTAATATCTGTTTTTTACTTGTTTCTTTTTACAAGGGGATATAATATGGTATATAATACTTATTTTATTGATAACAATAGTATTTCAACCGTTCGAATTAAAATTAGTATTATAAGTGATAAGCATTCTTAGGAATATTCCTGTGATTTAAAATTAAACTCAACTACTTCAACCGAAGCATAAAATTGATTCGAAATCGTAACTGCACACTTGAGTATTTCTTAAAAGCGTCTAAAATCCTGGACAGATTGTTAAGAAATAATTAATTTATGCATTTATGGCCCGATAGTACTTTTAAGTATCTTTAAGAAACTTTGTTATAAAATTCATGTAGTACACCAGTTCACAGTAATACAATTTTGGCTAAGTTCTAGGTACTTTTCAACAGCATTTACAAAAGCATTATTCACTGTTTAAAGCAAAAATATTTTTGAATGCAGAATTTCTTTTTCGAATATAACAATTTTGTTTCTTGTTGTTCAAAGAGAATTAAGACACTGCTGTGATATAATAAAGCAAACGAACTTCTTGATTACACGATAAATTTAAGAGATGCGTTAGGCCTTTCGAAAGAACTTTTTGTTTCTTCATCAGGCGCAAAAGACGTGCTACCACTAGGAAGGCGGGAGCAAGACTAAAAGAAAATGGGACGGAAAAGGGGGTAAGTTAGAGGAAACAGCCAATAAGAATGCAAGAGGCATCAGCCAATCACAAGATATCATCATCCAAACAGAGGAACACAGAATATAGTGAGAAATATGAAGCAAATTGAATAAACAACAGAGACATAAAATATAAAGGAAATTACAAGCAAATATGAAAAATGTATTAATAAATAAATAAAAAGAAGAAAGATAAAATAAAATAAATACATAAATTGAAGAATTAAAAAACTAATTAAAAAATACAAAGAGTTAATAATATATATAAATATAAATATATTAAAAAATTATATGGTTGAACTAAATAAGTTTATCCAAGCTGCAGAGAACATAGTGGAATTAGAGTTTTCATTAACTATAACCTCACGATTAAGATAAATACTAAATAAACAATTTCAAAACGCTAAAATTACCTTTAATGTCAGTAGCACCTCAGAATTGGACTTTCTCGAAAATTTAGCTATTTATCTTAATCGTGAGGTTTTAGTTATTGAAAAATCTGATTCAACTATGCTCTCTGCAGCTTGGACAAACTTGTTCAGTTCAACCATATAATTTTTTGATATATTTATATTTATATTTGTATATATTATTAATTATTAATTTCTATTTTAATCTCTATTTTATTTTTTATTTATTTTTAATTCTTTAATTTATGTATTTATTTTATTTTCTCTTTCTTTCTTTTATTTATGTATTATTATATAAATATATCATATTTGCAGGTAATTTCCTTTCTCTTTTCTGACTCTGATGTTTATTTAGTTTCCTTCATAGTCCTCCCTACATTCAATGTTCTCCTGCTTGGGTAATGCTCTCTTGCGATTGGCTGATGCCTCCTGCATTCCTGTTGGCTGTTTCCTCTAACTTACTCCCTTTCCGCCCCATTTTCTTTTAGTCTTGCTCCCGCCTTCCAAGTGGTAGCACGTCTTTTGCGCCTGATGAAAAAATACAGAGTTCTTTTGAAAGGCCTAGCGCATCTCTTAAATTTATGGTGTTATCATGTTTTCTTTATTCATCTAATAAATTTGAAATTTGGGAGAGGTCATGGTAATGCCATTTACAACTTTTCAATTTTTTCAACCATTGAAATTTAATTTATTTTTTCATATTTAAACTAGTGCATAATATAGTGCTTTGAAAGAAATGCTGAGAAAAAAAAAAGAATATTGATGTGCTTAATTAAAATTTTTTAGCCAATGATGTATAATTTATCATATCTGAGAATGTTCCAAGACGCAAATCAACTGCAAATTAAAATGTTTTTTAACAGGCTTTGTGCTGTTGGTAAGAGGTGCGCTATTGACCAAAAGTCCATTTTTATCATCGCGTCTTCAAAGATATATTTTAAAATAAAATTGACCCAACGTTTTACACATAGGCAATGATTTAAAATCCTTGTTTGCCAACCCAACTCTTATTAAAACTGCGGGATAACTTTCCTAGAAATATATTGGATTGATTCTCAAAATGACAATCCCATGATTTACGTATATGTAATAATAGTGACAATAATAATAAACTGTTTCTCAATGTTTGCTTGATTGTGTATTTAACTTCGCGGAATCTGGAAGGTTGGGAGCTAAGAAGTTTGTCACAATGGCTCTGTGAAACATGTTGCTAAATATCTTGAGGCTCAATTTTTATTTTTATTTTCCTTTTTTACACATCTGTTTAGTATTTTTATACAGACGTAGCACAAGACCTCGATATGTTTTAGGGCCAAAGAGACGAAAAATCAGAAACTGATGGGTCAGAGAAAATAATTAATACAAATAATACATAGTAAATCAATCGTTGTTTCTGTTGATACATTTATTTATTTTTGTACGTTATATTATCTGTAAACTACATATTGAAGCTTTTTATATTTATATACTGTTATTTGCACTTAATGCAAACACTTTTTAATTTTCTTTTCGGGAAAAGTAAAAAATTCGTTCAACCTATCTGGAATAACGTCGAAATTATTTTAAGCATAATTTATAAGGCTATATTTAAAGCACAACAATTCCAATTTGTTTCGTAAATTCACTAGAAGCGGAAATTATCATAAATCAAGTAATATCTAAGAAAATTGAACTTCAGAAACTTTTATGACAATAATTGCACTGATTTATTAAAAATTCCTTAAATGAATCAATTTCAAAATAAGAGTTACTTAATATTCAAGGAAAGAAAAGTTATTAAAGAGAGAAAGGCGATAAAGCTTAAGATACTTTAGAAAACTAACTCTTTATTTCTGTTTTTGAAAACCAAAAACATATTTGAAGAACTAAAAAAAAAGTAAAATAACTTAAACTGGAATTAAAATTCCTTTTCACAGACAGTTTTAATCTGTTAATGAAGTACCTTTCATTTTACAAATCTAATGAACCACACGTTATTTTAAATTAAAAAGTATTAAAACCCCTAGAAGTTTGTCATAGATGTCACATAATTCTTTGACATATTTTTTTAGTTGATTTGTTTTAATATAGAATAAAAAAAAGTGTATAATATCTTAATTTGTTTTCTTATTTTATTTCATTTGAGCTATTATATATTATCTTTTAATAATCTTCGTATACCGTATTTTACTAAAATGAAAATTATCCACGAAAACAGTTCATTTTAAAGTAATTACTTCCCCTTTCTATGTTAATAATGAGATTTACAATTAAATTTGATTAACACTGATTGAACATTATTTTTATGCTTATTAAACTGGTTCTTTTTATTAATAATTTTATAAGATTTGGTTTTAAAATGAAGATTTCTTCCTTTCAAATTGCGTAACCATCAATTATGTAATTGAAAATAAAAGAAATAGCTTCTAATTTTATGAGGCATTAAAATTTAGAGGATAATAAAAATAATGGACCAATTAAATATTTTTTTTAATAACTAGCGCTGTTTGAAGTTTCGTCCAATAATTTTTTTCAGATTGTTTTATGCACTACCTGGATAATATATAAAATTATATTTAAAAAAATGAAAAATTAATGCATTTTCTATTATTTTGTTATTTTTATCTCAATCATAGTGACTGATAAAAGAGTAGAAAAATTTCCAACTCAGTGTATAAGTGATCAGGTCAGATTTTTATCATAGGGTAGAACTATAGGTAAATTAAGACAAACAACCAAGTAAAGTAATAGTACTTAAAATCTAAAAGTAGCACCTAGTTTATAGTATTAAAAGTGTTATAAAATGTCTAACCCAATTCCTTTTCAGACGCGGTGATCATGTACGCTAATGGCGCCCAGTGCATGTAAAATCCGTCGTGGGTGTAAAGTCCTCCAAGTTCCCTGTGAATTACACCTCTGGAGGTGCCTAGTCAGGTGAAGGTCTCGTCACCAGATTAAGGTTCTAAATTACGAGACTAACTCGAGTAGCGATGGCATGACGTATGGATGAGCGATGCAGCGAGGAATTAGTAAATATCCCAGCATCTCACATCCGTCCGGCATGAATTCGCTACACTGCGCAGTGCTGTACCGTATCATCCAAAATCAATTAGAAACCGGCCAACTAAGAAAAAGCAATTAAAGCAACAAGACGCACTGAAGCCACGTCGGCCTATAGATTTATCAAACACATTTTCGCCAAGCGGAGAGCAGGCGAATCCACGCCCCGTTGCCAGGTATCAACCCGTTAAGCTGTGCAAAAGCCTGGCAGGTAGGGGCCTGGTCAGCGGTCTAAAAAATAAAAGTGTTCAGGTCAGGAATAGAATCCAAGACATCTGGCTTAATATGCCAACGCTCTACCAACAGAGCTATCCAGGACAAGTGTGGCCGACACCACTGACTCAAACAATCTTTAGATATTAATATATTTTGATTTTACGTAGCTCAGTAGAATAAACTCAGGTAAAGGAGCTCGATTAAGCGATAGATATGTAATTATATTTTATTTTTTCCGTCTCATTCATACTGATTGATAAAGAAGTAATACCGTGGAACATTTTTCAACTAAGTGAATAAGTACGAGGTGTAATTTTCCAACTGAGTGAAAAAGTGTCTAGGCCAGGATTCGAACCAAACATCCTTGGCGTAAGCTGCCAATGCTCTACAAAATGAGCTATCCTGGACAATTTGGCGGACCCTTCTCACCCAGTGAACCTTGTTGATCATGACATCGGGTCTGATATTTGAATCAGGTCAACAAAATACATCGTAGATAATGGAATTCCAAGAAACGTTGAATACTTAATTATATTAATTTTAACACAATTATCCTAATTGGTAAATATATCATACGAGGTGTAATTTTCCAACTGTAAATGGGATGCCTGGTTCGAATACTGGCCTGTACATTTTCTCCCTCAGTTGGAAAATTACACCTCGTATGATTTATTTACCAATTAGAATAATTGTGCTAAAATTATTATAGTGTAAGTGAATAAGTGTTCGGGCTAGGAGTCAAACACAGGACCTCTGGTTTAATATGCCAACGCTCTACGTACTAAGCTATCTTGGACAACTCTGGCCGACGCCAATCACTCAGACAACATTCTTCTTATGACGAAAATCTTGTGTGGATAAATATACACTAAAAACCAACGTTTAACATACAATATCAAACTGTAGCACCATAAACAGACGTACGTTTCGTGAGTAACTTGGACTCACATCATCAGTGTCAGTAAAAATATAAACTAAAATTTATATCTCCCCAAAGACATGAAATTGAGACGAGAAAAAAATCAATTTCATGTCTTTGGGGGGATATAATTTTTAGTTTATATTTTTACTGACACTGATGATGTGAGTCCAAGTTACTCACGAAACGTACGTCTGTTTATGATGCTACAGTTTGATATTGTGTGTTAAACGTTGGTTTTTAGTGTATAAACATTCTTCTTATTTTTAATCTTCTTAATTTAGATCTTATAATAACTTCTTTATTTTTCTTTTTAAGAAATTTTTACTGTTTATTTACATAAACTGAAAAGTTCTTTGTTCATTATTACATCAAACTAAAATACACAAAGTATAAGAATATTACTCAAAGACATTTTAAATTTAAGTCAGTAAAATTTATCTATTGATGCATGTCATCATAAATCAAAAAGCCCTAAGGAAATCTGATCTCAGTGACTTCCATGACTTTATTTAAACTTATTATTTATTATTCATTTAATGAATTAATTTTCCAATAAGATTTATTTAATGTTTCAGAAAAGAAAACTTATTTAAGCAAGACAATATAATAGTTAAGAATCAGCACCGCATTAATGCTTTATTTCTAATCTTTAACATTTAAAAAATAACAAGAATGAAAATTGAAATGTACATTACAATTGATGGAAAAATGATATTAAAATTGCGTTGTTATTAAATAGTGATATTTTAAGATTATTGTTCCAGTTTGTCTTTGCATATTTCTCCATGTACTATTTGGCTAATTAATAGAATGATATTAAAAAAATTATATAAGTTTGAAATTACTATAACACTTATTACATCTACGTCTTTCTTTATATGACTATTTTATTGTTTAACCTGCTGGACCGAAAATCATTTTAAAATAAGTATTATTACATGAAACCTCAAAATACACAAAAGAAAAGAATATTACTCAAAGGCATTTTAAATCTAAGTGAACCTGTAAATGTACCTTGAAATGCGTATCATCATAAATAAAAAAGCTCTATTGAAATCTGATATGAAAGACTTCCATGAATTTGTTTAAACATATTATTGAGAATTGATTTAATGAAACCATTTTCAAATAAGATTAATTTATTTATTTCAGAGGTGAAAAAATACTTAAGCGAGAACGAATAATACTTCGACATCGGCATAGTATTAAAGCTTTATTTCTAAACTTTAATATTAAAAGAATAGCAAGAATTTAAATTGAATTGTAAATTTTAATTAAAGGAAAAATATTTTTCTCAGTTAATGTTAGTATGATATTAAAATTCTTTACGTTTTAACAATGTAGCTTCTGCGATGAAATACACAGACTGATTAAAAAAGATTGGACATACTTTTTGAGATGGTAGTGCACACTATACTAAACAATTTTTGTATACAAAACCAAAGTCACCATACATTTACTTAGTCAAAAATACAGAGTGTCGTATTCGATTGAGAATTCGGTTTTGTCTTCATAGCTTTAACAAATATGAAATCATTTGAATACAATTTGAAACTTATATTTATTTGTGTGAGATGCAACGATAGCACAATAAATGTTAGAATTGGTCATTCTTATGCAAATAGCTAGATGAGCTAGATGCTTCACATTTCCGAATGTAATTGAGAATTAATTTAGTCTTTCTGACCGAATTGCTATACATTTCCATCATTTTTCGTAACATCACTGCATTTCACACAAAGAAAGATAAGTCTGTTGAAAACTAATTTGAATATATTTATTTTACACTTTTAATTATTTTAACCTTCCTACCCTGCATGGGTCGAATCGACCCATTTCTATAATTTATTTCATTCGACTCGAACCAGAAATTTCTTCTTAAAATAAGTTATATAAAAGCCATGAAGACCTAAGTTAAATAAATGTGTTAAATAGTTTTAAATAAAAATTCTGGTGTGAAATGTTTGTAATAAGGTTGAGCAAAATTTCAACAGGGTAGGAAGGTTAACACAATCAAAATGATTGATAAATAAATTACACGAGTACTAAATATTCCAGCTGAGTGAAGACGTGTTCAGGCCGGGACTGTAACCCAGAACCTTTTAGTTTTAACTAGCAATGCCCTTTCAATTAATCTTTCTGGACGACATTCCAGCCAACACATTCCATTCAGACAACCATTTGGTAATGAATTATTTACCAATAAGTTGGATTGTGTTAAAATAATTAAAAGCATAATTACGTATCCGTAGTTTTTGGGAGTTTCTTTACCTGCGGTTTATTCTGTCGAGCTCTTTCAAACAACAGACTAGATATCATTACCAAACGGTCGTATGAAAAAATTGTGTTGACTGGTATGTCGTTCAGATAGCCAATTTCAAGAGAATTGGCAATTAAACTCAAAAGGTTCTGGTTTCAAATCCAGGCTTGAACACATTTACACTCAGCTGGAAAAGTTACTATTCGTATATTTATTTTAGTTAAAGTTATGAAAGATAGTTCTGCTTAGATTGCAGTGAAACATCCCTATTTTTGAGTGAAAAAAATGATTATGATCCTGGTTCCTTACATTTGTTGGTGTTGTTGTTGTTTTGGTGTATACTACCACCTCTTAAAGTTTACCTAATCTTTTTTGAACCGCACTGTATTGTATATTATAACATTTGGCTTCGGGAAACAGCCATAAACGCGGCATAGAAAGTAAAAATTTTTATCGATTTATTTTAACTTCAATTAATTTTCTTTTCAGTATTTCTGTATATAGAACGAAATCAAACAGAACGGTCGTTCTGCCAAGCCAAGTTATTAAAAATAGCCCGCCAAATAAGCAAACTCCAAGAAGCAAACATTAGACCGCTACTGCTTATTAAACAGGAGGCAACTTCTCAATGATAAATCGATCACGCACTGTTTCGAATCATCAAGCGAGATACTTCTTCAGTGCGACAAAGAGCAAAGAACAGCGTGCTAGAAAAAGCAAAACTGGTCTTGCTTTTTCTAGCACGCTGTGCTTTGCTCTTTGTCGCACTGAAGTTGAATCTAGCTTGTGGATTCGAAATAGCTGTTTGATGTTTTTTTGTATATTATTTGTGCATTTTTAACGTTAGTTTTCTGCTTTTTAACATACTGGAACTAACAGAGCCTTGTGGAATTCCATGTGTCTGAATAAATATAGCAATTATTTGAAAGATATAGTTATAGAAAAGTAAAAAAAAAATAGTTGAAATTTTGAAGTAGTCAATATCGATGTTGTCAGGCAATTGTAATGATGAGAAATATTGTATAAAAAATGAATTAATAGTAGAGTGTGAATGTGAAAAAGAATATTGTTGAAAAGGTCCTTGAAATCATATGTGATAAATATATATATACATATACATATATGTATCTGTGTGTGTGTATTTGTCTTATGTGATCGAAAATAGGACTGAATTTATAGCTTGCCGTTTGGCAACAACTGTAGTTTCCGGAGCGACGATTCTCAGTCGTTCATTTTACGGTGACGTGATCCATTTAGCAAATCAAAATTATGAGCTGGAGCTCTTTTTAAACACGTCGCGATTTTTCGGCCGATGTATGAATAGCAATGGTGTCTCGTTCGTTTTACTGTCACGTGATGTATTCAGCAAAACAGCTTTTTAGTTAGGAATTTCTTTCATACACAGCAGGAAATGTATTTGTCTAAAGTTCGTACATAGGCCTCTTAGCTCGCATGCTTTCATAAAAAATAATAATAAATAAAATCAGAAAATGTATTTTATATTTATATATAACAGAAAATCCACTTTATATATAAAATATATTCCATACTACGACAATATTTTTAATTAATCAAATAACAATTAAATATTATATTGATTTTTTAGCTTTTATCTTGCTTTTTATATTTCTAATTCTTTTTCCTCTCGTTTTTCAAATTCTCCTTTCAGTTATCATTCCTCTTTATATTCTTATAATGTTATTTAAAGAATATGTATGTTGAAGGCAAGTCCTTCAAAATTAATATTAGCTTTTTAATAATCATTAAATTTTATCAAAATATGGAATATTTCAGATAAATTAATTGGCCGGAGAAATATTTTACTTCTAATTTCAATGAAAAAATAATTAGACTAATACCAGCAACTTATACTTTTGAGAAATTTATGATAAAAGTTTTTGGTTATTTAAAAATTATTATGCTTAACAATGGTTTCTGTCACAATACCACCCTCTAGCATTTGGTTCATAAACAGTTTACTTTAAAACATTGCATTTCTAATTGAAAATTAAAGTAATGAAGTTTTTCCAAATTATTCAAATTACAATAAAATATATAAAATATTAATTAGCTTCTTTGAAATGATTAAAGGTTCCCTCAATTAATTTCACAGACTGTGGCGAACAATTTACCGAAACTTTATTCTTTCATAATTTTGATATTTTTTCTCCCATCTTTTAGATACACTAAGATCGAAATTCATTAAAATCATACGAATTCTTATTCCGCAACTTTTCTGAACTAATTATGCGTAACTTCATTAAACTATTTGAATAACAAAATGTGATAACAACGTATTTTTCTTAAGATGCGTGATGGTAAAAAATTCTGTTATGTACTAACTTCTATTTTTTTTTCTATAATTTAAATTAATATATATTATTTTTTAATAAATATTTTTTAAGATAATATTTTTAAAATAAATATTTTAAATTAACATTTATTTAATAATAATTAAGATTTTCTCTTTCATTATCATTATTTTTATTTTTTACCTTACTTGGGAGCTCTGCCCCCTACGAGCTACGCTCGCCAACCGTCTGAGCTCTGACACCGCAAAATCTAAAAACACGCTAATTTAGTCAACTCTACTACGATTACGGACTGAATTATAATTAAACGATCAGTGGCGATCTGCTGCAATCGGGATTCTATTCATTTTCCTTTGAGTGAGTGATTGATTAAGGCCGAATAAACTTCTGACAAAACAGCTAAAAAACTGTTTTCGTGATTGATTAAATAAGATCGAAAATCAACTTGTGTAAAATGGCTAAGTAAACTATGTCGCTGCATCGGGGAATTTTATACCGATGCTATAAGAAAATTGGGTGCGTCTCCATTATCCCGTCAACCACTTTCCAAAAAAGAAAAAAACAGTTGCCAAAATATATGATTTATCGCCAAAAGTGCATGCAAAAGTCACGTTCAATTGACATCAAATGCGTTACACTTGCTTGTTATGTCATCGAGTGATTTTTAATTCGACGTTTATCTGTATTTTTAATGATATTTTCCCAATTTATTAGTTATTTCGTTAATTTAAGTAATAATTACGACCGTAAACGCCACCGTCATGATGTTAAAAGAGAAAAATTGTTGAAAAAATGTTGCTATGCATAGTTACGCATCACAACATATCCGTTTCAACTGATGTTATAAACACTTATTCACCAGCCGAGAGGGATAATAAAGAAAATTATTGTAAATAAATAAATATTTAAGATTAACTTTTTTTTTCTCTTTTCATTAATGATTTATAAATTTTATTGTTTAAAGTTACTAATAGTTGCCACTTTAGTGTCAACTATTAGTGACAACTTTAGTGAACATTTAACAGTTTTAGTTCTGTTTTTAATAGTCACGTGTAAATATATTTTTTAACTGAAAGGGAATATTATTATGTGCACTATTTTACAAATTTGCAACAATTTAAATAATGGACTTTTTCTAAATATGAAATAAATCTCAATTAAAATGATGAAATTTTGAATAAAGAATTGAGAAAACACTCAAAAAATAGTCAAATTAAAAAATATTAATTGCATTTTGCACACTGCAAGTTTATCAAATATATCCTTTAAAAATATTATTAAATTCCTATGCATAGCTTTTGTTCCTATAAAACTTTTTTAAGAGAACTATTTTGACCGACTTAAATATTAAATATCTTCTAAAACAACTCTTCGATTTAAAATCTGTCTACTTCAGTATGTTTATCTTACATTTCTCTATAATAGTACCAATTTTAAAATTTTGATATGCAACAGTTTTCTGAATATTTGTCAAGAAATATATCAAGGCACAAAATCTTCATTCACAGCGGCTGTGAAGGCTGCATTGGCCGTGATTACTTTTTTTTAATATATAGAGAAACTTCTTTTATCCTCGTTTCACTTCTTTATACATTTTTTAAGATGTAATTTCATTTGTTGATTTTTAACGAAGTGACTTTCCTTTTACCTCACATTTAGGTAATGTAAGTTATTTATACAATTTCTAGATGACGGCACATGTTCTTTTTTCGAAATCATTTTTTATTCTTTCCCCAACATGGCATGTAACATACTTGTCCATGATTTATAGAGTTGATCTGATTCTTGATGCATCTTTTAAAATTCCAATTTACTTGGTGAGTTGTTTCAACGTATCTTAACGTTCTCCTTTTGTTGAACTTCAATTCTTGAATTTCTTGGTTATCTTAATTTCTTCCAAACATTGTTTTTCTTCGATATGATATAAGGAGCTTAATATTGTCATTTTTAGGCTTAATGCTGACTATATTCAACGAAATAGCATATCTTTACTATGAATAAGTCTTATGAAGCTCCTCTGAAGAATCCATAAAATATTCATAGTTTCTCATATTTGCATCTTCAATTTACTGTGTTTTATTTTTGTATTATATTTTTCTTTCATTTTTGCATAAGTGATTTCATTATTTCATTTTAATTATATCCTTATTCTTAAATTAGCTCTATCGTTAACTCTGTTAAATTCTCTTTTATTTAATTCTAAATTGTCCAAATTTACTTAAATATAAAGCTTTTAGTTATTCTTAATTTCTATCATGATCCCCGATCATTTCTGGGTTTTAGAATGGTTTTTGAGAGCCATTTTCATTTTTATTCCGAATTTTATTTTCCCGCTCTAAGTCACTTTACTACAAAATTCATCCACTACCTCTTTGTCCGAACTCTTTACTAATTATCTTTCATTGGTCGTGACGTAGCATGACGCGTTTTCTTTAATTCCTCATTGGTTCAGTGCGCGTTCTACGTCATAATTTGTGTTATTACGCTAGGTAACAAAAAGCAGCTACCTGCGGTGCTCCCTCAGAAATAAGTCGAATTTTCACTTGTCAACAACTCCCTGGCTGCTCGTTTGACAATAATTAAGATGTTCTATTACTTACCCTCTATACCTTGATGACGTAGCGATGCACGGCTATTATTGTTAGGTGGAAACTGCCCAAGAGAAATACTTAATAAAGGATTGAAATTGAACAGCCTTGTTCGTTTGATTCATGGAGAAACGCCTCTGGTTTTTTTATTCTACTGCCGCTACGGCCGCGTCGAGACTGCAACTGAAATATTACGACTTCTTCTAATTTTTCACATCATCAATAACACCCACCGTTCTTAATTTCATTGTGCGACCATGTGTGCTCCTGCTTCTAGTATCAACTTTACTCCAACTACAACATATGACGGTAAATATTCGTAATATGATATATATATATATATATATAATTAAAATGAAATCACTAATTTATATACACACACACATATATACATACATATATATATACACACATATACACACATATATATCATACACACACACACACACACACACATATATATATATACATATATATTGTCAAAGTTTATCTTTTTGATTATTGACCACAAAATAAAACTAATCCCAGCATACGAATGCCAGGTTTAGCAGACCCTAATTTCTTTATTAAAAGCAGATTTAATTACTGTAGTTTAAAGTTACGTAAAGAAATTACAACTTTAATAAGTTTAGTATAAGAACTTACCTGAGGTACTTTATACATTTAGTTTAGTAAAAATACTTTAATGTCTTTTTACGTGTGATTTTTATTTTTAAGGTAATTTCTAATTTACTTTATTTTAAATCCTTGCTCAGCAAAATCTTCATGCTTATTCCTTTTTTTTTAAATTATGTGAATTATGTTCATTGGATGTTTTCTTTTTTCGTTATTTCAAAATTGTAATGTCCAACAAATATTTTCTTGACAATATCACACTGCAGCTTCTGATTCATGAACAGTTTGTTTTAAGCATTGCATATATAATTGAAAAAAAAAAAGAAACTTTATGCCTCCAAATTATTTAAATTTCTATAAAATATACGAAAACATTAATTATCTTCTTCTAAAAGATTTTAAATTTATCCTCAATTAATTTTACAGACTGTGACGAACCCTTTGCGGAAATTCTTTCCTTTCATACTTTTAATTTTGTAACATCTTTTACATACGTTATGACGGAAATTCATTAAAATCATTCTTATTATGTAACTTTTCTTTGAAATAATTATGAGTAGCTTTATTAAGCTATTTGAATGGCTAAATTTTATACAAGCTTACATATTTTTCTTTTGATATTAAAACTTTCTGTTATGTAAGGGTTTTTATAATTTCTCATTTTTACAGAAAATAAATTTCAAATTATGATAAATCACGATACATCAATAAAAATCAGTAACAACTCAGTAGAACCCTAGTTCTCGAACGCCCGAGTTGTCAAACAATTGAGATCTCGAAGGAGAAATTCGAGCTAAAATTTGATTCGGTTATCGAAAAGTGGGAGTATCTCGTCGCCAAATCGGCCAAACTTAAAAAAACGGAGCAAAAACAACCAAATTGACTTTTTTTTGTTGCTGTTGGGTGGAAAGCGCACGTATAGGATAGTAGATTTAAAGAAATTCATACATTTTGAGATTCTTCTACAGCACAGTTGCTAAATTACTGATATTTATTTATTTATTTATTTTTTATTTTTTTATTTTTTATTTTCATTTCTTTATTTCTTTATGTTTTTGTTTTATTTTTTTCATGGGCGTTGTAATGATTTTGTAAATCAGTAGGATGGCGATAGTTTTTGGCAAAGACTTTTATTTATAGTTACAGCATATGGACGGACGAAATAAGCATCAGTATGGATAGTTACAGAAAATAAGTACAGTTCAGGAATTTCAGTCCCTAGTAAAGTTTTAAAAAATGGGGATGCCGTAGTGAACAGCTTGTCCAGTCTCTCAAATATCGCAGATTGCAATTTCCCGAGGTGCAAGGAAAAGATTCCCCGGAATCTCTCAGACTGTTAGTCTGTTAAAAACCCCTATTGCGCAGATATAAAAACACGAGAGCCATTACTCTCTCTCTAGGCTGTATATTGAATCTCTTCTTTGGGTCTCATCCGAAGACCTATACATAATTTTTTCTGCTTTTAAGTGGCTTGAAAAGATCTGATTGTCTAATGATATAAAAATATAAGAATTGGAGTGGCCCCCACTCCGTCAAATTCAAGTCATCCAAAGCTTACTCAAGAAAAGTGTAAGATTTTGTGAAACTGTCTTTGTAATATATAGTACTTTAACCCTATCAAGGGCAAAGCACTTTCATTGTTAAAATATTGAAATGTATGAATGACACTGGAATTTACAAACAAATTTATTTGGAAATAAGTAAAAGCTATACCTCACATACATAATAAACGTAAAATTTCATATCAAAAATCTGGTGTCATTGTGATATTGGGAATTAAAATTAAGTGGTTTCATAAACGTACCACTGCCCTTTAAAAGGTTAATGTATTTTTATATTTTACTGTATTGGACTATACAATGCAATGTTTGAAACAGGAAACTACATGCAGCAACTTGAGCGATGGCATCCAGTAAATCACATGTTCGTTATTTCTTATGGCAAAAATCGATTCAGTTCTAGAACAATTCTTTGGAACGAACTAAGTTTTAGAGTAACTTGATATAATGATCTCGAAACCGTTGCGCCCGTCAAATGTATTAAATGCGCTTCCCACCCAAGCTAGCTGGTCGATGTCTTAAACTTATCGAAATTAGCTTTTAATTTTTTCCAGTGGGAACCTGTTTCGGTCGGTAACTGAGGAAGGGACCTCCTATTTCGCGCCGTGCCATCTTTTCCACCAAGTCGTGGTCCCACCGGGAAAATTAAAAGTTAATTTCGACAAGGTTGCTACCTGAGATACGACTGTACTTCAATAAAATTTCCCCTTTTTACATAAAGTTTCAATATATCCTAAAGATAAAAAGCTATTTGACTTATAATTTAACCTTCTTACGTTGAATAAAAAAAATGTGTACCTCATTCATGGGAGTGTTTTTGACAGTGGCAGAAAAGAGAGAAATAAGATTGAGATTACTTTTAGCAGTAAAGTAAAAAAAGGTTGCACAACTTAAACGCAATATGCAAATTTAAAACAAATTTATTTAATGTATTAATCAAATTTATTATTAAGTGATTTATATAAAATAGAGGTGAAATTAAGAGGTAAATCATTGATTAATTACGAAATTAAAGTTTTATCTTTAAAATAAAAAAAAATCTTTTACATTATTAAATTAATCTACTTAAAACTGAATACTTGTTCCATAATTTGAAGTTTCAACCGGCTTAGTAACTTAGACCTTTCTTTAGTGAGAAAACACTCGAAGATTTTTGTAAAAGTCGTTTAATGTATCATTCTTGATTACATGGTTTAGATCACAATTACACATCTCTATATACAATTATTTACAGTCGGACTAACCGCAAAAGAAATCCTATTTCTTTCCAAATCATGATTAGAATTGAGCGCAAATGAAACATGCTATAGTTTACAATCGTCTCATTTGAACTCCCGACGTAGACTGTAAACTGTAAAGGAATGTCTAAGCTCGTGTACACCAGTGTTTCCCAACCTTTTTTTGGCCGCGCCCCACCAAAGCATCTCTAAAATGATTATGCCCCCCTCCCCCTAATACACATAATTCTTATAAAAATTTAAAAGAATGAACTCCTAATAGAGTAAAAAGCATTTAACATTGATCCTGAAACGTACCGAAGGTAATGGATGAATAAAATATTTTTTATAATCATCTGATACTACTCGTAGTTTAAATTTTCTTTGGCACATAAAGAGTTAAGACAGTTATTTTTAATCTCTTCGCAACGGTCGTCACGTATGCGTGATGTATAAAGTGCTCAGAATCCTTGATTACTTGATTAGACCAATCAATACTTTTGAATAAAACATTTTTCTCTTATTTAATTACAGAATTTCTGCGATTAAATGACGCAACAATTTCTAATCAGAATAAAACGTGATAAAAGATTTTGTAAAGGAAAGTCTTCAAGTATTTGTTAAATATATACTTGAATAGTTTCATGTGTAAAATTGATTTTTAGATGACATATTGCAGTGCAACTCATTCAATAAATAGTCGAAAAAATTGTTTAAAATTCTAAAATACTTATAAATCAGAAAAATTAATAGAGTTTTTAAATATTTAAAACTACCTAAATATTTTAAAAAGTTTTTTCTGTAATTATTCTGGTAGATATGTATTTAAAATTTTTGAATGGACACTTTTAAAAAATTGAATAAAAAACTTATTTTTCTCATTTTTGTTTTTTAAATTTGAATGTATAATTTTTATTTTCAGTCTACAACATTACTATTACAAAAACAATTCAGAGGGTATGGGTTCACAAAAATCTAGAATTGCCCCCCTGAAAAGTCAAATTGCCCCCCTGTGGGGCGTACGCCCCCCGTTGGGAACCACTGGTGTACACGAAAGCGAGATTGTAGATGGGGATTGGTGTTGCCACCTACCGGGGTAATGGTTTACTATTTACGAAGTTATTTACCTCTGTTACATCTATTAGTTAGTAACTTTTATATTTATTAACAAATATCATCCAAATTAAGAAAAAATGCATTATGATTGAGTTTGAAAATTTTTAATTGCTATGACATAAAATGTAATGTCTTTTATTACTTTACTTTGCAGTTTGTTTAAATAAATGCATAATTTCATTCTTCTGATAGATTAATAATTGGTAAATTTCTTATAAAATATACGACAATATTAATTAGTTTCTTTGAAATGATTCATCATTATCTCAATTAATTTCAGAGCCCGTGACGAATATTTTACCGAAGCTCTTTCCTTTCGCACTTTTAATACTTTTTCCTACTAGCTTTTGGATATATTAAGATGGAAATGGAAATTCATTAAAATCATACGAATTCTTATTCCATAACTTTTCTTTGAAATAATTATGCCTAAGCTATTTGAATAACGAAATTTGATAACAATATATTTTTCTTGCGATACGTGATGGTAAAAATTTCTGTTAGGAAAGATCTTTTGTAAATTATTTAATATAGAAGGGTTTTTTTTTTTTTTATTTGGTGATTATTTAGGGTTGGTCGTTATTTGGGTGCAAATGTCGCCAACATATATATATTTTTCGTTTAAGATACATTGTAGAATTGATAGCTTGTGAATTGCTAGTATCCTAAAAACAGATATTGCGGTTTGAGAAAATTATACTCCTTTTAATAGCTAAAAGGTGTCAAATAAACACGTTATAAAAAGAAGAAAGAGTTTAATTAGATAATTTACATGTTTCGGCCCCATCAAAGCCATTATAAAAATAAATAACAATATTCTAAAATTGCAGGATTCGATAAAGATAACATGTTTACATACGAAAAAAAATGTTATCATAAAATTATGTTTAATAAATTGTTATAAAACTAAAAATGATCAAACAAGTTGCGGTAAAGCAATAAATAATCATTAAAACCGTAAGTTAAAACCGTAAGTTAACCGTTATTTATCAAAATGCAGAGTCTACTATTGTTTCTATTACAGTACGTTAAAAGAAATGCCTTTTGAAGAGAAAACAAGCGTTTTGATAACTTTCCAATATAGAGAAACAAAGCACAGTCAGTATAAAAAAAAAAGATAGACCCCATAGAATTTAATCGCTAAATAGACTCCCAGGAAAAAGAAAATATAAAAAATAAATTATCGAATAGTTATTCGATTGAGAATTATGTCTTCGTTACATCCATGTTAAAAAATAGACTTTTTAGGGGGGGGGGTGTCGCGTCATTTCATCGTGCACAATTCATCGCGCACAATTCATCGCGCACAATTCATCGCGGAACAATCCATTGCGCACAATTCATCGCAACGTCAATTCGTCACGGCGACAACTCATCGCAGCGTCAACTCGTTGCGGCGTCAATTCGTCGTGGTGTCAATTCGTCGCGACGTCAATTCGTCGCAACGAAAATGTTTTTGAAGACTATGATGATAAAAATAAAGATAATTTGGTGAAATTATTTAATGATAATTTATTTAATTATAATCCTCTATATCTAAAAATACTAATTATCATTAAATAATTTTACTAAATTGTCTTTACTTCTATCATCATAGCCTTCAAATATATTTTCACTGCGACGAGTTTGAGGTCGCGACGATTTGACACCACGACGAATTGATGCTCCGGTGAATTGTGTGCGATGAATTGTTCCGCGATGAATTGTGCAGGACGAATTGACGCAGAACTACTTTGGAGTGGTTCATATTGAAATTGTACCAAACTTGAAATTTGTAAAACGAACACACATTTTGGACACTATATTTGGACTCTTTGATGAATGTTACCTTGGAATACCAAACAGCTAGCCATTTGGTGAAGTAGCTTAGGAATTATGCGAATGTAAATTTTGGAACTTCTAAAGCTAAATTATTTTTCAATAGTTTCGAAACAATCTACAATGAACATAATTTTTAAGCGCAAACCAAAAACTACTTGGATGAATAAGATGTAATTTTGGATTCGCATAGTCAAAGCTTCTAGAAATTCATTTCATCTAGTTTTATTTTTCATAATTTATAAACATTTTATAAAAATCATAAAAAATTTCAAAATTTATATGTTTTGAAGTTATTTTGACATCTTTAAATTAAGTTATTGATAATATAAATAATAATAATAAAATAAATATTAATTATAATTATTAACTATTTTCATTGTTATATTTTTTCTATTATTTTTTAAAATTTTTTTAGGGAATTTTTTGAATTTTATTTTGAAAATTTTTCATAATTTATATTTTGTGAAATGACCATTTGAAAACAATATATATTGTAGCCTATAAAAATTTCAGATTCTAGAGACTTTAAATATGTGAAACTAAAATTACAGCTTTTTCCACCGAGTAGTATTTTAGTTAAGCTTAAAAAACTCTCTACATTTTTATTTGTTTTTCAACTTTCAAAAAATAAATTAAAAATAGGAGTTCTGAAGGATAATTCATAAACTAATTCACCGACGGACTTCCTTTTTAGTATGCGAAGGTAAAATTTACCGAAAAATCAAAATGTGAGGTCAAATTTGGGGTTCGTATCGGAAATTTTAAAGTTTATTACAATTTCATTATAAAGACGAACCTCTAATCTTGTTATTTTAACAAACATTTATTGTTAACTTGTTGCAAACTTGTTATTTTAAGGAACACGTAATTCCCAATCTAATTGCTATTTTTGTTTTTCTCTGCGTCTACATGACGATAAAATAGATGAGTTTTTGTATGTTATTTGTATAAACATATTCGTAACATCTAACAAATTCTTGTACTCACTTATTTTACTTAAATAAATAAGATTTATTTGACATTTAATTTTCTTATCAAAGTGTCACAGATGTTTTATGCATACAGTTTAGTAAATAATATTTTCATGCTTTTACAGCTGGATCGATGTCTCCGTTTGTTTGTCTCAGAATTGCATATTCCACTTCTTTAAAAGTGGACTAGATGTTCAATAAATTGCTCTGGACAACCTCAATGCACCGATGACAAAAAATATGAGCAACAGAAGATTACTATAGTGTATGGCCAGAAAAGAGTACACATAGTAATCAAAATCTTTCACCACTTTCAAACACTTTTTTGTCATTCGCACCATTTTAAAGTATTATACTTGATCATTTCAAAGCATATATATTAAGTACGTAATTTCTAGAATTCTAGCACATCAAGAATTGAGTAAAAAATCGACTTCAAAATTCCATCTTTACATACATGAGATAAATTGAGTTAATAAATAAAAGCATACGAAAATAAGAAACGAATCTAACGAATTAATTATCCGAAATATATTTTTAGATCTTTTAAAAATGAAATATTATTTAAATTACTATAAATAAATTATTTTTTAAAATGCTTTATACTAAAATTTTTCGTTATTTAAAAATTTCGATGCTTACAGTGATTTTCAAAACAATATCACGTTACTGCATGTTGTTCACGAAGTGTTTATACTTTAAATATTACATTTCTACTTGGAAATGAAAATCATAATGAAATTTCACCTCTTCAAATTATACAGAATCACATAAAATATATGAATGTACTAATTAGACTCTTTTAAATAACACAAACTTCGCTTAATTAATTTCAGAAAATAAATTTGAAAGTCAGTGACTAAATACCTTACGGAGACTACTTTCTTTTGCCTTACAAATAGTTCATTTTTTTTGTCATCTTTTCTGTAAAATGGATGGAAAATCATTAAAATCATTTGAGTTTTTATTTTCCAACTTTTCTTTGAAATAATTATAAGTAACTTTATTAATGAATTTTAATAGCGAAATTTAAAAATATATCTTTGATAAAGCGATATATACAGCGATAAGAATTTCTCTAAGATAAAGATTTTTTTTATTTTTCGATTTTATAAAAAATTATGATTTTACAAAAAATGGCTCACAGATCTTTTAAAATTTTTATTTTCTAAGTAAATTTTGTTAGTGAAAGAATTTTGAGTGTAGTAGAATAATAATATACAGTACTGTAATCACTTAACATTCGCGAGTTTTGATTATTCGCGAACCTGAAAATGCGGAAAAACATAACACTCCCGAGAAATTTGAATTATCTTTCATAAATAAATTTCATGTTTGTGAATATGTGTGTATATTTAATTTCTACATATATGTTAGGTATAATGTATTATTAATAAATATATTCTTTTTTTTTTTTTTTTTTTTTTTTAATGCTGTGCTATTCTATTTAAAATTTGATACAACGTAACTCCTTTTTTTTCTGCCGAAAGATAGACTCAACATTCGCGATGTTTTTCTAGAACGTAACTTTCGCCAATGTTAAAGGATTACTGTACTCAAAATATATACCGATCAGTGGCTTTGTCCTAACTGACAGATTCATCGATGCACAGACGAATCTGAAAACTTGTTGAAGCTAGGAACTTGAAATTTTTGATATAGATTCGTAATACATAATATTAAACCACTAAGAAAGTGTTTTTCGAAATTCATTGTCTTAAGGGGTCTCAGGAGTCTTAAATCTTGAAATTTTTCGAAATTTCAATTTTTTTATATGTTGAACTCTCATCTTTTCTGAACATTTTGATGTATTATGTTTGTTGAAATTCACATTAGAACAAGAGTTATGGCTTTTACAGTGAGGGTCACTTTGTACTACAACAGCGTTTTCAAATTTAAAGGGACACTTGACCACCATATGTTCTTTGTTTACATTAATCGCGATGCGTTTTTCGAGCATGAAATGCATTTTATACTCCATGTATTTTAACAAAAACATAGCTGAATATCCAGTAAGCAGCTCATCTACAATTTGTATCATCGTATGTCAAGTCAATAGAGTTATTTACTACTATTTAGCGGTAAAAAGTTCGTGCGCATCGTGTTGTTTTGAATCTGCTTAAACATAGCTATTGATTGCTATTTTATTGTAGATTGTTCACTTGTAATTCATAATGGATTGTGAAAATAAGAAACGGATGTCAGGAAAACGACCAAGAAAGAAGAAATTTCATGGTAATAAGTTTGTAAAATCCAACAAAACAGAAAAATGTAAAAAAGTTAGTGCTTCAAATAGGAAGTTAAAAAATGAAAGCAAAAGCTTCACAAAAACATTTTCTGGATATATACTTATGGACTTGGCATTATTATGTTCAACTATAGAGAGATATTTAGTATGCAAAGCTTGCAATGGTGCAATAAAAATGCAAGAAATTTCAATGTGTGGACTCAGTTGTAAATTACAAATAACATGCAAGATCTGCAAAAACGTATGCACATTTTCTAATAACGAAATGATTGGAGAAAAAGCTAATATCCCAGAAATAAATAGACGTTCAATATTGGCAATGAGATGCATTGGTAAGAGTTTAACTGATTTAGAAACATTTTGTAGTATCATGTCCTTACCAAAACCTGTTTCTCAAAAAGCATATGATGCTATAAACAAACAAATTTTAATTGCTGCTGCTTCTGTTGCAGAAAATTCAATGCAGGTTGCTTCACTGCAAGAAACCCAAGCAAATGAAGGCAGTGTTGACATAACAGTTAGTGGTGATGGCACATGGAAGACAAGGGGTCACTCGTCTCTTATAGGTGCATGTGCTGTCATCGGTGCTAATACTGGCAAGGTGATAGATGTGCACGTCATGTCATCATATTGTAAAGGATGCGATAGTTACAAAGGTATCAGAAGAGGCATTCGTTTTCAAATATGGCAAAAGAAACATGCAAAAATTTGTAACAGAAACCATTGTGGATCCGCAGGGAAAATGGAAGTTTCTGGAATGTTAGAAATTTTTTCTCGGTCAATAAAGAAGCGTAAAGTTAGGTACACAAATTACATTGGAGATGGCGACACCAAAACTTACCTATCATTAAAAGATGCAAAGCCATATGATGATGTAATAATTAATAAAATTGAATGTGTAGGCCACATTCAAAAGAGGATGGGTTCTCGTTTGAGAAAACTTAAATCTCAAATGCAGAAGACGAAGCTATCTGATGGAAAAACTATTGGTGGTAAAGGACGATTGAGTGATTCGCTAATATTAAAACTGACAAAATATTATGGAAATGCAATCAGGGGAAACACTAAAAGTGTCGTGGAAATGAGGAAAGCTATTTGGGCTGTATGGGCTCATACGGCCTCTTCAGATAAGGAGCCAATGCACTATTTTTGTCCAAAGGGAAAAAACACATGGTGTAAATATAATGAAGCTATTTTGGTAAAAAAAAAAAAATTCCATCACAAAACCACAGTGCCATTTCCAGTAATGCTTGCTATAAAACCTATTTTCAAAGATTTGTCAGATCCTAACTTATTGAAACGTTGTCTTGACGGAAAAACCCAAAATCCTAATGAGTCGTTTAATGCAACATTGTGGAAGTATTGTCCAAAAATCATTGGCAGCGGAAAGAAAATTGCAGAGATTGCCGCTTCAATTTCTACTGTTATTTTTAATGATGGTAGCAAAGCCATAATAGAAATTATGCAAAATCTGAATTTATCCTTGTCAAAATGCTCAATTAAAAGATTTCATGAAAAAGACAAGAAACGTATAGCAACTGCAGAGATTCGTGTCAAAGCTGCAACTCACGAATCTCGTAAAAGTAAAAAACGACAAAAAATGTTACTAAACGAATCTCAAAAACTGGAAGAAGGCACAATGTATGCAGCAGGAGAGTTTTAGCTTTGTAATGAGAAGTAAGGTTTTAAAGGTAATCAGAAATGTTTTATTTTGTAACAATTTTATCTTTACGTAATTTTTTCAGTTTTTAAGATTTTATGCTAGTGCGCAACATTTCTCTGTAATATATAAAGCAAATTTAATGATAGTTGACAGATATATTCATTTTGATGTAGGGAATAACTTATACTTCAATTTCTGTATTATAAATGCATTGTTTATGTGAAATTAGCGGTTTTTCACCTAAAATATAGCAATTTTTAAAGATTTTAAAAGTTTTAAAACTATTTATAATTTTAATTGCTTGAAATTGAAGTATAAGTTCAAGATAAATCAATTTTACATCATTTTTAGTTTTGTATGATGATTACAATTTGAAAAACAAAGATTTTACGTATCCATTCAACGTATCGTATTTTGTCGAATTTCAAACATCAACATACCATTGAAAATCTTTCGCCATTTTTAAAAGAATAATTTTTTAATTAAAAACATTTCAAGAATATGTTTTTAAAGGCGAGATCTATTATTTAGTATAGTTCAATAAAACATATAATAATCAGAAATGTTTTATTTTGTAACAATTTTATCTTTACATCATTTGTTCAGTTTTTAAGATTTTATGCTAGCACGCAACATTTCTCTGTAATATATAAAGCAAATTTAGTGAAAGTTGGCAGATATATTCATTTTGATGTAGGGAATAACTTATACTTCAATTTCTGTATTATAAATGCATTGTTTATGTGAAATTAGCGGTTTTTCCCCTAAAATATAGCAATTTTTATTGATTTTTAAATTTTTTAAATTTTTTAAACTATTTATAATTTTAATTGCTTGAAATTGAAGTATAAGTTCAAGATACATCAATTTTACATAATTTTTAGTTTTGTTTCATGATTACAATTTGAAAAACACTGATTTTAGGTATCGATTTGATGTATCGTATTTGACGTATCGTATTCGACGTATCGTATTTTGTCGAATTTCAAACACCGACACCTTTGAAAATCTTTCGCCATTTTTAAAAGAATAATTTTTTAATTAAAAACATTTCAAGAATATGTTTTTAAAGTCGAGATCTATTATTTAGTATAGTTCAATAAAACATATAATAATCAGAAATGTATTATTTTGTAACAATTTTATCTTCACATCATTTTTTCAGTTTTTAAGATTTTATGCTAGTGCGCAACATTTCTCTGTAATATATAAAGCTAATTTAGTGAAAGTTGGCAGATATATTCATTTTGATGTAGGGAATAACTTATACTTCAATTTCTGTATTATAAATGCATTGTTTATGTGAAATTAGCAGTTTTTCCCCTAAAATATAGCAATTTTTATTGATTTTTAAATTTTTAAAAATTTTTAAACTATTTATAATTTTAATTGCTTGAAATTGAAGTATAAGTTCAAGATACATCAATTTTACATAATTTTTAGTTTTGTTTCATGATTACAATTTGAAAAACACTGATTTTACGTATCGATTTGATGTATCGTATTTGACGTATCGTATTCGACGTATCGTATTTTGTCGAATTTCAAACACCGACACCTTTGAAAATCTTTCGCCATTTTTAAAAGAATAATTTTTTAATTAAAAACATTTCAAGAATATGTTTTTAAAGTCGAGATCTATTATTTAGTATAGTTCAATAAAACATATAATAATCAGAAATGTATTATTTTGTAACAATTTTATCTTCACATCATTTTTTCAGTTTTTAAGATTTTATACTAGTGCGCAACATTTCTCTGTAATATATAAAGCTAATTTAATGAAAGTTGGCAGATATATTCATTTGATGTAGGGAATAACTTATACTTCAATTTCTGTATTATAAATGCATTGTTTATGTGAAATTAGCGGTTTTTCACCTAAAAATATTGCAATTTTTATTGATTTTTAAATTTTTAAAAATTTTAAAACTATTTATAATTTTAATTGCTTGAAATTGAAGTATAAGTTCAAGATACATCAATTTTACATAATTTTTAGTTTTGTTTCATGATTACAATTTGAAAAACACTGATTTTACGTATCGATTTGATGTATCGTATTTGACGTATCGTATTCGACGTATCGTATTTTGTCGAATTTCAAACACCGACACCTTTGAAAATCTTTCGCCATTTTTAAAAGAATAATTTTTTAATTAAAAACATTTCAAGAATATGTTTTTAAAGGCGAGATCTATTATTTAGTATAGTTCAATAAAACATATAATAATCAGAAATGTATTATTTTGTAACAATTTTATCTTCACATCATTTTTTCAGTTTTTAAGATTTTATGCTAGTGCGCAACATTTCTCTGTAATATATAAAGCTAATTTAATGAAAGTTGGCAGATATATTCATTTGATGTAGGGAATAACTTATACTTCAATTTCTGTATTATAAATGCATTGTTTATGTGAAATTAGCGGTTTTTCACCTAAAAATATTGCAATTTTTATTGATTTTTAAATTTTTAAAAATTTTAAAACTATTTATAATTTTAATTGCTTGAAATTGAAGTATAAGTTCAAGATACATCAATTTTACATCATCTTTAGTTTTGTTTGATGATTACAATTTGAAAAACACTGATTTTACATATCAATTTGATGTATCGTATTCGACGTATCGTATTTTGTCGAATTTCAAACACCAACACCATTGAAAATCCTTCGCCATTTTTTAAAAAATATTTTTTTATTAAAAACATTTCAAGAATATGTTTTTAAAGGTAAGATCTATTATTTATTGTACTTCAATAACAATATAATCACAAATATTTAATAATTTGTGACAATTTTATCTTTAACTTCGTTTTTCTCAGTATGTAAGATTTTATGCTAGCGCGCAACATTTCTGAAAAAATTATGAAGCAATTTAAACGAAACTTGTCAGATATATTTATTTTGATATATGCAATAACTTATACTTCAAATTTAGTATTATAATTGCATTGTTTTTTTTAAATTGGCATTTTTTCAACAAAAAAATGAATGTTTTAAAAATTTTACAATTTAAATTAAATTAAAAAAATAAATAAATTTTTAATTACTTGAAATTGAAGTATAAGTTCAAGATACATCAATTTTACATCATTATCAGTTTTGTTTGTTATTTTTGTAGCAATATTTTTTCTACAACCTTGCGCGCAGTGGATACCAGGCGAAAAAGTTTGTTTACTTTTTATTTAAATTTAAACTTTTTTTAAATAATTAAATTTGAATTGTACAACATTGAAATAATTATGTTAAATCAAACAGATATTGACCTATTAGTGGTAAAAATTACAGTTTATTGTGTGATACAAGAAATCAGAAATAAAATAAAATGTGACATGATGCAAACTCGCATCTTTGGAAGAAAAGTAAGACTCCTGAGACCCCTTAAAGTGTTAAAAGACGTGTTGATAGTTTTAGGCCATTTCTCCATATCTCAACACCGATTTAAGGTAAAATCATAAAATTCAGCATAACAAATCTATTAAAATAATGGTTAAACACATATTGCCGTCCGTTCTTAAAATTCAACCCTTAACGAGTGAAATAAGCTGTGACGATTATGGTTAATCAAAAATAGGGGATTATTCCGTAATCGGCTCTACAGTCAATTTGTGAACTTTAGCGTGCGTGGTGTGGCACAAAATCAATTTAATTTTTGTAACCGTACTTGTCACTCTCAGGATCTTTAAAATACTGTTGCCAGCATTGCTGAAGTCTAGGTTGACGCCAGTGGATCGAAGATTGGACGACCTATTTAGAAACAACTGTTGTCTTTTAAAAAAATACAATGCAGAATCTTTAAGTATTAATCAGGTTTGTTTGTTTGTATGTTGATTCTGTATATGCGCCCGCACTGTTTGTGGGATTGGGACCAAACGTGTTACACCTATCGTCCAAAAAACATTTTTCTTTAATTCAAATTATATTTTTTTGTTTAATGTTTTGTGAAAATTTCGTCCAAATATATCAATTTCAACTATTCAAATGCTTTTTGTTCTATTTCCACATTTTAAAAGAAACTGCGCAAGAATTTTGGAAGAAAAAGAAACAATATATGGACAATATGCAAACACTGGGCTTTAAATTAGGTACAGAGTTACTTTATTTTTGACAACAGAATTAATGTTTCAATACTTCTTTTGCGCAAATGATTAGAATTTTTCCATTTGAATCTGTAATTAATATTTTATAATTTCTTGTGTATGTATGCCTTTGTGTATATATAAACTTTTTAAGCTTTCGAGTTTTAGAGATTCAATTTAAGTCTTTATAGAAAATATAGTACACTTTTTCCTCCCTCCCTATTTTTTTTTAAATTAGAGATTTATGATTTAAATACTGTTCGCCATATTTATGATTTATGGGTACAAAGTTCACATGACTCTATTAAAGTGATGACTCCAGCTATAGTGATTCTCTTTCTTAACGGTTTACGGCCGCGAAGCCACAGGGGTCAGCTATAGTAATTGTTGTATTAACGATTTATGAGGCGTAAATCACATAGGGTCCTATTAAAGTATTCGCCGTTTTAACGATTGATGGGCGCGAAGCGTATGGGCACAGTTACGTTGATCAATGTATTTTTTAACCTATTAAATTTTTGTTACTTTTATCCGAGAGGTCCCCAAAAATAGCACGGGCAACGCCAGACGTAAATAAATAAATAAATATGAGCGGAAGTCAATAAAAGTTATAAAATAAAGTTTCTTGCACTAAAGTTCATTGTTTACGATTTTATATACTTCTATTATATTTACATTTCTTTAGGAACAGTGCGCATATTTATTGTTATACAAACTTTGAAAATCTCAATTTTTTTACGGTCGTTTTACAATGCCTGATTTATTATAAATACAAATTTTCATTGATTTATTATGAAAAACATATTAAACAGCAGTTAAAAAGTGTTCGTGCAAATATTGAGACATGTATTTTGATGATTGGTTGAAACTGCGGTGAAAATTATTAATGTAATGATTAATATAACAATTGTATAATGTTAATGTAATTTAATATATTGTTGTTAATATAACAGTTATTATTGTAACAAGATTAAGATTACACATTAGGAAATCATAATCGTTGATTTGCGGTACACAGCATAAGTGAAATGGCCGAAAAGAAGTTTTTAACATTAATATAAAATATAGTCCCTTAAAGGGGACGATTTTATATATTCCCGAAAACTTGACAATTTGTGTTTGGAATTCACCGAAAATTAATATTAGGAATGTAGAGGGGGGGGGGAGGGTTTAACTATGTGTATTCTTATTGTGGCTTAAAAAATTAGTGATGGGCAATTGCTTGATAATTCAACAGTCAAGAACAATCGTCATTGTAGAAAATAACAGTTGAGACAGTCATCGATTCGTTCAAAAATTCTAAAATCCAAATATTCTATAATCGATTGTCTAACCGAGAAGCTAGAAATCAGAATTGAAAATTTAGCGATTATCTCGACCGTAAATGTTATCGTTGTGACCGGGGGTTGCAGGATTGCAGGACAATCGAAACAATTTGATGCTGATTGAGGTTTGAGGGGAAAAATACGGTTACGAGTATACATTTGCGCTTTTTGAAGCTGTTTATTTCTGAACGTGTGATCCGGCTGATTATCTTTTATAAAACTTGAAACAGAATAAGCTCGTGCTTACTTTTTTTTTTTTTTTTTTTTTTTTTTTTTTTTAAAGCAGACTCAGGCGTGAAGGACCTGGGCTTTATTCTTTCTGGGTCGTGCCGGGGCAGATTTTATTTTAATTAATTAATTATTTATTTTTGTAAAATATAACTTTTATTGTATACATTAGTTAATGGAATCTTTAGAAATTAATATTTAATTTAAAAAAAATTAAAGAGAAATAATTTAAAAAAACAAATTTGAAAAATAATTTGTTTTCTTTATAGGACTTAAAAATTATAATTTTTTAGAGATATTTTTCCTTTTTTTTCTAAATTGTATTGTTGTTGTTGTTCGTCTTCTTCTTCTTATTATTGTTATTTAGGATATGGTATGCAAGAAAATATCTCAGAGTGTATGAAGGCCTTACAGAAAAAAAAAATAGTGATGATGTAGGAAAATCTTGCGTCCGAAAATTCTATTCAAAGTCTATTTGAATTTCTATTTGACCCGAAAGGAGAGAAAATTAATATTTTTTATATAGAATTATGGAAAAACAGTTTATAATTTCACTTGTAATATGAATTTATATTTTATACTAAAGAATAAGTGTATATATATATATAGATAAAAATATTTTATCTATTCTTTACAAGTTTTTTATTTCCATTTTTATTATTTCCAATTGTCTTCTGGTAATAATTCAGTATACCTGGATGATTGTACTGATCTTAGCATATATGCCAGTATAATCATGAAATACTGAATTATATTTTAAAACACGTGTGGGTACATCCAGGTTGAAAATTATATCAACACGTGTTTTTTCATATCCAATTCTAATTTAAATCTCTTGTTATCCAATTTTCCATTACATTTAGTTCATATTTCATTTCTTAATCCATTTGTATTCACTTGATATCAACTCCAAATTGTTAACATTTTATGGTTTATTATATATATATATATATATATATATATATATTAATATAATTTTCTCTCTCTCTCTCCTTTTAAATATTCTTTATATTTTTAGTATTTTTGGCCAATTACCATTGAAGCACAAGCTATGGTAAAATTATGATTGCACTTGTTAATTTATTAACTATGTGGTATTCTGTCTACACATTATTATTAATTATCTCTTTGGAGATTTAATTAGATTGTTACAAGAACTTGATATGTTTTTTGAAATTCAAAGATATTATATATATATATATATATATATATATATATATATATATTCGGAAGAGTCCTGGGCGGGTCGGTTTATATACTTTTACATCATGTTTTCATGAGTAGCAGGAAAAGGAGAATTAAGATTGAAAGCATTTCTAACGGGAAATTAAGTTTAAGAATTTAAATACAGTATGCTAATTTAAATCAAATTTCCAAGACTTTTGTAAAATTAATATTTATTTATTGCAAAAAATTCGTTTTTGCTATTAAAAAAGTTAAGCGTTTTATTTTTCTAAATAAAATGTTTCCTGCTTATTAAATTAATAGAGTAATCGCGGATTTTAATATTTACTAACAGATGTTATCGAAATGAAACAATATCGCAAAACTTTTTTCCATATTATTCTAACACATTAATTAAATTAGAGGAGTTACACAGCAAGAATTATGAATATGAATTATAGTGCATTTTGTAGACTTAATAGTGAGTTTCAGCAATCAGCCTGTTAAAAAAAAAGCTCAGCAGCGCCCCCTGTTGACATTAGAACACAAAAGTTGACAAACATACATTTATTTTAATTAATAATGTGCAGTTTCTAATTTGATGAGTTTTTTCGGAAAATATAATGAGATGCAGCTTAATGTTTATAAAAAAAGTAAAACATAATAGCGCTTCTTATTGGTTAAACAAAATCAAAATTGAATCAGCAGAGTTTTTTATAATATTCATCTTACATATTAAGATTATTGCAATACATCTAATAGATGCTCACATGAATTATTACTCAATTCGTGAGTAACACTCCATTGCAATACCAGCTATTGTGTGTACACCAAAATCTAATCAAAACCAAATTATGTCAAGGTCTATCTAAAGTTCTAATTAGCACCAAGAACATCTAACCAACACCAATGTATGTCAAGGACGTATGTAAACGAGAATTTTCATGAAATTCCTTTATAAATGATTGAGTTTAAGCACCAACAAAATGTGTGTAATGTAGAAACAATCAGCGAATCAATCATTCAAAAAATAGTCAAATCATCTTCAAGACATCATCTCAAAATATGTAAATACATAAGAAAAAGTAAGTTTAAAATTTTCACGAATTCAATGCTTTTCTTTTTATAAAAATATAAAAAGTAAAAAAGAATTTAGTTGCAATATTTAAAATATGTATTTGCTATGTCATAAAAAACATTACTTTAGTTCACAGTTTGTTTCAATAAATACATAACTTTAATCTGTTAAAACTTTAATGTTCGTGTTATTGTAAATGGGAGAGATACACAGTTGTAAGCTCATACATAAACATATTTTATTAGATTAACTAAAGCGAAAGAGATAGGAAATGCATAAAATACCAAAAATATAATAACCTGTGAAAAACGTTATAATCTAAATGTTATTTTGTTGTATATTTTAAAATTATCTGCGAACGAAAATGCTTTATTTTGTATTGTAGTCGCAACAGGTAATTTTTCTCTCTGTTACATTATTTTTTCCTATAGCAATGAATTGTATACATAACATGCACATTGTAGTATGTTATATGTATCTACTGGGAATTAAACAAAATAATAACATTTTCTGATTTGTTTGATATACTGAGATGCATTAAAATTCAACTTTTTTAAAATGCATTAAAAGACAAGTAATTTGAATATCTACAAAATTAAAAAAACAAAAACAAACATGATATGTAATATACTGCTGCTTTCATATCATACTATAATATAAAGCAGTAATAACTTTCTTTTTATCGAAATTCTGTTTAATATTATTACATTACAGCAGATATTTAACTGCATTGTAAATTACTGCAGTGCAGTTAGATATTAAATTTAATAACAATTCTATAATAAATAATTAAATTCCTTACTGATTTAGAGTCATTGAGGAATCTAAATAGAGTATCTATACACTGTAAGAAAAATATAGATGTTTTTTATCAAGTAAAAAGGTTTACGAAAGTATGATATAACTTTTTCCGATTTACCAATGATTCGGAAAAGCTTCCTTTATCTTCAGAAAACTCAGAAACTAAAAAAATTCCGGTATTAGTTAAAGAAAACTTTCTGAAACGAAAGTCTCTTTTGATGCTCGTAATTTTCTGAACTTTCGAAGTAGTTTTTACATTATATCAATTGGTTTTCTCAAAACAAAATATTGGTTTTTGAGATACTATAAATTCTCAAGTAAACATTTTCATGTTCAACAGACAAACGTACAAAATCAACAGATTAAATTAAATAATATTTTATTATTTTTCAGGCATAAATTATGATATACAACTGAAAATGTTTATTTGAGAATTGATAGCATCCAAAAAACAAATTTTTTGTATTGATACCATGTGGGGATAACTGATTAACACACTGTTAAAAGTACTTCATAACGTTTCCAAAAATTTCTAGTATAAAAAAAGACTTGTTTAAGAAATGTCTTTAAATCACAGAGATCTATTTGTTTTTAAGGTATCTGAAGATATAGGAACGATTTACGAAATCATGGGTAACTCAGAAAAGGTTATATTACATTTTTGTAAACTTTCTTGCTAGACCAAGAAACATTTCTCTCTTTTTTTTTCAGTGTTGCCTTTTTTTGCTCAGTGATATTTTAATTTTTAAAAATTATTATTTTAATGATACTTCCTTCGTTATTTTTTTTAATCTTAGGAGTTCATACTAAGTCTTTAAATATTCCATCCTGCGTTTGGAGCTATGTTACTCGGGGTTCTTGTTGGTTAAATTGCATTTTTAACGTTTGCTTTCTTATCCCCTCTCCCAAATCAATATTTTCTTAAAATTGGTCCGTTTCATTTGAAATCTTTCCTGAAATTTTTCATTTTAAGCGCTTTAGGCCTCAATCCTTCCTTCGTCTAAATTTTTGTTCTATCTGGACTATTAATTCTAGCATAAATACAGTTAGCCCTCTTCCCTCCCAGTCCCCTAGGCGAATTGTTTTTATTTTGAATATTAATTTCTTCTTGGGGTTCATTCTTGCCATCTCCTCTTTCCCGCCTCGGAAAGTGCAGGAGGACCATAGAATAAGAAGTGGCTCCTTCCTGTAAAACTAGGCTCCGCCGCCAGGCACGTCAACCATCACACCCATGTCCTGAGGGACATATAACGACCGGAAGAGGCTTCCCGATTTGCTATGCGACCGGTCGGGGCACCGCCACCTGCACATCACCCCGAATTCAACCCAAAATAGGTGACGACATAGGTCGTTACGATACGCGGAGGTTCCCATAATCAGAGCATACCTCCACGAAGACACTTGGTGAATCGCCAGAAGACACCCGACGGCTTCGTCGCCGGAGCCCCATAAGAGGAACCGGGTCCTAGGTCATAATGTCGAGTTCCCCCGACGACCTTTGCTTTCCCGTGGCGTCCGATCATCGAGTCCCAGGGAGGGAGGAAACGACTAGTTCATCTGCTGCGGTTACCGCTTGTGCGATAGGGGGGACTTCTTGCCAACCCTGGACCACGAAGAAACTCGGTCCCTGACGCATAGACACGTCTTGGTTTGGGGTGTCTCCTGCTACTTTCATGTCTCACCCCCCTCTATTCTTTATACATATTTTATAACTAAAATAAAACTTCGATGGACCTCACTTGTAGGATTTCTTAATATAGTACCATTAGGTAATAGTCTTTAAATCTGCTTTTAGATTTTTGCTAAGGGCCACAGTTTTTGAGATTTATGGGCCTTTGTCCCAACTTTTCGTTTGGCCCCTCGCTAATTTTTATCTCACATTCACGGTTTTTCTATTTAGGCACCTTGGACCTCAGCCCTTCTTCCTTCTAATTTTTGTTGAATTCGGACTGTCAATTCTAGCTAAAATACAGTTAGCACTCTTCTCCCCCCTCTGTTCTCTATGCGAATCGTTCTTATTCGTTCTTCTACCTCGAGCAGAGACATTAATGATTTCCTTAACCAGCAAGTACCTGTTATACTTGGTGCCAATCAAAAGATGGGATGGAAAAACTTAGAAAAAAGCCTAAATTGAAGATTGTTTTTAAGAAATTACTATCGATGAGCTTAACACTAAAATTAAAGTTTAAATGGTTACTGGAGGAATCAATACTAGTAACAGAGAAAATTCCAAAGATATCGAACAATTAGGAACGAAGATGGTGAATGGGGATTACTAGAGACAGTGTATAGGAGCAAAGAGCGGCCGAGAAGATATAACTCTACGAAAGCTTCACAATACAAAATTTGACTTGTTAAAAGGCAGTAAAAAAACTTGAGGGTGTTGAGAAAAACAAGGAAGATATGGGCTGCTAAAAATATTTCCCTTCCCCCAAACACACAAAAGTTACAGAAGGGAGCTTCAGGGGTCACATGAAGTTAACTTTGATATATCAAAAGTTGGCGGGGCTCGTGACGTTTCTAACAAGCGAAGTTACGAAGGAAAGGAGCAAAATGGAGTGGAGTTATTAGCCAAAATAGAAAGTTTTCGATGGGGCTCGATTCGGGCCCCTGGAGGAGTGTTGGGGCAAAACAAGGGTAGGAAAAGATTGAAAGCTGATAGATATAGCTAGGGTTCAATTCTTAAATTAATCGTATGAACGAGGACCGAGTTATGGGGAAAAGTTTAAAAGGCGAATAAAAATTTGGCAACGGTTGAAAATTTGAAATATTAAAGATACGCCTCTACTCTTACGTTAAATTTTGAAAACAGGACTGGATATGAATACAATGAGGAATACTAAGACGTTAGACATTAATTCCAACTACGTGTATGGCAGCGATTCAGAAATTAATAAAGCGAAATCCTTATACAAAACCTGACAACAACTCTGTCCTAAAAGCGTAAATTCCAAACATTGAAAACTATACTATATGTTGGCCCAGATTCGAAACATAGAAGTAACTCTGTCACTAAAATAGTAAAAAACTGAGCTGCGCCACCAGGCACCAGAGTGGCGCCCGTCACTCTCGTCAACCGTCGCACCTAAGTTCTGAGGGACTTAAAACGCCAACACCGGGAGAGGCCTCCCGCATGCTCTCTGACCGGTCGGAAAAACGCCACCTGCGCGATTGAACCCATGAGGTGACGACATAGGTCGTTACGATACGCGCTGGATCCCAAAATCAGAGGAAATCACCACGAAGACACCTGATGAATCGCTAGAGAACACCCGACGGCTCCGTAGCCGGAACCCTATGAGGTGAACCGGGTCCTCGGTCAGATGTCGAGTTCTCCCAACGACGCTTTCTTTGCCGAAGCTTCCTATCATCGAGTCCTAGGTAGGGAGGAAACAACTAGTTCATCGGCTGCGGTGAGTAGGAGCAGCATCTCGCCAGCCCGGGACTACCAAGAAAATTAGTCCCTGATGCACAGACACGCCCTAGCTAAGGTTGCCCCCCCCTAGTAGCTTTGCATTCAGCAAGCCTTGCAGCGAAATGCAGGTGGTCTCCGATCGACTCCATTGAGAGGATCCTACACATATAAAAACAAACACAAACACAAAACATAAACACAACAAATGTTAAAACAACGGTTAGAACCACACCGGACTCTGAAGTATTCGAAAAACTCCTTCAAGAACGCTAAAGAAGCAGTCCCGGTCCAGTTCAGTAGATAGAAAGTTATGTGAAGAGTCCCGCTAATCCAACCATCGGGCACGGCAAACTCCGATTACGCATAGACGCGCTGGATTGGTTTTTGATAAAAGGTTTGATTTCAGGTTCAAACGCCGTCATTTTACTGACGAGCCTCCGGCGCGATTCCTCGTGGTCGAACAGTACATGGAAAGTACATACTCTTCTCCCATAAGTTGATACGGCCACACAGTAGCCTGAGTGGCTCCGAGGGCTCTCATCAGCCTTGGTACGAACGGGCAGTCCCTCCCTGATCGACCTTGAGGGAGGCACACAACTACTCCAGCTACAGAGGGAGACACAAGGGACGAACGCAAGGAGGTACGTCTCAGGGGCCGAGGTCCATCTCCCTGTGACTATCAACGTTCCACCGCCTGCACAGTACCGAGGGTTGCTACATGCCGCTTCGCGCACCGACAAGCGTCACAATGGAACCCAAGCGTTCCTTGTTCTACAGAGTTCGCCCGAACCATCGTCTCACCTTAGATAAGTTTTGGAAGCTGCCCGACCACCGTTCGCTAGCCATTGACCTCGTATAGCCATCCTCGGCGCAGGGCACCTAGGCGCGGGGATTGGCCTACGCAATGTCCTTTCACCGCCCGGCCATCCCGAAGTCCCGCGGAGACAACGACCTAAACTCACGTTGGCAGGCGTTATTGACCACGGTCCAAGGACGAGGCTGTACACATAGGACCTCTAGAGACGGCCTGAAGCCGCAAACCTCCTGCAGCCGAGAACCGACCCAAAAGAGGCGACGGCCCGAGGTCGTGTGGGGACTTCTCCCAGCCCCAGTTCCGTCGACTAGTCGGACATCACTTTCCCACCGGCTGGGGTTTCGTCAGCCACTTGCTCCCGTCGTGTTGAAGAACATTTCACTGTGTCGGGAGCCCGGCCATTTTCCCCACTGAAGGGCCGTGTCAGGACCTCGAGGAGGAGCTCGCCGGCACAAAAAGAGTAAAATCCAATGCAAAAAGATTTTTGAAATCATTGAATTATTGAAAGCCTGCTACCCTAGCCCTCAAAACAGACAAAATGAGTTAGACCAAAACAATTGAAGTGTTCATATCATGACTTTTTTGTTCCCTGTGCAGGTCGTTCTTATTTTGAATATTATTTCCTATTATTTTCTTACTCGATGTTCTTTTCTAGCAGATGTTCTTCTTTTGATCGATAAGAATAAGATCGATTTAATATCGGGATCGGATAAGACATCGATAAAAAAATTGTTAATCGATGAAATCGAGTTGGCCATGGTATCTATTTTTTTTAATTAAGAAAAGTTCTAGATTGTGGAAAACAGAAATATCTCCAAAATACTTTTGTGTACCCGTTTTCTACATTAAATATTGTTCTTCTTTAATTATTGGTAGATTTGCACCACATATTATACAGACATATATAAAAACAAAGAGAAAAATACTATTTTGAAATTTGAGAAAATGTTCTTCAATTTTCAAATGAGCAGACACAACTTAACTAAAATCGACGCATATTAAATAAACACTAGGTAAATTTTGTGAATAAATATTTTAATATTTGAAAACTTTATGAGATTTTCATACCTATAGACAAGGAAATTACGATGATGCATTAACAGTAAGCCTCAAATGACGCCTTCGAAAGTGGAGACAGGTGAAAATTGTGAAAGCCTTCACTTTAACATAAAAGAGTTAACACTGCGCCTGCAGATTTGATTTAAAATATTTATGTTTCAAAATACATTATTTGATCCTTCAAACATTTTTCATTTCACGTTAATCCCCGTTTCTGAAATTATTAAAATAATAAAAAATTGCTAGTATTAGAAGATTAAAATATTTGGAAATTAAATGTTTTCGGCCGTTTGTTCTGTCTATATAGAAAGGAAAAGTTATTAAAATACATATTTTTATTCGTGTATAATGCGTACTTTTTTCTAAATTTTAGGCTTAAATCTGTTCTAAAATCCAAACAGGTTACTTTCTGAAATATTTACGTATAAATTCATTTTTGTTCGTAAACGCATGAAATGACAACTGTCATTATTCAGAAACTAGATATTCAAACAGTTTTTTCCGTTTTTCGATAAAGGTAAAGGATCTGCCAGAAAATGCTGTCAAATTTGGCATGTTGAGCCAAATTTCCGGACGCGAAAGCGTGGGAAGCTGTCATGAGAACACAATCATTATAATTCAACATGTAAATCATTTATACAAAAAAATTAAAGTAAATGTTCGATTTCAAATATCTGCAATAGATGTACATAAAAGAGTTAACACTGCGCCTGCAGATTTGAAAGTGTCTTGCTTTTACATTAAAGCTCAAGTCCGCGCATGTGTCAGAAAATTTAGCGTTGCTGAACGGGGAACATATGTTTTCGTAAAAAGTGGGGTGCGCATTATACACGAAAAAATATATACAACTATATTTTTATGAAACCACATTAAGTTACGGAATACAATATCGTATTTTCTCGATTATACGAATATAGAAACAGAAATTAAAGGGGAATATTTGCACTGTAATGTGCTGTAGCTTGTGTGTTATAATGAAATATACGTGGTAATTTAGAATGAAATATACGTGGTAAAAGTGATAATCCACGTCTTTTGTATTATACCGTATCGATTTCCGATGTTGATATATATTTAAAAACAAAGTTTTCAATGAGAGAAAAGTAACACGTGACATAAACTTAATTTCATAATATTTTAATAAGAGAGTAAAATACAGCGAATATAGTAGATTGCGGTAGTTCCAGAAAATAAAATGTGAGTTAGAATTTCCACAGATATTTTCCTTGCAAATTCCTGAATTTTCTGCTATTAGAATAGCTTGATACTCATTATAAACGGGATATAATTTTCTTTCGTTTTTCCCTATCAAACACACAATGCGCATTATACACGAGTAAATAAGGTAAATAAATAAATATTCAAGTTACGTAGCTTAATAAGTTGTACAATTTTGAACAAAGAAATTTGAAACTAATGGGACGTCATCTCACAGTAAACGGACTGTATGTACACATTAGGGCGGAACAAAAAAACTTTTTTTTAGAATTTCAATATGCTATAGTTTTTACAAGTTGCCTTTGATAAAAATAAAGACGAAAATTGAATATCAGGGTAATTGGTTTATGTTTAGAGGTGCCACAAGAACGGTAAACTTTAGGTTTTATTACATTTTTGAGAAATTTCGCAATTATGTTAAAAAAAAATGTTTTTTTGTATTTCAATATGCTATAGTTTTCAAAAGTTGCCCTTGATCAAAATAAAGATGGAAATTAAATATTAGCGTAATTAGATCATGTTCGGAGGTGCCGCAAGAAGGGCAAACTCTAGGTTTTTATTAAAAGTTTGACAATTTGTTTGACAATTGTACTGAAATTGACAACTGAGAACTGAATATCCTTCTTGCGGCACCTCCAAACATGATCAAATTACGCTAATATTTAATTTTCATCTTTGTTTTGATGAAAGGCAACTTTTAAAAACGATAGCATATTGAAATGCAATTTTTTTTTAAACATAATTCCAAAATTCGTCAAAATTTCAATAAAACTTAAAGTTTGCCTTTCTTGCGACACCTCTAAACATAATCCAGTGCGCTGATATTTAATTTCCATCTTTATTTTGATCAAAGGCAACTTGTGAAAACTATAACATATTGAAATTCAAAAGAAAAAAAAAATTGTTCGACCTAAATGTACATGGCGCTGTAGATATAACTGATTACATGCCTTTTGATTGCTACATTTGAGATTTAACACTTTTACTTTTAAAACTTGTGTGATGTGCAATGAAAGTCAGTTTCAATGTTATATAGAGTATCATCGATTTTGTATGAAGCAACATGTATTAGCAAACTTGTTAGAATAGTCGAAAATTCCAGCTCAAAAGACTGCAGTGTTTGTCAGTAATATATAGGGAAAAAAACAATTTTAACAGTGGTGACTTTAATCGTGTTCTTTAATCGTTGGACCGTGTCCTACTACGATAATTTGGGTTATGAACTTGAAAGAGTTCTCGGTGCTACGAGGAATAAAATTTCTAACGCACACAAATGGTACAAAAAATGTACTATTTGAGTAAAAAATAGATTCTGCTAGTTGTTAGTAGTATCATCTTAATCAATGAATAAATACATATAAATTTACATTCTCTTTTGACCAGGTTATCATAGAAAGACTATATCAATGGCACCTTGAACGAAATGCAGGGTGGTTCAGAACTATATGTCAAAAATGTAAAAGCAGGTAGAGAGGACCTAAATAAGCAGATATCATATAGGAATGTGGGTGTGGAAATGCAGCGTTCAGGCAGTAGAGGGCGCTGTTGAGATCGGAGAATGAAAGCCCTTTGCTGCCTTGAATCGTCATTCCTCGAATGGATTTCGAGCAACATGCATTGTTACACCAATGCGGAGCTAGCCGACATGCATTTCATGAATGGAGCTGCGCAAGGAAATGTAGCGGCTTCAAAAGGGATGTGCATGGAATCATTCCCGGGTAGGAATCTGCCGAATCGCCGAACATTTGAGCGTCTTCATCAGGAGTTGTGCGCGAAACGATCATTTTATTCTTACAGGCGTGATACGTGCGCAGGAAGATATAGCAGAGTTACTGCAGTAGAAGAAGAAGCATTACACACAGTAGAGGATAGTCTTTTGATAAGATCGAGAGCTGGTGCATGTGCGCCTCCTTTGAGCAGCCGCACCAATTCCTTGAGCAGCACTATAGATGAAATGCGTGTCGGTAAGCTCTGCAATAGTGTAACTATGCATGCTGCTCGACATCCGTGCAGAGAATGACGATTCAACCCAGCAAAACGCTTTCAACTGCTGAACTCAACAGCGCCCTCTACTACCTCAACGTTGGAATTCCGCACCCACATTCTTATACAAAATCTACTTATTTAGGTCCCCCCTACCTGCCTTTACATTTTTGACATATGAAAAACTCTGTATTTTCTGTTCTCTACACTACACACAAACTACATCTTAAAAAATCTGCAGCAAACGGGGCGCATGCTTGCATTTACGAAAATATAAGGTAACGGTTATTTGACCCTATTAGTAAGAGTTTCTGACTTTATTATTGTCCGTATTATGATCAAAATAAAGTTAAATTACGGTTACGTAACCATTTTCTATGAAAACGATCTAATTACTGGGCAGTATGCTGCTTTGAACAATGTACCTGAACATTCAGTCACTTCTGTAATCTGAAAGCATTTTTCTGTGTAAGTATTAAGGTGTTAGTGAGTCATTCAGAGAGACAGGAATCACGCTATTTAGATTACAGAATATGTGTAAATTGAAAAGAACGTTTTGTGTACATTTCGTAAATATTTGTAAATTTAGAAGTTTTCAAAAAATGCAGAAATATATTGATGTATGTTTATTTAGTAATTACTTTAACACCGTATATTTTGTTTAAGATTGTTTTTTCTTATTACACCACGAACATTGTGTACCATTGTATGCTTCATCTTTCCCAGTTATCGTTCAATTAGATGTATGTAGGCGAATCAGTTATGTCACACATGCCATCCTATCATTCTAATTAATTTCTAAATGTATGCTGCATGAGAAAAATGGAGAAAGCACAATTATTATTCACAAATTTTTGAATTATTTATACATTGTATTCTTTATAGTTATCTGATTCACTATTACCTTATATAAAAACCACATACGTTTCAAAATTTTGTCAATTACCGAAAAACAGTAAAATATTGAAAGAATGAAAAATCCTATATCTTTGCATAAATCATATTGAAAAATAAATTAAAACAAACTTACGAACATATGCTTGTAAATAGAAAAATTCTACAATAAAATAAGCATTTGAATCAAACTAAAATTATTCAGCATTTCGCATTTTTTTGCACAGAAATACCAGCAGAGAAGGCAACATAAACGCTATCTGTTTTCAAACATATATTTTAATTTTATGTAACTGTAGATAAGCTTAAAACAATCCAGCAGTTTTTTTGGAAAACAAAGGATTTGACTTTGTATCTACGTACAAATTTATTCGTTTTCCATTTTTTCGTACGAACAAAAGCAGAGAATAAAAGAAAAATAAACCTTTTAAAATATTGTGTCCGCGTTTGTATAAATATTAAACATACCAAAATTGCAAGAATTTTTGGAAAGATAAATATAAAATTCCAAAGAAAAAAAAGGTAAATATAAATTCCATACACACAGTGATTTTGAACATGAATTTAGATCTTATGAATAGAAAAATTATAATATAGAAAGAATATTTCAACTAAAATGTAGTTTAAAATTTTCTTCACACTCTTAAGAAATACATAGAGCATTTTATCACACATTATAAAAATTCACAAAAGTATGAAATATGTTATGACTTAGTTTTTGGAATTTTATTTTCAACAGAATCCAGCACATCTCTTCAACATATTACATTTCTTAAACTATTGATGATAGAAACACAGTTCCAATTAATAAACAAACAAGAACGAAAACGCATGCGTCCAGCATAGATTATAAAACACTTTCCAACACAGCCAGAAAACTGTAACGAACCTTCACCGTTAAATAAGGTTAAAGAAATATGCAAATAAACAGTTTTAAAAACATATACCACATAGAAAAATACAGTTTTCGAAATTACCTTTTAGTGAGGAAAAAGTAGTCAAATTATTTTGTGCAGCCCTGTATATGATCAATAGATGTGGATACATAGCATGATAAAATTTAGTTCTGTTAGAATATTCACATTTAGCAATTTTCGCCAATCGATGGAAATGCACTCGAAATCTTTTGTACAGCCCTGTATATTATCTGTAGACTTTTGTACACACCACATAATAAGCTAAAAGGCAACTTAAAACTTAATCGCAGCAACTAACAATCGTAAAGAACAATGTATCTTTTTCTTTGCGTAGCCCTGTATATGAATTTATTTATATTCTACAAACTTCTATTAGTGTACTAAATATTGTTCAGCAGGAAAATGCATAACACAATTAAAACTACCCTTGAGTACTTCACTCCCATAGTCTGTAATACTTACGGATTTTCTTGTGTAGCCCTGTATATGAATAACCGAGTTTATAAACACACACGTACTATGAAAAAACTTAGTTAAACTTAAAAACGAAAACCAAAGTTGAAAACGCACTTATCACACATAGACTGTGAATATCACACATGTACTGTAACCAGAATATTTTGTGTGTCCCTGTAAATAAACGCAATGCACACAAGAGAGTAATTTATAGTGAACCTCAGTAATGCATATAATTTTCATTATGTTTGAAATATTGTGAATTATTGTGCATCACTAAATTACACTGCAGACGATTTTTCCCCATATAACGATGTGTAAAAGAATTCTTTTGTTTGACCTCGTAAATGAATAATAAATGTTTTGCATACCATATTCTACAAAAAGCATGTTTTAATAAGCTTCATAATTACATATCAATTCCATCATGTTCAAATGGCGTAACATCATCAAAATGCACTTGAAACGATTATTTCCCCTTGACTGAATTGTAACGGAATACTTTTGACTGTCCCTGTAAAAAAACTATAAGTGCTACACACTTCAGTTGAAATATGGAACATGCTACAGTAAAAGACAATAACATACGAAAATTTCATGGCGAACTGAGTGTATTTACGCCAGTTAGAGCACGGACAGAGGGACATACCAATAGAAAAACCGAAGTCATGAACACTTTTCAACTGGGTTGGAAAGTTTTTAGTTCATTTTAGTTCATCGCCTTACATTCATTTTGTTGTAAATGGTGTTACATCATTAAAATGCATTTGAACGATTTTTTCCCATTGACCGTAACAGAATACTTTTGACTGTCACTGTAAACGAACTATAAATGCTACACAAATTTGCCGTAGCAATCGTGCTCTAGTAAACGTCAATAACATATAAAATTTACAGGGCAATCCGAGTATATTTACGAGAGTTAGAGCACGGCTCGACGCGACGGCTAGACATAAGCACTTTTGAAGTAATGTTGGAAAATATTAAAAAGGTATAGAAATCAATTATATAACTTTTACTATAGATATGATATTCGTTTCACAAGGGGCTGTATACATTTTAAAAAACGAAATTAATTGTTTTATATGGACCCTCTTTCTGTATAAAATATTTAGAAAAATGTTTTATTGCGTCTATGAAGGACGTTTAAAAATAATTCCATTTTTAGGTAGATTTCGTAAGAAGTACTACCTATTATATTCTTCCCTATGTTGGAATTTCTGGAACATTTTTGCAGATCTACGCCGATTATGACTACCAGAACCCAAAACCAGAGCCCCCCTTTTCAAAACTTTATCTATCTATATATCTATATCGCTTTTTTATGGGCACGATAACTTCAATAATTCTGCACAAATCTCTTCCAAACTGATGCATAAAATCAAGGGGCATGAAATCTCGGTCAAGTTCGTTAATGGGCAAAAGCGAAAAGGGGGGCTTTTTTTGAAAACAGAAAAAAACCCATAACTTCTTAATTATGATACGTATCAAATCCGTTTAAGGTTATTATTACTTCTAGCAAAAGGGCGGAATATGTGACAGATTGTTGATATCATTAAAAATGGTCTAAAGGTGGGGGGGGGGGGAGATAGGGGTTTTAGAAGAAAAAAATTCATAACTTTGTCAATTCACAAGATATCAAATCTGCTTAAATTTATATTATCTAGAACTTTTATGTTGACAAGTTTTTTATAGGACCAACCCTTACAGCAAAAGTAAATTAAAAACAAAAAAAAATCCCTGACGACTCCGCCTACAGACGCAGGTAGATTTCAAAGTGGGCGGTCCCAACTGCCGCATCATGGCAAAAAGGTCAATTCTTCTGCAATTCCCAATAAACGGGCGCCCCACGGACTGCGTTTTCGAAATCTACCTGTGCCTGTAGGCCGAGCCGTCAGGGATTTTTTTTCATCACCAAAACTTACCGAATTGTGTTAATTTGAATTTCATAAGTTTTCATTGATTTATGGCACTAAAAATGGAAAGACGCGTTTATAGTAACACTGAAAATTAAGATTATTGAATTTATCATATCTTTATTGAATTTATTATATCTATATTTAATTATACTGCAACAAACATGAAATTGTTTGTCTCACAAAAGAAAGCCAAAATTACCATTATGATAGTTGATAGACAAGTTAAACAAATAATTAGCAGTTCAGTTGAAAATATTGCATTAGTTAAATTTGATCAGAACATAAATGTGCTATAAAAAATAAAATCTTTTAAAAATTCCTAAGAATTTCTAAAAATTTCTTTAATAAATTCAAATTTTGTTCAAGGATTTAAATTTTTTCAAATTTATTCATACATGTGTATCTATTTCTGTATGTTTCTTATTCACGTACTCGTATTTGAAATGCATCATTGAACAAATAATTCAAAAATATCTTTTTTTCTCACGATCCGCCTTAGATATGTAAACACTTGAACAATCTTATATATATATATATTTACTACTTATTACATTATTCAATATAGTATTACTATTTTCACTATTTCAAAAGTTGGAGAAATGTTTTCTATTTAATGCCATTTGTTTTATATTTAATAACATGTTTTAGTACATAGCGTGTTTTCATAGAAACAAGAATGTTTTCTGTATTACACCTACGAAAAAAGAAAATATTTTCAACTGCATAAATTTTCTCAAACACAATTATTTTTTCTATATTCTAAAATAACATTCTTGTCAACAACATTTTTAAAACAAATTTTATTTCGTTATAATACATTTTCTAAAGAACAAACTGCAGTTAATAATAATCAAGCAGAGCGGTCGCTCTGCCAAGCCAAGCTTTAAAAAAAAACGCCACACAAACAACGCCAAGAACTGGACATGTGCTTACTTACAGAAAGCAACTTCGCAATGTTAAATCGACAAAACATGCCAGATTAAAATATCAGATATCAAATAAACCAAGCGTCGCAAAAAAAAAGAAAATTAGAAGAATCTAATGAAGAATTTCTTCAATTTAAGACCAAACTCATCTTCATAAGTGATTTATAAACAGAGATATAGATTTTTTTAAAAAACGTCGAGTTACTTAAAATGATCACTTTTTTCTTCGTCAAACTTTTTTTCTTCAAACAACCTACTGACCTTAATATTAGGCAGAATAAAACAAGGATTGCATTTTTGGACAAGTAATTACGTAATCTATGTGCTTTTATAAAATCCAGTGTAAAAAAAAATATTTTCTATCCTTAATTAGCAAAAAACTGTTAATTAACTTTTCGATTAAAAAATTATGCCAAAACAGAGATAAAACCCGCCAACGACCATGTACCATCTGTATTATAATAGCACAAATCAGTTACAGGTTATAACCACATCAAATTTCATGTGCAAGTCAGCGATTTTCGTATGAAGATATTTTTTTAAAAATAAAACTTCATAATTGTAAGAACACACATTTTATCAGACAATTAAATATGACTGCAAACTGTGGCAGATAACTGTTCCCAACATGAATAAGTATGAGAAATTGCCGGTCGGGGACGTGGATCTGGGTGGCTCAGTCGCAGAGAGTCAGCACGGTACGCATAAGGTTCGAGTCCTGGCCCAAGTTAATTTTTCACTCATATTTGTTTAATGTATTTAATTGTATGATAAATTGCGTGTTCTTATAATATTGTAAAATAAAGTAATCAGACGTAGTGTTTATGCTTTAAAAATATTTTAAATATATAATTTGCGTTTTTAGAAAGATCTTTAAAAATAAATTAGTTTTTGAGGGAAGATGTACCTTCTAAAATGTATACATTAAGAGTTATCGGCATTTAAAATTTCTTTCCAAACGTAAACAAAATTTTTGAAATGAATTAAATGTGATTCATTTATTTCTATTAAAAAAAAAAAAAACACGGTAAAGGACAGGCATTTTGTTTGCAGGAATACCTTTCACGTCATTTTCCTATAAATTAATGAAATCCAGTTGTTAAATTATTTTTATTTTAGAAGTGAAGTTTCCATTTAAATTTATTGTAACAGTACAATGTTTAATTGAATAAAATAATGTAAATCTAAGAAATTGCTAAGAAATTCCAAACATGCACAGGGAAACGCAAATAAATAAATAAATAAATAAACAAAAAATAAATAAATAGATAAATAAATAAATAAATAAAAATCAGCTTTCAGAAATTCTAAAAATTGTTCATATATCTTAATTACAAGCTAAAGGAGGGTTTATTTCTATATTATTCTATATATAATAGTAATTTCAGCAAATATATTAAATTCCAATGCGATCTGTTTTAAACTTTAAGATAGTTTATAACACATGATAAAAAATTTATAAAAAAAAATGGCGCCTCACATTTTGGGGAGGGGATGGGGAGGGGCGTGAACAAAATTAGGAAGTATAATAAGGCTATCTGTTTGAAACTTTACGATATTTTATAACACATAACATAAATTAAAAAAATAAAGCCGCGTCAAGAATTATAGGGAGGGGCGAAGCGCGTTTTGCCTACAGAAGGGGGGGGGACACTTTTCTAAATTTTAACGATATCCGTCATGTCACATATCGTTACAAAGGGCTGTGACCACTTATTCATGTTATGCACCACAGGTGTCACCCCCACATTTTGAGCCCCCACCCGACACTACTCATGTGATATATTATTCGAAAGGCCTGTTACCGCTTATTCATATTATGTATCTTCGGTGTCCATTCTCCCACTTTCATCCCCCCCCCCCCCAAAGGGTCACTTTTCTAAATTTTGTCGACACCTCTCATGTGATATATCGTTGGAAAGGTCTGTGAACGGTTAATCATATTATGCAGAGGGCGGGGGGGGGGGGTATTTTCTAAATTTTGCACATACCTCTCATGTGATACATCGTTGGAAAGGTCTTTGACCGCTTAATCCTATTATGCATCTCCGGTGTTCATACTCCCACTTTGCTCCCAAACACGATTAGCTTTCACCACCAGGGGCCGCTTTCCTATCTCTGTTTCTATGGGTCGGATCACGACAGGGTATGTCTCATTCGACTCGACATCGATAGAGCTTTCCGATTTTAGTTCGTTTTTTCACCACCAGGGGGCACTTTCCTATCTCTGGTTCTATGGGCTGGATCACGACGGGGTATAGCTCATTCGACTCGACATCGATTTCGCCTTAACGATTTCAGTGCACGAGGTTCATATAAAACAGATTGCTCTACCTGGTGAAACTTGAGCGTGCGCAGTACGACTGCTATACGGTGCCGAATGCAGCGGGGACCCGTGTCGGAGGTTCGTTTGGTTAGAGGTTTATACTATTCGATGTGCAAATTTAGGGATTATCCGGTGCCGAAAGCAGCGGGGAACCAGGTCGGAAGTTCGTTTGGTTCGAGGTTTATCTTATTCTAGGTTTTACAAGATTCGAGGCCCCGATGTAAATTAGGGGCCCGCTAGAGGGCGAAGCCAGCTAGTGCTAATAATAAAAGAGCGTGATATCACGTTTGATTTCAAATGCAGCGCTGACACGCTATGTACGTATTCCATTTTTATTCATTTCATGGATAAGTCACTGATATTTTTTAACGGAGGATAACAAGTATTATAACAAGCCTTATTTAGTATGTTGATTTTAAGAGTGTAATTAGTTCAATTGAAAAATCTACTCGTATTTCTAGTTAACCCTATAAACAATGACTGAAAGTAAAATGTAATTTTAAATTATTTCTCATATTTAGATTATTTAAATTATGTTTAATCTATTTAAAAAAAGAAATGGTATCTACAAAAACAACTTTTCAAAAGTAAATAAAAGCCAAGCGTAAAAAAAAAAAAGTTTGGCTAAAAAATGGTGTGATATCAAATTTCCAAGCTATTATATTACTTATTTAACTTTTTTCCATTAAATAAGTTATCATATATATAAGTCGAGTGCCTACGTATATGTTAATAGAAATCGTTTTCTCCTGTACTAAATACATCCTAACGAGTTTCTGAAAATTCAATTTTTTTCAAATTATGCATTCTGGGCTTGGTGGCCATCTTTCCATATTTCTAAGCACCCAAATTTTTAAAGTAAAAGCGTAATATGTTTGCAATGTAATATGTTTATAACAATTTCGAACTTCAGATTTTAACTACGGACAGATAAATTACATAAAACTGATATTTTGAGAAATTGATTTTTACTAGTTTGAAATTATTATTTACTCTAAAAAATAAATCATAAGTTGAATCTTTAAGATAAGTCATCATTATCTTAAGACACAATTTTCAGAGCATACCAAGTCTATAAATGAAACGCTTAAAATATTTGCTTAAATAACAATTTTGAACTTCGGATTTTAACTACGGATTTGGGTGCTTAGAATTTTATGAATAATGTGCAAAGATGGCCGCCAAGCCCATCATGCATAATTTGAAAAAAAATTGAATTTTCAGAAACTCGTTAGGATGTATTTAGTACAGTAGAAAACGATTTCTATTAACATATACGTAGGCACTCGACTTATATATATGATAACTTATTTAATGGAAAAAAGTTATATAATAGCTTGGAAATTTGATATCACACCATTTTTTAACCACAACTTTTTTTTTTTCTACGCTTGGCTTTTTTTACTTTTGAAAAGTTGTTTTTGTAGATAATAATAATACAAAGTACATAACAATATAAAGTCTCTTTACAATTTGAAGCTTTTATTGCAAACGTAAATGAACAGCTACATGTATGGAAAGTAGTACATACACCATCGCCTTGACGTGTTTCATGCAACCAATAGTGCACACATAGAGGTTTATTAATTGATGAAAAAAAAACTTCCATATATGGTGTATTCTCACTTAGCTTGGTCTATCCCCCTTTTTTTCTCCCTAAGATCAAGGAAGAGAGAAGAACGGAGATTAAAAGAAAGATAGTGTGAATTAGAACTCCGTGAATGCATGCAGGGGATTTATATAAGCATCCATTTTGATGCTTATATAAACTTTTGCATTTTGATACTTATCTTTGTGCATCATCAATGTGCTTTGATGCCATTTTAATGCTTATATATACCTCTTTTTTACTTTCGAAAAAATGCAGTAAATAAGTAAATATACAAATAACAGTGGCGCAGTGAGAATTCGGCTCTATAGGAGGGGGAAGGGGGCGGTGAGTTATTGTAATGAAAGCTTCATATAGGGATAATGGATGTAAGTGTCACACAACTTTGGTCCTGTATGTAACGTGATTCTCAAGATAGATCATACCAAGTGCATAAGTTCAGGATGAAAGAAAACGCTACACAGTTAATTTTCAATTCCGAACATGCCATAGTTAACCTCAATAACATATATCGAGAATGTGGCAATCCGAGCGTATTTATGGGAGACAGACAGACAATCTGAATTAATAAAAATCTTTGAGCTATGTTGTTAAAAAAATAATTTTTTATGGAAATTTACGAATCTCGAAAACGATAAATATGTAGACATTTTTTTAAGACGTGTAACAGAAATTTAGATGATCATAAACAAACACTTTTGGAAATAGAAATGACTTGAGAATGACTGTATTTTTTTCTTTCTCCTTTCTTTTGCAACATTGTTCTTAACCGTTCTATTTATCTGGATAATAAGAAATTATAAAATCTAGATAATTTAAAGAATAAATGTGCCAAGTATCATTTTTTATTTAGCTGTACAATTACAAAATTTATTTACAAAGGTATTCCAAAATGCAATGCAAGTTTTCTTAAAGTGTTGCTCTAAATTTTGATTCGTTCACAAATGTTTTTAAGGAAATACAACTCTAAAAATGATAAAAGAATGAAAAATCAATTACTACCAGCCATATATTACCATCGGCAAATAAAGTATTATCTTCCTTGATTAACTTAAAATAACAAGTAAAATCTAATTAAAAAATAAGAAAACATATTTTGCCCAAAAATATCAGTGAATATGCACAAATGAAAATGGAGATAACAGTTAATGCAATACAGTAAAAGTAAATACAACAAAACTTTGAACACCAAAGGATTTATTAAGTACTAGCATGCTACGCCCGCTGCGCTGGGCCATTTTTCTAAATGTACCTTAAATCGAACGAAATGGCTTTGTATTTTAAAGGAATGTGGATCTTTACCTACAGATGCTACCTCAGTAAATATTTTCAAACGAACCTTGAATCAAACGAAATGGCTTTGTATTTTAAAGGAATGTGGATCTTCAGGTACATATGCTACCTTAGTAAATATTTCCAAACGAACCTTGAATCAAACGAATTATATCAATGGATTTGAGCATATATTTTAAAGCAATAGGGACGTTCACCTGGATTTTCCTTCAATATTGCTGTAAACTATATGAACGACATTGCGTTATATTATACCATACATTGGACAAAATTTGGGCTAAAAGAAGCAACTCATTTAGTTGGTCATTTATAGTAGAGTTTGGTAGGGAAATGAGGCCATTATGAGATTATGACAACAGGAACTAACATGTTCTCAACATACTACTAAAAGTGAAAACATTGCAATAAATGCATAGATTGACCATTGAACTTAAATAATATTCGGGTGATTCATTTTCGTCTGTAAGTTCTTGAACTCCGTCCCTTTTTCTTGTCTCCATGTGAGATTCTGGTTACGTAAGTACAATTTCACTCTATGTTACGTTATATTTCGCAATATACGTCCTCTTCTGGCAAGTCTACTACGGTTTTTCATCTTTCGATTCAAGCAGAGTAAATACAGTGAAAATTATAATAAATTGTTTGCACATAAAGAACAGTGTTTAACTTTCATATTTAAAAAAATGGTGAAACATAAAAAGTGAATTTTTAAACCTGAATATATGAATAAAATTAAAATGAGACCTTTTTCATTTTATTTCCATTTTTTAGACCAGTTGCATTCGTGTAACCGTCAATCTGAAAAAAACCCCAATGATTAACTCTGGTCGAAGAATAAACCTCTAAGTTTGTATCCAATAAAATCGTCCTAATCTTCCATAATCTTGCCGATATCCAAGTTTAACGTCAAACATTAGAAGTGCTTGAAACGATATGGTTACTAATGTACCAGAGTTAGTTACAAAACGAAGTTATTTACGCGCCAAAGTATGTTCCATTAAATAATGTAAAATTACTGTTAATTCAATTATAGATCTTTCATTAACAAAATTCCATACCTTAAATAAAACTGACAATGATAAAGTTAGTTATGTACAATGTTTAGTAATATTATTTTTGGTGAATACTTAAACCGAAGTTTTTTTTTATTTTGCATTTCTCTAAAGAGCATAATAACACGCAGAAATATATTCATTTCTCACTATGTTTAGTTGCGGGCTGTGTGTAGGTCGAAAAGGCTTTATAATGATCGAAAAATTAACTAATGAGAATTTCAGGTACTCGTTTTTTCTTATCCAGCCTGAAATGATAAATCGACAAATATTATTTATTCCATTCGCCACCATTGACATTACAAAGTTTTTCCGTACATTGAAAGCGCCAAAACAGTGGCTGAGATGTTCTGCTCTCAGAGCTGGCATGTGGGAAGTGCTGGGTTCAAACCCCTGTCGCGCTCGTTGACCTAATCGTTCGGAGTTTTCCGAGGTTTTCTTCGAACCTTGTCATAAATACGGGTTAGGATCCCTTAGAAAGACCCCCACGGAGGGCACTCCCTCCAGGGTCTATAACCCTCGTGTAGATGATCGGCCGTCATAAAATCAACCAGCCGTACATTGGAAGCATTGCTTTTTTGGTAAAACTTTGCTTCATAAGGAAAAAAATCCATCAATTTAGCAATCGCTAATTTCAAAAGTCGTCTAATCTTCTCTAATCTGAATCGTCGTCCAGAATAACCTTTCAAACATAAACGAAACATCCAACAATGAACAATATAGTAAAAATGCCAACTGGCAGGTGACCGGAATACGGACAATTAGTCCAATGTCTTTTAAAAGCCTTCCTGAAAGAAGGGAAGATATGCAGAAAAAACTAAAAAGAAATGCCGAATCAAAAAGAGCATCGATAATTTATTTCAGCAAACAATTTTTATTGCAAAATGTAGCCTTTTGTGATAGTAATAACGCATAAATGCACACATCTCCTTAAGAATATTCTTTGGTTCCTAACTTTTGAATCCGTGAATATTTCTATAAGTGAAATTGGCGATATATTAAAAAAATAATAAAATAAAAATAAAAGAATAGACAATATTCGCTGGTCTGACTTCGAGGCTATAAAAATAATATGTTTGGTGAAAACAAACCGGCATGTTTCCGTAGTAAATTTTTAAATGTCTAAAATTTAATTATTTTACAATATGTGTTTGAGTGGCAGACATTCACTAAAATTTAAATATTTGATCCCATATTCATAACAATAACTGCTATTTATATAATTTGCATTTGAATATAAAATTTTAATCTCAAAAGTATCTTGTATATACGAAAAAACACTATTATTGCTAATACCGCTCAAGCTGATGTCACGTTATGCATTTTTGGCATAAAATCACGTTGCTTTTCGACAAAAGTAAAATCAAAACCGTAAATAAACAAATAACATGTAACTCATAAATGCAGTCATTTTTACAATTACGTTTGCTAGTTCCTCCTGTAAGACACATGATAGGGAGTTATATAAAAAAAATAACAGAATGAAAAAAAAAACAGAAAAAAAAATTACTCATATTTTATTAAATTAAATTATCAGATGCATCTTTGTTAACCTGACGCAAACAATAAATCGCCAAATGTTGACTTAATCGGAATTGCAATCTCATGCATTGCAAATATTTTTAAGCATTACAAACATTCCTTTGGGGTTTAAGTTAAATATTATGCCTCATTAAAACAGTTTTTTCTTTCTTTTTCTTTTTTTTTGCGGGGAGGGAGTGGGGGAATTTTAATAAAATTAATAACAGAATTTTTCTTTTATTTTTCTAATTGTTTGCATTATTTTCTGATATAGCCAATTCTTTCGCCAATGATAATGGTCGCCAAAAAAATGACCTTATGGTAACCTTATCGTCAAAATAACAGAACTTTCCATCATAATTCTATAACTAATATACGTAGAACTATGTGTTATATACTAAAACCTTCCCTGAAAAATTATCTATCCAACATCAAATTCCATTCGGCAGAACTCGAGTTCTAAAGGAACGGAACGAAATTTCCGTTTGTATTTTATATATATAGTAGATTAGTTTCGGTAGAATTCAGCATGCCGTCATTAGTTCAAAAATGACGGAATTTTGACCGTACATATACTTCGAGAAGCGGATTGGAAACGTGGGTTTATCCACCAAATTCCCTGCAATTCTATTAGTATTAAAATATCTTATAAGTCGCTTTTTTCAGGTCTCTCAATTTTTGCAGAAAACAAATGGAATATGTTGATTTTATATTTTTTTTGCCCCTTTAAATACTTTCCCCATGTTGATGTTTTGATTTTCATGTCCTTGAAGATGTGTTTAAAATGCAAAATTTGTTATTTGTATCCAACCACTGGCAGAAATCACACAATTCTTTTAAAATATAATTATAGAAATATGGCAAACATGAGTTGTTTTCTTGTAATTCTGAAAAAGGACTACAAAGAGAAACAGGGGATAGACAAAGATTTCCCACAGCTTCTTGATTTTATTGGCACTGATTGTGCCAAGGCTCAGAATATCTCTCTTTATATTCCATCAATAACAATTGAATTCCCTTTCAAATAATTTTTTAAGGATTGAAAAATGCCTTAAGAAACTTAGACTACAATCTCCTTTCTCAAATAGAATCTGGAATGTTTTATTTATATATTTTTATTTTTCCATTTGTGAATAAATAAAATTTTCACTTTGAGCCTGAACCCGAGTCCGAAAACTGGTATAACAAGTTGGAAATTGTACATCAAACGTGACAAATGAGGTGCGTTCGTACTATAGCTAGTTATATAAATATTCAGATCTTGATGATTTTCAATTCTGTGAAATGAATTATATCGTCTGCAGATTAATTTCTGTCATAAAATAAGCATCTCGGTCTCTTGACGATTAAACTTCAGAAGCTCCTATAACAAGAAAGCACCGATTTACAAAAAAATCAAATTTCTTAATAAATATTTTTATTAATATCTCCTAAAGTTTTGATTCAATTTTTATAAAATTTTAAATGTCTCGACAAAATTCCGCAAAGATAATATATCTTAAATATCAAACCATTCGGTTGGGTAGTTTTTGCGTTGTTATATGCGGACGGACGGACAGACAGACGGAAGGACCAAGCGACGACAATAGGTGCTACGTATTTATATAATTACGAACGCATCTAAAAATCGAGCTCAATCCTGTCTGGGGCTGAGTCCGTCATATCTCGAACACATACACACATATATTTGTTATTTGTGTGTGAACGGAGGAGGAAGATGTTCATTAAAATATAATTTAAAATTTCACATATACCCTTGATAGTTAAAAAAAAATAAAATAAAAAAAATATGGTTTTTGCTTTCAAACCTGATATCTACATTGTAAAGTAAAAACATGTCCGTCACTAACAATGGTGGCAAACCTGAATTATCGCTTTCGCTTTTATCGCACATATATTCGTTTCTAAACATCACAAAACATTTTTACACCATCGAAAAAAAAAAAAAAACCGTGAATATAGGAAAATTATAGAAATATTCTAAACATGATTATGACACAAGCTTTGATTATGACACAAGCTGCTTATTTCATTTAAACATGTAGTTTTTAATATGTTTGAAGTCTTTGTTATTTGAATAAATTATTGATATACCTTTCATATAAAAATGCTGTTTGATGTAGTTGATGGACGATCTATAAACATATATTAAATGTAAACAATTAATTAGATTTTTCAATTAGAAAATATTTTGACCCATGTTTTTTACAACGGACAACATGCCATATTCCGGGTATCTCGGGCTGGTTCCGTATAGTTGAAAATAATACTACTTTTAGAAAATGATTAAACTCTAATTTAACACATTATTTCTTTTTCAATAAAATTATGATTATTGCACTAGTTTTGTCGCTTCGCTTTGTTCTAATTTATATAGTAATATTGTTCAATTTAAATTTTTATACTTATTTCTTATATATTTTTAAATATTAAAATAATAAATTTCATTTATTATATTAAAGCATTTGTAAATATGATCAAAGTAAATGTAATTAAAGTAAATGCAATTTAAAAACTCCTTCCGTCTTGTACCGGGAAGAAAAGGTAGCTTCCATATTCCTTGCTTTTAAACATTCAGCTAATTTTACTCCATCACACGAAGCTAATATGCGTAGAACCTGGTTATAGAAGATTCAATCCCAATTTCGTTATTACAGAATTTGAATAAGAATATCACCAAATTAATCAGCTAATCCAAGTTGCCTCCATTTAGAGCGATTTATGTCAAATTTGGCGATATTTAGCGAAGTATCGCTAAGCTTGGCAAGAATTTGTTACTGGACGATATGAATATGTAATTTTAAACGTAAAAGAGAAATAACAATTAACGCAAATTTGCGAGAGAGAGAGAGAGAGAGAAACTGCGCTTACTAAATCTCATTAATTAAACCCGATTACTGAAAAATCAGCCACTATAGAATTTCAAACTGCTAAATCGCAACCATTTTTTAAGAAAGTGGCAAAACAAAAAATAGCTATCCGTAATGCTTATATCAAGGCCAAACACTAAAGGGTAAAAACATTTTAGATTTGTAATTTTTTTGTAATTTGAAATCTTGATGTCGCCGCCATTTTGAAACAATATAGCAAATGAAGCTGGATAACGAACCCGGTTGAGACCTTGGTACCTTCTGTATACATGCTTAGTCACATGCAAATAGGTTAGACGAGTACTGCTGTATGCAGTGCTTATTTTGCGGCGGAGCTGGTATTTTAAAACAAGACGGCAGATGAAACTGGTCAATGAACTCGGTCGAGGCCTTTGTAAGTCCTGTGCACATGATGAGTCACACCCAAATCGGTTAATTAATACGCGTGCAATTGCATGACCAAAATCAAATTGTTTCAAATGTTCTAAGCCACTTTAGAATTTCAAACTGGTATATCTCATTCATTTGTAAGGTAAATACAAAATAAAAAATGCTCCGGAATTCTCTTTGATTTTATTGGAATTTCTTTGCTTTTATTGGAATTTCTTTGATTTTATTGAATATTTAAATGTTGGTCGGAATTCACTGGAGCTTCACTGCGCTCCGGAGCCTACCGGAACAGCGCTGTGTGCTGTGTTTTGCTAGTTGATACAAAGAAATCCTTGGCGAGTAGGATTTTCTGAAAATTCCCCACTTCTGTTTTTAATGTATTTTCTCTGTTCATTTATTGGTTTTATTATGTAGATATTCAAAATATATAAAAAATTTCTTTTGCTGAAGACGAAATTGTTTTAAATCTTACAATTAATGTATGAAATATAAATATGCTGGGGAAGGGGACAGGGGGACACTACTGTTGTTATTACTCCAGAGTATCAGAGCTCATGTACTTTTTTTTGTTAGAAATTAAGCACTGATCGCATGACAAAAATTAGATTATTAAAAAAATGTCAGCCACCTTAGAATTTCAATCTGCTATATCTCAGCAATTTTTTAAGGCAAAGAAAAACAAAAAGTGCGTCGAAATCCTTTTATCAAGGTCAAACACTTAAAGGAACTAACATTTTCAATTTCTAACTTTGTTTGTACATCTTTTGAAGTTTAAAATATTAATGTTTTTCTAAGTGTGGCCTGCATTTTGAAACAAGACGGCAGATGAAACTGGCCGATGAATTCGGTTGAGGACATTGTAAGTCCTGTGCACATGATCAGTCACATCCAAATCGGGTAATTAATACGCGTGCTATTGCATGACAAAAAATCAAATTGTTCCACATGTAGACTTCTTAGATGTTAAACACTTCAGAATTTCAAACTGGTATATCTCAGTCATTTTTGAGGTAAATACGAAATAAAAAATATTCCGGAATTCTTTCGAAGGTCGAACATTTAAAGAGAACAATATTTTCACTTTTTTATTTTTTTGTACCTCTTTTTTAATTTTAATTTTTTTTAAATGCTCGCCATTTTGGAACAAGATGACGGATGAAGCTGGATAGCGCACTCAGTTGAGACCTTGGTATGTCCTGTACACATGCTAAGTTCATCCAAATCGGTCCATAAATATAAGAGTTACAGCATGACAAAAATCAGAATAGTTATAATATATAAATCAACATTTAAAAGGAGGGTCTAGGGGTCATGATCGATGAAAATATACTGAAATTTTTCGGAACTGCTTTCTTTCGGATGGCAGCAATAGGTAGATTTTTACTTTTTGTAATGAAAGCTACCTAATAGAGAAAATAAATGATAATCTTTCATGAAATCGATCTATCGCATCCGATAATGCTATGCGAACCTTTTATTGCAGTGGAGTTATAGGATTAAATGGTGTTGAATTTTTAAATATTATTATTATATAATTATTGTTTTCAGAAAATATAATTTGTATATATTATAATATATATAATAATTTAATACATAAGTTATTATAAATGTTATTATTATACTGTTATTAAATACGCTAGAATAAAATAAGTTTTTTTTTTTCAAAATCTCCACACATCTTTCTCAGCCAAAAAGAAATTTTCCAGAAAAAAAACTTTCTTTAACTATTGACTACAATTCCTTTTTTAAAATTTAGCGTGGAGTTAGAGTTATCGCTTTCAGAATAAACAAGTAGTAATATAATTTTTTTTTAAAGTGAATTCCTACTTTTTAATCATAAATATATAAAATAAACCCGTGCAGCATTAATGTCCCACGTTATCTTTATTGAACATTATTTTATAATCATCGTTGCGGTATTTTATTTCTGTGACATCACTAATTTGAGATAAATCTTTCATTTCATTTATGAAAACAATAGGAGAAATTTTTTTCTCCCATATAAAAATTAAAATTAATTAATTAAATTTAATTAATGAATTAATATTTGAAAAAACTGTATTAACATCAATTGTCATCCAGTACAAGTTTAAAAAAATTTATTTGAACTTGAATGGATGAATAGAAAATATTTTATTAACGATTGAAAATTCCAACAAGATATATATAGAGAGAGTGTGAGCTAATAGTAGGAATTAAAAAAAAAGAAGCCTAGCATGATAGCATTCCATGTTGGGTGCTCATTGCCAAAACTGAACCAATATATATATTTATAGAAATAAACTCAAATATAAAATTTGGTACAGTTATGATGAGATACATTCGAAATACAGTTTTAATGTCCATCGCAAAACAGTAGCATCCTGTATTGAGTAATCAAAAGTAAAATTGTATCAGCATAGGTTTTTATAATAAATATCTTGCTTATTGAGTTTAAGGAATCCCCCCCCCCCCCCTATCACACACATTTTATAGCTATCACACACATCGTGAAAATCCTGTTATAGCAGGGATGGCATTAGTTCTTGTATTACAGCACCCAAAAGTTTGTGTAACAATAGTTATTAATGATGTGTAAACTATAATGTATAATGATAATTTGCCTGATAGATAGGCTGAAATCTGTCCAAAAATAAACAAATCGTATTCAAGATATACCAAAATGTGTAAATTCACAAAAAATGGGAGTAAAAAATGTTCAAGAATCCAATCATACGAATATAAAAGAAAGCAAAAAGTGAAAAGTTAATCTGTCACAGAACATTTTTGAAGTAACTCACTGAGAAAAATGACACTTTCAAATATGAGTAATTCGATGTTTTCATTTTGTTATGAAACGTTTTGTTTCAAATATGACAACCCTATGCTTTCATTTCTGAAATACCATAAATACTCAGAATATTGAAACATGGACATATTCAAAACTGCGCACATAAAGGTCAGTTCATACTCATTTTTTAAACATGGACATACTCAAAAATGATTAGAATCAGTTCAAACTCATTTTTGAAACATGGAAATACTCAAAAATGAGCACATAGAGGTCAGTTCATACTCATTTTTGAAACATAACATACTCAAATATGAGCACATGCTGTTTTAGTTTTGATTGATTGCATGATTTCAGAAATGAGTATATACATGTTTCAAACTTAAGTAATTTTGATTCGGAGCCATTTTGACTATGCGACATATTCAGATTTGGGTATTTTTTGCTCAGTTTTGAAAATGTCGTTTTTAGAGTGTAGTTTAGAAACGTTTATGAGTCAGTGATGAAAATATTGCAATGGATTTTGTATGAAAGATACGATTTTTCCATGAACAAATAGTAAATAAAGAAAAAGAAAGGAAAACGTAACAAACGTAGATATTTTTCGATTTTCTTTGTGCTTTTATATCATTTTCCTTTTTGTACATCAATCCAACTTTAAATTTAGAATTTTAAGTAGAAATGTCGTTTCATAATCGATACCTTTACAGAAATCACATGGATTTCAAATTATCTTAAATTCTTATATATAGTTTTACTAGAATTGAAATATACTTCTAAATTTTTAATTCAAAAGAAATTTTTAAATTTCGCAATGCTAGCAGTTTTTACTCGTTTCTTTTCTTCAAATCTGCAAATTCATCAGTTTGGAAATATTTTTGACTGATATATTCAAATTTTCAACTAGTATCAAAATAAATTTATTTTTTGCATTATTTCAGTTGAGTACAAAGTTCTCCTTCAGATACATTTACCTTTCTATGAATCGCTTAATTAATACATTTATTATAAGTGGTTTGCTTATATTATGATATGCAAATAACTAATCAGATTACTCTCCTCCAAAACACAATCGTGATATCTCAGAGATTGTTACGTCTTTGGAAGGTTTCTTAGCAAACGTTTTGTAGTAAGATTATATAATTTAAATACAATAAACTAGAATAAATTAAATAGAAAATCCACCGTTTCATGGAATTCTATTCAAACATTCCTTTATTGGAACCGTTCAAAAGAATTCGGAATTAAACTCGCATACGTTCGAACTGCTAAGATTTATCGAATACGCTGGAGCGTTTCAGATGTTAATTAAATTCATCATAAAGTACTCTTACAAAATAAGCGTAAGCGAGGTACAGTAGCCAAGGAAAAAAAAAGAGATAGAGAGAGAAAAGGGGGGGGGGAGAAAGAGCAGCTCCATATTAGTCCTGTCACAGATAATCTTATAAAAATGACTGATACCAATCGATTAGTAAAAATGCCTGCTAATTAATGCTATACTTAAATTTTGTTTAGGGAGTCGTCTCCATATAGAAATTGCACCAAACTTGAATCTTTACAATACTAATAAGTAATTTTGACATAATATTTGAATTATCCGGTACACGTTACCTAAGAATTCCAATTGGCAAGTGATTAGGTTAGATAATTTAGACATTATGGAGGTTTAAAGTTTGGAATTCTTAATGTTAAATTCATTTTTAGTCTTTGCAAAGCAGATTGTAATGAAGTTATTTTTTTAAGTATAACTCAAAAATTACTTAGCAGAATAAGCAAAGTGTAAGGACACTGCAAAAAAAAAAGTGTTGATTTTGCAGTATAATACTGGCAGCTGGGATGCCAGTATTATACGCGCTCTTTGATTGACGCTTCTAGAAATACATTCCTGTTCAAAAATTTAGAGATTATATTTAATACTTTTTCTGAAAAATAACTTCGAAATTATGTATATTTTGAAATTATTTTTCGACCCACCCCCCTTGTCATTAAATTGCCAAAAAAATGTCTTTTTCATACTTTTGTATACCGTTCTTTACACATTTGTTCCGATATTTATGATGTTAGTTTAGACTGTGGCACAGCCAGAATTTGGCTATAGGAGGGGTGACCTTGTTATAAATGTTATTATATATTATAAATGTATATATGTTGGTAGTTAGTCCAGTAATCTCTGATTAGTTGAATCACTAGTTTATCGAATAAGTTTTTTTTTAGTGAATGAAATCATAGTCATTTTCCGGATATTAGAATCAAAAATCATGATGGACAGGATTTATTTAAACAGCCTTTGCCGTATTAGAGTTGCAAAACGTAAAATTCACTAATGAAATAACGTAAAACTATATTTATATAAAGTGTTTCAAAAATCATAAGGTGAACTTTAAGAGCACACTACAGCAATAATTGTTTTTTACTGGAAACCAGCGACGCAATCCATTTGTTTAGTCAGAAATACAGATGATTTCACTCATACCCAAACCCAAATTGTTTCTAACTTTAACAATAATGAAGGTATTTACACGCAATTTTCAATAGATTGCTTTGCGTCAAATAACGGAAGTTATGATATAGTCCAAACATTGAATTTCAAAATGTAGTTGGCATTACATAAGGTGTCATGAGCTGAATTACTGTGGTCTTCCTGCTTTTTTTGTTTTATATTATTTAGCATGAAACAAGGTAAATCTGTTGAAAATTATGTTAAAATATCTTCCTTAATGTTAAACTTCTGAGAAAATATCCAATTTCGGCCTGAAGTTTATACCCTTTTTGGAAGAATAAATGGATTGCAACTTGATTTCTCATAGAAACATAGTTAATTGTAGTGAGCTATATCCCTTCTTAAAGTTTCTTTTTCTTTTATGAATTATACCTATCTTTAGTTCACCCTGTAAATACCGCGTTTTTTTAAATATATATTTTTAAGAGAATATACGTATGCTTTCTTGTTTTTATTGTTTGATTTTACCTAATATTTAGATATATTTTTTTGTTAGCGATACTTTCTTTTCCTAGAAGATTTATTATATTTGTAATACCGAATGAAAGAAATACTGCATTAAAAAAGTATAAAAGTATGTTTCATCAGGAAGAATTTCTTATAAAAATTTTGTGATTAAATCTTTACAAATTTTCCTTCAATATTTAAATTTTTTCATTCTTAAAATTGTAATGAAAATAGTTGACATAACCACATGGAACTTGTTTAATGATTTCAATATTTTTAAGCATATTTTATTTTAATACTTATTAACGCTCGCTTGTAATAATGCATAACTTGTAATAATGCGCCCTCTTTTTTTTTGCACGGACTGTACATTACATACACGCACACACATAGTAGCGTAATTATGCTCATGGTGTCCCATGGCAAACGCATTTTCGTATGTAAAAATACAGTGAAATTTAAAAAGAATAAAACATTCAAAATCACGAAATGCATATAATAAAAAATGCCTTTATGGAATGTAATTGAAATATGACCAGATAAAATTCACAAAATTTAAATAGGAATGTTTATGTAAACGCGAGCGAATCTTGGAAGATTTCGCATTTTCACGAAAATAATACAAACTAGTCGTTGGGGGCCACCGTAATACTTACCCATCATGAATATGCATAATGTAAAATATTAAAATAAAAATGTGTAAACTACTTATAAAAAGCATTGCAATTCAAATAAAATCGTGGCTTGATGACGTCACAAACTTTAAAGGCTCGATTACTGAATTGCTTGAAAGAAACATCCTTATAACTCCAAAAATAATAATCCTATTAACTATCGGTTTATTGCATCTGATTAAGCGTCAAATTTGCAATTAAAATATATCTTTCAAGTGAAATTTGGATGAAATACAGGGTCATGAAAAATCGAAGAGTGTGGAAAATAGGATTCCAAATATCTCGGCAACTAATTATCCGATCGACTTCATGCTTTATGCAAAATTTATGTTTTTTTATTGTCTTTTATATTCAGTTCTTAAAATAAACAATTTCGAAAATTTTTATATACCTTTCATCAGAACGAATATTTCGAGAGTCCGAAAAAAAATTGTTCCGGTTAATCGAGGTTATTGAAATGAAATAGGCTTCTTCCCATTATTACATACTAAGTACATACCAAATTGCAAGTCTCTATCTCAATTTTTTCGGGAGATAGAGCGTTTACAGACACACAGACACACACACAGACACACAGACGGACGGCAAAAAAAAATTCTAAAAATATGTTTTTCGGAATCTCCAGTGTCTGAAACGTGTAAATCCGTCAAAAAAAATTTTCGATTTTCAAAACGATTACAAGACTTACCCTATACTACGTATGATGGGTAAGTAAAAGGCACTTCAATCAAATTTATATTTTACTACACAAAATGTTAATAAAACACAATTTAAATAAATGTATTTTCACTAACACTCGATGAATTTTGAAATGTTTTCTAAGTAATCCTTTTATTAAAAACGAATTATAAATTTAGTTTCAACTAAAAAATTAGAAATTATTTCAACAATACAAAAAAGACGCTTTTGTTCTAACGTTAAAACCCTTGAACAGTAATAATTTCAATATTTATTTTCTGCGTATTCTTTTTAAATATAATTTTCAAATATTCCACTTGAATTAGTATAACATGAAGATGTATTTTATTTAGCTTTTAAAATATTTAGAAAACTGATATGTTCTGTTGAATGACGTGGGTGCTCGCAAATGAAAAAAAATATAACATGCTATTATTTAGCGTTATTGATGTATGCTTATATGTAAAGTTTACTTATGAAAATAGATTTGGAGTTTTTGAAATCTTAATTCTGACATTTATTTGATGTACTTTATAAGTAATTAATTTCCATCTTATACTCATTAATGAAAGTTCTTCCCCTATTATTTACATTATTAAAAATAAATTAGTTGTTCTATAAGGTAAAGCCAGGAGAGATGACACGGTCGGAGAGATTGCGCACAAAGAGGTTCGGGGGGAAGGAGTAAAGTCAGCACGCAGTGACTCCAGGTAGTTGTACCACAGCAGTAGAGAAGTATCTACTTGAATGTGCACGACGATTGTTTCGAGCGTCTAGGATAAAACATTATATTTTGTTTTGTTTTCCGAAAGTAAGTGCTTGAATTTTCAAAACTATTCGTCAGAATTTCTATACAGTATCAGTATTAAAAATATTTTAAACTTAAACGATTTCCCATAAGCTACTAACATAGACTAACGGTGCGAACACCACTGGTTCGTTTTAGAAGCGGCCATATTTAAATAAAAGGCTGAATAATCTCCCCTACCGAAATTGGAGAGTTTGCGCATTTGCTACTTAGGAGAGATGGCGCAATGTTTCCCATTAGTTTTCATGCTAGGAGAGATTACTCAGCTTAATGGTAAATTTGCATATATTATAAATTACATGTAAAACATGTGAATGAATCAATTTTGAAATATTTTTTGAAAAACACATAATTACCGAAACTAAATTTGGCAATAAATTCGTTTGTTAAAAAAATACTGGGCAATGAAGATGGATGAACTGAATGTCTGGAATTGTACCATTAGGTTGAAATATTCACTCTTAATACAATAATATTTATTCACAAAAGCTTTACAACAATGCTATTTAAGTGTAATTGTTATTGTTAACGACTAAATTGTAGTTATTATAAGTAACAATCTCTCCTACCCATGTGCGCAATCACACCAACCCTGTAAGGAGAGATTGCGCAAAATAACTTTCTTGGTTTTATTACCACTGTTCTATTAAATTACAGCATAACAACAAAATAACAATGGAAATGCATAAAAAACAAATAAAGTCAAAATTAATCATGCATAGTTTAGCAAAAAATTAATATTTATAAGTATTTTTATTATTCTGCTGAATTGTGCGCAGACTATCCTAGCTTTACCTTAGAATAAAATTAATTAACACTCGGCTGCTTTATAGAAACAATGGAGTTTATAGAAAAAAGGAAGAATTTTTATTCTGTATTGAGATTTCTAATTACATCAATACGATCTTCAGCACTGGTTACCATAGGAAATTTTTAAAAAGATCGGTTTAGAAAATTCCAGTTTTCGCTGATTAAAACAAGTACTGATTAGACCAAGAAAAGAAAAAAAATGAGGAAAATTCAAAAGTTAATCAAATGATTAATTGTGTCCTGCCTGCGATATTAGAATTATGGAACTTACTTTTTCATTGGCATTTAAATCCAAGTATTACGGTAAAGCTTTTCCCAGTCTTGTCTCCTAAGTAAAATTTTATAGTTTTTCATTTTTCCAAAGAGGTTCCTTTTACAACTAAGAATTATGCTGTAAGTCATGCATACCTTTCCTAAATAAGCAGCATTCAAAATCCTAATTTTTAGGAATAAAGTTTTCACTCTTATGAAAAACACGCAAATTCGAAGTGAAAGTTCAGTTTTAATGAAGAATTAAAATAGAAATAACATAAAGTTATTTCCTAATGGTGATACATTTCAATAGTGATCTCAGTGAGGTACATGTACGTAATATATAATATTATCGTCGTTGGCTCAGTCAAAACATTACGCATACACTGCAAAAAATAATTGTTGATTTTACAGTATAAAACTGGCACCCAGCTGCCAGTATTATACCGTAAAATTAACAGTATTAAACAGTAAAATAAGCAGTAATACGCTGCCGTGCAAGCAGTAATACGCTACCGCGCATGCGCGGTAGCGTATTACTGCTTGCACGGCAGCGTATTACTGCTTATTTTACTGTTTAATACTGTTAATTTTACGGTATAATACTGGCAGCTGGGTGCCAGTTTTATACTGTAAAATCAACAATTATTTTTTGCAGTGTATCTCCTCTGCACTGTGAGAATGCGCTTGCTAAACTAGCGTAGTTGTCACGTGGTATTTAACGAGTATATTAAAGTATGGAATGTCCTAATGTTGTCGTACCATCATCCCTGTATACCCACAAATTTATAGTTTGGTCTGTCATTTCCTCCAAATGACTCATTGGGCCATTTTTCTGACGCCAAACGATTACTTCAGCACTCTACCTGGATATTCTGCATGAATTTGTGGCAGTAGAAATACTTTGGAGGACCATGGAAACATCTCGCAGCTCGACGGTGTCCGTCTACATTGAACGGCTGAAGTCTTTAATTTTCTCAACGAACATTTCGATGATCGTGTCATTGCCCCTGGATTACTCCAAGCATGCAGAAGTGGCATGCATTGGCTCTCTATTCGCCAGATTTGACTCCCTGTGACTATTTTCTGTGGGAGTGGGTGGGGGGGGGGGGTGTGCAACTGAAAGACAATGTGTACCACCAAAATCCTCAAGCGACTGCCAAAATGTAACAGTACATCTCTGCTAAGTGAGAGACCATTCTGTTTGTAACGTTAGCACAGATTTTCGCTAATTTTGTTCTCAGACTGCGCCATGTGTTTTCTGCAGATGGAGGATATAGAGAAAATGTCGTTATTTAGTCTTCTTTATAACATATTCATACAGTTTTGTTTTAGTTTTCAGACTTATCAACGCCATCTGTTGACAAACTTCGTAACTAAATTTGAAATTCAGTGTGACTAAATATTTACTGGTTTTCAAAATAGAACGCAGCAAACGGTGCATTTCTATCGTTTTCCGTTTTCCATTATTGCATTTTATAAATGCAACCGTCATTTTAGGAACACCCTGTATATTCTGCACTCAAAAGAAAGAACTGAAGTACTACTTCTTAATGCACTACTTCTCACTTGGTAATGAATAAATATGGTGATCGTAAAGGAAATTTATGAAAAACGCGAGAAAATGTCCGTATGGTCAACAGTTTTAAAGCCAAACATTAAAAATTAGTTTACCCCAAATCCAAATATTCATTAGTGCATTCTTGTACAGCACAAAGCATAAACAAACAAACAAAAACCCTCAGAAAAAAGTAAATTTTATTTATATTTGTACAAAAATGGAAAAACAGGCTGTTAAAAGAAAAACATGCGAAATGAATAGTTAAAGACTTGGAACAAACGGAAACGAATCTAGAATAAAGAAGTAGAAAGGAAGCTATAATCCTCCTTTTGTCATTATTTTATTTGCGGTCTGTAGCTAGGGAATGTAGTATATGTTCCCTAATGTTTAACTCTCAGGCGAAAAAAAACTTTTAATGTCTCCTCTAATGTTTGAAGTGAAACAAAAGACATTATCACTTTCCTCAGCCTTGAAAAAAATATATAATTTGTGCAGTTATTTTAGCGTTTTAAAAAAAGTTACTTTATATGTAATTTCTTATATTTATTATGTGTCCCTTTATATCTTATAATAAAAATAATCAGAATTCACCAATCAATCTCAATACAGATGTTACCCATATTATTTTTTTCAGCCTTGTATATATATTTATTTATGGTATACTTACCGCGCATAGTAAAGTAAAGTTTAGGTGAAATAAAACTTTCGTAACTCAGTTCAAAACGTATTTTCAGTAATTACCATCTATAGGAGTTAACAAAAGTGAATTATTTTGAACAGCTTTATATTTATGATATATACATTTTATACACGCCACATAATATACTAAAATTTAGTTATTCTTGTAAACGTATAACACATACAACTAAAAAAAAACACTTCCTGCAATGCATTAGACGAATTAAACCCAGTATCGGTGAATATACATCTAATTAAATTTTTCAGTTGAGCTAAAATTACCGATGAGTATTGTGCGGAGATACCAAGGGTTCCAGGTTCGATCCTCAGTCTGGACATTTTTTCGCTCTGTTGGTTATACGCTGTGTAGTAAGGGATAATTAACATCCTTTGTTATATTCAGAGTCTTATTTCTATTAACAAATTGATTTCTCTTAGGAAAAAGATACACATGAAGTTATTCGAGCATATCTAGAAGGAACCTAAAAGGTTTGTGGCCCCACCAGTGGCTGAGAGGTTCTGCTCTCGAAGCTGGTAGACGGGAGGTGCTGGGTTCAAACCCCTGTCGCGCTCGTCGACCTAACTGTTCGGAGTTTACCGTGGTTTTCTTCGAACCTTGCGTAAATACGGGTTAGAATCCCTTAAAAAGACCCCCACGGAGGGCACTACCCCCTACGGCCTATATCTCTCGTGTTGATAATTGGCCGTCATAAATCAACCCAACCCTAAAAGGTTTGTGAAACATCTGAAATAGTTACTTTCAACGATTGAAATTGATCGATCCAGAAATGGGGATCACAGGAAGAAATGGGTTAAGAAGCCTAGTACATACCTTTAAAATATCAAACACTAGTAAAAAAAAAAAGACACTCGCTTTAAACGCGTGGTTGTTTAAATATGCCAAGTAGTATTTCTGTACCTACTAGCATAAAAAAAACAACACTGCTACGGATAATTTAAATATTAAACTTCATTCTATTATCACATAAGATTATTCATTTTTACAGTATAAGCATACGTTGATTTACCATCAGCATAAAAATCAAATTATAAAGTACATCCTTACCTACTTGGCAATCCTGTTTCTTTAATACTATTTTAATTAATTATAGCAGTTATTGCTATTTACGGTTTGTTCCACTGCTCAGAAAAGTTGTATCTAACAATGGCATAAAAAAAATTGGTTTTCTTCTCTTATTAATTTGAAAAAAGAAAGAAAGAAACATTTGTGCGCATTTATGTTTTAGAAGTTATCTCTAGGCAAAATTTAAAGTTTCTAGGCTGACAATTTCAGAGACATAATGGTGAAAATATGTCTGTATAACGTTTTCTTTCCATTTCATTCAGTTAAAATTCAAATTTTTTAAAGACTGTTTTTTGGGAGAACGACATCCTAATAGTAACCTCCATATCTAGTTTAAAGTTTCTAGCCCCGATAGTTTAAAAGTAAATCATGGTTATAGAACGTTTTCCAATCATTTCATCCACTTAAATCTCAAATATTTTAAAAATCGTTACCAATAATTTTCCTCTTAAAAGTATTCGCCATGTCAAATTTCATGTTTTTATCCTTAACGGTTTCAACGAAATCGGAATTTTGGAATTATTTTTTCTGTTGCATCAACTTTAAGGCTGTTGAACAGAGATAAAATATAGCATATTGTTAAGCAGAGACTGGCATGATTGGTATCCTGAGAGAATAATTGAAATCAATTCACTAGATCCAAAGTAATCGTGAATTTAGATAGTGTTTCTCTCTTTTCACAATTTAAATTTCGAAATCTTATAAACTGAACATGCATGTATTTCTTAACCATGCCAAATTATTTCACATCCCCAGCACTAATAATTTCGAAGAAATCATAATTTAGAACGTTTTTAGAACGTTTTCGGTTCATTTTAAAATTTAAAATTTTGAATTTTTTATAATCGCTGTTCCCAAGCATTTACATCTTAAATCTATAACCACGATGTGAAATTTCATGTTTTTAGTCTCAACGTATTCAAAGAAATTTTAATTTTAGAACGTTGGTCACTTTTACATCCATTTGAGGGTAATCGTACAGAGATAAAATGTTGTCCATTTTTAAAAAGACTGTTAACCTTATTATCCTGAAAGAATTTTTGAGATTAGGTCGGTAAATTCAAAGTAATCGTTATTATAGAAAGTTTTACGCTCATTTCACCTTTTTTCCCTTATTCTACGCTATTATTATTATGTTTTAGAAATTATTTGGCGTGAGTCTTTAAGAGTCTTAAAAGTAAGCGTGATGACAATTAAGGCAAAAATCGTAATTTACAATAGTCTATGTTCATTTTATAATTTTAAATTTCCATATTTTACAGACCGTTCTTAGCGAACAAGTCACGACCATGTCAAAATGAAAATTTCTAGCCCTAACAGTATATAAAAAAATCGCAGCTTAAGGAAGTTTTTTATTTTTTCACACCCTTAAGGGTAGTAGTGCCGATATAAGGTATAGCCTATGTTGGAGCAGAGACTGTCTCCATTAATTTCTAAATCGATTCCGTACTGTCAGAGATCCCTCATACAAACAAATAAATGAATAAACCAACGTTTCTTCGTTACAATATTAGTACAGATTAATGAAATATTTAAAGTTATTTTCTTAAAAATTATTAAGTCCAATTTGTTTATTCGGCACAAAACTTTAAAGAAAGCAATGGTTTATTAGGTACAAAACTTTAAAGGAAATCACAACCTTACTTTTCTTTTAATTTTTAATTTTTAATAAAATAAGTGTATTTCACTTTTATAATTTTTAACTATATTATATATATATATATATTTCATTGCATGTAGGGTACACTCTCATATCTCAGCCAAATAAGCTGTTTTTTTCAAATGCTTGCAATTTAAGTAAAGCTTGCATTTCTTTTCATTAAAGTAAGTAAATAAATGTATCATAAAAGTAGAAAATTATAAAACTTTTTAAAAGCATTACGTGCAAACCGCACTATTTGACCAAAAGATTTTTCCCATTTTAGCCGTTTTATCGAATATCTAGAGAAATATTTGACTAGTTGTTCTTGAACTTCGGGGATGTAAAGAACGTGCTTGTCCTCATATGTTTTAATGAAGATTTAGTCACGATGACAAAATTTGTTTCATTCCCAAAACAAATTGAATAAAAAAAATAATATTATATCACCCTGTATGGAACTAAAAGTTTGAAATAATCTTCTGCTGTAAACAAATGATTTATAGGCTGTGGATAACGTTTGTATGCATTTGTGTAAAAGTATATAGGCATGAATATATAAACGCTTGTTTAAAAATTCAAACAAATTTCGTATGCTTATTTGTTTATAACGTGCAAAATTTTATACCACATTAATCGCCGCTTTTAGACATTTGAGAAAATACTGTAGGAACATTATACTGCAATTAGAAAATGAATATATCGAATATTTAATAAAATATGACCATATTACTTTTAAATGCTAAAGGTGTAAAATTAACAACATAATATGAATTAAAATAACTTTTATTAGTTGTTTTACATGTTTCGAATCTTTCCGAGTCATTTTCAAAAACAAAATGAGAATATTCTAAAGCTGCACGGGCTTTGAGATTATTATTTTCATGTACTTTTTTAAAAATATGACCATTTATGTGAAATAATTTATAACAGCATATATGCATTTTTTTTCATCTATAGTTTAGTCTTTAAATATATGAGACAACTTGTATAAAACATCTGGTCAAAGTTCATGAAAATTCAGAATAATATCGGAGATGTAGTTAGATGCATTTCAGTTATTATTATTAAGTAATTTGATAAGTGATAAAAGGATATTGCTTCTGTGTTGCATTGTATGTACTGTGAAAAGTGTAATTCATGAAATCCAATTTAATACAATGTATATGTGATGTATTTTTCTTTATTATATATGTGCATGTGCATTTAGATAATTAATAAGTTTTGTGTAATTCTGCGGAATTATCATGTGACAGTTTGTAGAAAATCTCTTATTGTCCAGGTATTAGTTATAATTAGCAATAAATTAATGCGTATGCTTACAGGAAAATTTTCTTCAGCCAGTCAACAACACAGAATACTTGTTCAATAAAACACAAATCTTTATTCTGCCAGGTTTTCTTAAATTTTTATTAAATTAGCAATAATATGGAGAAAATGTTCGAAATTAATGCTTCTTTTTTTACAGATATTTCCAGTGAAAAACTTCAAAAACGAATGTGTGAACCGATACATTTTGAAAATAGTCTCACCATTAATTTTATTACATTCTTTCTCAATTTATTAATACAATAGCAATAACATCAAATGAACTAATTTGAATACATTTTAGAATATTTTCACTAATTTTATTCCGAAATGTTTATTTACGTTAAATATTCTTTCAGCAAAGAATTTAGACAACAAAAAACAAATTTAACTGCGAGCTTTCGTAATTAGATTAAATTAAGAAGAAAGAGAAAATCACCTCATTAATGCAGCTTTCATAAACTGCCATTATTAAAACAAGTCTAACATGTTTCTTCAAAATAGAAAAAGTAAAACTCTTATTTTTTTTCCTTGCACTGCATATTTTAAAAAATATAATAAAATGTCTAAAGAGACTTTTAAAGAGAATTTAATTGAAAATGCTATTTTGCAACTAGAGAAAAAATAATTACATGAGAAATACCATGAATGAAGAATGTGATGTTATTTAAATATTTTCAGTCCATATAGAATTTTTTTTTAAATGCGGGAAAAAAAAAGAATATTTTCCAAATAAACAAGTAGATGAAATACTTAGAAATAAAGAAAATGAACAGTGAAACAAGGTTTGTTATACCTAAAAAATTCAATGATCTTGTACAAAAAAAGTTATAAAGAGCACACAATTAAGTTTTTTGGCGGATGCCTGCTATTTTCTTAAATTACATTATTAAGTGTATAAAAATGGTAGCAAAATATATAGTACATCAAAAACTTAATCTTTAAAAGAACGCAATCTTTAAAAGAACAAATGCAACGTAAGAATAACACTTCAACGTATATTCTAACTAAACTTTGACTGAATTTCTAATTTTAACTTTATTTTAATAAGAGGGAATCATTATATATAATATTGATATGGATATCATTGAAATTTATGCTGCCGAAGGTTACACTTCTGACCATACCTCCCCCCCCCCTCCATAACTATCCTTTTTCAAACTAACTCTAATTTGTGTGTCCCTCACAATTTTTCTGATTATCATTTGGAAATTAGAAAAGACCATGATAAAATTAGCTTAACTAAAATGATGCCAAGTAAGATAGAAAAAAAAATCATTCAAATCTTAAATAAATTTTCGCATTTTACAGACATTTCATCACAGAAGTTTATTAATTGAAAGAGATGGGTAATATATAACTTTTTGCACATCTGCAGATAATACTGAGGAGGCTTAGTATCTCTCATTTTGACATAAAAATGACATTAAAGTCGAATTTAAAATTTTTATCCTAAAATAAACCTTAATATCTCTAGAACATCATGCCTGAATTTCTTGACGAACTAATAAATACTACATGATGTACATTTATTTTACGCATCTATTTTGTAAATGAAATGTTTAAACTCATTTTCCTCAGCTCATATTTTTTCCTATTCTCTATGTAATCAAAATTTTCAGGATTCCGCAAAAATTGAGTAAATTGTCTGAAATTTTTTAAGGTATTTTTTGATTCTGTAAGAGATAACTAAATACAGATTTTTTGATATCTTTGAAATTTTCGTTTTTAAAACTTCTGAACTTAAATTAATGCGATTCTCATAGGTTTATTTCGTATATATTCAATTAATATATATTTTTCTTCTTATCTAATATTTGTATCCAAAATCTGATAATTAGATTTGTAGAACTAATTAGTTTGACTATAAGTTTAAAAAATCTAGTTTGAAATACCAAAATTGGAAAAGATGAAGGAATTTTTAAAATGTTAAATCTCTCTCTTTATATATATATATAAGGTGGGTGTCCCTGTTATGGCCTTGCTAAAGTTTAAGAATTTTCTCGGCCATCATTCTGAAAAAATCAAAACCGTTTTATTATTATTATTTTTTTAATGTTCTCAGATTAATGGACTTTCATAAGAAAATATAGCATTTCCTGTGAAAATAGTTTTACTATAATGAAGCATAATGTTGGACAAGGCTGCGAATTTCGCAACTTTGTCCAACAAATAAGAGTGAAATATGCCATCCAGGATGTCGTTGGGATAGCTCAGTAGAGAGAGCGTTGGTACGGCAAACCAAAGTAACCCGGTTCGAGTCCTGGTCCCGGCATATTTTCACTCTGTTGGAGAAAATCTCAACTATGATACTCCAACCATTGGATATAGTTTTACTAGTCCAAGAAAATGGTATTCCAAAAGTCTACCAAGTTTCCATATCAGGAATTTGTGTACATGGTTGTGATCCATGTTCCACAAATCGTTATTTTCTTCAATTTAAAAATACTGTACGCTAAATTAAATAACTTTGGTGTAAAATAAATAAAAATGATACTCAGTAATTATTTTTGTTATGCAAAAGTGGGTTTGAAACAGGATTTTTCATCAAAATGAAATTGATAACAAAATTGACATTACAATTTAAGCTTTTATTTAGAAAAAAAAATGTGAAATCCTTTTAATGTTTAACACATTTGTTAAAACAAATTACTTATCTCAATTGGAGATATGGCCACCTAGTTGGCCATATCAGGAGCAGGTCAGCTTTTACAAAAATCGTTTCATTTTGGCCATATCAGGAACATGGCCATAACAAGGGTATCCTAACTTACATATATATTTTAAATATAAATTTGTTAACAATTTAAGGCCTTTTATTATATGTAATTATTTTACTTTGTCGAAACCTGATCAAGAACTTTAATGTAGATGTTATTTATACAATAGTTATTTTGGTACCGAGTCCTCAATTATAATAAGAGGGTGAATCTTGAATTTCCACCTATGGTACATAAATAGTCATATATATACTTATTCCACGATAGTATATAGATAGCTGAAAATCTGTTAAACAAGTATGTAGAACAGGAAGTTTTCAAAAATAAGCAGAGATTAATCAAAGGCTCTTAAGAGCCTACATCAGTCATGCGAGAAAACGCTCAAGCTAATGTTAAGTCTATGGGGAGGTTCTTGCGTGATTTCTCGCTCGCATTTTAAAATTTTTAAATGATTTTTTTTGCGTAAGATAGCTGAAGTAAATCTCTAACGTTGCTAGTTTTTACTTTTTCGATTTTGGTTCCAGTTTTTTTATATAAGGGTACTTTTACTTTCAGAACCGGTTCCAACCGGTTCCAAAATTAAAAATGTCCGCTTATAAAAAAACTATAACTAAAATCAAAAAAGTAAAAACTAACAACGTTAGGGAATGGCCTTAGCTATCCTATGGAAAAAAAGTCATTTAAAAATATTAAAATGCCAGCGAGAAATCACGCAAGAACCTTCCCATAGACTTAACATTAGCTTGAGCGTTTCTTCGCGTAACTAGCGTACATCAGTCACGCGAAAAAACGCTCCAGCTAATGTTAAGTCTATGGGAAGGTTATCGCGCGATTTCTCGCTCGCATTTTAATATTTTTAAATGATTTTTTTTGCATAGAATAGCTGAGGTCGATCTCTAACGTTGTTAGTTTTTACTTTTTTGATTTTGGTACCAGTTTTTTATATAAGGGTAATTTCACTTTCAGAACCGGTTCCAATCAGTTCCAAAATTGAAAATGTCCGCTATCGAAAAAAACCGTAACCAAAATCGAAAAAGTAAAAACTAACAACGTTAGAGATCGACCTCAGCTATCCTATGCAAAAAAAATCATTTAAAAATATTAAAATGCGAGCGAGAAATCGCGCGATAACCTTCCCATAGACTTAACCTTAGCTGGAGCGTTTCTTCGCGTGACTAGCGTATGCTCTTAAACAACAAACACAAAATGTTAATTTTTGACCACATGAGTACTCAAAAGGAAATTCTATAAACACTAAGTGTAGAAAGTGGGTTCTACCCTAAAAGCACATCCAGTCGATGTGAAGTCTTCAAGACATCACAAATGGTCACAAGTGTCACAGTCACTGCAATAAATTAATATGTGAAAACTTTCATTCGTCTCATTTATACTCGCATTTTGGTCACTCCACTGAGAAGTCACCATGACTGCTGCTTTGTGACGAGTCACCATGTGACTTTATAATGAAGTCATCTTGTGACTCTCATGTTACTGGAGATTCCATTGTAAAGTCTTCATGATGGCTGTTTTGTGACTAGTTCCCAAGTAACAGAAAATGAAATCCATCTGGTGACTTTTCAGAAAGGAGTGTATTGGTGACTTCATAGTACAGTGTCGGTCACATAAAAGTCACCATGCGACTTCATTGTGACATTATTTAGTGACTCATCGCAATGCAATGCTCAAATTGACTTCGAAAAATTGAGTCTTTAAATGACAGTCACGTGGGAATTTCGAGGTGATTTCATTGTAATGTCACCTGGTAACCCATCACAAAGCAACAATCACACTGACATTTTTTGGAGTCACCTAATAACAATCATTTGAGAGTAATAATGAGATGAGTGAAAGATCCCATATTTTGATTCACCGTAGTTACTGTGACACTTGTAACCATGTGTGACGTCAAAGATACTTCACATCGGCTGATTGTGCTATTAGGATAGTATTTATTTTCTACACTTGCTCTTTATAGAATTTCCTTTTGAGTACTCATGTGTTCAGAAATTAGCATTTTATGTTTGTTTCTTCAGTTGTATCTTATTTCATTGTGAATGGCAGTTTTAGAACGCTTCATTAACCGAGCTATTTCTCGTTCAGATTTACCAGCACCCTTATAAAATCAAATTTTTCTTACTTTGGTCGCATATAACTCTTTACCCCGCGACATCTTTAAATATATCGTAAATAACACTATCTAAACCTGCACCTTTGTTTCTCGGGAATACTTTCACGATATACAAACGCCTACGTTTTAAAATGATTCTGATGTGACACATAATATGCTAATTTCCTCAGGTGGTCTTATAATTTCTTAACAGTCACTTTGTTACGTTTTAAAAAAAATTAGAAGATTTTAATAAAATGTAACTTAAATTTTAATATAGCAATTATAACAGAAAACATTCTACGATCAATTTTAAATACACACGCTAAAAATTAGCATATTGTTTCTTCTTCTTCAGAAGTGCACCAATTCCGTTAGTGTATTTTAATTTCTTAACGCATTGTATATATAATGTATGTCTAGGCATACGTTTGAACGCATTCTCTTATTTTGGTAATTTCTTTAGTTGAAAAGGCTCGTTTCGGTATTGGTCCTATAAGTATTTTTTTTACATTTGTTCGTCGCAAATTCCAATATCTTATTGTCAATTACGTGTCTAAATGAGCAATATTAGTAACAAAGGGAATTAGAAATTAATGTGGACAACAATAAAAGATGGCCTAAATTAATATTTTCTTGTGCCGAACCAATCTTACACTATTTATGCCAAATGGCGTGGAATAAGCCTATATGGGTGTAAAAAATTTAAGTCCAATCACTTGAAGTCGTTTTTTTTTCTATAAAAATTACTTTTTAATACTGTCTAACATAGTTGAATTTGGTTTATCTGTCTGCCGTCTATTGAATTAAATAGAACTGTACTCAGAATATGATGATTTAGTTTAGTTTTATAATTTCTGTATTTAAAGGTTCATATTTTTAAATTCACATTTGATAGGAGCTGACTGGCTTTGTCCGAGCGAAGCGAGGGTAACTCCAGCTAGTAAAAAATACTAGAAAGTTGTTATGTCTATTCAATCTTATTGTAGTATGACATTTAGAAATATATGTATCGTAATTATTTTTAAGGTTTACCTATGTTATCGAACACAAGGATAGTTTGTATAATAAAATTAAATCTTATTAGGAAAAAATGAGGTCTGCCGACATTCACCTGTGGAAGCATTCCACATTATCCCTTTTAAGCAGACCTGCCAAGTCTCCGGCTATTTGGATACCAGTAATTTAGTACAGAAAATGTAGTTTTCTTTAATCGGAGCATTTTGCGATTTAAAAGAACAACATTTTCTCTAAAAAATTGCTGGTGTTAAAAAATCCGGAGACTTGGCAACTCTGCTCTTAAGTAGTGGCGCAAAACTTTCCGAATGACGTGGTTTTGCTTAGGTGAGATCGATGTAAAATGACATGAACACACATTTACAAACTGTTCTTCCAAAGGTAAAGCGACAGCTCAACATTGGCGGATCTCGATTTTCCGTAATAATACTATTTAAACTTAATTTTTAAGTACAAATTATCCTTGTATTCGATAAAATAGGTAATCCTTAAAATAATTACTATAAAAATTCTTCTGCCACTTGTTTGGCACCGGTTGCAAAACGAGGCAGACCAGGATACTATTATAGTACTAGGTGAAGGCAACAATTTCGATAACCTCTAAAAATGCACTGTAAGTGGTTTTAATTTTTGGCTTAGGCATCATTTTACTTTCCGCAGATCTGGTTCATTAGATTCCCTTATTTCTACTCTTACATAAAATATATTTTTTTTCTTGTATCTATATAGTATAAGATTTAATAAAATACCCTAAGGGAGACTCCTGTATCATGTGTTTTCTAAATTGTTTATTTACATATCTTGTATACCTTACTAAACAATGAAGTTTTGTTATACTGTATTCTGGAAGTGTTGCAAAGTTTTTTATATCCTATGCGTGACGTTTATAATCTTTACAACATGTTAATATATGTAGTAAAAATTTAATTAATTAAAAATAATATTTGAACAGTACTGAACATTAAAAAACATTTATATCAATCACTGCAAATAGGACTTCATGTAAAAAGAACGTTTAACTGAGCAAATGTCATTAAACACGTATTAAATGTAATTTTAACCTAACTAGATGGAACCCGTCAAAACGTGACGGAAAAAACTACTATAACAATATCAGTAAAATAAGCTTCTTTATTATTTAAGTAGGGCTTCGTATGAAACAGTCTTTCAAATATTTTATTTTAAAAAATCCCCCCCCCCCAGTGAAATGCTATTTCCGATGCAAACTCCAAATGAACACTCCGTAAACAAATGTGTAATGCAAATCAGTTTGACATTACTACCATATTCCCCACGACAAAAAAAAAAAAAAAAAAAAAAAAGTCATGGACCTAGAAAAAGTATCATACAAATAGTCCTATCATAAAGTATCATACAAATTTCCTACTTTCATCTCATATTCAGTAAACAAAAGAACATAGTATAAGCACCCCCACCCTCCTGTGATAATGCAATCGAATGAGCTCCTATGCGCATATGTATTGAATCTGCCCAAAGGCGAATTCGACATGAAAAAAAGTTTTAAAATGTTTAAATTAAAAGTTTTAAAATGTCCTCTTTAATCATTGTTCGTTTCAAATCCATATCTTCTAAAACGCATCCATTGTTTTAAGCTAATCAATTTTTATGTAAAAATGAAGAATTTTTGTTAAAAATAATAAATTAATATGCAGATGAGGGATAATTTTAATGTTTTCAATTGTAATTTATTTGTATGGTTTCTTCTATCCCTTTACATAATCAGGATGATTATTCCTTTTCCATCACAGTCGGTCTCTTATACAGTTAAATATCCAATGCATCTTTAAAAAAATAATAAATAACAGTTCCTAGCATAATCTGATTCAACGTATACATCAAAGAATTCAACATATCAATTTTATGTTAATCATAAACTAAAAATAGTTTTTCTTTTTTTTGACAGATTTTATATTAGCGCCAAAATACTCTATCTTATGGATAATCTGATCTTATGATTTATCAGGTTTTTATTATTATTATTATTATTTCACTTTTCATGAAGGTTAGGGATACCTATTTTCAATTGTTGCAACTTTCCAAGGGGCTATTTTACATTATTAAAACAAATGGATGGTCATTGTTGAGATAGAATTGAAAAATATTTCATGCTTGAAAATTATTTAAAAAGTCGTTAAATTAAGCGGCAGATTTCAAATAAATTTCAATCGAAAGCTAATTTTTTTTTCTAATTGAGGATGTAAGAATTGAAATTGTAAAATGTAGTAAAAAAAATAAATTTTTAGTATTTGGAAGTGATGTAAGCGCGATGAAAGCTAAAGCGATAGTGCCGTTTGTTGTCACAACCGTTATACATTTCTAAATATTGCCACTGTGTTTTGGTTGGCGTCCAAAAGTAGGCTACCATTTTTTGACATCGAAAGAAAAATTCACAGTGAAAGAAATAAGACTTTGCCGCTAATAAGGAACTGTTAAATTAACTTATAAGAAACCTACCAAAATAATTCCTATAAAATATTAGCCTTACATTGTTTATTCTAGCTAAAAATACAATCATTATTTCAAGTTTTTTTTTTCCTGAAATTCTTTACTTTTGTGAATTTTTTTATTAAAAAAGGAAATCTTAATAATTTAAATCCTATAATTCCTATAACTTAATCCTATAATTTGAAAAAAGTAATTGGTAACATGTAATCAAGGTATGCAATCAAGATGAAGCAACCAATAAAGGCTCCAGTTCTAATCTTTAAAATTAAAAATTGAAATATCAGTTAATATTACGCCATGTTGACCCAATCATATAAATTTTTCTTTTTAGTTTTATCAATGTTAAAATGCATTTCAAGCTAAGCATAACGTCATTTTCACCGGTACAAACTTTTCACACGTACATTTATGCTTAAGCACCATGCATACTATGATGTCGCATCATATATTATTCAATTTTTTCAATTTTAGTAATTATTCCCCTCTCAATTAATTCCCTTTTCCAAATTTGTTCCCCTTTTTCATTATTTTAACGCTCACTGTTCTACAAAAATACTTTTTCATTTTCCTTTCCCACCCTTTTGTTAAATTCAGTGCAACAAATTTAATTCCGTTTATTCTAATATCCTTTTAATTCAGTTACACTAAAAATATTTCTATACTGTGCTGATAAAGTAAATGAAAACCATTACATCTACACTTTCAAATAGCCAGCAAAAATATGCCCATCTGCTATCTCCTTATTTGGTCACACAGTTCTGTTGCTAACTGATTTCTTCATACACACCCTTTTTAATTACAATGATTCCCAAGCGCATCTGAATAACTCCGGTCCAAATATATCTAACGTACTTATTAAAGTCATAACAATCTCTAAGGTTCGCGGGTTCAAGAATGCGAAAACTTTTCCGAGCCCCATTTGTGTGGTTTTGCATTCCCATACATGTTGGCTACCGCCAATATATTCGTTAGGATAATTTATGCCAAAAATGGCTCTGTTCTTTAAATTTTTAATTATCTTTATGCTCTGTTTGGAGAAATGAGCGCCATATTGTAACCTTTTGGCGAAATGTAATTTCATACGAGTTCATGTCATGATACGAGAAACAATCACTTCTCTCGTTAATCATCTTGCTTTCAACATGTAACTTTTTTTCACGAATTGTGTTGCGGGCCCGGGTGCCCTGCGCTGCCGTGGGCAGCCAACGTTTTCCTGTACATGTGCATTATCTATAGAACCTGGGATTTATTAAAATACCTTCATCTACTCATGTCTGCCTGTTCGTTTAAATGTGCCTATTCTTATTTCTTCCGAATTTCTAGATTTCTTAGAAGGTAATGATGTTTTTAGTCATCGAAGCACTCATCGTATCAAATCCACTTTACCACGACCAAGAACTTCATACTATACATACAAATAAAAATATATTTTGCATTTAATTGTAATGAAAAAAATGGCATCAACAAAGTTATAATGCTTAATGATAAAATGAACCCAATGGACAATATTTCCGTGACGTCACAGTAAATATGAATTTTTATTTGCTTATAAAACACACGGATAAATATTTTTACCGAAATACTTAAACATTTTAACTATAATTTAACTTACAAATTAAAAAATTCGGCCTAAAAGTCACGTGCTTTTAATATTTAATATTTATTTTTTATGCTCGCAATCATTGAGTTCAGAAAATGAACTCTGTACGTCGCAACAGTGGGCGTTAATCGGATTGCCGACTTTATGACGTCATAAGCAGAAGTAAAATTTTAATTTAAGATTACGGCTAATTAATTAAATTTTCGAACAAACGAATGTACGATAACAAATCTGTGACCAAATATCTTTCATTTAAAAAAAGAATGATGTAATTTGATGTAGTAGTTTGTTCTCACGGATTGTCGAAACAAAACGCTTAGCGTTTTAAATATATAGATTATAAATAACAGGGTAGATTTTGCCTTCTCATAAAAATATATAAAACAATAGGGATAGTCTTAAATTATTTGTATGCTTATCTCAAATTTCTATTAATGTGGATTAATGATTTATGTTTCTATAGCCGCACAGATTGGCTGCACTAGATGGTCCTGAATATGGTGACTACATAGCATTTCAGATGTTTTTGTGTAGTTGGCTTGAAACAAAATATCCTTCGTTCTACAATTATAGTTTGAAAATTTAACTGTCCGGTGGGAAAACTGTGTTTCAAATCAGACAGTCAGAGGATTATGTCTAAAAATAATATAGGGTGTCCATAAATTTTTGTCGGGGTTTCCTTACTTCACAACTTTAGATTTAAGAACATGACTAAAAATATTATTACGTATTCGTAAAGTACAACTCAAGGAGGTTTTTTAATAACACAAACAAAGTTATATATGCGTAAAGTTGCAACCCAAAACATTAATAATTAAAAAATGATTATAATAAAATAATAATTAATATTAAAATTGTATCAAATTTATCAAAAAATCAAAAACTCTTGAAACGACGGCTTGTTGTGGTGACGGATTTTGTTTCAAAGAAATATATTTCGCACATTGCTTTCTCTTGTGTTGTGCCTTCGGCATTTTGAATTAACACTTGGTGGCCTTTCACAATGAGACGCCGTGCGGCTAGGGTTGCTGCATTAATTAGCGGTGATTACTTAATCTTGTTTGTGTTATTTATATATCATTTTTAGTCGTACTTTATGAATGTGTAAATCTTGTTTCGTCATGTTCTTAATTCAAAAGATATGAGGTAAGAAAATCCGGTCAAAACTTATGGAGTATTATGCTGCCAATTTTGTATCTACTTCAATAAATTTAAAAAAGTAAATTTCGTTTTATATTTGAGTGATCCTTATATTACACCATCCACAGTTGCGAACAAAAAATGTAACTATATACATGAAATTTAAAAATCAGACACTTATATAAATATTTAAATAACAATAAAAGTTTGGCAAAAGCATTTCCAGAAAATAAAATTTTAAAAGAAACTGGAGTTTTGTATAATGTTTCTTTCAAAGGCTGTTTCACAACACATTATCCTGTAAACAGAAAAATGTATCAAATTTAAGAACTTTTTCGTTTTATCTATCTCTGTTTCAACATATATATACCAGGGTGCTAGCAAATGCATGCAATTTCAAAGTACTTTTCCTGCTCTGAATATTGATTTGTGTCTGTTTTATGCATTACAGATTTTATTATTTTTTTTACATATAAGTGAAATGTATCTTTTGAATTTATAAAGAGGACAAGTCTGATACTCCTGTATATATATTTCTTTCTCCAGTTTTGATTTTTCTTAATATTGCTATTCTATTTGCATTGCATAAAATATCTTAACTCTATTTTTTTTTCCACATGTCAGGTAAAATAAATTACGAATATGAAGTTAAAAGCATTATATGTTATTCATTTTTTAAATAGTAACAAATTCTTGGTCATAATGTTGATAATGTGTACTTTAACAAAAGCTCAAGTTAATTTTTAACTTTGCATGTCCTTTTCTCAAAACTCTGTTCTTGCTACTTGTTTGCATGGTAAAAAAATCGTTTGCAAACAGATAATTTCTTTTTCATACATATGTATAAAGTATCCATATTTACATACAATAACCACCTACTCCGTTGTAAACTTGTAAATATGTAGATCAGGAGCCTCAAAGTCAGATCAGCAAGTCATTGTTTTTTTAATTTCACTTTTCATAATAAATAATACCCCACAACCCATAATTTATATTTTTAAATTTATATATAGATTTATAAGCATGTAAGATTTCTTGAAGCTTCCGGAATTATAAAAGCGTCACATGAAACAAGATTTTATGCAATTATATTCTGACTAAATGATTATGCTTGAATTTTTTTCAGAATGAAAAGTACGTTTCTTCAAGGAACTGTATCCCCCTGAATACTCCATAGTGTCATTAATTTTACATTCGCAATTTCTTATTGATTGTGTTATATCATAATATCATGACTGTACCATATTTCGGTTTCCATTTTATACTGTGATTGTACTATAGGATGTAATACATCAGTTTGGACAGGTATTTTACGTTATCCTAAAATCCAAATAACAATACCTTCATATCTGCCAAACACGAAACATCAGCATCTCGCGGAGGAGTTGAATAAAATTTTACGTAAGAAATCAAAATGTAAACTGAATTTACTATACTTAAATCTAATTTAAGAATCTAATGTTTTTGCAATTTTTGTTTGGGGAAAAAAAGTTTTGATGGTCGTTATATAATACTTAAAAATAAGATCTTATCTAAATACTTCCTAATCTATTTCGATAAAAATAGCCTACAAATATCAACCAAAATTACGTATATTTTGAGACTTTTAAACATTGTCCACTAAATAGTGTCCACTGCTAATTGACTATTTTAGCAAACATGATTTAGCACTATTGAGTGCTTTTGTGACAGTCCTTTAATAGTACTCACCTTAAAGTGCATTTTCATACATAAATTTGAAAGATTTTAAACTACACTAAAATAACCCATTTTCCCATTTTTTGTTCAGTCTTTGACTTCTTACTATAATATAGAAAATAAGATTATTTTTTTTTTATCGATCACACTCTTTTAAAGTTTTGGGGAAACCATTTTACTGCATTGTATAAAAATCAGAAGTTATAATAGAAATTCTGTTTTCTCAACATCAAATAATTTTCATCCGCTAAGAGATTTAATATGTATTTAGTTTATATCCCTGTAAATTTTCGTCATCAAATATTTTAACATCCAGTTATGAAGAAGACGAAATGCTTCCGTGCGGAAAATAATGTGTTTAGCAGAAAAAGTGCATTTTTATCCATCATATCAAACATTTATGGATAACTAAAAGAAAATAAAACGCAATTTTCACTAATTTTTATTTGATCTGTGTTGAAATTAAGGTACGTAAAGTTAAAGAAGGAAATTACTCTGTCATGGAAACGGAAATACATCGTTTAGTTTAAATGTTTGACTACATTCTTTACTGATTTTGTCCAACTGTCTAGATCTCGTTACAAAATTAAAAAACAAAAAGTCCGTTCTTATCAAATATGTAAAACCCCTCAAATAATCTATAAATTAAGCTTGAGATTAGAAACGAAAATAATGTTAAAAAGCACAAATGTGTACTTCAGGATTCTGACATCAAAACAATGATAGCAACAACGTGGTTAAAACTGTAGGAAAGTTATAAAAATAGAGTAATTATTCGCTAAATCATACACTTACTTAATTATGACCGTTGACTGTGGACCCGATTGTGAATATTTATGATTAATGCGTGTACGTAGTCATACTTACACACACGTACAAGTTTGCGTGTGCATACACGCACACATGTACCAATTGTAGTATGGAAATTCTCAAAAAAAAGAAGGTGAACTTTTGCACACACGCACACATGTACCAATTGTAGTGTAAAAATTCTCAAAAAAAGAAGGTGAACTTTTGCTAAGATATCACGTTCGGCAAAATTGTAACTGTAATCCATTTTAAAAACATATAGTGGAAGGTTTTTTCTTCCGATTATATCAGAATACATATTTTCCGCTATATTCGACATTTTAACGATTGCAATTTATCTGTGATAAGAAGTGATAGCATGGGCAACAAATGTCATAATTAGCGTGTAGGTATTCCAAAAATTCTCTAAAAATTAAATGTTGAAATGCTAAGTTTTTGAAAACACAGAGCATATTCAACTATATTCCCCTATTCAGAAAACTGCAAAATATGAGGCAATTTTATACGTATTTTCCGATTTTCTTTTCTTATTTATTAAATTTTTTTGTTGTTTTAATTAATTGGAACTTTAACTTATCCCGTTGCTTGGAAAAGTTTATGTATATCTTGATAAATTTGTGACTTACATTGAAGCAAAAAAAAATTTACTTTCTCCGGTTATCAATATTTAAATATTCGAAATTTAAGAAAAAAAGGTTTTGAGCCTGCTTTTGCATCTTAAAACTTTATTGCATGCCAATTATGAATTTTGACGTGAAATATTAGAAATTCATAATAATATTAGAAAACGTGTAATATATTACGAACTATTGGATTTAGAAGCATGTACTTGATACCATTCGATTCAGCATACAAAAATAATCGAAACATGTTATAATTTGACACAGAACTATAATACCCAATTTTTAAGGAATCGTTTTAATGTTTGTTTCCCTTTTTACGCCCCCTCCACTTTTGGGGTGGAATTTTAGAAGATCCCTTCTTATTGCACCTCTACATCTCAAGAAGTATGTTTTCACCAATTTTCATGTTCCTAGGTTCAGTAGTTTGGGATGTGCGTTGATGATCTTCCCAGTCAGGACTTTCATTTATATATATAGATTTTCAGTTTGAATGGAAAATTCACTTTGTGGGCTACTGGAAAATCCCAAGCTATAAGCTTCAGAGGACGTTTGGGTCCTCAAAACGACTATCTAGACGGGCGAAGACCGGCTAATTAATATGGAATAACCGTTGTTGTCCTACCGAAATATTTGTTTTAGATATCTTTTGTTCATCACTGTTGTGTTTACTGAACGTAAATTGTATTCATATTTTATTACCATTGCATGCTATGGCAGTGCTCTACCTTGTTGGTTACTGGTTAATCGACATCCTGTACGTGAAGAATCGGTGCTTGTTTTCCTACATTCTGTTTGAACTTTTCAGCTCAACCGTAAACTTTTGCTCGACACGCATATTTGTCACTGCATTAGACTGTTACGAGGCGATAATTTTTTATCTGCCTCATTTCTTTACTCAACAAACATCTAACATCATTTCACCTCTCCTGATTGAAGCAATTATGTAAGGGTGCCGACTTCTTGTGTTAAACTCAAAAACAATTACTGGTTTTTAGGGGAAGTATTGTTCCCAAGCCGCAAACACATTTGATTATCTTCCGAAGAATTTGAAAGGAATTAAGGAAAGAAGAAGTAATTAGAGGAGATCGGGGAAGATTGCATTTTTATCTTTTTTTAAGTGAGTTTAATTTAGCAAAACCCAAGAAGCTGAGCAGCGAAATAGCAATGCGTTTGAACCGTTACTGTCTCCCGCAATTCTGTGGCCCAGGGAAGCATGTCAGTGACACTATGATTAGCTATAGAATGCCGCTGCAAAAAATAAACATATAATAATCATTGCCATATTTTATATTTGTTATACAAGTTCAGTTATTGATATAATCTAGTGTTACAAAGATATAGTATATATGCAGATATAGTATATATGCAGAATAAAAGTAATTTTGCATTTACCCGTCTTTAAAAACTATTTATAAATCTCCCTTAAGCATTGAAAAATATAATTTTTCTTGTAACGTATCATTTCTTTGTGAAGAAAAAATGAATATTAACATAGTACATATAAAAAAAATCAACGTGTATACATTCTATGTGCTTTCTTTTAAAAAATATCTTTTATAAAATTATTTAAGCTGTAAAATAATTGCTTTGATATGTAAATGAACATGATAGAAATAAGTCTTTTCAAAGATTCTTCCAGATACCTTTGAAATAAAAACCTGACAAGGAAAACAGCTAATTAAAATTTTTCTCTCTTGCCAGCTCGTAATGATTATCAAGGAATAATAAGAACTGAGTTTTTAATATTGTTTTTATTTCAGGCGTCGAGTCGCAGGGAAAATAAATTATTCGAAGATGTTTTAATGCTGAAAGACAACTTGAATGTTATTAATGTTCATTTTATTTTTTTTTCTAAGAAAATGAAAGGTGCTTGTGAATATTTATAAACTATTGCAATGCTGGGAATTTTTTTTATCATTCTTCTTTTGGCTGATAATTTTATATGCTGTTAAAATTCAATAAGGATTTTTAGAAATACTAGGGCAGCTAACCCGGGCTACAGCGCCTAGAATACATAGTGTGGAAATCTGCTACAAAATAGTACTAAAAAATTGTATCCAATAAATGTACAACGTTGCTGAAAAGATTAGGATGGGATCGCAGCGCCATTTGCTAGCTCTTGACATTGTATTATAATATTTTGGCTGGTGGTAAGTATTTTAAATACTTAAATTATATATTTTTTTCTCCTCTGACTTAGTGATTTTTATAAGCTTTTTTAAAATTATGAAAGCATAGCTAAAAAACGTGATACGCATTTTTTTGTCTCTAGTTGCAACATTATCGTAGGAGCACCGTTGCACATTTATAGGCTACAACTTTTTAGCACTTTTTAAAGCATTACAAGGATAGCCGGTTTCCACACTATGTATTCTAGGCGCTGTACCCGGGCTTCCCGGGAAAGAGAATATATGTGAAAACCATTTTTTATTTTTTGTTATTGAAAACTAATAGATTTTTTACAGTTAATAATTTTTGTTAGATTTCCCTTTAACAACACCAAATAAATCGCTAAAAATTTCGTTATCTGCAGCAATTTTATTTTTATTCTGCTAATTTCAGCAGTTTTAAACGTTTATTTCAATTACATGTCTGTTAAATCTGTGTTTTATTTATATTATTTTATTTATTCCTTAATGACATTTTAATTTCGTTATGAAATATTAGCTGGAGACAAATGCTGAACTTTTTATATTGTTTAAAATGCAAACAGATTAATATTTTGAAATCGTCTGCAAGCGATAGAGATAAAAAAAAATCATGTTTGAAATTTAATTTAAATGCTATAATTAATCAGTCAATTAAGATACAGTTTTCAAACACATTGCATTTGAAAGTAGATTTTTTTCCCTATATAACAGTGTAAAAAGTAAAAATGTGCGATGTTTAGAAATTAAAAAAATTGCAGTAGTAAAAATCGCAAAACCGAAATTCCACCGTCAACTGTTGCTATTCGCAAAATGACGTCAGCGTTACGCACGGACACGTTTGTCCTTTATAATATAGATAGGGTTGTTATAAAGAAATTCTTTGGAGACATCTATAGATAAACTGCTGAACAGAATGAGAATGTATTTTATATTTAGACATTAAAATGCATAATGAGATGAATTCTGCAGAAAGCAAATTTAAGAGCTTTCAGTACTAAATTTACCGATTGGGAAAATTTTGGTATAACCGGAGTCGAAAACAGTCACATATTTGCATTAATCGCTAGTAAAAATGAATTATGCAATTTTTTGTGCGCACATGACAGCAGGACATTACTGAGAAATAGCAACAGTCGCACTTCTGTGGGTTTACCATATCGTTTGATAAGATTCTTTATTGGTCAGCAGTATTGCAATAATCTTCATTCCTATTCGTGTTTATTTTTATTTACCTCGAGCGGACGCGACGTCGCGCCTGGATAACGTACATTGGAAACAGAACTCTGCAAAGAACATGTTCAGCCTTTCTATACCAAAGTGCGACCAAGGTTTTTTTATTATTTTTTTTTAATTATTTTTGTTTTCTCGGAAGTAATATACAAACTGGGATCACATTCAATTTAGTAATATCACTACAGATGCCTGGAAACAGAGAAAGTTATTTTATTACCACTCTGTACATTTAGTTTATGTTTTGATATCGAACATATATGGTCTGTGGGGAAAGACTAAAGAATGTAAATTATTTTAGTATTCTGCATTGTTAATTGAAAAATATTGGGTTGAGGATGTTCATTCTAAAACATTCAAAAACTCGAATTCAAATAATTAAAATAAAAAGACACCATCGATCGATCGAAGCAATAATATTTCACGAGTAACCTAAAACGTATGCTTTGTTATATTAAATTAAATTGTATTTTCTATGTATTCAATTTATTTTACTTTGTCCAGTGCTTTTTTAGAAGCGGATGGCGCCATCCTCTAATGCAGTTAAAAACGATTGTTATTATTATTTTTTTTTTACTCGCGCATGCCTTTTGCTATCTTCGATCAGTTTTTACTGTAACTTTGTTGGAATAAATGAGACGATATTCTGGCTTGACTAATGTTGTTTGCGCATACTTTTATTTATCCTTATTTTTTCTTTAGAAGTTTAAACCTGCATTTAAAAAATATTACATATTTCTAAAAATTATTAGATTGCAGAGCAAAATCTTCGCAAGTTTCGACTGGTCTAACAAAAAGTTCTTGACGATATTTCGTTTTGTGAGATATTGCCTTGATCAAGGATATTTGAATTTATTAGGTATGTCGTAGACTATGATGAAAATACACTATTGGTGCAAAAGCAAATTTATTATATGGTTAAAATTTTCATTTAGAATGTTAACATTTAATGTGTTGTGATAGTTGTTATAAAATTTAGTGGTTGAATTTTGTATCTGCATTCCATCCCCTTAAGTGGAATTCTTTGAAGCAGTTTCCTTCTTTGCTCAGACATAGGTGTATTTATCATTTTTCCCAACTGAAATGTGATTTCCTCTCCCAGTACTTATTTTTACAGCGACTTGCTTTCTTGTAATCATTATGGATAGGTAAATGTTCTACTGTATCTGAATAAATTGTATTGCTTTATTAGGTCTTACTTCTGTCTTTTTACACGAAATATCGTGTTGTAAATATTCTGTCATGTCTTCGAATTGACTTTGTCGACCACGTTTTCTTAATGGTATTGGTTTTCCAACTTTCATTAGATAGAGCTATGGTCACCCTGAAGTGTAACAAATCCATAACTTGCGCCTTTGGAATATTGCATTTGGTAGAATTTTTTTTAAATAATTTAACCAAGTGCGCTGTACTATTACATAATAGCAGTTGCATAAAATATGAGTCGAGGTGGCCATTTCCTGAGTTGAATGATAATTTTGCACAAGACAATTAGAAAATCCATTTTATTGACATTTCCTATTGATGCATTATTTTTCTTTACTATTCTTGGTCGCGTCAGATCAATATATTCTTTAGATTGTTCACTGTAAAAAAAACTGCGTAATGTTCCTGTCGTTTACTGTGTAACATTTCTGGGTTTTCTCGGATTATTTCTGCTGTTCCGACAATACCGTGAAATCTGGTGTAACATCTTCCACAATGTTGTGTAACTTTTCGGAATACTTGAGAAAGTGGAATTTACTGATCAACTGTGAAACGTTCCATATGTTTTGTGTGTAACATTCCTTAGTTTTCTCAGGTATACTTTTGAACTTTTGTGTAACTTTTCGGAATTATTGTAAAAGATAAGTTATCGGTGATCTGTGTAAAGTTCCATATGTTTTGTGTGTAACTGACTTGTGTAATATTCCTGGCATTTTTTTGGTGAAATTCCTGGGAAAACCTGTGGCAGAAAGTTGCCACAGGTTTTCTCAGGAACTTTACACCACATTTTTTACAGTGTTTATCCCATTGTTTAACAACATCAGTGTTTCCTTTTTCCAAAAGTTATTTGCAATATACAAACTTTTGATATTCATCTTAAAAGAACTATATAATTGTCCTTACTATATAGTTCTTCTATAAATTCCCTTCCATTTTTTGCTGTTTTCTCCTGGAATGAAATGTGTATTTCCAAATCTATTCACTCTTGCTGTGCAACCTGCTAATATTTTATGACTTTTCAAAATCTGCAACAAATTAAAAAATGAAAACATAACTCTACGTTTTTGACGATTATTCTTTCACTCAAATGCAAAACACTGCTGTTTCCCGACCAATTATAAGAAAAGGGAAAAAAATCCAGTATTTTCATATGAAATAATATATTTATTGTGCTGAAGATATTTCTAAGAAAATAAATCGCTCGCTTCTAAGGAACCGTTTTGATACATTATGCTACCAAACAAAAATCTATAACTGAAATTGTATGCAGACTGGCAGTTTAAATATTGATCCTTGCTTGTTACATCGCAGCTTTTTTCAACTATTTATGCTAAAATAGCAATTTTTAGCAAGTCATTTATTGTATAAAACATTCTTTTTTTTGAAAGGATTAAAAATAATGGCTGTACCTTATAAATGTAACTTTTTATCGTAAATATATCGAATAATGCATGTTTTTTGAAGTATTAAATGCAATTTTAAATCCATTTTCGCATTATTATCATATTCAGCTCGTATTGTTATCATAACAATGAAAATGCTTTAGTATAGAATTTTCGATAGGTATTTATTGATTTTAGTTCAAAAGACTAAGCGCTTTCGATAATGATAATAATCCAACCAGAAAACCATTTTATACGGGTTGTTGTACAACTGAATACATAGACAATTAAATTTCTGAGCTTATTCAGAAAAATTAGAATTGCTCACACATAATAAAAATAATCAATTTTATTGCTTAGAATTATCATGTAGATTTTATTGTAATGGTGAAATAATTTTTGTAGTCATATATCTTTTGTAAAAAAATTTTGTATTTACAAGGTGTTTATAAAATTACAGAACAATCACAAAAATTAATACTGGGCTCTACATGAACAGATAATTCAATGAGCATGTTATAAAGTAACAGCAGACCAGCCTGGCTTTACTCGTGTTACCCGTGAGGATTTTGTGGGTAAAATATTTGAAAATGCAATAGCTTAAATATACGGCGATCACAATGATGGAGCTTTGGGAATTTGCGTCCATAAATTGCTAAAACAAAATCAGAAAAAAATGACTTTACTTTGACGCAATCATTGTAAAATCCGCCAGCTTTATAATCCACCAGTTTTCTTTGACGCGTGTCACAGATAAATGTATGACTTTCCTGACAATACGAAAAAGAAGGCAAAAAATGTAACCAAGTTCAGTGGACGTTTTTTTCGTATGTTTTGAAAATAAAGCTTTAACTCCATATATAATGGTCAATTTTATAAAAGCAAGCGGCCTCCGCCCGATGCTAAAACTTTATTTTTAAATGGAAACTTACATTATCATTCATAAAAATTATATTTACAACGATTACATAAAAATTACGTCATTTTCTGTTTCATTTCCTATATAAACTAATATTTTAAAGAAGAAACGTTTTTGTTTTTGTTTGTTTCTTTCTAAGAGGTAATCTCTGGAACTACCAAAACCTATTTCAAAAATAATGGGGGAAAAATGATGGTGATACTTTCTGCTCCAACATAAGCTATATTTTATGTCGGTATCACAACTTCCAAGGGGTTCGGGATAAAAAAAAATCTAAAATTGCGATTTCTACAATACTGTTGGAGCTAGAAATTTTATATTTTATTATTCTAAAAAAGTCGAAATTTAAAATTGTGAAATGAGCTCAAAACGTTATAAATTAATAGGATTTATTTGGAATTGTTCTGGATAGAAACTTAAAATTTGACATGGTTGCTACTTTTAAGACGTAAATGCTCGTACAGAACAGTTTCGAAAAAAAAAATCGAAATTTAAAAGTTTGTGGGAAATTTAAAATTGCGTTTTTTGTGATTCTGCTGGGGCTAGAAATAAAAAAAGTCCTTCCGGCCTGTACTGGGAGGAAAAGGTAGCTTTCCTATATCTTCGTTTTAAAATTTTAGCTAAGGTTACACGAAAACAGCAAGTTAAAATGCAAAGAAACGTTTACAAAAGATTCGTTAATACTGAATTTGAATAAGAAATTCGCCAAATTATTGAGCAATAGCCAAATTGGCTTCATTTATAAAGACTTATTTTGGTCGCCAAATTTGGCGATATTTCGCCAAATGTCATAAATTTTGATAAATTTGTCGCCAATTTTGCCGCCAATGTCGCCAATTTTGGCGCTAACGGATATGAATATATAGTTTTATGCGTATGATTGGGAAAATTATTACAACAATGAAAGAAAATAATTTGCGGGTAATCGCGTTAATGTGCTGTTTTGTTTCAAAATATCAGCCACCCTAGAATTTCAAACTGCTCTATCTCAGCCATTTTTTAAGATAGAGGTAAACCAAAAAATGCTCTGGAATCCTTGTATCAAGCCCTAACACGTAATTAAAAAATAAATTTGAATTTTTAATTTTTTTGTATATTTATTTTAGTTTTAAATTTTTAAATAGCCGCCATCTTGAAACAAAATGGCGGACCAAGCTGGCCAACGAACTCGGTCGAGACATTGGTGACCTTAATACACACAATTAGTTTCATCAAAATCGATTTATAAATACGAGCGTTATCGTATGACATAGGTCAGATATATATATATATATATATATATATGGATATATATATATATATATATATATATATATATATATATATATATATATATATATATATATATATATATATATATATATATATGGATATATATATATATATATATATATATATATATATATATATATATATATATATATATAAATCAACATTTGTACTGAGGCTGGTTTTGGGGTCTGGGGGTCATGATCGGTGAAAATATATCGAAATTTTCCGGAACTGCTTTCCTCCGAACGGCTGCAATAGGTAGCTTTATACTTTTTTGTATTGAAAGCTACCTAAAAATTGGCATGGTGCTTACTTTTAAGATGTAAATATTCACTAAGAACGGTTGCTAAATAATTAAAAATTTAAAAGTGTGAAAAGAGCGGAAAATGATTTAAAATACGATTTATTTGGAAATATTAGGGGTAGAAACTTCAAACTAGAGAAGGCTGAAGTAATGCTCGCACAGAACAAATTAGAGAAAATTCGAAATTGAAAAGGACTCAGAAACAAAAAACTATAAATTATTTGAAATTGTTCAGGTTAGAAATTTGAATTTAGACATGACTAATACCTTTAAGACGTACTTTCTAAAATTGCGATTTCTGTGATACTATTGGGGAAGAAATTTGAAAATTGGCATGATGGTTACTGTAAATGATCGCTGAAGAACTCTTTATAAAAAAGTCAAAATTTAACTGATGAAATGAGCAGAAAATGTTTTAAAATACAATTTATTTGGAATTGTTAGGACTAGAAACTTGAAATTTGACATGACTGTTACTTTTAAGACTTTAATGCTTGCACAGAACAGTTTCTAGGGTTTCGTCCATCTCACGAAACCCTATTACTCCCGCTCCGTTGTCTGTCTGTCACAGAGCTATTCTCAGAAGCTATGTAACTTACAGAGTTGAAACTTTGTGTATATAGCTCAATATCAGCTATAAGGAGCTCAAAATATTAAAATTTGAAAAAGTCGTATTATTTTAATAAATAGAGATAAAAAACCAAAATTCTAACAGCCTTTTTCTATTAAATTTAAACATTTTTCGTTATAACCGATGCCAAAAAATAAAAATCCACAATGAAATTCTTTCTACAATAAATAATTTTCTATCAGACGATTTCCACGGGAAAAATGAAAATGAAATAAAAAGTTTCACCAATTGAAAAAAGATAAATATGAAATAAAATTGATGGACGTCATAGTGGTAATAAAACGGAAAATTTCTAAGATTTCACAATAATACAAGGAGTATGAGTATGCGTAAGTACACAAAGCAGATTAATATCACGTCATTAGAGAATTAAAAAGAAAATATGACGTCCTATTAGAAGTTTGACGAATTTTTCAAATGTTTGAGAATAACACAAAGCGAGTATCAATATGAGTAATATAGAGAATAGTAAATATATGAGTTTGAGAAACATATTGAATCGTGATAAAAATCCGATAATGGAAATATTCGCATATTTTAACTTTTTGAAGGTGTTCAACATGTTTAATTTTGAAATTATTTTTTTAAATGTCGCATTTAGTCCGCATGACAGATATTATTATGACAAAATATAATAGCGGGCTTCGCCCGCTATCGGTTGGCTTAGATATTCGCAAAAACGAAAAAATAGACCTGTAAATTTTTACTTTATAAAAAACATGACGGTTTTTTTTGCTGCTAAATGAAATGTATTTGAATTTATTAAAGAAAGGATAAAGTGTTTTGAAAGGGATATTAAACGAAACCCTTTGAGCGATCTTGGATAACACTTGCGCACTTGTTTTTTTTTTTTTTATCTTTGTGCAACTTCACTCAAACGGGTGCAAGAGCGACTTTGTTCTGAAATTAGTGTTTCTTTGAATATGTCGAAGCTAGAAATATGAAATTTGGTATGGTGGTTACCTTTAAGAAGTAAATGCTTGCTAATAGCGGTTCTAAAAAACACTGAAATTTAAAAATGCGAAATGAGCCGTAAATGTTCGAGAAACTTTCTGAATTACGATTTCTTTGGGAATGTTTGGACTAGAAACGTGAAATTTGACATGGTGGTTATTATTAGGACTTACATACTGGGCTCGGAATAGTTTCTAAAATTTCGAAATTTTAAAGGGTGAAATGAGCGGCAGACTATTAACACTCTAAAACATTCTAAAACTTTTTTAAAATTATGAACACTTTGGAACTACTAAACTGATTTCAAATCTTCTGTTATCTGACAATCTCTGCTTAAAAATAGGTAATATTTTATTCTTGCATAAATTTCCTCAAATATGTGGAAGACCGAAAGATGTTCTAAAATTCCGATGTCTTTGAATCTGTTGACGCTAAAAACATTAAATTGGATATGGTGATTACTTTTAAGACGTAATGCTCGCTAGGAACGTTTGTTAAAATATTCGATATTTAAAAGGATATAGTGATTGGAAAAAAGTCTACAGCAAGATTATTCTGAAAATATCGGGCATATAAGTATCAAATTTGACATGCAGATTTCTATTAGGACGTGATGCTTTCAAAGAAAAGCTTTAAAAAAATTCGAATTTTAAATGGGTGACATGGAAAGAAAGCGTTTTCCGGTTATATTTTCACTCTGATTTCTCAGAAATTGTCAGCTAAGAAACTTTAAATGTGGCATAAGCATAATTTATAACACGCAGATTTGGTAGAACAATGTCTTTTTTTTTATTATTATTTAAAATTGTTTTCAAGATATTTGTCTTTCCACTGTCAAATACAACATTTCTAAGCAATGAGATAAAACGCAAATACCAGTAACTGTTATAATCAATTAAAATTATTGTAATAAAGGAACATGATTGCCAACTAGACAAGGAAGTACTTCATATTTAGCCTTTCATCATTCAAAATGGTGGTTAAATAAACTTATCCAATGTTTTCTAACTTAAAATTTAACGGCATTTGGTGAATTAATATATACTAACATTGTAAAGAAGTAAAATTGCGTGTGTATAAAAATAGACTCTGAAACTACTGAACCGATTGTAAACGATCCTTCACTGTACGATAGCTAAGAAAGTTCCCAAGTAGACTACATTTAACTGTTTTTTTAAGGGGGTGACTGAAAATGGATTGGAATAAATATTTTCCCATAAATTCACGTCTTGCGTTCACCTAATGCGATACAGGAATGAAGTTCCCTCAAAATGTGACCTAATTAGTGATATTTAAATAATCCAGAGTATTATAATTTCCTCCTAAGGCTAGTAGTCACACACATACCACTTGGCATATTTCAACAACCACTTATGCAAAGCCGTGGGTTTTGCTAGTTTAATATAATTTAACATAAATTGTAGAATATGTTACCACTGCATCTAAAGTATTAAAACATTTATTATAATGTATAGCCATAAGATATAGCTGTAGTTAACAGACAAAACAGGTAATAAATAGCAGCCGTTTGTTTAAGAGACAGTTTAAGGTCACACTGAAAGCATGTTATAGAAAGTGATGTCATTTTAGGAGATTATTATTACTTTTCTTTGAATATTTTCCATCAAATTCTAATTTCTGTATTGTAATCTATGTTTTAACTCACATATATATAAATGATGGTACTATGCCATTTTAACGCACTTATAGTAACATTTTTAAATTTTATATACGAAAAATGCGCATTATCCGCTCAGAAAGACGCCAATTTCGGATTCGAAAATATAGTTGGTCTGATATTTTTTTTATTGGATAATAAAGTACACGTGATATCTCCTCTTTTTTTAAAAAAATTATGCCATTTTTTAGAGTGTGGCATTAGGAGAGAAAAAAGTGCATTAGAAAATTAAAAAACAAGTAATATAATTTTTTTTAAGTCAATTCCTACTTAGGTCAAAAAGAAATTTTTTTCCAGCGATCTACACGCTTCGCCACTGACGGTATTTATTCCTAAATGTATATCCTGCTAAATATCTTATATCAGAGAAATTTTTGAAATGTATTAAAAATTAAATAAAAAAATAAATAGCTAAAGTACCAAAAATTAATAGCTCGAAAAGTATTTCTCACAAATAATTTCAAAAAAATAAATTTCAAACCGTTTAGAAATTACATTAAAAAATAAATAAAAAAGCACAATTAAGTACGAAAATTTAGTGCATACGTCATTTTCACCGTCGGAGATTTTCGTAAATAATAAGATTTCAAAAGTTCATGGAGTAACATGGAGCAAAAAAAAAAAAAAAATATGCACGCACAGTGCAATACAATATCAGTACAATAATCAAATCAGTACAGTAAAACATATATCATCAAAAACAACTTGTTGTAAATGATCCCGCCAAGCCACAAACCTAAAACGTCAGTCACAAAAAGAAGTGATATCACATAAAAAGAAGCGATATAGAAGTGCACACTCCGAGTCCCGTGTAAAAATCTATCACCACTCATAATGTTTCCAAAGGACTCGGAGTGAGGTACAGTATGTGAAAACTGCTTGGCGACCTGCAGGCTTTTATAATATATGTAGTATATCAATTTTAAAAATCGAAAAATAAATTTTATATTTTTGTTATACCACTTTTATAAATGTTTTTGTATGCGAAAGAACTGACAGAACGGATTTCCTCCCCAGATCTATGTCATTCCCTTACGCTAGAATTACTGCAATATATCTCAATTTAGCTCAATTTAGTTAACGTTTATTATAAGGTTTATATATATATTACAAACTCAAAATCTTTATACGTTTACTTAAAAAATCCTCTTCGTAAGAGTGTTGTTTTTAGTTTAAATAATGGTAAATAAAATCAACAAATTGATTTTTCAAGCTCATAAATAAGAAAGGACATGCAAACACAGAAGCTTCAACTTTTACAATTTTATGGGAGCAACATAAATAAATAAATAAATAAATAAAAAAAAAATAAAAGAAAATAAAAATATGTAATTGCAGGAAACGCAAACTTTATAAAAGCCTGCAGGTCGCCAAGCAGTTTTCACATACTGTACCTCACTCCGAGTCCTTTGGAAACATTATGAGTGGTGATAGATTTTTACACGGGACTCGGAGTATGCACTTCTATATGAAGGAGGAGTTCGATCAATTCGAACAAGCGCGAATATGTCTCGAGAAGATTAAAGTACTTTTGACAAAATAATAAGGTAAGTTTCTTACCTTTTCTGAAGGTGCTTACTTCGGCTTAATATCCAATTGGTAATTGTAATCCATAGGTAATCCGAGATGACACTTATCTCACAGTCGTTGTTATTATCACCGTCACTGGAAACTAAATAATTATATTAGTAGTTGAACACAAAATAATTGGACTTCTTTCTCATATTGACGATTATACATACTTGATTATATGAAGACTGATACATAGCAAACAATTACAATTAAACATTTATATTTAAACTTATATTATTAGGAATTATATATTTTATCTTATCTGAGCACGCAGGCTCACGTGTGTTCACGATTACATTTTGTTACAGACTGAGGAAGTTAAAGTCATAAAAAAATGTTCAGAGTTTATGATTGCATCATTGAAATTACGCATACGTCAGTGGAAAAATTACATATTGCAGGGTCTGAACGTAAGAGCGTAATCGGAAACATTAAAGTTTCATTTGCAGCTATAATTATTGTTCTTAAAGTCTTTAATCTATTTCGTATAATAAGAGTTTATCAATTTAGAAGAGTTCCGGAATATTTATTTGAAGTTGAGTGGTCATAAATATCAATCTGCAATTCATTATGCGTTGAAGAAATGTTGAAGGTCTTTCCTTCTTTCGAAGAGGAAGTGAAAGAGTGCTTTTCCTGAAAATAAATTACTCGATGAGGATAATATTTCTAACATTCCCCCTTAAGCTCATCCGATGAATTGATCATAAATAGTTTCATTGAATTTCTGTGTTCGATGAATCGATGCTTGGGTAAAAGTTTGGTAAGTGCATCGGCTATCATTTTTTTCTGTTGGAAGATATCTTAACTCAATTATGCCTTCTTCGCTATATTGTTTAATGGCATTAAATTTGACGCCGATGTGCTTTGATCTTTTCGTGAATTTTTCTGATTCAACCATTTTTATGGTACTTTGATTGTCTTCATATAAAATAATTGGTTTTTGCTGTGGAAAGCCTAGATCGTTTAGTAACTTCAATAACCAAATTATTTCTTGGCTAGCATGCGCTGCGGACACATATTCAGCCTCTGCTGAAGATAAGGCAATGCAACTTTGCCTTTTCGTCGTCCACTGGATTGAGTTGTTGCCCAACATATATAATATTCCCGATGTTGATCTGCGGGTTTTGGTATCAGCTGCCCAATCTGCATCAGCGAATACTTTTAATATTGGTTCTTCATTAGTGTTAATTATTAATTTTAGTTCTTTAGTATGATATAGATATCTTATTATTCTTTTTAAAGCTTTCCAGTCTTTTTCGCGAGGATTCTCATTTCGTCTGCTTAAAATGTTTACTGCTGCTGAAATGTCAGGTCTCGTTATTGTTGTGATATAAAGCAATGATCCAATTGCCTGGCGATATTTAATATTATTTGGCATTAAATTATCATTATCATTTAATTTGTTATATCCTGGTTCCATTGGAGTTTTGCATGGTTTGGAGTTTTCAAGATTGAACTTTTTCGCTAAATTTTCAATCTTAATTTTTTGATCAAGAGAATGACCGTTAGGTAATTTCTGAATTTGTGTACCCAAATAGTTACTTATATTGCCTAGATCCTTTAATTGGTATTCTTGTTTTAGAGAATTTACGATTCCTTCTATTATTTCATCTTTGCTGGCGATGAGTATGTCATCTACATAAATTATTATGTACGATGTATGATATTTTTCTTTTCTAGTGAAAAGACATGCGTCTGCTGTACTTTGAATAAAGTTCAAGTTGTCTAGTGTTTCAGCGATTTTAATATGCCAAGCTCTGGCGGCCTGTTTGAGGCCATAGATCGCCTTTTTGAGCTTGCAAACTTTTTCAGGAAATTGTTCGTTTTCATAACCTTCAGGTTGATTTATATATATTTCTTCATTTAAGTTCCCATGAAGAAAAGCGGTGTCAATATCTATATGTCGCACATTCAAATTATTATAAGCTGCTGCTAAAAGAAGTGTTTTGATGGTACAATGTTGTGCTACTGGTGAAAATGTTTCTTGATAATCTTCCCCATATTTTTGACTGGAACCTTTGGCAACTAAACGTGCTTTATATTTTTGTGTATTTCCTGAACTATCAATTTTTCGTTTGAAAATCCATCTACTTCCTATTATTCTTTTATTAAGAGGAGGATCGACCAGATCCCATGTATTATTTTTCATTAACGATTGTATTTCATTTTCAGTAGCTTTAAGCCAGTTTTTCTTTTCTAGTGGATTGTTTATTTTGATAAGCTGTTTCCAGTTTTCAGGTTCTGTTGTGTTACAATCGTTTGCTAAAGCAATAAAATTGTCGGAAGTATATCGCGTCAGGTGTACAGAATGTGTCACTTATTTCTATTTCAATGTATTTTTTTATCTTCAATTAATTGTTCGTGTTCATTAATTTTCTCGTTTAAATTGTTCAGTTTTTCTGCCAGAAATTTTACAGATCTGGAAATTATTATTTCACCACTTTTAGTGAATACGCGGTATCCCTTTGTATTATTATCACAGCCCATGAAGATACCCTCTTCTGCTGTGTCATCAAGTTTAGATCGTTTATGTTTGTTTATATAAGTGTATGCTTTACAGCCAAATACACGTAAGTAATAGAGGTTTGGTTTTCTTTTGAACCAAATTTCATATGGCGTTTTATTTGTTGACTTAGTGGGGAGCCTATTTTGGAGGTGTTTAGCAGTATTTATCGCTTCACCCCAGAACCTATGAGGTAAATTTGCTTCGGATAATAGGCTTCGTGTCATTTCAATTCAGCTTCTGTTTTTTCTCTCAGCAATGTCATTCTGGCTGGGACAAAATGAAACTGTGTACTCATGTTTTATACCATGTTCCCTTAGAAAGGCTTCTGTATTATTTCTTATGTATTCCCCACCGTTGTCCGATCTAATCGCCTTCGGATATTTCCCTTGTCTGGTTTTGACCATTTGTACATAGTCTTTTATTTTTTCATGAACTTCATCTTTACTTTTTAATAAGTATATTACTGTGAATCTAGACCTGTCATCTATGAATGTAAGGAAGTAATTTTTTCCTCCTATTGTGGGTGTTTTAAAAGGACCACATAAATCAGTATGTACTAAATCTAATACTTTTGTTGTTTTATTTTCGATAGATTTAGGGTACGGTGCATTTGTTGACTTTGTTTTAATGCATGTTTCACAGTTTGTTTTATGATTACAGTTATTTATTTTTATCCCACTGGCCAAGTCATTTTTAACTAACTCTTTTATACTTTCATTATTTCTGTGGCAAAGGCGTTTATGCCAAATTTCGAGGCAATCTTTATTTCTGCAATCATGTGCAATGTTTATTTTATTTTGTGAACTTTCTTCTAGTGTTTCAACTTGATATAAGTTATGTTGCTTAAATGCTTCTAAGTATATTTTTCCATTGCACGATAGTATGCATTTTTCATTTTCGAAAAATACTTTATAGCCGTGTTCTGGGGCTTTACTTACGGAAATTAAATTTGATTCCAATTGTGGAACAAATAACACATTTTTAAGTGTAATTCTATTTGTACATCCATCAGATGTTTTTGTCATTATTTGTGTTTCGCCGGTACCGTAAGAATATAATGTCCCATTAGCAATTGCTAATGGGTAAGTAATAATTGCTAATTCCCATTAGCAATTATTACTGTAGTTTTTTCAGTATCGTTGAATTTTGTAAATATATCCCTATCGTTCGCTATATGCGAAGACGCTCCTGAGTCAATCAACCAGGTTTTCTTAGCGGGATTTACAATTATGAATGCTGCATCTTTATGTTCACTTTTATTTATTTGTACATTTTCATCTGTTTTTGATTGATTCATTTTATTTTACTATCACACCTTTTGTATTTTCAAAACACAACGATGTGTACTTTTTGTATTTGTATTGTGTTTTAGGTGCAGTGGTCTGTGTGTTTCTGTTCTTGAGATGCCAGCATTGTTTGTAAGTGTGGTTTGCTTGTTTACAGTAGGTACAGTATTTGCTTTGCCCTTTATAATCTTGAGTGTATTTCTTTTGTGTTTTAAACTACCTTTTGTGAGTTTTCAAGTTGCTCACTATTTTCTACCCGTTTATTAAATTCGTCTGTAAGTTTACTCTTGATGAATTCGGGAGTTAATTCAATTCCATTTCGGGCTTCGAGAGTTGTTATTAGTGTATTATAACTCGCAGGTAAAGAGCACAATAGAAGTGCAGATAAATGCGAGTCGGTTATGTTCTTTCCTATTGCGGAGCGCTTATCTTTTATTTCCAGTATATTAGTAATGTGTTTGTGCATGTTCCCATTTTCGGGAAGTTTTGCACTATATAATTTTCGTAATAAATATAATTTACTGGATAAATTTGCTCTTTCGTGAATATTTTTTAAACTATCCCATGTCTGTTTTGCTGTTTCTAAATGTTTAACATGAACTATTTGCGTATCGTCTATACTCAGATTTATTAAAGCGCGAGCTTTTGCATCCTTTTTTCTCCAATCTTCGTTAATTGGTGTAGGGGGTTCCTGAGTTACAAGTTCGTACAAATCTTCCTTTATTAATAACATATTAATTTTAAACTTCCATGTAGAATAGTTATTATTGTTTAATTTATCGATTATCTGTGTTTCTTTTGAGAAAGCCATTTCTTCGATTGATTTTTCTTTATTGTTTTTTATTAAGTTTTATTTAATTAGTTCTATAAAGGTGTTAAACAGTTTTTAGTTTTTAATATTTAAAAATCACACCTTCCTTCCGAGACAATTTTTTCTCAGTCTCGTAATCATTGAAGGAGGAGTTCGATCAATTCGAACAAGCGCGAATATGTCTCGAGAAGATTAAAGTACTTTTGACAAAAGAATAAGGTAAATTTCTTACCTTTTCTGAAGGTGCTTACTTCGGCTTAATATCCAATTGGTAATTGTAATCCATAGGTAATCCGAGATGACACTTATCTCACAGTCGTTGTTATTATCACCGTCACTGGAAACTAAGTAATTATATTAGTAGTTGGACACAAAATAAATGGACTTCTTTCTCATATTGACGATTATATATTCTTGATTATATGAAGACTGATATATAGTAAACAATTACAATTAAACATTTATATTTAAACTTATATTATTAGGAATTATATATTTTATCTTATCTGAGCACGCAGGCTCACGTGTGTTCACGATTACATTTTGTTACATACTGAGGAAGTTAAAGTCATAAAAAAAAGTTCAGAGTTTATGATTGCATCATTGAAATTATGCATACGTCAATGGAAAAATTACATATTGCAGGGTCTGAACAAAAGAGCGTAATCGGAAAAATTACATATTGCAGGGTCTGAACAAAAGAGCGTAATCGGAAACATTACAGTTTCATTTGCAGCTATAATTATTGTTCTTAAAGTCTTTAATCTATTTCGTATAATAAGAGTTTATCAATTTAGAAGAGTTCCGGAATATTTATTTGAAGTTGAGTGGTCATAAATATCAATCTGTAATTCATTATGCGTTGAAGAAATGTTGAAGGTCTTTCCTTCTTTCGATAGGGAAGTGAAAGAGTGGTTTTTCTGAAAATAAATTACTCGATGAGGTTAATATTTCTAACACTATATCGCTTCTTTTTATGTGATATCACTTCTTTTTGTGACTGACGTTTTAGGTTTGTGGCTTGGCGGGATCACTTACAACAAGTTGTTTTTGATGAGATATCACTCTTTTTTGTAAGGTATTTAATTTCAATTATACGGATTCCATTTTTATTCAGAAAAGAAAATATGAAAGGGGCAAAAAATAATAGTGATGCTATAAACAGAATTATACATCAGAATTATACAATTTATTCAGTGACTTATTCCAATGTACATGTCGCTACCATAACAACGGGGAAACTTTTATATTAATTTCCTTACATTGTATTCATCAGATTATTTAGGACATATTTATTTTCATTTTCATTTTGTTTATATCACTCTTCCGTTTATATACATTCAAAAACAAAAAATTAGACAATTTTACAGTAGTTTACAAACTAATTAAAATACTACAGTTTCAGAAAAATGTGGACAAATAAGAAGCACTTTTTTTCGGTCAACTACAACGATAAGTTTATGGAGCATACTTTACCGAGAATAATCAACATTTTTTTTTCTACTAACCTATTTCTATTAGTATAAAAATTTACAGATTTTTATAGTAACATATTAAATATATTATTTTTGAAAATTACTGAGCACCTTAGAAATTTTTTATTTGTTTAAGTTTTTTAACTCAACGTTTCGAGAATTTGAAAAATATAAAATTCGCAACGTTTGCAAAAGTATAAAAACTATTAAAGTGATTTCTGTTCATATAGTCTGTTCATTCCAATTCGGTGATCCTAAAATATAGGTCCCCAATCTCCGGCAGTGCATGAATTAATTAGGACATATGTATGCAACTGTTAAAATATTCTCAAAGTTGACAATAGAGGCAATAAATATAGCTCGGCAAATATGAAACACGGCATTGCTTCATCATGGCTTTGTTTCGTGAGGTGTTCGTTCTCCGAACATAACAATCTCACGCGAAAGTGTTCGTTAACCGATTTGTTCGTAAACCGAACAGTTCGTTACCGATCACCTATTGTATACGAAATTTAGCATTTTAAGTTCGTCATAACCGGAGATTCGATGAACGGAAAATATTTAAACGCAAAACTTGTAATCTTGGGGTAGCATTTTTATATTCTATTATTCAGCGTATGAACGTAAAGTTGGGATTTTGTAATCGCCATTTCAATCAATTTCTGATACGCTAGAATTATATATTTATAAATAAACACAGTTTTTTTAATCGATGAAAATACTATATTTTAATAGATTTAGAGCTTAAAACATCGACGAGATTTCAGACGGACAAAATGAACACGTATTAAATTTTAAAGCAAGATAATGAAACCTTACAGAGATTGAAACAGTGTAAAATCATTAAAATACATCTCACTCAGTAAATATACATTGGTTGTAATGTAATCAAGATCTTCTAAGAGACTCTGTAAACGAAACGTATATGCTTCAATGCCGCTTTACAATAGAGAGGATGTAGTAACATATTTGAATATCTTGTGTATATAGCCAATTTGACAAAAGTTATGCGATTTACTATTGTTTTTCCTCTGTGTTAAGTATAGGAATCATGTACTTCAACGTAAAATATCGCTAATTACACAACTTTTTAGTCTTATTAAAAAATCTTTTGAGTTACCCTGTAAACGAAAAGTAAATTCTACAGTTCCGTTTTACAATAGGAAGCTAACTTAGGTCGTTCGTAGTAACATATTTTAACATCATGCGCATACGTTCTTTTTTAAAAGAGTTAGACCATTTAATATTTTTTTGCTTCATCTTAAGTATAGGATTAAATCACTTTAAAGTGGTATACATAAAAAACTAATTAATATTTTTACACGAAATATTAAACATTTGAACTACTCATAAAAACAATTTAAATGCTGCAAACCGCGTAAAAATCGGATAATTACACAACTCTTTAGCCCTATATCAAAAGATCTTTTGTGAGACCCTGTAAACGAACCTTAAATGTTACGATTTTTTATAATAGGAAGCTTACTTGGGTCGAGTGTAATAACATATCTTAATATCATGTGTATACGACCATTCCTAAAAGAGTTGGGTCATTTATGATATTTTTGCTCTATGTTAAGTATAGCAATCAATAACTTTAAACTGATATAAATCAAAAACTAATTAATATTTTTACATGAAACTTACAAAGGTCCGAACCACTCATAAAAACTATTCAAATAATGTAAACCGCGTAAAAATCCGATAGTTACACATTGCTGCAGCCCTGTCAACAGTTTTTGGTCTGAACAAGATTCAAAAAGTATAAAAAACAGCACTTTTAAAATCGCATTTACTGAAAACCTATTCGTCGGATTTTGCTTTACTTTTGAATTCTTAGTCCCTTGGCACGCTCCATTTCATAGAATCAAGAATTTTGTTTCTATTATAAATAGAACGCGAGATATAGATGTGTCAAAAACCCGTTTTGTCCCGTCCGCAAAATATAAACTAGACAGAGTGCTAAAATTTTTTTGTAAAATCGTTTGGTATCCACTGGCGGAAATTCCTTTCATTTACGGTTCAATGCATTGCTGTTTCTTATGCTTGGCGAGAAACTCTGTCGAACTTCTATGATTTCCATTTAATAAAAATGGAAAATTAATCTGGAATTTTTTCTGTTTGAAAAAAAAAAACCCGAAAAAACTTAGTATTAAAGATTTGGCGCAAATATCACCAATAGCAGCTTTTTTATTTCGGGTGTGTAAATCAGAAAAAATTCTTTGATGTTTAAATAAAAAGTTTTGATTTGTGGCATTATTTCTTCTTATTTTCTTTTCCTTTTTAGTATTTTAAATGGAATTGGTGAAAATCATGTATTTTAAATTAAATGATTGAAAGACATGTATTTTTAATGTATGCATTTCAAATGAAATGAGTGAAAGGTTTATAGTTAAATGAAATTAATGAAATATGAAGATGTTATGAGAACAATATTTGGCGATTTATCAGCTGCCCCAAGTTAACATAAAAGCACCAATACGTATGTGAAATGAAACAAGGCACAGATGTCATAGACGCACCACGTTGGAGCGATTTTTTCCCCGCCACTTTGGCGAATACTTTGTTTTTGAATATTAGTTACAAATAGCACGAAATAATAGCACGTGATTTTTTATTTCAATATAAAAATACAATATAACGTAATAAATGAAATAGCTTCTATTATTTTAAAAAAGGAAATGAAAATAAATAAATAATAGTTTGATATAAATAAATTTTGATGTACTACATATAAAAATAATCTATAGAAATAAAATAAAAAATAAAAGTAAATAAACACAACAAACAGTTTTCGCTAAATTAGCCGGCGGAACAAATCGCGAATATGGCAATAAAATTTTATTTTAGCATCGTTCTTAATTTTTTAAGAGGACGCAAAAACATGGTTTAATACACGTATATTTGTAAACTAGCCGCCACTGGCGACCAGTTTGGTCGCCCTTAAATGTATGTTAAGCATTGTAACAAATTATTTTTATTCATAATTTATTTTTATCCTTAATCCTTCGCCAAACCGGAAAAATCCAATAGACAAATCAAGAACTTTTGCGATCGTGGTAGCATTTCGCATATTTTTTGTTGTTATGTATTTCATCTTTCTTGACAAAAACCGCTTAACCCACTTTATAATAAATTAATCATTGTGTGTGTGTTTTTAATATAAAATAAACTATTTCATAATAAAATAAAAGTATATGCTGTTTTAGTAATCTCTAATAGGTACCTGAAAATGGGATTTTCTCGCCAAAATGGCGCAAAACAAAAATTCCGCCAACCCTGGTGCGTCCGTGACAGCTGTTCCAATTTAAAATACATGACGTTCACATTTTTCTTTAAAATAGAAAATAGATAAATAAGAAATATTATCATAAATCAAAACATTTGATTTCAAAATTAAAATATCGTTTCTAATTAATACACACGAAAAATAAAAGCTGACAATTTGTTTCGAAATTTGATCCATTAAATATTATTACATGAGTTCAACCACGGAGTTCAACTTACATCAAGAAAAGATCCGAAGGAAGTTGAGTTGTATGGAACAGAATTATGGTAAACTTTGACTGTCTCACTGGTGCTGATTATTTTTTTTTACACCAGGCAGCGGTCCAAAAATTCATGGTTTAATATTTTAAACGTTCACAACGAATGAATCTTTTTTTGTTGTTGTTGTTTACTTTCATGGATAGAGAATTTGAACAGCGAACCTAATTGAAACTGAAGTTATTGCAGAATGTATACATAATTGAACGTAAGTCATCTCTCAAATATTAATTTATTTTGAACGATCTTTCTAAAAATGTAACTTTTATGCAGTTTTATTAGAAAAAATAATTTTGAATAAAAATGGCTGCCTGGCATATGAAAAAGTGAAGCGGCATCCCGGAACTGTTGAGGACAGTCACATGACATACGGTTTTATTTTTAAAATATTTGAAAAACATGGTTTTCCGCTCTCTAGAAAAATTTAGTAAGATGCTAAAACTGCCTTTTAGCACTATTTTTATTTTTTTCGTCAATCGCGCCAACCAGCACATGATACGGGTCTTTTCCCCATTCAGATACAAGGTTGGTCTCATACAAGAGTAATGCTAGCAACAATATTGTTTTAAATCTATAAGGGCTAATATTAATAATAACATTAAATTCTCCGAATAGCTTTGGGCCCGATTCCGGATGTTTCTCCTAGAAAAAAACTGTAGAAGAAGTCTTTTACGTTTGTTTCGAATGAAGTACGGTCAACAAAGTATTAATTAACAATACAAACAACACTAATATTAACATGGGGGCAAAAGTTTGAATTTAAGTGCAAATATTTGGAACCCTCCCCCCCCCAAAAGGAAGTTACAGAAATGAATTTAAAATGGCGTTAAGCCACGCTTTCTGACATAAGCAATTATCTGCAAAACCGATTACGAAACTTTCACTTAACTTAATAACATGTATCTAATAGCCCTGAGAGTACTCTCCCTTCCCAGTTATACGGACCTTGGGGCTTTTTTAAAAAGCTTGACGCAGTTCGGGTTTAAGAAGTTGAGATTTACTGCCAAATCACAAACTACTACGAAAATAAACCTGATTAATTATTATGCTGGTTTATGTATGTATTTAAAAAAATTGCATCTGATTATACACTTATTAGATAAATTACGCCTGTTTGCATTTAATAACAGATGAACGGCTTCTGTATACTAAATTGTTTAAATATTCGGAAGAGGTGGCGAGAGGTAGAGAGACGTGTAAACAAACGGGTAGAAAGACGGGTAGTGAGATGGGTAGAGAGACGGACAGCGACATACATAAGGTAACGGGTAGTGAGACAGGTAAAAAAGAGGGTTGAGAGAGGGGTAGCGAGATAAAAAGGGAGACAGGTAGAGAAACGAGTAGTGAGACTGGTAGACAGGATATAGAGGGAAAGGTGGCGATACAGTAGCGTGATGGATAGAGAAACGAGTACAGAGATGAGTACAGAGACGAGTTGACAGACGGTTAGAGAGAGAGGGGTATATAGACAGACAGGCGTGTCGAGAGACGAGTAGTGAAACGGGAAGCGAGACAGTTAGAGAGACGGATAGACAGATGGGTAGAGAGATGGTTAAAGAGTCGGGTAGAAAGACAGACTGATAGCGAGACGGATATACAGACGAGTATAGAGACAGTAGACAGATGTGTACGGAGAGAGACACGGCTAGACATATGAGTAGTTAGACGGGTAGACAGACGGTTAGAGAAACAGATAGGCGGGTAGCGAGACCAGTAGAGAAATATACAGACATGTAGCGAGACATGTAGAGAGACAGTCAATCGGGTAGAGAGATGGGTAGAAGAACGGATAGGGAAACAAACAGATTGTAGAGAGAGGCAGACAGACAGGCAGAAGAAAAGTCTGGGGTTTGCAGCAGTAAAGGCGCAGGGGGCAGAACATCCTAGAAAATAATCAAGAAGTATTACCTTTGAAGTATATATATTTTTTTCAATTTCGCCAATATGTAGATTTAATGTAAAATTTATTTTTACAGAAGTCATTGAAAGATTTTTTATATACTTTAGTAGGAATTTAGGCTACAGTTTCATAATCAGGTTTGTAGCAAAGCATGTTATCAATGCGGTTTGAAGTGTACGAGTGTACGAGTTTCTATAAATAGTTATACAAATAAACAAGAAGGAAAATTTTTAATGTCAAATGTAAATATTTGTCACAAAGAAAATGTTGCAACAATATATATATATATTACGCTATCGTACGTGGCACAGAAATCGCGGTTATTTGTTAATTGTTTAACGACAACACCCGAATGAAACGCATCTCATTGGTTTTTGTGTAAATGTCCGCTGGAAGGATTTAGGCCGAGGTAAATCGGGTTTATTTACGTTTCGCACTTTTGCTGCAATTATGGAAAGATTTCGGCGAATGCTTTAAAGTGAACAAAAAGCCGAATTAAGAAGAGAAAATCGAAATAGGTTGGATCTAGAACGCCGTCAAACACCGAGCATAAGCGATCGCCAAAATAGGCTTAGTAACCGTCGCTTGCACGAACGCATAGCTTCTGAAATCCAAATTACTGATTTAAACGTTCCGGAGCATAACTGTGGGACTTTGAGTAAAACGTGCAATTTCTGCCAAACTCTTATTTAAATGTTTTACAAGTTTTTAGCATAAATAAATATTATTCAGTCTTCATTTTTATTATTAAGTCCACTCCACTGTTTTTTCAATGACAGTCTGCCGGGACAACGCCGGGCGGGTCAGCTAGTGAAATTAAATTTGCGTTAAACTACGCTTACAAAAATACGCTCTTAACTGCAAATCCGATTACGTTACTTTAAAAGGCTTGGCGTTTTAAAAGATAATGCGTTTTGTTTGTTTGTTTTTTAAAGTTTTGAGTAATTCCTGCTTAAAAAAAACAAGTCCTTCTATATATAAAAAGTCCTTCCGGCCTGTACCGGGAGGAAAAGGTAGCTTTCCTATATCTTCGGTTTAAAATTTTAGCTAATGTTACTCGAAAACAGCAAGCTAAAATGCAAAGAAACCGTTTACAAAAGATTCGTTAATACTGAATTTGAATAAGAAATTCGCCAAATTATTGAGCTATAGCCAAATTGGCTTCATTTATGAAGACTTATTTTGGTCGCCAAATTTGGCGATATTTCGCCAAATGTCGCCAATTTTGGCGCGAATTTGGCGTTAACGGATATGAATATATAGTTTTATGCGTATGACTGGGAAAATTATTACAACAATGAAAGAAAATAATTTACGAGTAATCGCGTTAATGTGCTGTTTTGTTTCAAAATGTCAGCCACCCAAGAATTTCAAACTGCTCTATCTCAGCCATTTTTTAAGATAGAGGTAAACCAAAAAATGTTCTGAAATCCTCGTATCAAGGCCTAACACGTAATTAAAAAATAAATTTGAATTTATAATTTTTTTGTATATTTATTTTAGTTTAAAATTTTTAAATGGCCGCCATCTTGAAACAAAATGGCGGACCAAGCTGGCCAACGAACTCGGTCGAGACATTTGTGAGCTTAATACACACAATTAGTTTAATCAAAATTGATTTATAAATACGAGCGTTATCGTATGACATAGGTCAGATATATATATATATATATATATCAACATTTGAACGGAGGGTGGTTTTGGGGTCTGGGGCTCATGATCGGTGAAAATATATCGAAATTTTCCGGAACTGCTTTCCTCCGAACGGCTGCAATAGGTAGCTTTATACTTTTTTGTATTGAAAGCTACCTAAAAAAAGTAATGGTTTAAAAATGGACCAATGAAAATCTGCGCAGATATTCCGGGTTATTCTCATCGCTTTTTTACTAGGGACTTTTTGAGGAGCGATTACTTTTTTTCTAGCCATCCTACGAATTCGAAAATAATACCACCAGAAGCGAAATATAACAAGCTTTCAGAAATTCAAAAGATTATCACGGTCAGACAATAAAAACTCAAAAAATCCTTAAAAATCGAGTAAAAAATCTTTTATTGAAAAAGTCATTTTTGTATATTGTTGCCAATTTCTAAATAAGCGCAAATGATTATATTTTATCTCAAATAAAAAATGTATTTGCGCGAGACTATTAAAAACAATAATGAAAGTTTAAGATAATAAATAAATGATCACGTGTTGAAAGCAGAAAATAAAGAAAATTACGTCATAAAAATCGTGTTTACGCATGAATATTAAAAATAAAAATGATGAATTAAATGAAAAAGCATTATAACCTGATTACAGAAGATAGTCGCCATTCGTGATAAAATCATCATCATCTTTTGAAAGCAGGATACATTGCATTTACCAGGTTTCAAGAGGCTGTGAAATCAGAACGGGGGTTGGTGAGCGTAGCGAGCAGGGGGCAGAGCTCCCTAGTAATATTAAAAAAAATTTTAAGTCAATTCCTACTTTTTAATCATAAATATATAAAATAAACCCGTGCAGCATTAATGTCCCACGTTATCTTTATTGAACATTATTTTATAATCATCGTTGCGGTATTTTTTTTCTGTGGTATCACTCATTTGAGATAAATCTTTCATTTCATTTATGAAAACAATGGGAGGAATTTTTTTCTCCCATTTAAAACTAAAATAAATTAATTAAATATAATTAATGAATTAATATTTGAAAAAACTGTATTAACATAAAGTGTCATCCACTACAAGTTTAAAAAAATTTATTTGAACTTGAGTGGATGAATAAAAAGTATTTTATTAACGATTGAATATTTGAACAAGATATATAAATATATAGAGAGTGTGAGCTAATAATAGGAATTAAAAAAAAAAAAAAAAAAAAAAAAAACTCAAATTTGATCCATTTATAGCAGGTTCTTATTAATCTTGTGTATATATCAGAGTAAGCATACATAAACATAATGTGGAGTAAATGGGCCAGTAATGAACGCCTTTAAAGAATTTATTTATTTTTTAAATATAAATATTATATTCCAGTTTTTTTATAATATTATAGTAACTTATCAACACTAAACAATCTCATAGTCACATTTCCCATCAGGTATCAACATTTAATTGTAATTATTAACAGAAATAAATCAAAACTACAGCGCCTAGAATACATAGTGTGGAAATCTGCTACAAAATAGTACTAAAAAATTGAATCCAATAAATGTACAACGTTGCTGAAAAGATAATGATAGGATCGCAGCGCCATCTGCTAGCTTATAAGCAGCATAAAACGATGTCATTAGAGCTTATTATCGTAGGAGCACCGTTGCACATTTATAGGCTACAACTTTTTAGCACTTTTTAAAGCATTACAAGGGTAGCCGATTTCCACACTATGTATTCTAGGCGCTGTATCAAAACATCCAAAATTTCAACTATGGACACCATACAAAAAGGTAATAGATGATTGTTTTAATTAGTGTAATTCGAATTTAATGAAACGAAATAAGTCATTTTCAAATAATGGTACTTTTCAGTTAGCCGGCTGATTAAAATAGATACCACCAGCCGAAACATTCTAATACAATGTTTACGTTGAGAAGAGCTAGCAGATGGCGCTGCGACCCCATCGTTATCTTTTCAGAAACGTTGTACATTTATTGGATTCAAATTTTTAGTACTATTTTGTAGCAGATTTCCACACTATGTATTCTAGGCGCTGTAGCCAAAGTATTTAGAAAATGACGAAAATGACGTAATATTAACTAAAAAAAAATGTATATTTATTCATAAAAACTGATTTTTTTTTTTTTTTTTAATAATTGCGTGAGTTGATCTAATTTTAATTCTTTACACATTGAGACAAAATCTACTTATGCTTAAAGCACAAAAGTCAATGACAATTTAAAATTAAAATTATTAATAAAACAAATTGACTGAGAAATACATTTTTTAAGTTTAAATTATTCATGCTGTCATTTGCTGTTCATGAGCACGTAATTTAATTTTCACGTTTAGTTCTAAAGAAATAACTCGTGCATTTTAAAATTTAGCGCAATTCTCTTTCTTAATATCAATTTCCTGGCCTGCTTTATAAAACAGAGCTTTTCTAACATTTTAAACTGCTAAAATTAAAACCATTTAAGAATTGATGTAATATGGAATCCCAACAAGTCGAAGAAATTTCCATTTCAAGAAGAGTAATAAACGCCATTCGTAAACTGCAAGAAAAAAAAGGAGTATCTCTTGTGAATTTGAAAAAGTATCTCCACCACGAAAAGAACCTGGATGTTAAAAAGTATAATGAAGAAATAAAATTAGCTCTGAAAAGAGGTTTGGATCGTGATGTATTGACTAGAGAAAATGGGATGTATAAGGTAATATATAAACTATTCAGGTTAAAGATATATCAACGAAAATAAGTTAACCAAAGTCAAATAAATTATTAAAATGTTTAGTAATAAACAGAAAATTAGTGAAATTTAAATAAAGAAATGTTAAAAGAAACTTATATTTTATAATCTTTAAAATTAAAAATTTTAGAAAATGGCGCTATTTAAATTAATTGAAAACTTAAAAAATACAAAATTATCTTTGCTTTATTTTCAAGTTTTATGATACAGGTTATGATACGAAATTTAATAGAAAGAAAAAAGTTTTGTTTCTCATTTTTGTTTCTAAAAATACTTTATTGGAAGACTTGAGCAGTAATCTTGAATAGAAAAAGATATGTAGTCAAACGCAAATGTTTTAATGAATGGTCAAGTATTCTGGTAAATAATTTTCCTAAAATCTGATACATCGAGTAAGAGTAAAAATCTGATATACCGAGTAAGAGTAAAAATATGATATATCGTAAGAGTAAAAGTAACACACTATTGCAAAAAGTAAGAAGGTTTATAGGTAAGATAAAGAAGTACTTATTGATTATCTCTGGTTGATATTTTCTTGGTGATAAAATGGTACTTACGTATTATCCGAGCCAGTTTTAAGCCAACTGCGCCAGGCATGGAGCCAATATTACTAATTATAGTAACCCTTATATATTTTTTTTCTTGCTACATGGTACATGCCTGGGAATAATCTACTTTTTTAGTAGGGGTCATTTCTATACGTAGTAAGATTAACAAAATTAACTCTCTAGAATATGCTATATTATTTACCATTCTTATATTATTTATTAATTTACTATGTTATTTACCATTTATTAATTTTACTAAAATAATGTTATTTACTAGTTTTAACAATGTTATAAATTTAATAAACATATATTACATTTTATTTATTTTATATTAATTACCATTTTTAACAATGTTATCTGATAATGTTAAATTACTGTGTTTGAAAATATGATTGACAACGATAAACAAGATTGGTACTTGGCAACCATTTTTGGCGATCAATCTCCTGGCACGGATAATACGTAAGTACCGATTAAATAAATAGAAATGAAAATTATTTAATAGTGAAAGCATAATAACGATTAATGTTCTGGATTTTTTATAGATTGAAATTTATTTATCTGTTAACATAAAAGAAATTTAAGTACTTATGTATTGTTGTGTAAATCTTGTAGCTTTTGTCAATTTGAATGATGAATATTTTTTTTTGCAAATTAAATGAATGCGGACACGCCAATGTTGTACGTAAAACCTTTGTTTCACCACTACCGGTCAGCGATACTACAGTGTATCAGAGACAGGTTAAAACAAAATGGCAACAGCTGTCGCAGACGCACTGGCGTCGGTGCGATTTCTATTTTGTGCCATTTCGGCGAGAAAACCCCATTTTCAGGTACCCGTTAGACCTTGCTAAAACAGCAGGCCACTTTTATTTTATTATGAAACAGTTTATTATATATTAAAAAAAACCGCATAATTTTATTATAAAACACGCATTATTCTTAGTATAAACACACACAAATTACTTTATTTTAAAACACATAGAATGATTAATTTATTATAAAACACAAACACACTGAATCTGCTCTACCGAGTTGCCATACGAAGCAAAATGTTGTCAAATCCGCCTGGTTGCCCAAGCACAAAATCGCCATTTTGGGGCCAGAATGATACCTTGGTGCGTCTGCGACAGCTGTACCACAAAATGATAAAAAAATTTCTAATTAAATGCCAAATCTAATTAAAGGCCACTAATTCTATTTAAATGCCACTAATTCTAATTAAATGCCCCTCCGCACAACTTGGAAAAGTATCAGAACTTGGTGGCATATGACAGTGAATCTTCTGTAAGCTGGTCCTTCAGCTAATGATAAATTTTAGCGAGAATTATATTTGTACGGACTGAAAGTAAGCCCGATTTATTTCGAAGCTGGGTTTTTTGAGAATAAACATGGAAATAATCCGTGTTTTTGTAACTCTAACTAGAATCGTCTGATGCAACAGAACGGCTTTTGAGGATAATCCTTTAAACAACTCCCTTCAATTTAAACAACCCATACTCACCTTTTTTTTTTCTCTTGCGGGACGCAAACACCATTTGCTAAGTTAGGTGGCGGGGGTGGCTAACCAGAAGAGACAACGGTGTTGAAGCTCGTTTCTAAACTGCTTTAAAAAATAAGGTACTTCTTTGTTATAGCGGAACCCAGAATTTCGATTGCGGCAAGTTGCAGTCAATTTAACCTAGGTCTTAGCCAAATTCGCGACGCGAGAACGTAGCGCGTACATATAAAAGAGATATAACTTTGCGATACATCTCTGATTCTTAGCGATTCATCCTTGGGGGACGCTATAGCAGAGAAGAGCCAAAAAAAATATAATTCATTATCATTGCGCTAAAATTTTACGTACAGAAAAAATGCGCAGTTTGACAATTTGCTGCAGGATTTTTACCAAGTGACATTAGCTCCATTTTACCGAATACACAGTCATTTTAATTATAGCTTGAAAAAGAATTCTGGAGCAATAACAGTTCCGGTGCACTTTTTTAAAATTCCTACTATTAGCGCACTCTCTCTATATGTATCTTGTTCAAATTTTCAATCGTTAATAAAATATTTTCTATTCATCCACGTTCAAAAAAAATTCTTTAAACTTGTAGTGGATGACACTTTATGTTAATACAGTTTTTTCAAATATTAATTCATTAATTAAATTTAATTAATTAATTTTAGTTTTAAATGGGAGAAAAAAATTCCTCCCATTGTTTTCATAAATGAAATGAAAGATTTATCTCAAATTAGTGATACCACAGAAATGAAATACCGCAACGATGATTATAAAATAATGTTCAATAAAGATAACGTGGGACATTAATGCTGCACGGGTTTATTTTATATATTTATGATTAAAAAGTAAGAATTTACTTTAAAAAATATATATATTACTTGTTTCTATTAGCATGTGTATAACTATAATAAATTTTTTTCAGGTGAAAGAAGCAAAACGAGGTCGTGACAAAGCAGCCAGCAAAATGAGCGAACGAAGTGAAACCCGTCAAAAGACCTCCAAGCAAAAAAGCTCCACCAGAAAGCGCTCTCCTACGCATCTCACTCGTAAGAAGGCATCTATCAAAAAATGATCACTTCAACATCTTTTTAAGATCGAAGACTTAAATTTTCAGCAGACGCGTACATCATATTTCTCCAGAGTGGCTCCAGAGTGGAATATCGAAAATCTACCAATTCACAGCTAATCAGATTTTCTTGTAAAACAGTTTCAAAAGATGTCATTTTATATTTTCTTTTTTTGGCTGTAAAATAAAATATGAAAACATATCATTTTCTATTGTTCTTTTTGATTTTAAAAGAGAAATTACATACCATTTATCCCAATTATTTTTAATTTTCATTGATACTGTATGTTGAAATGCGATTTATATTGCAGTATACACAGAAAATGAAGAACTGGTTGGGAAATAAAAGTAAAGAAAAGGAAAATAGGAAAACAGAAAAGTAATTTTAGATTTTTAACGCTTTCCAACCTAGTTGAAAAGTGTTTATGACTTCGGTTTGTCCGTTCGTACTCTAACTCGTAAATATACTCTGATTGCCCTGTAGTTTTCATATGTTATTGACGTTTACTATAGCACGATCCTATTGAAAATAAAGTGTGTAGTATTCATAGTTTATTTACAGGGACATTCAAAAGCATTCCGTTACATTACAGTAAATTGGAAAAAAATCGTTTCACGTGCATTTTGAGGGTTTTACGCCATTTCAAACATAATGAAATCAATATACAATTATGAAGTGCACTAGAACATGCTTTTTGGGACCAAAGTATTTATTATTCATTTACAGGATCACACGAAAGTATTTTATTACACAATGTTCTACGGGAAAAAACCGTTTGCAGTGTAATTTAATGATTTTATACAATTTTAAACATAATGAAATTTATATGTAGTCCTGCGGTTCACTATAAATTGTTCACCGAATAGTATGGTGTGCATTGCATTTATTGTTCATTAATATCGTTCATCAATCAAAATAATTCGTTTGCAGTCATTGTGCGATTGTTACAGTCTACGTGTGATAAGTGCGTTTTCAAATTTGATTTGGGTTTTTAATTTTAACTAAATTTTTGCATAATACTTGTGTATAATTTCTGTTGGTCATATACAGGGCTACAGAAAGGAATTTGTAAGTATTGCTGGCTATGGGAGTGAATTGCTTAAGGATAGTTTTTAATTGTGTTACGCATTTTCCTGCTGAACCATATTTAGTATACTAATAGAAGTTTGTGGAATATAAATAAATTCATATACAGGGCTATTCAAAGAACAAGATACATCGTAGTGTATGGTTGGTAATTGCTGGAAGTGTGTTTTAAGTTGCCTTATGCGTTTAAAGACGTGCCAGTTATTACCAGCTATCATAAAATATGATTGTTACAATTGTTGAGCAAATTTTGAGCAACACTTTTTTCCAGATTTTGGCCTTAAATACTTCTCTGAATGCTAGTTTTCTATAAAAGGTTTGCATTATATATATATATATATATATATATATATATATATATATATATATATATATATATATATGATACATTCCTGTCGAAAATTGGCACATTATAGACGATCGCTATTGCTGTCGACTTGAAAGTTCTTTCCACCAGACAATCGGAACATCTCAGTCCGAAACCACTAAAATTACCTAATAATCATATCGAGGTAGCCGCAGTCGAGATCGTTGAAATGTAGTCATGACACCCGGACAGGGCATCACTTCGAGTCGCTCACCATGAAGACAAATCGCGAAGTATATCACATCGGAAATCGTAGTGTATTTGCAGTCGTAAAAATTGAGCAGAGGCAGTGAAATCCAGAAGAAATTTCCCAAAAACATTAAAAAGAAGACTTAATAACTTAATAGATGAGCAGTGGCTTTATTGTGATCACAGAGATGAAAGCAACTCCACCAACTTTCGCTTCATTAAAACTGAACACATTTGAAGATCTTGAAGAATTAGCAGAGCTTGAAGAACATACTACCTATGCATTAGTGTAGACTCCCCAGTGACGGCAATTAGATGACAACCACTAATTCGTGTAAATTCTGTCTCCGAAGCCAGTGTAACCGTATAAATACTTCAAAATTTGGCCCAAAGGTACAAAACGCGCGAACAAGCTGGTCCACTCGCATCCATGTTCGGAAGGCGCTAGGGGGATAAAGAAGGCGGAGCTTTCTCGCTAATGGATGAAAAAATGAGGCCACGAAGACGTGTCTCTGACGTATGATTAAAACTCTTTAACAGAAGCGGCAAATTAAAAAGGTAAAAAGGCCTTTGGGCGCGAAAACCGCTTGGAATCATGGGATGCCGAATGAATTAAATAGAAATAAAAATGGTATTATAAAAGTTCCAAAGAATAAAAATTAAATGTCTCAAAAGAAGAAATTAGGCAGGTGCGTTTAGAGGGAGTGTTGCAATTTAAGAGAATAAGGTTTTAATAAATACGTGTAGCTTTTAACAGATTAAGATTTTTAGAATGATAAATAACAGAATATTTTGATTAAGTTATGGAATAAAATACAAAATAGATTTAAGAGATATTTTAAAAAGAGAGGGAAAAAGAATTGAAGAATTTGGAATAATTTAACTAAAGAAATAGGGCGAAATTTTTTTATTATTACATATATATATATATGTTATATAAAAATTTATTTCCTTCATATCCTTCCATTTTATTCGCATTAATATTTTAAAATTAATCTAACTTCTGTCATAGTCAGTATTTCCTTAATTCTTAATAATATCTCTTCCTATTTAAAGTCCTTTTAAAAGTAAATATCCGTATATTAATAATTATTTTATTCCAAATCTTAATCTAAAATTTAAGATCATTCGTAGCTTTTATCAGTTCCCCAATCTATAAAATTCCGAGACGCGTTCTCATTTCGAATGTTTTTTAAAAGCCATTTTCTTTTTATTATTATTATTATTATTGCTCTGATTTTTTCGCGCGTTTGGGATTTTAACTTCAAAATTGGTCCGCACCCAAGTACGGGATTCTTTACCGTTTTAGCCTCGCCCTCTAGCCTCATTCGTTGGGCTGGAGCTAGCTTCTCACTCATTGGGTTGTGCGCTCGTGACGTAATTCTGTGTATATCTCCATGGAGAGAACAAAACTCGCTCGCACCGGTCGGAGCAGTAGATTTTTGACGTTTTCGGAAACTAAACAAATATGTGTCTGGTATTTTAATGTCCGTAGAATATTCATCTGGCCCAGTAACATCTTAATTCAATGAAGTGAAGCAACGTTAGCCCGAGGGCTATAAGTTTTAGACCTTTTGGGGATTGTTTCTGTGTTGTTCGTCTTCTAATAAAATTATTTGTCTGGAGATTGGCTGGATTTATTGGAAACTTTGGTGGACTCATTTCATTGCCTTCTACTTCGCCATACTCGCTAATATCGACTGCAACTTGGTATATCGTTGAAGGACTGCCATCTTTTCATCGAATATTATTCATCGTAATATCTCAACCTCGTCAAAATGCTACAAAAAGCCCGTTAGGATTCCATGAACTTGCGCTGAGCTATGCCAATGTTCTGATGGACGGATGAGCTGCGAATGTATTGCCGGCTACTGTTGTACATCTTCATAGCGAAGAGTGTGCGTCTAGTTCTCGCGAAGAGTATGTCGATTAGTTGTTCTTCTGATCGTCTGATAAACGGAGAAGCTGTGATATGTTGCTGAATGCGGTTGCTTTACAGTTTTCAGTGTGGTGTGTGCAACTGATTCTCACCAAAATATGTATCGAATTTTTCAAAAAGTGTTGGAATAATTTATCCCTGGAAACACCAGATGCAGACCAGTGTGAATGTTCTACAAAACAACATCGCAATAATGACGGAATAATCTAAATAATATTTACTTTTACAGAAAAAAAAATGAAAAAGTATCATTATACAAAAAAAATAAATAAATTGATCGGTCTCAAAAATTTCAAAAAGTAAACAGGCAGAACGGAATTACGTAAGTTTGAAAAAAGTTATTATTGTATGTATTATTTATTATTTTATTTATTTTTATGTTATTTAAGTTTCACTCAGATTTTCTTATTTGTTGTATTATTATTATTACTATCATTATTTATTAGAGATGGAGGTATTTACATTTGTTATTTAATTTAAATTTTATTTTACATCTGTTGTGTTAATTCTCTTTAATTTTTATGTTAATGTTATTGCGATCTGGACTTGTAAAAGTCCTTGGTGATCACAAAATGAGTGAAAACGAAATAAACATCATTCCTTTTGATTTCGAATCTGGAATGAACATTCAATCTTGGTTAAACCATTTTGACAAAACATGCCTTTCTGAAAAGAAAGATGAAAATTGGAAGATTAAAAATATTTCAAAATATTTGAAAGGAGAGGCTCTGAGGCAATGAATGTTTAGAATGTAAAGCTTTTGAAAAAATAACTGATATTCTTACTGAAAAATTCATAACTGTTCACATTTTCAGAATTTGCTTCTATGAAATTAAATGATCTCAATGATTTGGATAAGTACTTTCGAAAAAAGGTTGAAATAGGTAGACAACTTTGTTTATGTGAAACTATAATAGTACAGGGATTAACAGACGGTCTCAAACCTGAGTACCAGAATTATATGATTAGTAATCCTCCAAAAAATACAATAGACTGGTACCTAATGGCTAAACAGTTAGTAGTAATTCCTATTTCCCATGTCAACAATAGTTATTCTAGGAGTAATTTTCAGAATTATAGATCATTGCCACAATATGATCAGGCACCTAGACATTGGGTTCGCCCAAGTCGAAATTTTCATATGCCAAATTCCAATTTTCATTCACAGAACAATTTTAATGCTCCAAATTCTAGATTTATCAATCCTAGGTTGCCTACTACACATTTTCAGAGCAAATACCCAAGTAGACCATGTCGAATGTGTTTAAATAGAGGTATCCAAAATGCTTATCACTGGGAGAGGAATTGTGTATTCAATGTGAGCCCTTTGCTGCACCCCCTCTTAGTCAACCACAACCATCTACTGATAATATATGACAGTTAATTGTATCAGGATATGTAAATAACAGGGAACTACCTTGTGTGATTGACTCTGGCTCAACCATAAGTATTTTACCTTTTAAAATTGTTAAATTGTTAAATGCTAAAGTTATAAATATTCCACCTGTTATTATTGGCCAAGCCAAAGGAACTATTGTAATAGATAAAGCTTGTAAATTATTGTTTAAATTAGGTAATGTGCAACAAAATATTAGATTTTTGATATGTAATACAAATTTAGATTATGCTATATTAGGTTTAAAAGAATGCTGTAAGTTTAATTTAATAATTGACTGTGCTACATGTCGAGTATTACAAGGAGACCTTGTTTTAAATGAATCTAAGAGCATATCCAGTGATAAATTAAGATTACTTCATTTTAATGTTAACTATGCTTATCAGAGAGTGCAACCCGATTATGGAAAGATCATATCTCCTCAATCCTTTGTTCCATCTAATGTTGATAATTCTAAATTAATTGGGGAAATAAATTCTATAGAAAATGAAACTTTAAGGGAAAGTATAAGGGATTATTTAGACATTTTTTCTAAAAATAAATTTGATGTCGGGAGAATTAATATTGAACCTCAACGTATTTTTCTTAATTCTGACCTACCAATATCTCTGAGGCCATACAGAACTTCCCCTTTAGAAGAAAAAGAGATTTCGGATCAAATTCAATCACTATTAGATGCTGGTTTAATTAAAGAGAGCAATAGTCCCTATTCTGCCCCTGTTACATTAGTAATGAAAAGAGAAGAAGGTAAGAAAACTAGATTATGTGTTGACTATAGAAAATTAAATGCAATAATGAAAAATGACGCCGAACCCCTACCTCGTATCGATGGAATTTTAGATAAACTGAGTAGTGCACAGTATTTTTCAACTTTAGATTTAGCCTCTGGCTACTCGCACATACCCATACATCCATCCGATACTGAGAAATTGGCTTTTGCTACCAACTTTGGGCTCTTTGAATGGTTAGTTCTGCCCTTCGGGATTAAATTAGGCCCCCCGATGTTTAATAGAACCCTTAGAAGAATACTTACTAAATACAAAATAGACTTTGCTTGCCATTATTTTGATGATATCATTATTTTTTCTTCCTCATTAGAAGAACACATGCAACATTTAAACCAAATATTTGAATTATGTAGACGTGAAAACATTAAACTTAAACTATCTAAATGCAATTTTGTTCAAAGTAAAATTAACTTCTTAGGATATAACATCCAGAATGGCACATTAACTCCTGCTAATGCTAATATTGAAGAAATAAAAAAACTAAAACCCCCTTCAAATGTAAAAGAACTTCAGAGATTCTTAGGATCTATCAATGTTTATCACAAGTTTATAGATAAATATGCCGAAATTCGAGTCCCTCTTAACAGATTACTCAGGAAAAATACATTATGGGAATGGAATACAGATTGTCAAAATTCTTTTCAAAAATTAAAAGATGCCTTAATAGCCAAACATATCTTAAAAATTTATGACCCTAAGTTACCCCTCCATATGTTTGTTGATGCCTCACAGGTGGCAGTAGGTGCAGTCTTAAAACAACCTGATAGTAATAATTTTTTACATCCAATTGCTTATTACTCTAGAGGATTGAGAAGTTATGAGAAAAATTATTTTATTACCGAGTTAGAGTGTCTTGCCATCATTGACACGTTAGACAAATTCTATCATTATTTTCATGGTGTAAATTTTACCATTCATACTGATCATGCATCTCTTGTATGGTTAAAAAATACTAAACATCTGAGAGGCAGGTTATTTAGATGGTCTTTGAAGTTGAGCATGTTTGAATATAATATAGTTTACGAAAAGGGATCCACAAATGTCGAAGCCGACATGTTGTCGAGAAACCCAGTTTCGCATTTTATTCAACCACTTACTTTTCTTCTGGACGTTGAAGAAATTATAGAGAGGCAGGAAAAAGATAATGTGTGTGGTAAAAATTATCTAAATGAAAATGGACTTATGATTATTAAAAGGAAAGGATTTCGAAAAATAGTAGTCCCCATGTCTTTAAGGAGAAAAATACTAAATGTTGCTCATGAAAAATTTGGTCATCCTGGTATCCAAAAAATGTTAAATTTAATCTCCTCTAATTATTATTGGCTTGACATGACTCATCATATAACCAGTTTTGTAAAACATTGTGATATTTGTCAAAAAAATAAAAAAAACCCAGACAGAAAAAATTTGGCTTATTACAAGCTATGCCCACCACAGATCAACCTTTTGAATGTCTTTCTATTGATACTGTGGGAGGATTCAATTATTATAACTCCACCAAAAAATATCTACACATCATCATCGACCATGCAACCAGATATGTTTGGGCATTTCCTTCCAAAAGTGTTACCACAGAAACATACACAAATTGCTTAAAACAAGTCTTCAATATTCAATTCCCTCAACAATTATTTTGTTTCAACAAAATTTTCGATATACAGGGTCCTCAAAAGGTATTAAGTGATAGGAATGCAGCCTTTACTTCACCTAGATTAAAAATTTTTTTGCGGAATCACAATATTAAGCAACGTTTAACCACATCACATCACCCTCAAACGAATGGCAAGTGTGAGAGAGTGAATCAATCAATAGTTACAAGATTAAAGTGTAAAGCTACTACCTCCAAAATTCCTTGGACCAAACTTCTGACTGAAGTAGTTAATGAATACAATAATACACCCCATTCCATAACCAAATTCCCTCCTGCTTATTTACTTTTTGGCAAATTACCCTATGATTCCCCTCTTAAGCAAAATTATTACCCTCCTGTCCAGGAAGCCCTCAACATTGCTAAAAAACGCACGGATGAATTTTACTGGAAAAGTAAAAAATATTATGATAGAAATTATGTGGAGCCAAAATTTGAGATAGGAGATCTTGTTATCTATGAAGAATTCCATTATCCCAATACCAGAAAGCTCTCATAAGTTTTTAGTGGTCCCTATCAAATCCTTAAAAAATTATCTGATGTAAATGTTGAAATTAATAGACAGACTCAAAATAAATTTACTGAAATAGTCCATGTATCAAAATTACGCCCTTATTACCCTCCTGACAAATTAAAGTTATCCCATGAGCAACAACAAACTAATGTTAAATCAATAGCTTAATATTAAACTTAGTAAAGCAAAAATTAACTAAATTTAATGAAATCAAATTATAATTGACTAATCAATTCTCTTCTGTATAACAGTATGTTCTTGAATATAGGAATTCCCAAGAATATTACTGCCAATATTTTTGCTTGAGTTAACTTTTTATGCAGGCGTAAATTAGTTGATTTGAGTTAAAAGGTTCTTATATTGGATTGAATTGAATTAGAACAATAAAGTAAATTGGAATAGCAAATTAGATTAGAATAATACATTAAATTAAAATAAATTGAATAAAAATTCACTGGATTAAATTAAATTATAATAATAGAATAAAATTCTTTACTAATAGTAATAGTTAAACTTATTATCCACCGTTCACTTCAAGGTCTTATTTTCATTGAGCAGCTTATGTTTCTCTTGTTTGACTGAAAATAGAGAGCACATTATCTTACTGAATTGTTGATAATTTTTCACGGATATTTCTTAGTTTACTATTTATTACTAGCCGCCACTGGCGACCAGTTTGGTCTCCCTTAAATGTATGTTAAGCATTGTAACACGTTACTTTTATTCATAATTTAATTTTTTTCCTTAATCCTTCGCCAAACCGAAAGATTCTAATAGACAAATCAAGAACTTTTGCGATCATGGTAGCATTTTGCATATTTTTTGTTGTTATGTATTTCATCTTCCATGATAAAAACCGCTTAACCCACTTAAGCATTTGTCCTTCATGTCCGTTTGCTTATCAGTTGCAATATGTTCGCTAAGGCGGAGATTCTTAAACATATTAAGTAATTTTTCGTAATTGGGTCCATTGCCAATTGGCGTATTTTAGTTAATACAATTTGATGCAATGAAGTCTATTTTGTGAAAGTCTTTAATGATATCCACATTTACACTGAACCATATTGTTGCTAATATTTGTTTTTGTTTTTCGTTAACTTTGGCTGTAGACTCGATGGCGAAAGATTATAAAATCTATCATTATTCTCATCTAAAACGTCTTGAGTAATGTGCCATAATCGGGCTACATATTATTACACGTAATTTTCGAGTATAGTTTGCTGGAAAATTGAACTTTTGAAGGCCAGTTTTGATAATCGCATTCCCTTTAAACCATATTTTCTGTGAGGACTTTTGACCCATGACGTACAATCTGATTAAAATTCACGAACTTCCTTTTAGATGCCTTGTACGACTTTGTTTTTCTCTGCTCCCCTTTCTTGATATAGTTCAGGAATTTTTTATAATAGCGTAATTCTCTTATTTCGGCATGTCTGCTTAATGTCTACTGACTATTAAGATTCGTAACAGGTAAAATACGCCGCGCCAACATTGGCACCTATAATTCTAATTACAGCAACCCGTTTTTTCTCTCTATATTGTAACTCTATAGTTAATATTACGTAGTAGAAATATAAAAGACTATTGAAGACGGTTCTATTGATATAGTAGATATAGATATGTATAGTATTCATGGGTATATAATATGTGATTAGAATATATATATATCTCATATTCATTCCGGTGGATATAACATCCCCCAAATAAAACTTCCATCGTAAATGTCTAATCTAAAAACCATCAATATGATTTTATGTGTTTAGTAAGTGTATACAAAAAAAAATTTCTGTATTATTTTACTTTAATTCTATATTATTAACCATTTTTAATGATGGGTCCTTTTGGGTACAGTTGTCGCACATGCACCGGGGTATCATTTTGGCGCCAAAATGGCGATTTTATGCCTGGCCAACCTGGCGTTTTCGGCTAGATTTTGCTTCGTATGGAAACCTGGTAGAGCAGATTCCGCATGCTTTATAATAAATTAAATATTGTGTGTTTTATAACAAATTAATGATTGTGTGTGTTTTTAAATAAAATTGTGTGTTTTTTTAAAAATATAAAATGACTTATTTCATAATAAAATAAAAGTAACATGCTGTTTTAGCAATCTCTAACATGTGTCTGAAAATGGGATTTTCTCGCCAAGATGGCGCAAAACAAAAATCGCGCCAACCCCGGAGCGTCTGCGACAGCTTTTCCAATTTAAAATGCATGCCGTTCACATTTTTCATTTAAAATAGGAAATAGAAAAATAAAAAATAGGTACTTTTCCGTTATACGGACACCATGCCAAAATGTATGCTAATGCCTAATGTATGTAAATGTATGTAAATGTATGTAAATGTATGTAAATGTATGGAATTAATATATGTAAATGTATGCTTGGCGACAACGGTATCCGTATAACGGAAAAGTACCAAAAAATAATATCATAAATCAAAACATTTGATTTCAGAATCAAAGTATCGTTTCTAATTTGAACACGTGAAGAATAAAAGCTGGTATTGGCGATTTTAAAAATGATATTGGCGAGATTTGCACCCAAATAACATAAAAGTACTTAATGATGTTATGTATTTTATAAATGTATATTAAATTACTATTTGGAACGCGATTGGTCATTAACATCAATGGTAAATATGATTGGCAATTAACAATCATTTTAGGTGATCTCTCTTCCTGCCACGTATAATACATAAATATCAAATTAACTGACAATTCGTTTCGAAATTTGATTCATTAAATATTATTACATGACTTGTATTTGTTTACATTCAACTTTGTCAAGAAAAGATTCCGAAGGAAGTTGAGTTGTAAAGCACTTCATCAAGCAGAATTATGGTAAACTTTGATGGTCTTACAGGTCCTGGTGCAAATTACTTTTTTGACACCAGGCAGCGCTCCAAAAAATCATTCATGGAAAACTTATTTTACGAACGATTATCTCCATTGTTTAATGGTTTAATATTTTAAAACTTCACGACGAATGAATCTTTATTTTTTTGTTGTTTACTTTCATGGATAGAGAATTTGAACTGCGAAGCTAATTTCAACTGAAGTTATTGCAGAATATATACCTAATTGAATGTAAGTCATCTCTCAAATATTAATTTATTTTGAACGATCTTTCTAAAAATGTAACTTTTATACAGTTTTATTCGAAAAATAATTTTGAATAAAAAAGGCCGCCTGGCATATGAAAAAGCGATATGGGCATCCCGGAACTGTTGATGACAGTCACATGACTTACGGTTTTATTATAGAGATTTTTGTTTCCTTTTATTAAGTATATTTTCATTCCTCACTGATATTGAAAAAGAATGAGGAATTAAAATTATATACAGATGAATTACTGATTTAGTATTATTTTGAAGTTGTTTGTTATTGTTGATATTATTATGTTGTTATTATAATTGTTGTTGTTATTTATTATGTGATAAGATTATAAAAGAGAATATTCTTGAGAATTGTGATAAAAGAGAACCACTGATAGTATATTAGTTGATGATCAACAGTCACATCTTACTAGCAAAACATCTAATACTCATATCTAATTGATGGAACATTATTAACTGACTGGACTTCACTTAATAAGTGCACTTATCAAGCTATACCTACTTATCAAGGCACAAAACTTATCAAGCATCACAAACCAGTACTTTAATTGTTTATTGAACTTAGTGGGGATGAAACTTTCTTATGTTTTTGAACTTTATGATTAACTGGAATTATACTACTACAGAATCAATACACTGTATTGCCGTAAACTGTATTATTCGCTAATACTTGACATATCTGTGCCTTCATATCCATACCAAGAAACTTTTTTTTGGAAATGAGAGGTCTATAACTCAGACTGTTACTGATTAAGAGGACTATTAGACAATTATACTTTTCACTGCTTAGACAAAAATGCTCTTCATTTTCATCCTTTTCACTATTTATGTTTGAAGAGTGAAAAACAAAATTATTTGTTACTAACTTATTTATATTGTAATTGTATGTATTCCTGTATTTAAACAATTCCCACAGGTTCGCGTTTACAAAAATAACTATTGAATTAACTTTAATAAAATCAAAGAATTTTTGGCATTAACTAGAATACCAGATAAATATTTTGTAATCCAAATTCTTGCTTGCCTTAATGAACTTGTAGATCATCGGATCTACCCGTCATTCGGATTTTTAGGGGGGGGGGGATAATGTTATATAAAAATTTATTTCCTTCATATCCTTCCATTTAATCGCATTAATATTTTAAAATTAATCTAACTTCTGTCATAGTCAGTATTTCCTTAATTCTTAATAATATCTATTCCTATTTAAAGTCCTTTTAAAAGTAAATATCCGTATATTAATAATTATTTTATTCCAAATCTTAATCTAAAATTTAAGATCATTCGTAGCTTTTATCAGTTCCCCAATCTATAAAATTCCGAGACACGTTCTCATTTCGAATGTTTTTTAAAAGCCATTTTCTTTTTATTATTATTATTATTATTGCTCTGATTTTTTCGTGCGCTTGGGATTTTAACTTCAAAATTGGTCCGCACCCAAGTACGGGATTCTTTACTGTTTTAGCCTCGCCCTCTAGCCTCATTCGTTGGGCTGGAGCTAGCTTCTCACTCATTGGGTTGTGCGCTCGTGACGTAATTCTGTGTATATCTCCGCGGAGAGAACAAAAATCGCCCGCACCGGTCGGAGCAGTAGATTTTTGACGTTTTCGGAAGCTAAACAAATATGTGTCTGGTATTTTAATGTCCGTAGAATATTCATCTGGCCCAGTATCATCTGGCCGAATATTATTCATCGTAATATCTCAACCTCGTCAAAATGCTACATATATATATATATATATTATGGTGTAGCCCCGTGCCACACTTTAATTAACTGATCTTATTTAAAAATTGGAGATTTTACGGATTCATGCGATAAACTCTACACATTTTTAAAAAGGAGTTTTCCAATACAAATAAGTAAATGAATAAAAAAATAATAATTCTAGTCATTGTTTTTAATTGGAACATGGTATGTGAACAAAATTCCAATTTTTTTTAATTATTATTTTTAATATATATTCAGGATGTAAACGAGAAAAAAAATACAAGTTATTATATAAGTTCGGTCACCTTTAAAAAAATCGTTAAAATATAACAAACTGTTGTATCGGAGTGCGCTCTTCCCCATAAGATTTGTAAAAATGTCGGATTTTGTCTGGCAATAGGAAAAAAATAAAACGATCCAAACGTAAGTTCAAATTTCCAAAATCATGAAAATTTTAACAAATTGTCTTATCGGGGGCTGTTTGCGTCATAAGACATTAAAAAAAAAATAGAATGTTTCGCGGCAAAATAAAAAGTTCTAAGAGTCTTGTAAATCCGTTCACATTTTAAGAATTCCTAAAAAAATAAAAATATATTGTATTGGAATGTAGTTTGCATCATAAGACTTAGCAAATGGTCAGAAATATAGTTCAAAGAATTATCTAAATATAATAAAAAACACTGTGTTGACTCCGTTACGAACACATCCATGTTACAATTGTGGATTAGTACGTCCATTTTTGCAAAGAAAAAAGAATTTAACGAGAAAGATTCCGACACGGAGCTTTTTTGAACGTATATTTTTTTAATTTTCAAGTTTTTGCACGTTTTATAAGTGAATAAAAATTCATATTTACTTTGGAGATAATATTGGGTACATTTCTGTTATACAAACAGCATGCCAAAATGTATGCTAATGCGCCAATTATTTCAACCCTAACTGTGAAAAGTATTTTTATTGCAAACCATGCCAAACAGTGTGATTTGCTAGTTATAAAACGTGAATCACATTTTTACTGTTATTATTTAAGCATAACTTTGCAAAACACTTAAATTTGCTATTTTTCATATCAATTATATTTTCTACTGACTTTTACTACTAACGCTGAGATAGAATTTACCATTTGGCAACTACCAGAGGATGAGAAAGCTGCGATACAATTGTTTTAGGAATTTGGAATTCTGTATAGAAAAAGGGTTCGTTCAAAAAAGAAAAACCATGAAATGAAATTATGGATGAGTCCTGAATTTCATTCGCAATGGAGATGTAGTTTATGATAATGCCGAGAAAGCATAATAATACGAAATAAAACATGGTTTGAAGGAACGCGGTTGTCTTTTCTTAATGATTCGATATTTATATATTTATGGTGCCAAGAGTAATCATCGATTAAGTTTTGTGAGCTGCAATTTGAAATGAACCACAACACTACAGTGGACTGGAATAGCTATTTAAGAGAAGTTTGCGCCAATGCTTTGTGTTTACGACCAAAGGGAAAAATCTGTGGGCGTAATAAAATTATAGAAGTAGATGAAAGCCTATTTACAAGAAGAAAAAGCAATGTATGATGTGTTTTTCTTCCTCAATAGGTATTAGGTGGTTTATGTCGTGAAACACAGGGATGTTTCCTTACTCCTATTCCTGATCGTACATTTAAACTTTAATGGCGGCAATAGAAAACAATATGTTGATGGAAATATTATCTACACTGGTTGCTGAAAAACATATACAACAGATGATCTGTGAGATGCTGGATATGAACGTTTATCAGTAAATCACAAATATAATTTGGTTGACCCTAACACTGTATATCATACCCAAAATCTTGAGAGAGTATGGGTCATTACAAAATGACAAAATACAAGTAATATACATTTTTTAAGTCAATTCCTACTTTTTAATCATAAATATATAAAATAAACCCGTGCAGCATTAATGTCCCACGTTATCTTTATTGAACATTATTTTATAATCATCATTGCGGTATTTTATTTCTGTGGCATCACTAATTTGAGATAAATCTATCATTTCATTTATGAAAACAATGGGAGGAATTTTTTTCTCCCATTTAAAACTAAAATTAATTAATTAAATTTAATTAATGAATTAATATTTGAAAAAACTGTATTAACATAAAGTGTTATCCACTACAAGTTTAAAAAAATTTATTTGAACTTGAGTGGATGAATAGAAAATATTTTATTAACGATCCACACAGGACTAATAAATAACGAGTCATCCACATAGGACGAGTGGATGTAAAATAACGAGTCTCCACCCGGTACCATTGAACAACGCTTTAAACAATGCGTCTTCCCCGAGGAACCTCTTATAAATCTCGCACTCTCTCAGAGCAGCAACTCAAAAATTCGCAATACCGTATTGAATAATCGCCGATTGAAGATACGCGAACTTACTGACATTGCAAACATCTCGATAGAACGGGTCCACCACATTTTTCACGATGTTTTGAGTATGAAGAAGCTTTCCACTCGATACGTGCCGCGATTGTTGAACGTCGACCAAAAAACGCCAAAGAATGAACATTTCTCAAGAGTCTTCTGAGATGTATTGTATTGCAAGTTGAAAAATAAAATGAAATATTGTCAAAAATCTTGTATTTTCTTTTTCAGGCCGGGAACTTTTCAAACGACCCTCGTGCAGGGCTGCACTAAAGAATTCACACTCAAGGGTGTATCTTAAATGTATTGAGTTGCAAGGGGACTACATTGAAAAATAACATGAAATTATGTCAAAAATCTTGTGTTTTCACTATCAGGCCGAGAACTTATCAAACCACCCTCGTATAATAATAGTATTTTTACCATTTTACTTGTCAGAATATACAGAAAGTTATTGTACTTTTATCAACTGGGTAAAAAGAATTCCAATTCGGGATTCGAACCTGGGACCTTAGCTCAAACTTTCAAGGCTCTACCATCAAAGATATCCTGGAAAAATCCAGTAGACACAATTCACTCAGATGAACAGGATTTATCTAAGATAGCTTAGTTATAAAAGCGATAGCAGCTTGAGTCAATGTTTTGGGTTCGAATTCCGGCATGGGAACTTTTTCTCCCAGATGGAAAAATTACAACTACGAATACCTCTGAAATTATGGTTTATGAATAAGTTATTTCTCAACTCTAAGACAGAACACTCTGCATATAAATTTTAACAAACAAAATGAGCAAAATGTATATGCATAAATAAAACAAAACCCAAAATTCTGTGTGCCGAGGTACCCTAAATCTTCATTTTCAAGTCTTTGTTGAAGAGAAATATGGGCATATAATTTACATTATTTATTTCTATTTATAAATAAGAAAAACAACGTTCAATAGAAACATATTTAAAAACTCATTTGTATATTTAGAAGGTGAATATTCACTATTACAATAAAATAAAAAACGCACTTCAAATAGAAAATGAGGAAGAAGAATAAAAAAGTAATTTTTTGTACAGTTCTGAAAAACCTAAAACATAATGTCGGTTCTGTAATTCCTTGCATGAAAATGCATACGAGGCATATTAAAAAAGACTAATGTTGGTTTCTGAACCTAAACAAAGTAAAAAATGTTTTAATTTGTTAAGAAATATGGTGACAAATGATATGACAAATTGTAATTTTTCACACTGTTTTGGGATTAATTAACTTACTTCTGAACAATTAATTAGAACTGCAACTGTGTTTGATATTTCGCCGCCTATTTAGGTTAGTTATTCCTTTCTTAGAAAATGCATAAAATAAACTGATTTTGCTTTAACGAAATTAAGAAAACATGTTCTTTCGCGAAACTTAATTTGCGTGATTCAATGTACTGCGAGTAAATTTATTTTTAAAAACAGATTATGTTACATTTACATCGAATTAATCCTACATGCAAATGTTTAAAGAGGGGTTTTAGCATTATGATTAATGCTTAAGTACTTTAGGGTTCTAAAAATGAAGTTATTTTAAATGTTATGTAGATGAAATTGAAAACAACTAGTTTATTACAATTGATCAATTGTTACCAAAAACATTTGGAAGGTCTAGTGAAATTAAATTAATGACAGTCAGCATAGAAATGTTTAACAAAATTTTCGTTTGTCTCGAATTGCATCCACTGTGTTAGAGATTTGGAATCGACAAGATTGGTCATACATATTCTGTGATAATCCTTTTATCGAAGGCTATCGAAGGAGGACGGTACATTGCATTCTTGTGAGCTGTAGTCTTGCATTAGCGTCTCTAGAACGGAGAAACAAGAATACATCCACGACATTATTATTGTTTAATGCAACAGTTTCACTTCGCAAAATTTTCCGACTTTTCAAATATTTTATGTACAAGGAAATGTAAAAAGTTTCATTCCTAACGTGGGTGTGAGGGGCGTAAATAAATAAAATATGCTATCTAAGAATAAGAATGTTAATGCTTTACTACCCATGATCTATTCAAGTTAGAATCCTGCATGGGTAGATGGATTCCCGAGATGCGTAACCCGATTCTGCACAAACCGAAACCGACCCGCGGATCGAATCGGTATGGAGTATTTTTTTTTTTTCATTGTTGGTCGGGTTTGGTATGAGCTGATTTTTTAAAAGAAAGTCCTGAATATTTTTCAACTGAAAGAGAAATATATATACATATTTGAATATTAATGAGTGTATGTCTGTTCAATTTTATACCAAGGATATAAATTTGTTATTAAAGATATAATTAATTTTCCATATTTATATTTAGGATTAATTTTCTTTCACATCGAATTCAGGTTTGAATATTCCAGGTTAAAGTGTATCGTGTTTGGGTCAAGTTTTGTGTTGACATTTTTTTTTTTTAAATAGAAACGGGTCGGGTCTCAAGTAGACTTTAAGGTGAATTTTTGGCTTCCGGTCGGGTACCACCCGACCAGTGCACGACACTAATTCAAGTACACACACACACACACACAAAAAAAAAAAAAACTTTATCACATTCTAAAATTGTTTCTGCCGTCAAATCCGCAATTTATTTTCCTCTGAAAATCTATCTGTCATCCTTTCATGTTTGCATGGAAATGTTTTGAAATTTGTCCTTTTAATTAATGTGAAATAAGTAAAATTCTGAATGATACATTTCGCTTCTTATAAACACAAAATGTCCTCTAGTGTATGTTTTAGATACTATTATTTGTTCTCCAGTATATAAAAAACTATTACAATTACAACGCTTTTTAACACTTTCCATCATAGTTGAAAAGTGTCTATGAATTCGGTTTGTCCGTCTGTCTGTCTGTCTGTCTGTGTAAAATATATTAACTCACGTAAATATATTTTAATTCTCATGCAAGTGTTATTGAGGTTTACTATGGCATGTTTGGTATTGAAAATGAAGTGTGTAGCACTTATAGTTTTATACAGGGACACTCAAAAAAATTCTGTTACAGTACGGTCTATGAGGAAAAATCATTTGCTGTTTATTTTAATGATGTTACACAATTTCCAACGTATTGAAATTAATATATATCACTGAGGTGCACTACAAGAGCCTTACTATAGAATATTGTGTGCATAGCACTTATAGTTCCTTTACAGGGGCACTTAAAAGAATTCCGTTACATTAAGGTAGATGGAGAAAAATCGTTTACGGTTTATTTTAATAATTTTTTACTATTTCAAACATTTTGAAATTGATATAAGGTGCATTGCAAGAGTCCTACTATAGAATATAGAGTGTAAAACATCCATCGTTCATTTACACGGACATACAAAATAATTCGGTACTGTCTGTTAACAGTAATTTCTGGAAGTGCTTTTTCAGTTTCTGAATGCGTTTTTAAACTTAACTCATATTTTGTCTATTATTTGGTGAGTATAAATTCTATAGATCATATACAGGGCAACACAATAGTTCTCTTGTACACTTCCATTTATGGACAGAAATTCAAGAAGGGGAATTTTAAACTGTGCTACGCTTTTCGTAACGGAACTAAAAGTTAGCATTCTATGTAGCATATATACAAATCTATAGTCATATACAGGGATGCACAAAAGAGTTCGGTTATTTAATATTGTTGGTAATTCCTGAAATTATGTTTTTAAATATGTTATGCGTTTTCCAAATTATTTACTTAGATATCAACTTTCAGCTTACTAAACGGTAAAGATTTGTAAAAATATTTTGTAAGTGCTGGGAGGTGTTACATAATCTATGTTTGACGCATGATTTTTCGTTCTTGTTAATCTTATTCTGTAAGTTATAAAACACTCTGTATAGCAGTAGTGAATTAAATATTAGCCTAGAACGTACCCAAAATAGCACTGCATTACTTTCATCTGTAATTTTCACATTTTCAGTATTTATATTAGTCATTTTCTCTTTAACCATTTAAGGAGAGGTAGAATATCAAAAGCAGCACACAGGACTACCGATAATTAATAAATACTCAGTCAAAAAATAAAATAAAGAACTCAATTTTCACAATGCAAAATTTGATCATACAATGCCAATGGTGTCAAATACACCTACATGTAAGTAATAAGAGAATGTGTTGTTCAAATTAAAAAGAAAACTAAAAGGTCTCAATATACTGGGTTCGCTAGAAAGTTCACTAAAACTTTAAAAATTCATTAAAATGAAAAAAATGATGTGAAAAAATTACGGTTTGCAGGAATGGAATTAGAGGGAGATCGATTTTTTTAATAACAAAAAAAAAAAGGTTAAAAAATTACCAATAGATGGCGTTGCATGCATAATATGAAGCAGATTTATACAAATCAGGCTCTCATTAAAACCCCTCAATGCACACAGATTCTTCATTCGATGCCCGCAGTATGATACCGTTACCAGATCAAGTGCTGTTGGTTAAACTCTTTTACAAGAAAGGGGAATGGGTAACTGGAGCATTGAGAAAATTGTGCACGGCAAAATAACTGAAGACGACAAAAGGGTTTGATTCATCTGCTGGTACACTGAAGCTTGTCAGAAGCTTCGCAGAAATGGTTATTTTACTATAAGCCTAATTTGCATATACCGCATACATTTCATACATTTGCATACATTTGCATACATTTCACATTATGCATGCCAGCGCCCTCTATCCGTAATTTGTTTAACAACTTTTTTTATTATTACGAATAATACAATCTCCTTCTAATCCAATTCCTGGAAACCGCAAATTTTTAGTATCATATGTTTCTTTTTGATGAATTTTTTAAAGTTTTAACAAACTTTTGGCGCGTCCGGTACAATAATAGACAGACAAAGAAATGCGATTTAACATAATTTTTCAAACTCAGCGATGGCTTTCCGTTTTTGGCAGTTAGGTTACCCTTTGAAATTTAACGAGGGCAGAATATTATGTTCTCTTGTTTCTACCATTCACATAAGTTTCATTACATTTATTTATTTTCACAAGTTGAAAGTTTTAAACTTTCAGCCATTCTTTCCTATTTACTCCCTTAAGACAATTTTTTTAAATCTGGCTCATTCAACTGCATCTCCCTTTTTTGTTTTTTCCTTTTATTCCAATCATTTATTTTGTCTTATGTTTTTCCTTATAGCTTATGCTTATTTCTAATTTACCTACTTTTTCCTTATTTACTTCATTTGATATTTAATTTCTTTTGTGTATCATACTTTACATTTTTTTTTCATTTTCTTTGTTTAGCATTAATTTATTACTCTATCTATTTCTATTTTTTGCGCTCGCCTTCATGTTTTCTTTCGCAGTTTTAATTTGCCTCCTTTTTATTCTCCTCCTAGTTGCCTGACTACTGTTTTCACAAAAAATCTCCTTCTTTTCCTGTTTTGAAACATGTTCTCCTTTTCCTTTCCTGCCCGTACGCACTACTGAAATATGTTTTACACCAAATAAAGGACCTGCTGATAAAAATTGCACGTTGTGTGAATTTATTTTTACACGCGCACATAATATTAGGATCGTTTAATAAATAACAAGCCAAAGACGTGTCTGACAGTATAATTTTATTTTTCCTTGTGCGTAATTTTATGCATTAAGGACGTTCAACAAATAATTAACCAAAAGCTCTGTACGAGAAATCTACGTATTGGACAATGCCCACGAAGTGTGGTAGAATAGCTAAAGTCCTCAGGGAAATATCCATACAGGAATGTGACGTCAGGTGACTCACGTAGTCGGCTAATATAAGCTGAAGACTTTAAATCGGGTGCTTTTCAGAACTCATTCGTCCAGGACCATTTGGTTACTTGTAGACTTCGTGAAAAGCGGAATCATGTTTAATGTACAAGTTATGGTGATTTGTTAAAGTCATTGTGACAGGAGTTGAAGTATATACAGCATGGAACATTTTCTAACGGCTCTGTTTTACTCCATGACAATGCCCCCCCCCCCCCCCCCACACACACACAGCTAGTGTAACTTTTCCTTCGACAATTGAAGTGGGATGGCTTAAATCACCTACTTTTGAGGCTTATTGTCTGTATCATATATTCTAATACGAGGAAAAATTGTGCGAGTATATATATATATACATATATGCAAATTTTATCTTAAAAACGGCTCTAACGATTTTGACGAAATTTTGTATCCTATCCTAACCTCACATGTTCGAGATGATTCGGTTAGTGGGTCATTTTGTATCACCATGGGTCAGGGTCAAGCTAATTGTATCTAAAAAACAGTTCAAACGAATTTGACTAAATTTTATATCCTACCATTTTCGGGCACGAGAAGACTATTGAGCTGTGTAACATGTTCGAGAACTTTCGCTTAGTGGGTCATTTTTCGATCAACGCGGGTCAAGTTAATTTTATCTAAAAAACGGCTCTCTAACGATTTTGATTAAATTTTGAATCCAATGAGTTTCAGACATGAGAAAATCATTGGGCTAGGTCATTTTTGGGTCACTGTGGGTCAAGCTAATTTTATCTAAAAAAAGGCTCAGACTATTTAGACTAAATTTTTGCATCCCATAGTTTTAGGGAACAAGAAGACTATGGGCTCGGTCACATGTTCGAGAAAATTTGATTAGTCATTCATTTTGGTCATGGGTCATAATATTTGAACTCAAGGCTAATTTTGACTGAGCATAGCTCGATCTTCCTTTCTCGTATTTCATATTGTGATATCGTAGTGTTCATTAACTAAAGGAAACTTGGAAAGAACAACGTGGTTGTCAGACGATGACATGTGGGAGGCCGTTCAGAAAAGGTTCGCAGTACAACACAAGCACTTTTATGAGAATGCTGTTGTCCAAACTGGAATATGTGCCACATTTAGAGTAAATAATTTTGAGCTAAAATAAATCTTTACTGCTATAGCACCGTAGGCTCATTTTTTATTGAATACCACTGATAGATTTACTTATCATTGCTCTCCATATAAGTGAAAGTTGCTTAAATTTGTATAGTTTAGCTCAAAATATTGCCTCTTTTATCAGAAGGAGGATAAGGAATAAAAGAACATCTTATAAAATGAACATGGAATTACTATTTGGAATTTTATAAATGGTTGTTTTTGCCAAATTCTAAACTTCATTTCAAAAAATCCATTTCTCTTACACAACAATTATCACATAATAAATGCAAAACATTTTAGCTAAATTACTTCTTTTTAAAATACTTTTATCTTGAAATATTGGCTAAGTGAATCAGATGAAATCAAATTGAAAAGATTTTATAAATTAAAACTTTAATTAATACAGTAGAATATTTAAATTTAATGTAGTCAAATTATTATATTGCGCTTAAAAAATGTTCCGATAAAGAAAGCAATTGAACCAGTCATATTTTAATTACAATAATATTTTCTTCTATAACTTCAGAATGTCTGCGAAACATCCTAATAAAGAATGTCAGAACCTTGCGATACTTTTGAATTTAATGTACATTAAAAAAGTGAACACTTTCACTCATTAAATATTTCCTTAAGCTATAACAATAATTCTTAAAATTTAAATTATAAATAATTTTTTTACTGTTATTCCCACGTATAATATCAAAGAAATGACAACTGATTGTGTATTATGTAAAACAATGAAATTAGTTATTAACTATGTAAGTAATGAATTAACGTTTTTAGAAAATAGTGATTTAGAGAAAACATTTGTGTAAGTAAAAAAAAAAAAAATATATATTCTATGATTATATTCATTTTTTAAACTCTTTATTACATTTAAATCAGAATCAAAATAAATTAAAAATATTCTAAAACATATATTAAAAACGGGAATTAATAATATCCTCTAAAGGTATTACACAAATTAAATAAAATTACTATAAAAATTAATTGGAATTTTCAAATGCACAAATATTTAAAACTCTGCACCACCGAAGTATAAACAGTTTACTTTTTGTAGAAATAGCATGCTTTCTCATGATAAAATAAAAAAAAAAACACTAAAATAATACTTGTAATAACAAGTTTTTAACACAAATTTCTTAAATTGACATCTTGAAATGGCTATTAAATTTTAGGTAGCTTTCAATACTAAAAAGTCCTTCCGGCCTGTACCGAGAGGAAAAGGTAACTTTCCTATATCTTCGTTTTAAAATTTTAGCTAATGTTACACGAAAACAGCAAGTTAAAATGCAAAGAAACGTTTACAAAAGATTCGTTAATACTGAATTTGAATAAGAAATTCGCCAAATTATTGAGCTATAGCCAAATTGGCTTCATTTATGAAGACTTATTTTGATCGCCAAATTTGGCGATATTTCGCCAAATGTCGCCAATGTTGCCAATTTTGTCGCCAATGTCGCCAATTTTGGCGTTAACGGATATGAATATATAGTTTTATGCGTATGATTGGGAAAATTATTACAACAATGAAAGAAAATAATTTGCGAGTAATCGCGTTAATGTGCTGTTTTGTTTCAAAATGTCAGCCACCAAAGAATTTCAAACTGCTCTATCTCAGCCATTTTTTAAGATAGAGGTAAACCAAAAAAAGCTCTGGAATCCTTGTATCCAAGACCTAACACGTAATTAAAAAATAAATTTGAATTTTAAAATTTTTTGTATATTTATTTTAGATTTTAAGTTATTTTACATCTTTAAATGGCCGCCATCTTGAAACAAGATGGCGGACCAAGCTGGCCAACGAACTCGGTCGAGACATTAGTGACCTTAATACACACAATTAGTTTCATCAAAATCGATTCATAATTACGGGCGTTATCGTATGACATAGGTCAGATATATATATATGGATATATCTATATATATAAATCAACATATGTATACAACATTTTGTATTGAAAGCTACCTAAAAGTATAAAGCTACCTATTGCAGCCGTTCGGAGGAAAGCAGTTCCGGAAAATTTCGATATATTTTCACCGATCATGACCCCCAGACCCCAAAACCACCCTCCGTTCAAATGTTGATTTATATATATAGATATATCCATATATATATATACACACACACACATATATATATATATATATATATATATATATATCTGACCTATGTCATACGATAACGCTCGTATTTATAAATCGATTTTGATGAAACTATTTGTGTGTATTAAGGTCACCAATGTCTCGGCCAGCTTGGTCCGCCATTTTGTTTCAAGATGGCGGCCATTTAAAAATTTAAAACTAAAATAAATATACAAAAATATTAAAAATTCAAATTTATTTTTTAATTACGTGTTAGGCCTTGATACAAGGATTCCAGAGCATTTTTTGGTTTACCTCTATCTTAAAAAATGGCTGAGATAGAGCAGTTTGAAATTCTAGGGTGGCTGACATTTTGAAACAAAACAGCACATTAACGCGATTACTCACAAATTATTTTCTTTCCTTGTTGTAATAATTTTCCCAATCATACGCATAAAACTATATATTCATATCCGTTAGCGCCAAAATTGGCGACATTGGCGGCAAAATTGGCAAAATTTGTGACATTTGGCGAAATATCGCCGAATTTGGCGACCAAAATAAGTCTTTATAAATGAAGCCAATTTGGCTATTGCTGAATAATTTGGCGAAATTCTTATTCAAATTCAGTATTAACGAATCTTTTGTAAACGTTTCTTTGCATTTTAACTTGCTGTTTTTGTGTGACATTAGCTAAAATTTTAAAACGAAGGTATAGGAAAGCTACCTTTTCCTCCCGGTACAGGCCGGAAGAACTTTTTGCAGTTGTAGCCATTTTTTTTTCGACTTTTTAAAAGCAGAGCAAATTAGCCTGTTTTTAGAAATCGAAGGGTCTGAACGGAGGTTGACACAATTTATTTCGTAATTTACTTCGTTTATCAATAGGACTAATAAATATTGAGGCTCGGCATTTTATGAGTATCTATCAACTTATATTTTAAACATGTAAATATTACCCAAATGCTGTTTATTTCAGCTAATTTGAATAAAGTCTAATAAATAATAAGAGTTTCTAGAGTTTACTGTCTAAGTTATTTTGAACTTTCGTATTGATTTCAATTTGAGAGCAGTTTCAGGTTAAAAAACAATTTATTTAAATAGAAAAAATAACATTAGATTCTTGTAACAAACATAATCTACGGTGCTGTACAAAAACAATCGAGTACATTTGAATCTATTTGGAAGAATTGGTGAAGGTGAGTTTATAACTGTGTTATGCGTCTTCTAAATAAAATAAATTTTAGCACACCTCATATAATATTTACAAATCTATAGATCATATATACAGAGCTCCACAAAAATATTCGAGTGCCTTTCCGGCTATGGATTTCAATGGATGAAATATGGTTTTCAAATGTGTTATTTATTTGCTAAATTGCTTACTGAGTTATCTTCGTTTTCCGTACTAAACGATGAAGCTTCGTTAAAATACTGTGGAGTTATTCGGAAATGTTTTATAATCTATGCTTGACGCAATATTTTTCTTTCTTGTTATTTTATATACCGAAAGTAAAACTATGATTAAAGTGATTACTCAAACAGCACAGATATTCGGCTCAACTTTCAGAAAATGGGAAACCGTTGGTAAAAGATATGTTACGAACAATGAGCCTACACAAGCTTACCATTTTCAAGCGTTCTCTTTGCAATCAAAAGTAATTTCGAACGAACACTCTAACTTGCACGGATATATGTGTGCTGTTAAGTGCTGTGCGATTGGCGGACAACTGTCTACTTACAAAATATCCGAGACCTGTTTTACGATCCGTAATGTACCATTTCACAATGCAACGTAGCAACGTAACATTCTCTCTGCCATCGTTATCGATTACCGCGATTAATCTTTTATGCATGTCAGTAAATTCCTAGTATTTTAGAAAAGTTTGAAAACTGTTTCGATTTAAATTTGAAATAGATTTAGAAGATTGTACTATCAATAAGTTAAACTTCCCTTTACGGATTTTCAAATGTTGATACAGGCAAATGATTGCGAGCGCGTGTCCTGTTTGTTTCCATAGTTTAACTGTATATTTCAAATTTATAATTTAATTGTTGGATTGCTAGGCCTTTGTTAGCAATATGTTCGTTAGGAAACGTTTATCAAAGGGAAAGTTTCTAATCACTTGCAAACCGTGAAACTCCAATATTGGCCCAATAAATTTAGAACTATTTACAGATCTTGTGTAGCTACTGGGTTAAAAACTGTAAGAACTTTGATCCAGTTTTATTTGTTAATTTAAGCGATATAGTATTTTGAGACGTCACAGCGTCATCTATTGGTTTGGTGATAGTTGGAACTAAGAAAGAGAGCATAATACAGAAATTTCTGATTTTAAATTTACAAAAATAACTTCAATAGACATAGCCTTCAACAGCAGTCGAGGAGTGAGGGGGGGGGGGGGCATGGGGACAGTGCTTCCTCTTCCCGACTTTACCAGCACAATTTTTTTTGGAAGTATAACAACCCGTTATCGATCCGGAATCGAAGAGAAAATTATCGATAAATTAAGTACTATTATTTTCAGTTTCCATTTCTTCATTTTTTACTGGCTGAATGAGCTCATTGGGTAATGTGCTCACTTTCTGCGAAATAAGGAGTAAGGTACCGAAGTTTGCTGATTCAAATGCGCGCGGCCCAAACAATTAGATTGTGCAATATTTTTTCGGATTTACTGAATACAGAAGCGAGAAATTAAATTGCTTCCTCCTAGGAATTCATGATTAAATGTCTTTTGCCATACAGTCAAAATATCATTTTTGTCTAACTGGCTAATCAAACATATAGTGCTTTTCAGTCAATCTACGGCATTTAAACATTTTACTTGCGTAGCACCATGGATCAATTTAGATTGAAAATCTTAGCATTAAGGACTTTTAAACAAGAGATAACCACTAATTCAGTGAAGCCAGAGAAAGTGTTGATAATATTGTACAAGGGGTGCATATTTAGATTATTTTGGAAAAGCATATCATACATATGCTGCATTATTTCTCCAGATAACTCTAAACTCTCAGAAATACGAAGGAAGTACGTATTTTTTTTTGTTCACCAAATTGACGTGGTATACAATGAGATATGGTACGCTGGTACAAAAGAAACAGTGTCCAACTGTGCGGCATTACATTTATATTTATTCTATAATGCATAATATGCATTATTTCTTACTTGATTATATTTTGTGACATGTGAACCTACAGATAGGGAACAACACATTTTTCATTGTACCACTACGTAGCAGTTACAAACTCCAGACACTCGATTTTTCTGTTTTATGACGCTTTAAGCCATTTTATGATGCGGTCATTGTAACATGAATGCTCAGACATCCAAGCACAACCATGTTATATACTAGAATGCATAATGTACCGGATAAACATGTAATAAATCACCATCATCGCAGTGTGTATGGTGCGCAGTGAGATGAATGATAATATTACTTTAATGGGATTTGTTTCCGTTTTCTTCACTTTTTTATTAGTAAATTCGATGTACAAGATCATATTGATGAGCAGATTTATGTACTCAATGGTTAAAATATTTTTAGCCGATAATAACTAGATCATAATTAAAATTTCAGAAAAATCTGTCTCACTCTGTATGAATGTTCTCTACATCATGGTTAAGGGATTTATGAAATATCAATAATAATAAAATTAAAAATAAATAATCACATGCGCTGTTTTATAAAGAGCGTATCTACTGCGATGTTTGTTTTGCAGTTCTTTTAAAATTTAAGAGAAACGCACTCATCAAAAGAGAAATTGTAACACCGTGAAAGTATGCGCGTAACATATGGAAACCACAAGACAGGTAGTGGTGAGAGATATTTCACAATGATTAAGTTTGCGTGCATTAGAACTACATGGTACTGAATTTATGGCCGAAAAAGCCAGCAGCTAGCTCATCCCGTATATGCTAGCAGCGACCGATTATAGCAGCAAAACGATGTTGGACGCGACGTTAGTATCATCAAACAATGTAGCACACGATGGGCGAAGAACCTTCAGCGTTGTACACCGATGAGACAGAGATAGTACAGGTATACAACAGAGCTCATTCACCGGCAGATTCGTGAAACGGCTTGTCAAGACCCATTCGCCACATTACGTTACCATCAAAGGGTGATTATGTATCCACCAAACCATCTGTAATAGTACGGCTTCGCGCACGGAAACCAGCCGTTCCGTTAAATGCTCGACATAGATCCCCGCCTGGTTTTGTGTCTTTGATGTTGCAACAGGACCAACGAATGGCATCGGATATTGTTCAGAGAAATAATCCTGCTTTTGTTTATGGAAGAAAGGCCGTAGATGGAGCTGGTGCGGCTTCCAGAGAGACGCCACGATGGAAGCTCCTATTGTTGTTCATCATATGACCTTCATATAGGATATAACAGTTTGGAGAGGCATCATGTTCGGACTTCACGACCGCTTTTATTTTGAAAATTAAGACAAATTTTTGATTTCATGACGGAATTTTAAAAAATTGTAATTCTTCTACCTTATAGCCCATTACCTTTCAGTGGGCCCCAGGGCTCTATCTTTTCTGAGTAGCCCTCTGTCGCGAGGGGGATAAATGCACATATCTCCTGAAAAATCGACGTTATTCTCCAATCTTTACAAATTATTTTAGCTGACTTTACTCGCGTTTCTGCCGCCTGGCTATTTGGTCATAGTATGTACTATTATTCCTCTTTCTCCTCAGTAGCCTGGTGTTGCAGTATTGGCAATCCAAGTTTTCGGACTTTAGTAGGTACTTATTTAATTTGGTAAATAGGCGTCTAGGGATCTGTATGCCCTGAGGGATTCGACGTGCAAATTTCCTCGAGGCTGAGCTGGGCCTCACCAGGCAAGCCCCTGCGTATCAGCAATACTTCGGAAGAAATAATTAGGGTCTACACCGGATCTTTAATGTTGGTGATCGTGTTGCCCTTACACAATCAGGGGATAGCTTTGTACAGATTGCCAGTAGTTTGACAGTGGAGTGGTACGTCAACCAAGTTGTTTTGGCTGTAATTCAGCCACTGGTGTCCGTAACACAGTGTTCCGGCTCATACCGTAGCGGAGTTGCGTGGGTTCTTCAAAGTTCCGCAGTGAGAGTGGATGGAATGGCAAGACGTACATTCGGTGACCATTAATGGCCTCATGAACAGTATGCCTCGCTGTTTAGCAGCCTGTATATTTGCACGGGGAGTCACATTATGTACTGAATAAACAGTTTTCTTTCGCATTTGTTTGTCTTATGTGTCTCTAATTTCTAGTGGCCAGTGATTTTCACATGGTTATGCGCATTATTTCATGGTGTTGAAATTTCACTTTTGATGAGTGTATATTTCCAGATTATACTGATGAGTGTATACAACTTATTTATTTTGATAAAGGTAATTCGAATGTTCTGATGAAGAAAACAATCGTACTTTTATAATAATAATTAATCTATTTGTATTTATAGAGGTTTTAAAATATAACAATATTACACTCAAATGTGTTTATTAAATTAAAATTAACACAAAGGTAAACACAGTTTTTCGAAAGATATTTTCTTTCATAAAACTATTTCAAAGAATTAAAACAAGGAAGGAAAATCGTATGAAACGCATGGATTATGAAACACTCTCCAGCACTACCAGAACATTGTTACGAAACTTTTCATATGTTGAATAGAGATACGTAACATCTAGATGATCATTACTTTAAGTAATTTTGGAATCAGAATAAAAACGCACTTCTGCAATTACCATTCTCTTAGACAGGAAAGAATCCAAATTATTTTGTGCAGCAATGTGTATGAAGGTTTTTGTATTATAAACATCTTACAAAGGGAAATAAAACTAATTTCAGCTGAAAAACACGTAGCACAATTGGAAATGCACTTTCAACAAAAACCGGAATGCATTCGAATTCTTTTGAGCAGCTCTGTAATATTATTACCTATGGAATTAATTATTATTTATACTCATAACAACAAAAAAGGTACTAAGATTTAGTTAACTTAAAACGCATAACGCAAATTAATACGCGCTACGAGCAATTATCACGCATAAATAGTAATATGTAGTATATGAATTCTTTTATGCAGTCCTATAAAATAGCATAAATCCTTCTTCTTCTACACTATTGAGAAGACATTTTCGTGCACCTCAATAAAGTATAACAATTTAATTAGTTTAATTGTAAGTACTATAGCATCCTTAAAACATGTGCTTCAAACAATTACTGCCTGTAGAAAATTATGTAATAGAATTATTTTGTATGTCACTGTAAATAAATGATAAATGCTACGCTTAACATTTTCTGCAGAAAACGTGATGTACCGCACATTAATAATGCATGTAAATTTCGTAATGCTGGAAGTAGTGCGATGCAATTAAAATGTACTGCAAACAATTATTCCCATGATTCCGAATTATTTTGAGTGTCTTTGTAAACGAACTAAAAATTGCTATGCACTCGATTTGCAATAGGGAATATGCTACAGTATACTGTATGAAGATATATCGAGGCAATTCAAGAATAGTTACGAGTGCGGAGATATAGACAGACAGATGAATTGAAGTCCTAAATACTTTCATCTGTATTCGAAAGTGCTAAAAAAATTTAATCAGTGCTTTAATTATACTCGTAGATGCTCACCACCACCCCCCCCCCCCAAAAAAAAAAAAAAAAAAAAAAAATCCGCTCACGCTACACTTATGTCAATAACTGCCATCATTTTGTTAATAAATTTTAAAAACCTTCAGTCGATTTTAGAACACCTTGTATATGTGTGTGTTTCGAAAAAGTTTTCAAATGATATATACAGTTTGACTCATATGAAAAGAGAAAATGTAGTACTATATTATATGTTATACAGACTCTACTAAATCAATTTAAAAAATAGCAAACGAACTAAAGACATTATTTTATCTGTGTTATCGAATATAAAAAAATCACAAAACTATTCATAAAGCAATATTATAGTGAATACTATTCAGTATTATAGGTTAATTGGTATTAAGCTAACTTTACTATCTTAAAAATATATTTTGATTAATTAATGATCTACATAAGTATTTACTTTTTGATTAATCTGGTGGTACAATCTTGTCCAAGATCTAAAATCGCATTAAAGGTTAATAATGCAATGCACATTAATTCCAGTAATTAGGTCAAAGATTGCGATAAAATGAGATTTACGATGCTGCTGCGTACTTTGTTGCCTTTATCTAAACAACAGCAAATCTTGTTTTGTTATACAGAGTCGTATGTTGTAACACAGAAAACCTATTATAGAAAAACAGCAAGGGCTCAATAAAAGTTTATTAAATAACACTTATTAATACAAAATATTTGTTATACAAACTTGTTATACAAACTTTTTTTACAAACATGTAACATGTAACACTTGTTATACAAAACATTTAAAAACGCATAAAAGTAAGGAACCAACTTTTCTTTAAGGAGAATCCTTCTTCCGTCTTTGTAATGATCGCTTGATGTATGCATTATCCTGAAGAAATATAATCTATTCTTTCATAACACATAACTCTATTTTGATTTTATGATACTTCTTTAATGTTTTGTTATTTTACAACAAAAATTACAATTAAATTTTAATAAAGACTTTAAAGATCATTAAAGTGATGTTTTTAATTCCTTCGAAATCTAGAAAAGGTATTGCTTGAATATCACGTAAACCTCAAAACGTGTAACTTCAAATAAATATTTCATTGAGAAATATGGAAATTAGATTTATTTTCTCTGACATTGTGGTATATCAAATCTGATTTTTCTACATTTATAAGATTATCGCTTATTATAAACAGCATATTTTAAATAGTTCTTCACAATTCTACATTCCACGTTTCGTCTTTCATAAAACCTTAATGGCAATACCCTGAATTGGAAATAAAAGTGTTAATTCTGTTTGTTCACAAAACATTTTGTATTTAAATTTTCAGTGAGGAGTAGGTTATCATTGACTAATTGAGGATAATTCCGAAACAAGTAATTAACTGATCAAATGATACACTGAGAGATACATCAAAGTCCTCTAATACAAAGGCAAATGGGATTAAGCTTAATTATACGTATACAGTAGTGGCCAAAATTGTAGAATCCTTTTTGAAAAGGTATATTTTTGAAGTTTGATGGTACACAATACCACTTTCTCTTTAAGTAATACCATAAAATTATATACCAGTGAAAAGATAATTTAATCAAGAATGTAATACAATAAATTTCATGAAGAGTCGTTTATTAAAATAGAAGTTATAAAGAAGAAATTGAAACATATCGAAAAAATGAGATATACAAAAATTATCACAATGTCACTTAATACTTAGTTGGATAACCTTTACTCTTAATTATACCTTTAAACTTCTTTTCATGCAGTGAAACAAGTCCTTTTTTGTTCTGAAGCTATTATAATGTAATACCAAAATTGAATTATTCTTTCTATTAATTGGATTTCATTGCTGGATTTCTTCTTTGCCACAAGTTTTTAGTCGGCTCGATAGAATTTCAATTAGGTTAAAATCTGGACTATTATCGGGCCATTTCAACACTGGAGTATGATTATCTTGAAACCACTGTTTTCACAGTTTAGCAACATGACATGGAGCTGATTCCTGTTGAAATGTAATTGCTTTATTATCTTGGAAAAGATCATATGAGGAAAGCTTTAGTTGGATATTTCATTTATGTATTTTTGGGGCATTCATATTCCCATTAGGGGTCTCCTACCTTTAGAAATCTCAGCCGCCAGTGCAAAAGTGTTCTGATTTCACGTTCCCATAACTTAATAATTGAAATTACATAAACCTTGTAATATATTTGACATTTTTCAGTATTTATAAAATATAAAAATAAACACTTATAATATAATATAATAAAAAATACAATTAAGTTAATATTGCAAAATTTTCAGAAATGTTTTCGCATGGTATGTCACGATCCGTAAAATAACTTAGATTTGATATATAAACATAAAATCTATCTTAAAATGATGTCTAAATAATATTTTATAGAATGAATTAATGATATATAAATCTTTTGAAAGATACCATCTTGAAAATTCAATTAAATTTGAAAAATTTAATTTTTTATAAATAGTTAATTAGTCGTTAAGAAACAATATAAATGTTTAGCTATCTAAACAACATTAATTCATTCTATAGATAATACATTGATATAGCCACATGTAAATGTTTAGGATGATTAATAGAATATTTTTTGTAAACCTTACGGATCGCTATGAAAAATGTACTTTTGAGAATATCGCATCTAAAGTTAAAATTATAAAAAGTGAAAGAACTACTTAATTCACATATTTAAAATTATTCTGATCTGTAAGAAAGACCTTCGTGCTGCTCGATATGTTGATTTTTTAAATTTTACTACTATCGTTTAGTTCGTCTGGTCCCTAAAGTACGGTAATGAGTTCGTTCATCGGAATTCCGAACCCGTTCTGTTGCGGGCAGTGCACTAACTATTTGTATACCTATTAGTAGTTAAGCCCAACACCCTCTAAGTATTAAAATGACCTCTAAAGCTTATTTTATAGAAATAATTAATAATATATAAACACTCTGACAGAAGTCATTTATAAAATTCATTTAAATTTGAAAAACTGAAAAAAAGTTGGAAATAATACTTAACTATTCATTAAAATATAATGAAAATCTTTAACTATCTCAAAAATATTAATTCATTCTAAAAACAAAACAATAATATAGCTATATGTAAATTTATAGACAGACTCCTAGAATAGTTGTTTGTACATATTACGGATCGCTATGGAAAATGTAGTTTTGCGAAAAATCGTATGTAAAGTAAATATTAAAAGAAATAATATACATATTTAAAATTCCCCTGCTTTGTAAGAAATACCTTCTTGCTGTTCTAAACATTCATTCCTTTGAGTGTCTTGCAATCGTTTCGTTCTTCTGGCCTCCAAAATACAGGAATCGCATCGAACTTTTGCATTTCGAATACATTCGGCATCTGACAATTTAGCATACCCAACTCCATGTATGCATTCAAACAAACACAACTGCCTTCATTAAATGCAACCACAGCTTCATAATATGCAACATCCGCAAATGTTTTGTCACTGCCGATGTTTTAGCACAAAATTTTCAAACGACAGAGTTGAAACTTTCATTTGGAATTTTGGGTTTTCTCAAAGGAAGTGTGTTAGTAGACTTGGTGCAGATAAATCTGCATATATGCTTTTTCATTACTTCAATGGGTATTGATGATTTATGGTGAAATATGTCTGAATATTGCTGAACACATGCAATGTGCTTTTCATATTTGCACCAAGAATCTGCACCTTTAGTGCAGAACATATGCATAGGTTCGTCATCTGTCGAGCACATATGATAGTATATGTTGCACACATTGCTCCGCTCAAACTTTGTGACGATTGAGTGTTCGATCTTATTGCAGTACCATAATACGAGGGTAAGTCAAAAATTATCCGCAATGTAGTTAGAAATTTTATTGCAATAATACAAATAGGAAACGAAAAATAACATCATTTTTCAATATAGTCACCTTGCTTTTCAACGCACTGGGTCAATCGTTGCACAAGTTTCCTGATGCTCTCAGAAAAGAAGGTTTTCGGCTGAGCAGCGAGCCACTCATGCACCGCGTCCTCCAGTTTTCGGTACGAGGTGAATCGTCTCCCCCTTCATGCCTTTTTCAGTGCACTTCATCAGTAGTCACTCGTCTCTCTAACAGAACCATGTCCAGTGCAGGCTCAATGTTGTCAACGTTTGTGGCCGCACACGGTCGTCCGGCTTCTTCCTCATGCCTAACACTTGTGCGACCCTAACACATTTTTCAATCCATTCGTAGACACTCCGTTGAAGTTAGACACTGTTCCCGTATTGTGCTGAAAGTCTTCGATGGATTGCGGCCCCTGATACACCTTTCGACCACAAAACCAAATCAAAGCTCGTTGCTCCTCTTTGGTGCTAACCTCTGATGGAGAATCCATGATCTATCTGCAACAAAAGAAAGACAAATGGAGGAATTGCGGTCAAACTTTCATAGCATGACCATAACAGCATAAAAATAAAATAAACGAGAGCAGAGGTCAGTATGAACAATGTAAGAAGAGTTATGTCAAAATTGCGTGTAATTTTTTACTTACCCTCGTACAAAATTAACCTCGAAATAAGATCGTCTGTCAGTCGATCTTTTCCTCCGAGTGTTTTGCCATCTGGAAATCACTGAGCTCCATATATAACAGGAATTCTGAGTCGGCGGTCAGAAGCTTGCAAGGCAAATGAAGTATGCAAGGCAAAGATAAAAAATAGTCCGCATTTTCAATGTTAGATATTAGTGTTCTAATTTACTATTATCCTAATTTATGCGCCTCTAATTAAGTTATCTAATTAATAAATGATTCTCTATCCATGTAAATGAATGCGATAAATCGCCTTTTTGTCAGAAATGCGAACTAAAATTATCGTCACTGTATCCTTCCCCGGTGACCACTGGAAATCATGTTGGAGAATCGGAAGACAGATCGCTTGTTATATATAGAGCTAAGTGTGGAGGGAGCTGACTGCTGTTTCAATTTTCTTAAATGTGTACTCACTTGCTTCAGGATATGCCCAATGCACTCCAGATTTTCAATTGCAAGTTCCCCATACGGTTGAGCTTTTGACAGTTCGAGGAATCTTCTTCTATCCCCGTCAGCAAGATACTTCACATACTGAACTTTTCGATTTGCTTCAGAGCGGAGGAATATTCTTTTCATCTCGATAACCTCCATTTTGCCGGCACTTCCAGCATCATTCTGTTTGCAGTCATGATCTGGCAAAGATTTTGATTAGCATGCTTTGCAGAAAGTCGACAGCACTTCAGCATCGATAACCATTCCAGTGTCTGCTCCAATAATACTGCACACTCAAATTTTGGATGTATGTCCCCATGTTTTTCATGTGCCATTTTCACTCATACATTTGAAACTACTTCCAGAAATTTCCCCTTCTTCTTTAGCAACTGTTTGCAGTGATTTTCTGCAACAGCTTGAGTGGCGAATTTGATTTTCTTTGTAATGCAGTTATAGAGTTTTGTGCGACATGGCGTATGGCGACAAGGCGACAAGACATATTCATTGCACTACACAATGTTTTGAGGCCTGCTAAACCTTGACCAATGCACCGCCTGCTATATGTCAGTCGAAGATTTATTTTAGTAATATTGTTATTACATCCGTGCATGGGAGAACTGTTTATTTTCTGGGTGCAATTACATTCTGGATAGCTAATAACAAAAACTGCTGAGTTACCGCGAACAGCTTCCTCTAGAAAATTCAATTTTTAATTACATAGTTTACACGATAAAAACTTACTAAGTGCATTAAATAAAATGCCCCAATTAATAAATCTGTATCCATTCAGCGTACTGTTTGTTATCCAATAGCACTAAATTTCCATATTTCATTTTTTTTTTTTTGCCGAAGATCATTTTTTTTCAAACTTTCTTCAAACTTCAAACTTCCTCTTTCTTGTCACTTCTACGACCATGGAAATGACGTTTTTTTGCTTCTATAGCCAACACAGTGACTATACGCCTTTCCCATTTTAAAATTATAATAATTTTATAATAAAAAACAGTGAAAATAATGCCCGAACAAAGTTATAACATGCAGCTCTGTAGCAGAATCGCAGTGTGTAATTTGTAAGCTACAACGTGTTTATAATCAAAATAAATTCGAATATTTATTCCTTCCGATTGTGGGGTAAAATAATATGTGTGGCTGATTCAGGAAAGTAAAATGCTTGGCTCATTTTGTTGTGGTTTTACTTTCTGAAAGGAGAATGCAGAATTGCGAACGCGAAACCCACCTGAGCTGAGTCGGACACACCCACCGAATGTAAACATTGACTGTATAAGTCAAATACTAATCAATTGTTTTGGCTGTAACTCTGGTTGTATTGGGAATTTTTCAATGCGGTTTTTATTGATGTGTTCAGAGTTCATTACAAAATAAAAATCATCAACAATATTTTTATCGATATTTTGACGATTTTAAAAGGTATGTGACCTTTTTTAAATCACACAAATTCTGCCCACATCTTTTGATGTCATATAACCGTATATTATAAAACGGACTGGATGTTTCACGGTGTGTGTAAATGCAATTAGGATGCAAAACTTCTCTGATCCTTCTCCTTACCTAATTTATACCATCCAACAGGGAAATTTTGGTCTCGTCAGAAAAAAATGACACCGTCCCATTGTTCCGCTGTCCATTAACATGAGTTTTAGCCCATGAATTTTTCGTAGAATTCTAGCATTTCAATCACATCCTTGCAGTCTGCGCCGAACAGTTTTTTCACTACTTATTACATTGGCTTGCGGCTTTTATCTAATATACATACAGATGATTTTATTTTGTCATCTATGCAGAGTCTCTTAATTCTTCTATCATAACTTGTTGTTGTACACTTTTTTCTGTCTTTATCAGTTTGTTTTTGTAGTGACATTGTCTCCTTATGCCGCTTCAAAAATGTAGAAATGCTGCATCTGGTTACATTTCCACCAATTTGCCTTGTTATTTCTTCATAACTGTAACCTTGTTCACTTAAGTGTTATTTTACACCGTCGTAAGTGACTAGCCAACTCTTTGTACCATCTCTTTAATTTTCTTATCACATTTTCTTATAGACTTCAGTATTCAAATGGTTAAACAGAAAGTGGTGTTATAAGGCATCAAACCTGAAAAATACATTTTTTTTTAAAAAAAAAAGGTTTCCACAATTTTCCCCCTACTACAAACAAAGTATAATTGTATTTATTTGTATTAATGGTATTAAATTTTCTTATTAGCGTTTTTGTCTAATGAAGTTTTTAATAATTTTCATATCATACAATTCCTGAAAATAATATTTTCCAGAATTACAATTATAATATACACAATTCAATAAAATCTACAATGTTCTATTAACTTTCTGAAATTCTTATTCCTCTAAGCCTTGGGACCCGTAGAATTTGCTATCTTAATCTCACTGTAGACACGCCACTGGATGTTTTAGAATGTTTACAACTAGTTATTACACACAGATTATTTATTAAAACGAAATATCTATTATATACATTTTCAGTATACTTTGATATTTTTACAACATTGTTTTGGTTCTTTTTAAATAGGAAGTAAATTGTTTCTAGTAATCACATTACGTTTCATGTATGTTCATATCTATTTGATCCTTTATTTAAAAGATGAAAGCAATAATTGAAACATATTTTCTCAAAATTGGAAGTGACTAGAGGAAAGTGAATGTAGTAATGAAACATTAACAGAACTCAAAAGCTATGTATTAGAAATAATAAAATGATTATCTAGACTGAACTTTTACTAAAATGTATAAAAGTCTTGTTTCGTAAATTAAAGGGTGAAATTTAAGAAAGTTGCAAGGGATATATATTTTACTCTTTTTGTTTTGTTCAAAGTAACATGTATAAATAATTTCTTAGAAACTGCATTAAAATTTATTTTATCTGCAATAATTTTTATTCCGTCCGTACTATTTAACTGCAAGAAATTCTTTGTAGTGCATTTTATTCTGTATCTTTGTGATGTGAGTAACAACAACAACAACAACAAAAAACAAGAATGAAAAATCGTACGTCAAGCATAGATTATGAAACACTTTCCAACACAGCCAAAATACTGTAACGAAACTTCACCGTTAAATAAGGTGAAAGAAGATATGTAAGTAAACAGTTTAGAAAACATATAACACATTTAAAAATATAGTTTGTGAAATTACATTCCAGTGTACAAAAAGTAGTCGAATTATTTTGTGTAGCCCTGTATAAGATCAATAAATATGGATAAAAAAGCATGATAAAATTTAGTTCAGTTAGAATATTCACATATAGCAATTTTCAACAATCTATGGAAATGCACTCGAAATCTTTTATACAGCTCTGTATATTATCTGATGACTTTTGTACACATCGCCTATTAAGCAAGCTAAAAGGCAACTTAAAACTCACTTGCAGCAATTACCAAACGTAAACGACAATGTATCTCTTTTACGTAGCCCTGTATATGAATATATTTATATTCCACAAACTTCTATTAGTCTACTAAATATAGTTCAGCAGGAAAATGCGTAAACACAATTAAAAACTACCCTTAAGCAATTCACTCCCATAGTCTGTAATACTTACGAATTCCCTTGTGTAGCCCTGTATATGATCAACTGAGTTTATAAACACACACGTACTATGAAAAAATTTAGTTAAACTTAAAAACGCAAATCAAAGTTGAAAACGCACTTATCACACATAGACTTTAAATATCACACATGTACTGTAACGAGAATATTTTCTGTGTCCCTGTAAATAAACGCAATGCACACAAGAGAGCAATTTATAGGGCACCTCAGTAATGCATATAATTTTCAATATGTTTGTAATAGTGAAATATCATTAAATTACATTGCAAACGATTTTTCCCATAGAACGATGTGTACCAGAATTCTTTTGTTTGACCCTGTAAATGAACAATAAATGCTTTGCACCTCATATTCTACAAAAAGCATGTTTTAATGTGCTTCATAATTATATATCAATTTCAATATGTTTTAAATGACGTAACGTCATTAAAATGCACTTCAAAAGATTATTCCCCATTGACAGTAATGTAACGGAATACTTTTGAGTGTCCCTGTAAAAAAACTATAAGTGCTACACACTTCAGTTGAAATAGGGGACATGCTATATATAACGACAGTAACATATTAAAATTTCAGGGCAATCCGAGCATATTTACGGGAGTTAGAGCACGGCCAGACGGCAGACAAACCGAAGGCATAAACACTTTTCAACTAGGTTGGAAAGTGTTAAAAATACTACACATTTGCAAATTTGAAATTTACTTTGTGCAGATGAAAAGTAGAATAAAAAAATCGTGATATATATTTATATTATATAACATGCTTTAGGTTATCGTATGATGTAACCATTGCATTAAACTTTTGAAAAATCAATTTATATTGCTGTTGATAAAATTAATTTTTAGACACTCAAGTATAAGGTACACGTCCAGAAAGGGAAATTTACAAATATTTATGACACCTAAATCCATACTCAGCCTAACTTTTAGAATTTTTAATCAATCGATTTAAAATTTTTATCGATTTTTTTTATCAAATTGTCTAATGTTTAAATAAGTATTTTTCAGATTTTTTGTTTAAAAATCAGTTGTGGCAATTTTTATATCGATTTTTGAGATTGAGAATGAACTCTTTTACTAAACTTTACTAATTAATGACACATGTATTGTTTTTATTTTGATTATGTGCTCAACACCTTCATATTTCTCTTGATTTCTGATATTTGAGTTCTACCTTTTAAAGAAAAAACTCAGGAAAATAATTTTGCCAAAGATCCTTGTCAGAAATTAAACACGTATGATTCCATTATTTGCGGCATTTTATTTCTAATAAATATTAGTTGCTCTATTTTAAATAATTGCCCCTTTTTACATCTATCGATTTTATGTTACAATTTCAATTATCAATAAGAGTTAGAATTTTTGGCAATTTATATATTTTTTTTTGAGGTTGAGAATGAGCTCTTTTACTAAACTTTACTAATTAATGACTCATGTATTCTTTTTATTTTGATTATGTGCTCAACACCTTTATATTTCTCTTGATTTCTGATATTTGAGTTGTACCTTTTCACGAAATAACTCAGGAAAATAATTTTACCAAAGATCCTTGTCAAAAATTAAGCACGTATGAGTCAATTATTTGCGGCATTTTATTTCTAATAAATATTAGTTGCTCTATTTTAAATAATTGCCCATTTTTGCATCTATCGATTTTATGTTACAATTTCAATTATCAATTGGAGTTTTTCAATTATCAATTGGGTACTTTTTTAATGCACAATTTTGTGTTTATTTTTGTTCGAAGAAGTTGCTGAAGACAATAAAAAACTATTATGCTGTGGCCATTACAAAACTCCCTTCTATATCATTTTTAATATGTTAATTTAAATAGCAAGTTTATGTTATTTATTCTGTGTATTGTATCATGTGCATATACTCGAATTTTCTGAGGCTAACGTGTCCTGTTATTAAAATTTTTACTTCTTCTCACATATACCCATCAGGAAAACTACAGATGGGACGCATTAATTCATTATATACAAAATGTATATCTTTAAATGTAAAAAAAAAAAATTGTAGTTTTATAATATAATCAGTTGGGTATTCAAATCTAAAATTGAATCTAAAATTGGTAAAATTTTATAACTTCAAATATAAAATTTGAAACATTTCTATCCAATATAAACTGAGATACATCTTTAAGGTCCATCGTAAAAATTATAGCATAATAGTACAGTTTTTCGAGTGACCAAAAGGAATTAGTATAGTTCTATAATAATAAGCAACTTTCATATTAAGTTTGGTGTAAGTCTATATGTCGAGATATAGCTATTATGCGAAATGTGAAAAACTGTATACCAAAATCTATTAAGGTCCAATAGTTGTCAAGGTTCAAATCTATAAGAAATATCGTTGGGTTTATGGTATTAGATCTTGAATTACAGAAACCGCAATATTTTGTAATGCATAGACAGACAAACATCAAACCAAAGAAAGTCAAATCGTTTTCAGGACATTCCATCAAAATTGAAAGTCTACAAATTCAAATGAATTTAACACAACCCTCTTAATATATAAATAAGAAATAAGTAATAATTGTATCAACAATCATGTTTCCTTAAATATTATATATAAATATTATAATCACTAAGTCCTATATACAAATTCTACGTAATAAAATGTTTAATATTAAGAACCACAACAAAAAAAGAAATATATACACTTCCTTTCTAAATCCATTTTTTGTAAAAAACATATACAATGTTACAAGATCATTACTATTATCTTTATTATTTTATGCAAAAGTAAAACTATGCATAAATCACAATTTGAAATTTCATTTTATTTTATTTTTATTTTGTAAGTGAATTATTTAAGAATGCATTAGGACTGCAATTTCGTTTCTACGAAAAATCTCTTGACCTTTGCAAAAGGAATTCCTGAAAAATATTTGAAAGGTTTGTAAATGAAAATAATTCATTATGGAAGACATTTAGCCCATTTTAAATATATTTGTTAATTAGCGTAGGCGTGCACTAAGGAATGCAATATTAATAGGTAGAATAATGAGTAGGAGTAGGAGTGCTCTGCCAGTGGAACCATTTGAAAGAAATTTCCAAAACAAACATTTGTTTTGGAATTTTAGCTCGTTTATAAAAATGTAGTCACTTTGAAAGATATTATTTTGCTGAAACATTTGAAAGTGTATAGCAACAAACAGAATAAAAAATGTTAACTTAAGAATTTTATTTAATTAAGTAAGAGTACAATGAAACGCTAATATTGTAAAACTTTCTTAAACCGTCACCGGTTGCTGTAAGACGATTGTGACGCTTTAAGCGGGTTGATTTATAGTAAAAAAGTGAATTGTTTTATTTACTATAAATAAAATAGGTTTTATTTATTTTTTAATGAACATGATACTGAAATTTATTTACACTTTAACGTTACTTGAACTTTACATTAGTTTATTTTTTATAAGGGGTAATTTTCCAACACAATATATTTAATCGGGAAAGAAACATTAAAGGGGAAAATTCATCTAGAAATCACTACTACGAAATATTTATTTTATATCAATTATTAAACGGAAAATTACGCTATTATTGAAGTATTTTACAGTATATGAGAACTCAGGAAATGGAACAAACATTATCTCAAAATGTCTTCCAATGATGTCTAATTGATTTTACCTTCGTTGATTTAATTTTATTTGCTAATTTCATTAGTATTAGTAGATTTTTTTTCAGTCTTTTTAGTAAAAACTAAAAATACACTTAAAATATGTAATACAGTAACAGATTCTGAGAAGTTGGGTGTTGTTTGTTTCTCTCCAATGAGTTCATTTTCGCTCTCGCCTATTTTTTTTAATCAGAATTTTGTGTTTTCAGATATTTATCATCTTTGTTAGAAATTTTTAGCACTATTTTTTCATTTCTTTGTCCATATATATCTATATCTAAAATTTCTCCAATTTTTTGTTATTTTTTTACCGCAATTATACAGTAATAATAATGGGTTTTTTGCAAATGAAAGAGCATATCTTGAAGTTTTAAAAATAATTTTTTATTCGAAAATTGGTTGCAAAATGGTGCTCGGGCGGCCTTTGATACAGGGGTATGCAAAAAGTGAAGCTTTCCGCGGTACCAGATGAATCTTGGAGTCTGCTTATCTGAAACGAAAAACCAAATAAAAATCTTAAAATATATGATATTTCGTAGTCTTTTTCGGATGGGTTTATCAATTTTTCGATCCTGAAGAAAATGGCGGCTGTTTAAATTACATTTACAGAAATTTCAGATTTAAATCGCGCAAAAATTATTTACAATTCGAATATTGAAAAACGCATCCGTGAGGGACTAAAATATAATATGTACTATACAAGCATAAAATTTCAACCAAATCGGTTGATCTAATCTCGAGTTCTACCTGGTGCCGATTCGTAAAAGAGAGCATAGATAAAAACGGGTTTAAAGTTTTACAACATTAAACAAACATAGATAACAGAGACAATTTTCAGCTTACATAAAATTATCTATACCAAGTCAATATAATGAACCCTCCTGACTTCCTCTTTCTGAATTCTCTTGTTTCTACCTGCGCGCCACACACAATACGCTACAAATGAGCCTGTTCACTGCAACACCAAAAAAGCGGATAACTTTTAAACAAATACGAATTTCGAAAAAACTGTTTTACCACAAAGTTTCTAAGGGTTTAAAGAGTGAAAATATGAAAATAATAATAATAAAAAAGAAATATTTTGGTTGCTTAATTATATATATATATATATATATATACAGAGTGATTTTTTTTTAAGTTGTGAAAGTAAAACACTATAACAAAAGAACCACTGATCCAAATCACCTAAAATCTCACCAGTATGCGCCCAAAGCAATGTGTATTTTTTTGTTTAAAAAAAATTTAAATCGCACCGACAGATGGCGCTGTAAGGTAGCAGAAACAAAGAATATCGTATGTGGGAGGAAAACAATGGACGGTACTTTGAGAAACCATCTTCCGTAGATTCTCTGTCGGCATTGGACCTTTTCTTAAATTCTTAAGTGTCCTAAATCTCCTAAGAGCAGTTGCTGCGCTGCCATTATTCTGATAATACAAGTTTCACTAACAACGCACGGTCCGTCAATGGCGCAGTCATTGCGAGGATTTCCGTAGAATAATGAACACGAGATGTGCGTACTTCACGTTTTATCGCCAATGTGCGTGTGCCGGCCGCAAGTTCGTCTCCCGACTTTACTGCATGTACAGCGTCATCTGTCGGTGCGATTTTAAGTTTTTTTTAACTAAGCCTAAAAAATCCCCATTGCTTTGGTAGCATACTGGTGAAATTTTAGGTCATTTGGATCAGTGGTTCTTTTGTTATAGTGTTTTACTTTCACAACTTGTGTATTTATGTATGTGTGTGTAACTTGTGTATCACAACTTGTGTAAAAAAATCACCCTGTATATATATATATCGGTTGTTTAAAAAAAAAAAGTTATAACATACCTTAAAATAAGTATTCACTAATCAGACACCCAGGCTAGAAAATCAAATCTGCTAATAAGACAGTGTTCATAAATATTTAGTTCCTCTTACTAATTTTTTTATTTAAATTATACATGTTCATTTAGTACATTGGATTTAATGGAATAAGCCAGGATCAAACCAGGCTGTATGGATAAATAGTTGATCATTTTCTAGATAACCTACAATTGCATAACCTGAAAACTGGCATTGGCTTTAAAGACATTATGCCTGAAAAGAACGAATGCATGATTGGAAAAGAAGTGGTAATTTTTCAAATAGTTCAAAGCTCCGTAGGTTCTTTACAATAAGCCTGAAAAATATCAGGTTGATTGGAGAAAAGCAAATGATTTTCCAAAGAGCTTTAACCATGTTTTAACTAGCCTACGACATATATGCTAATATTTTCGAAAAATTAACGAAGCGATTGAGGAAATTCATTATGACACTGGTAAACCTTCAACAGAATGAAAATAATGATGGAATATTTGTGTTGTACTAAAAAAGCCTTCCAATAATAAGATAAAAAAAAGAAAAAAGAAAAAAGAAAAAACTTTAGGCACTAAGCCAGGAAGGTAGGGGCCTGGTCAGCGGTCTCAATGAGTCTCAATAGAGAGAAAACCACATATAACGGCAAATGGTGATGAAAATTATTTATTAAAAGCTGATATCTTTATATAATTAATCTTTTTTACAATATTAATAACTTTATTAAACCATTTAGGTGGGCGTTTGTTTTATTTTAGATTATTAAAACATTAGAAAAATTACATAAAATTTAAAAGAAATCAAGTGAACTTTGTTATGGGTCAGTGTCGGTACATACATACAATACACAGTGGTCCGGATTGTATTAGTAGTGCGAGAAAATTACAAAATCGGTATTGTTTGGAAATAATTATTTAATTTATTAATTATTTTTATTTTTATACTTTATTCTATGATATTTCATGATTTCGTATAAATAAATGAGAGAAATGCATCACAAAAGTTATTTATTTGTACAAAAGGTAATATTTTTAGAATTTTTTTAAAAATTAATTTCTATTACATATAAATTAATCTAATCTTCTTCTGATGAAACATCTCTGATTTAATTTGTGAAAATCCTTAATCATTTAATTCATTGAGAAAGTAAATTAAAAACTCTAGTATTAAGTTTTTTAAAACTTAATTCATTTATTCCGAAGGTATGAAAGCCACGCACTTGAGAATTTGAAACTAAACTGTTTACACTCTAAAGAATGTCATATATAAATATCAATACAAGGAAATGCGTGAAAATTTTTGTACATCAATATAAATGTATAAGTTTACAATTCAAACGATATCCAACCAAAAGATACTATAAATTATTTCGATATGCCAATCCCAAAACTTTCTTCTATCTCATACATGTTAGTATTTCAAAAAACGCATTTTGTTTTTTAAACTATGCATTTTGGAATCCAAAAATGCAGCATAGCAGCGCTACCTAAATATATGATTTACACGAAAATCTAATCAGCACCAGTTTATGTCAATGTGTAACAGAATCTGAAGTTTCATGAAAACCCATGCATCAGTTCTTGTGACAGAACTATTGCGGAAATCGTGAAAAATGTAGCCTAGACGTGCCACTTGTTGGGCTATGTACACCAAAACCGAATCAGCACCAACTTATATCAAGGTCTTACTAAAGCTAAAGTTTTATTAAATTCTGTGCATCAGTTCTTGACATATGGCTATCTCTAAAATCGTGTAAATCCTGAAAAATTCATCATAGCAGCGCCACCTGTTGGGAGATTTACACCAAAACGTATTAAGCAACAACTTACGTCAATGTCTAACTGAGTCTGAAGTTTGATAAAAATCCGTGCATTTGTTCTTGAGATATAGCTATCTTGAAAATTATGATTAATGCAGTATAGCAGCTCCACCTGTTGGGCGATTTACACACTAATCAGCACCAATTTATATCAAGGTCTAATTGAATCTAAAGTTTTATTAAATTCCGTGCATTAGTTCTTGAGATACAGCGCCAACAAAAGTTTTGTCCCTTACAAACACACATACAATCAGACAGACATTTTTTAAAAACAGTGAAATCGTGTTCAGGACCTTCTAAAACGTATAAATCTGTCGAAAACTAGTAAATATTACTTTCCAAATAAATGATAAGAGTTTATTTTATTTATATTTTGAGTTTATTTTAATAAACATATCACCAGAGCAAATATTTGATATATTATATTAATAACGTCTAACAGCTATTAGACAAGGTTTGATTACATATATTTTTATTTTGAGAAAAGAATACGTGATTCTTTGATGCTTCTCTAATAAAAAAAAAACTGAAATGTTATATAGAAAAAAGTAATTCGAAAAATTTATTATTTTTACACTAAATATTGAAATTTAATCACTGTGTAATATTTAAAAGAGTGTATAATGAAAGTAACAACTATTTAATTTCCATAAAGATTTAAAAAAAATAGTTACAGTAGCTGGCAAAAGTTTTGAGACGATATATTTTTCTGTACAAACTTTTTCTGTAAGCAAAATTTCTTAATGATGTAAATTAGTAATGTGTACCCCTTTTAATGCGTAGCAAAATGCAACAATAGAACAATTGGGACATACACATAAAATAAAAATAATTCAAAAATTCGCAAGATTACTTAATCAAAAGTTTTGAGAAGATTCGGTTTTTCTAAATTTTTATTGAAACTTTTATAAGCATCTTAATGTAACGAAATACAGCAATATTTTATATTTAGTTGCATATCCTTTTATTTTGAGGACTCTGGCACATTGTCTGGGCATGGAATTAACAGTGCTTTCTAAAGTGGACCTAGGGATTTTCGCCTATTCCGATCAAAGATCTTGAAGGAGTTCTGCCTTTAAAAAAGCTTTCGTGTTCCGCTTTTCTTCCGACGTGTTCCCAAAGTTGCTCAAATTCATTCAGGTCAGTTGACCGACTCGGCCAGTACAAAACTTTAATTTTCTTAGCTGTAAACCATTTTGTCACCATTTTAGAGGTGTGCTTTGGATAATTATCCTGCTGAAACATCCATTCATGAAGCATCTTTTTACGAGCATAAGGCAGCATGTGATCGTCTAAAATATTTTTATAAACATTTTGATCTCCATCAATGTTTACGAAAGGGACGAGACCATCATGACGGAAAGCTTCCCAGACCATTACCGATTCGTTTCCGTGCTTCACTGTTGGATGTTGGTACCAGGGATCTATTCTGGTGCCTTTTGGACGACGAATATAACGTCGGCCATCACTTCGTTGCAAATTGAACGTGGATTAATCGTTTCAAAGGACCTTCTTGCAATCTTTGGTTGTACACGTTTCGTGCTCCGTAGCGAATTTCAACTGGATTTTCCTATTCTTTGCCCCGCTGAGAGGTTTGTTTTGAAGGGAACCGTGCACACAATCTAGCGGCCTCCAGACAACGTCTTATGGTGTACTTACTCACTGTGAGTCCATGTTCGGTGGCCATCTTCTTAGATATTTTAGCAGCGTTCTTTTTTGGGTCAGCGCCCGAATTCCTTCGGATCCAACGCATCTTGACGATGAGTCGTTTTTCTTGGGTCTCCTAATCTTGGAAGATCGCGCACACATTTACCATCCTTCCACTTATTTAGTATGCGGCCAACAGTTGATTTTGGAATTCCCAACTTGCTGGTGATATCAGAAAATAACATCCCCCCCCCACGCTTCTTTAATAATCAAAAGTCGAATGTCCAAAGCCATATTTTACCCTGTCTTCATACTGAAATGGATACAGATTTGTGAGTTTTGCATACAACAACCCGTCTGAGAGGCCGGATTGTTTCGTGCTTTATATATGAAACATCGATATCCTAGAACATTATAGGAACATGACTACGTAAAGCTACTAATTTGAATATCTGCGCAAAGTTATCAAAATTATAAAGTCATTTGCATACAAGTCGTGTAGAAAGAAAATAACGAACATGTAATTTAGAAGCCAGGAACGGGATTCGAACCCACATCTTTTGCGTAGAATTCCTCTGCTCTAGCCACTCAACTAGCGGAGCACTTGCGCGAGTAACAATATCACATCTATTTAAGTCAAGTATTAAATACTTGAACTTTGTCAGACCTTTTCAAAACTTCAGCTATCAACTTTTAAAATTCACGTTTGGTATTTTTGAAACTAACAATTTTCACACATATCATTAGTTGCGCACCATGTAGTATGACTAAAGCTACAGATTGCTAATTTACATTATTAAGAAATTTTCCTTACAGAAAAAGTTAGAACAGGAAAACATATCGTCTCAAAACTTTTGCCAGCTACTGTAGATTTCTCTAGTTTTATTTTAAAATATAATATTTTATACTCACCAGTGGACTCGTGCGAGGATATCGCAGTGAGGTCTAATATTATTAGATGCAGGTTTAAACTACTACAAAAAATTAAATAAAAAAGTATCCGCAAAGAACATTAGTCAAGCCAGAACGTAGCCTACGTAATTATAGAAAGGACAATTCATTTCGCCGAAAACCACGCAAAAAAATCGTCGCTGGGTTTACCACAAACCCTGCCCAAATTGCCATTGAATCAGCTGATTTCTACCCTGCCCAGATAGCTGATTGCTCAGAGTCAGACTTCAGTTTTGGTGCAGGGTTTGCACGATTGATTAGAAAGGTTATAGCCCCATCTTGGTTATTGACTTCACATATTATAAGAAAATAAGTATTTTCATCATATTGTATACTTTGGCCAAAATATCATATCATTTATTCCATCAAAATTGTAGAAAAAGCAGATTGAAGATACAAAAGGCACGCTCGAGAAAAAAAAAATAACAGTCGTATTTTAACTGCTTTAGAGGAACACGATACAACGTAAAATAAATTGAATACATAGAAAATACAATTTAATTTAATATACCAAAACATACATTTTAGATGTGTCTTTTTCTTCTATACATTTCAATTTCAATTTTGCTTTTTAACCATAATATAAAATAAACCCGTACGGAGAAATCATACTTTATCTTTTTTATACAATTTATTATTTTTTTTTTTCATAATCAATGTTGGTCATCATATAATGCGGTATTTTATTTTTGTGGCAACACTAATTTTAGGAAAACCTTTCATTTCATTTGTGAAAACAATGCTGACTTAATTTTTAATTTAAATTAACAGCAATTTTTAATCGAAAAACATGTTTCGACGGAACGTGAGTGTACTATGTCAGAAGCCGCTTCAAGAACCTTTTAAATGATACCTCATTCGTTGTTGTGCGTTTCATAAATTGATAGAAAATGGGATGTTGACAACAGAAATAATATGCAGGGTGTCCATAATTAAACGACCCTACTTTAAAGTTGTCTACAGACAAAACTATGTGTCAGAAAGTTGTGAAATTTTGTCAAGGACACAATGAAGGAATGGGAATTTGTTTGAGCGAAAAAAAATTAGTTCAAAATTTAGCCGCCAGAGGGCGTTTTTTAATGAATTACACACTTAGCATACATTTACGATAGGTTAAAAATTTTATTACAACAAAACATGTTGAATAAAACTTTTTTTCGCTCATGTTTTTAGCATTTCTTAGAACACACTGCGGTCAACTGTAGAATATGCTATCTTACGATTCCACATGGTAGCTGAAAATGATAGCCGTCATGTGGAACATGTTTTGTTACAATGAAATATGTAAACTATCGTAAATGTATGTTAAATGTGTAACTTATTAAAAACGTCATCTGGTGGCGAAATTTTGAACTATTTTTTTTTTTCGCTCAAACAAATTCCCGTTCTTTCATTATGTACAAAATTTCATAACTTTATGTTCAATAGTTTCGTCTATAGACAACTTTAAAGTAGGATCGTTTAATTATGGACATCCTGTATATGATTATTTAATTTACCGCAATCACTTTATGTATGATCAATTTCACCAGAGAATTACCGATTTTTTATATTTTTATATTTCTGTTTAGGTATGTATTTACATCGATTGATATTAAAGATTATATAAATAAACTTTTTCCGAACAAAAAACTATAAATATTAAATAGTTTTGAAGTAAGCCTCCATTTAAATTTGTGTTTTAGAATTTTTCATATGGAATAAAGATTTTCACATCTCTATAATAAAACCGTAAGTCATGTGACTGTCATCAACAGTTCCGGAATGTCCGTTTCACTTTTTCATATGCCAGGCGGCCATTTTTATTAAATATTATTTTTTCAAATAAAACTTCATAAATATGACATTTTTAGAAAGATCGTTCAAAATAAATTAATATTTGAGAGATGACTTACGTTCAATTATGTATATATTCTCCAATAACTTCAGTTGAAATTAGCTTCGCAGTTCAAATTCTCTATCCATGAAAGTAAACAAAAAAAAAGATTCATTCGTCATGAAGGTTTAAAATATTAAACCATTAAACCATGGAGATAATCGTTCGTAAAGTTAGTTTTCCATGAAAGATTTTTTGGAGCGCTGCCTGGTGTCAAAAAAAATAATTCGTACCAGTGACACAATCAAAGTTTACCATAATTATGTGCTATACAACTCAACTTAATTCTTTATCTTTTCTTGATGTAAGCTGAATGTAAACAAATACAACTCATGTAATGATATTTAATGAATCAAATTTCGAAACAAATTGTCAGTTAATTTGGTATTTATGTATTATACGTGAAAGAAAGAGAGACCACCGAAAATGATTGTTAATCACCAATCATATTTACCATTATTAATGACCAATCGCTTTCAAAACAGTAATTTAATATACATTTACAAAATACATAACATCATTAACTACTTTTGTGTTATTTGGGCGCAAATCTCGCCAATAGAATTTTTAAAATCGCCAATACCAGCTTTTATTTTTCGCGTGTGCAAATTAGAAACGATACTTTTATTTTGAAATCAAATATTCTGATGGAACAGCTGTCGTAGACGCACCGGGGCACTATATTAACTATAGAGTTGCAATATAGAGAGAAAAAACGGGTTGCTGTAATTAGAATTATAGGCGGTAATGTTGGTGTGACATATTTACGTGATTATCAAAACTGGCTTCCAAAAGTTCAATGTTTCACCAAACCATACTCGAAAATTACGTGTTATAATATGCACTCCGATTATGTCACATTATTCAAGACGTTTTAAATGAGAATAATGATAGATTTTCTTCTTGATTCTCCCGTAATCAAGTTTACAGCCAAAGTTAGCGAGAAACAAACAAACAAACAAAAAAATATTGGCAACAATATGGTTCAGTGTAAATGGTGGATATCATTAAAGACTTTCACAAAATAGACTTCATTGCACCAAATCGTATTAACTAAAATACGCCATTTGGCAATGGATCCAATTACGGAAAACTACTTAATATGTTTAAGAATCTCCTCATTAGCAAGCATATTGCAACTGATAAGCAAACGGATATGAAGCATAAATGCTTAAGTTGGTTAAGCGGTTTTTGTCAAGAAAGATGAAATACATAACAACAAAAAATATGCGAAATGCTATCATGATCGAAAAAGTTTTTGATTTGTCTATTAGAATCTTCCGGTTTGGCGAAGGATTACGGAAAAAAAATATATGAATAAAAGTAACGTGTTACAGTGCTTAACATACATTTAAGGGAGACCAAACTGGTCGCCAGTGGCGGCTAGTATATTAAGGATCTTGCTGGAAGATTTTTCGAGATAAGGTATGCTTTAATTTTGTTCAAACTTTCAATCCTAGTACCAATCAAAAATTTAATTTAAGCCAAAAGTTCTTTTTCGTTAATTTATTCAATTGCATTTTTAATTTTTGTACTATTAATTATTTCAATATTGGTATGCAAATTACTCTATAGTGATTTGTATAGCAATAATAGGCTGGGTGAATCATCAGTATGCAAATAGATTACCGCCGGGATTTCTTTTGTAATACATTTTTGCCACAAATTTTCGTTATATGCAATGTTAAAATTTTGTAATCTTTCTTATATGCGGGTTAAAATTATATTGCAAAAAAAAGCTGCGATTCATTGAAAATTTAAAAACGCTCGATTTATACAATACTTCGATTTAACTGGGTTCGTATTATCCGGCCTCTACTATATTTTCACAATATGGGTATCATAATATATTTATTGCGTAGAGCTTTTTAATGTATGATGTTACATTTTATTTTCCTAAATAATAAAAGGAACGCCCTCTTGCAATCTCGACACAGAAAATAGTATACGAAATATAAATGATATGGCATGCCCTGAAAAAAAAAAAAAAAAAAAACACATTTATCTTGCTTGTAAAATAAAAATTAAAAAATATTTTAATAATAAAGAGGAAAAATAAAACACCTTTAAAGTAATTGTTTATACACGAAGTAGCCATTATTCAAAAATTAGCGGATATTGTTTTTATCCGGATGTCTACCAGAATTTCTGAATTGTAATATTCGCATTACATAATATGTCATTAAATAAGGCGAATATTCAGAAATTATGGTAGATATACGAATAATAAAATAATCCTCTAAAGTGGTCACACAGAAAGCAGCTTCATTGCATATAATGAAATTATATAATATCCACTTATGAGCTAATTTCACAAAAATAATAGTGTCAAATATCTTTACATAACATTCGCTTACATTATTTCTAAAAATTCGCATTGAGTCTTCCACATCAATAGTTAATCAAATCAGCGTTTGTTATAAAGTACCAAACAAAATTTATTAAAGCAAATTAGCTTCTAGTAAGATAAAGTTAATTTTAAAGCGAATCCTAAGTAGTTTTTTCCATTAAAAGATGAATTTAGAAATTCTATTTTAAATAAAAGTAAGTATAGATACTCGGTTATTCAAAATATGCTTTTTTTCCATTTGCTATAAAAGTATTCAAAAATAATTTATCTATACAGAGCACTGTAAAAGCACTTTAAGACATTTTTAATTCTTATTCAGCATCGATTCAAAAACTTTCAAACGCATTTAAATTTTGAAGGGAAAATTTGTTTTGCTTATATGAGTCGTTGCGAGTATTATGGGAGAGCTCGACAAACATAGATTTTTTTTAAAACATAACATGGACGAATGTAGTAAATGATGAAATCTCTTTTCAAGTAGCATGGATAGCACTTCGTTGGCAGATTTCAGACATGATTGGGGAATGGTAGAATTGATATGCCAACAGAAGCTCTTCTAATTTGGAGCGTTGGTCGGTCAACATAAAATAATTTCGCTGTTTCACATCGAATTGTACGGATATCGGATGAGATAACGTTTGGGCCACTACTGGGTCTTTTTGGCAAATGGTTCGTTTACAATGGTACTGTAAGGCGAACATTTCATATTGTTTTTTCAAAGTGGAATTCCACAATTAGGCAACATTTATCTAACGAGTTTGTGCTAATGGGGTTACAAGAGTCCAGTTTGCCTTAATACTCTGAAATTTCGTTTAGAATACAAATTGACTAAATGTGTATAATGATAAATGTATATTTTAAACTGTTGCTTCTCGAAACTAGTGTTTTGCGAGTACACCTTTAATATCCACAATGCCTTTTGTTTTTCATAGCTGCAAACTCATAGCATTTTTATCTACAACTAGTTGTAAAATATTTTTGGCTAATTTAACTTGCGATTTAATGAGACGAAATTTCTTAACAAAATAAAAAAGGGAGGCTAAATTTGATGCAGTTGGCAGCTTTAAAGTTTAACAAAAATTTAAAATTCCATGCTTTGGTCATTACAAAACATTCTTTTACATGGTTTTCATTCTAATATATAACATAGTTCAAGTCATGTGGCTGTCATAAACAGTTACGGGCTGAGTGCTTCGGTTTTCGTATGCCAGACGGCATTTTTACTCAAAATTATTTTTTTTTAATAAAACTGTATAAAAGTTACATTTTTAGAAATATCGTTCAAAAAAAAAAGTTTGAGAGATGAGTTACATTTAAATATGTATGTAATAATATTTTTTTTTCTTCTTTTCACCATTTTCTTAGTCCTTATTCCAAATTATCACCATTGTATTAAATTACTAAATATTATTTATTTTATTTATTTTAGTATTTCTCTGTCTTTTATTAATATCTTAAATGCTTTTTTTGGTTTAATTCCATATCTTAGTCAAAATATTCTTTAAATCCCTATTCTATAAATTATTCTAAATTGCAAAAACTTCCCAAAAAGCATTTGATTAATTTCCTTTTATTGAGACATTGAAATTTATTCTTTCAGAATATTTTTCTTCACATTCTTTTTCTTTTTATTATTTTCAGATATTGTTCGATGTCCCGTCATCCTCTGCTTTCGCGCGCTGACTTTTAGCTTCAAATTTCATCCGACTGCAGTAATAAGTTCTTACATTTACGTCATGCTAACCCTCCATTAACCTAGTTTCCTAGCCATTGACGTTTGAGTTTCTCCATCGCTCTTTTCATGGCCAATCCCTTTTTACAAGCTATTGGATGGCCATGTTCGCGCGTTCATAATCATACACCAATTTTTTTAGTATAAAACATACTGTATGGGAACGGACCGTCAGAATTTTTACTCTAAATTGGTTGTTAAATAAATACGCGGCTCCAGTGACCCCAGCCTTACTCAACATTGCATTGTCTCATTGCATATAGTGTATCTGTTTAAGTGCATCGTAACTCTTCAATGTCTGGTATCTCTTCGACGGTTAGCATCGTATTTCTTTGATGACAACTTGTTACTCAGCATCATGTAATTCACAGGATTGCTTGTATTTTATACAACCATGTGAACTTCAAGCCTCTAGTGAGTCTCTTTAATATGACTCATGTAGTCATAATGACTTCTCTCATAATAAAAACATTGATTTTCCTGCAACAAGTATCTTATTCTTGAACTACTGCTCTGGTGTATTTATCGAGTTATTCTGTGGAATTAATTACATTGGGACGAATGTTTAGTAACTCGAACTTAAAAAAAATTATTGTGCAACTTCAACATCACGAAAAAACCGGTCGTATACCGGTCGCCACTAATAACCTTCCATCCGTGCCATGACTTTCAACGAATCAATTTCAATGCTTTTAAGGATATGACGACTGCGTACTTTCCGTATCATCAATAATGTCTACACCATAATAAAGAAACCGGTAGTCACTAATGCCATTCATTCGTACCTGAACTACATCGTAATATGTATATATTCTCAGATAACTTCAGTTGAAATTATGTTGACAGCCCCAGAATGTCACTGCATCAAAGTATACAAATACGAGAGATTCTTCCATCGTGAGCGATAAAATATTAAACCATGAAGATAATCATTCACAAAGCAAGTTCTGCAGCGATGAATTTTGCAGCGCTGTTAAAAAAATAATTCGCGCATGTATCCAATCAAAGTTTAGCATAATTCTGTTAGGTGAAGTGCTTTATAACAGAACTTCCTTTACGATCTTAGATTGACGAAATTAAATGTAAACAAAGCTAAATCATGTAATTATATTTCATGTAATTAAAATTCAAAACGAATCGTAAGCTAATTTGGCACTTACGTATTACCCGTGCCCGGGTTTTGATCACCGAAAATGATTGTTAATCGCCAATCATATTTAAAATTGTCAGTGGCCAATCACGTTCAAAAGAGTAAGTTAATATACATTTATTAAATACATAACATCATTAAAAATGGTAAATAATATAGAAGCAAACTAAAATAATACAAAACAATAATTTAGTATATATTTATTAAACACATAGCATCAGATTGATGGCTTTGAGCACAGATATTTACGACGATAGTTTTATTTTTGGCTGTATGTTATATCCACCAGAATGAATATAAGATATATATTCGAATCAATACTTATGAATATAATATACATATCTATGTTATATTATATTATACAGTTATATATAAATGCTTCTGCATTTTCCTTTAATATTTCTATCTCATAATACTTACTACAAAGTTACAATATAGAAAGAAATGATTACTGTAATTTGTATGAAAGGCACAATTGTGGCGCGGTGTATTTGCCTGGCACAGATCTTCAAATCTGTAGAAATTAAGCATAAATGCCGAAGTTAGTGAGTTATGCAGTTATGAAAACTCCTGCACTGTATCAAGAAATAAGAGCCAAAGAAATAAAATCGGACAAAGATCGACATCTAGAAGAATATGATGGGCGAATGTTAATCAGATTGACGCCAAGTGGACGATACAGACGGCAAATATGTTCAAAGGGAATGAGATTATCATAAGTGGCTTCCAAAGGCTCTATGTTTCACCAAACAATACTCACTAAAATACATCAATTGGATGCATTCCAATTATAACATATTATCCAAGACGATCAGATGAGAGTAATGATAGATTTTATAATCTTCCGTTATCGAGTCGACAGCCAAGATTAGCGTGAAACAAAAAATATATTAGCAATAATATAGTTTAATGTAAATGTGGATGTCATTAAAGACTTATAAGATAAAAAGAATAGATAAAAATTACTATTTCAAACTATGAATTTAATCTTAATTTAGATACTGAAATTTTGAATACGAAACTGAAAAATAAAATAAAATAAATAAATTGACAAATAAAAGAAGCGATTGGACACTGCACGCCACAATCTATTCAAGTAAATGCCTTTGAAATATGGTTAACTTGCTATGTATTGCTTTTGATCCTATAAAACTTGTGTAACTGCACTATCTTGACCTTTTTCAACATTAAATAGTGCTTAAAGTAATTCTTCTATTTAAAAACTATCTGCTTCAACGCGTTTATCACATATTTCTCTATAAAAACAACCAGTTTTCATGTTTCTGTTTGCAATAGGTTTTGCAGGACAAGCCAAGAAATTAAAAATGTCACAATAAATTCTATTATGGCAGCAGCAACATTGGTTATATATTTTTTTTAGAATAGTGAGAAAATTTCCGACCATTTGTCAAATCTTATGTTGAAGACAACACTCCGATACGACAAATTGTTACATTTTAAGGAATTTTTAAATTGCGGGCGTACTTATGGGACTCTGAACTATTTCCTTTCTTCTTGCCATAAAAAATTGCACCTTTTAAAAAGTTTTATAATGTAAACCGCACTCCGATACAACATTTTTTTTAACATTTGAATGTGAAAAATCTGAACTTACATTGCAAAGAAAAATTGATGATTTTACAGTATAATACTGACATCCCAGCTGCCAGTATTATACCGTAAAATTCAGTAATAAACAGTAAAATAAGCATTAATACACTACCGCGCATGCGTGGAAGCGTATTACTGCTTATTTTACTGTTTATTACTGTTGATTTTACAGTATAATACTGGCAGCGTATTACTGCTTATTTTACTGTTTATTACTGTTATTTTTACGGTATAATATTGTCTACTGGGATGCCAGTATTATACATTTTTTTTTTTTTTTTTTTTTTTTTTTATAGTGTACTTATGAGTTTTTAAAATTATGTTTTTTTATATTGTTACAAAACATTCAACTTTTCGGTAAGTCTTGTGATACAAACTGCACTCCGATACGACAGTGTGTTAATTTCTTATGATTTTTTGAAAGCGGACGGACATGTATAATATAAACAATTAACTTCGTCTAACACACATATTGCCGAAAATAAAACTCATCCAAGTTTACTATTCCAGAAGAATATGTATCAGGATGACAAGTGAATATAGATGAATTTAAACAAAATCGAAGTACAGTTGAAATTCTCTTTAATAAATAAAAAGGATAAAACTATCAATGTGATGAAGCCTGTTGAATATAGTTATTTGAAAAACCGATAGCTCCTATTAAAAAATGAAATAGTCGAGTAAAGTCGAGTCATATGAAAGTTTTTTCAAGAAATAAATCTGTAACATTTTCCGTATTCAGAATATAATTACGTGATTTTATTTCTAAAAATAACGCATCATTAAAAAGTTCTTATAACTCGATAAAGATTTATTGCGATCACTAAAAAGGAAAAGATTTATCTGAAATAAATGTAGTTTGAATTATCAATCGATTAAACAGATGATTTCGTGTCGTTAATAGTTTGAAGTGGCGTTAAAAAGGATTTTTAAAGCAATAAAATAAGATGGATAAATGAAACAGAGCATGACAGAACAATAATAGGGAAAATATGAAGACTAATGTAAATTGTGATATCTAAGCTTTATTGAAAATATTGAGATATCGAACTGGTAAAATTTAGGTTAAATTTATACTGATGACGTCTTATGATAAAATGAACAAACTAATGCTATAAAGTATTTTATACAAATTAAAACGGCACTTTTTAACACTTTACAACATTGTTGAAAAGTTTTTATGAATTAGGGTTGTCTGGCCGTGCTCTGTCTTGCGTAACTATACTCGGATTGCCCTGTAATTTATATATGTTATTGCATGAGGTTTACAATGGCATGCTTGGTATTGGAAATGAAATGCGTATTATTTATGCTTATACTTCATTAATTTTAACACTATCATTGTAATTGGTAAATAAACCACATGTGTTGAAATTTTCCAACTGCATGAAAAAGTGTCCAGACCAGGATTTAAACCAGCGACCTTTTGGCTGAAAAAAGTCCAAAAAGTACAGCCAAGAGGTCTGTGGTTCGAATCCTGGCCTGGAAACTTTTTCACGCCGTTGGAAAACTACAACTAATGAGGTTTATTTTTTAATTAGAATTTTACTCTTCCCATCGTGATGTTGAATATGCTGAAAAACAAACTACAAAACGTCACATTGAAATTTCAAATTTTCTAGTGATACTTGTAAGTGTTTTATGGTAGACTATGCTTCAAGAAAAATGTATTCGAAGGTTTAGATCATAAGCATTTACGAATTTTTGAAAAAAAAAAAAACAGTCACAGAATGAGCAGTTTCATATTTCTTTGTATACCGGGTGTTTCAGAAATTCGGTGCGAAAGCAAACCGAGATAAAAAAAAAAGAGATCCATGGGTCGGAGAGACATGCGGTTTGCAGAAAAATATTTAGCATGGTACGGGATTTTGTATGACACCAAAGAAATAAAAAAAAAGTTCAAAATCCCGACAATTTCATGGAATAATTGAAAGGGTCGGGGCAAGAGAGTGCTAAGCCACATTTTTGAATTTCTGAGATACTTCAACTTAAAAATTTTATCAAATACTCAAATCAAGATATATAATAAAAAGTTTTTTCGCCAATACCTTAGTAACATTTAAGATATTCTGAGTAACAATATGGCATTACTTTAATGATATTACTATTAGGTTTTCTGTAAATTAACTATGTTCATTGGGGGCATAAACGTCTGGGGCAAAAACGAAACCTGGGAAATTTGCTGCCACCAAGTGACATTATAAACAAATTATATGTTGGATATTATAATTTACAATATAAAGCAACAGATTACAGTGTTAGATTTATTTCACCAAAAATGTGGTTCGGCACTTCCTTGTCCCGATCCCCTCAATTCTATATTGCTCACACAACGCAAGATTTTGATACAAAAACATTAGCGAATACTGCATGTTCATTTTTAGTACTCAAAAATAACATTGGTGCGTGATGTTATTGTGATTGAAAATTGCATATGATAATCTATTCATATCATTTGTAAATGTATAATCTGACGTGATATGACGTCACATCTCACGTCTCATTTCAAAATTATTACCACGCTTATTACTTACCTATCATACGTAGTATAGTGTAAGTATTGTAATCGTTTTGAAAATCGAATTTTTTTTTGACGGATTTACACGTTTCAGACACTGGAGATTCCGAAAAACATATTTTTAGAAAAAAAACTTCTTTGAAGCCTATTGAATTTCAGTAACCTCGATTATCCGGAACTATTTTTTTCGGACTCTCGAAATATTCATTCTGATAAAAGGTAAGTCGATCGGATAATGAGTTGCCGAGATATTTGTAATCCTATTTCCACACTCTTCGATTTTTCATGACACTGTATTTCAATCAAATTTCAATTCAAAGATATATTTCAATTGGAAATGAGACGCTTAATCAGATGCATTAAACCGCTAGTTAATAGGATTATTGTTTTTGGAGTTATAAGGATGCTTCTTTTAAGCAATTCAGTAATCGAGCCTTTAAAGTTTATGACGTCATCAAGCCACGATTTTATTCGAACTGCAATGCATTTTATAAGTAGTTTACACATTTTTTGTTTTAATATTTTATATTATGCATATCCATGATGGGTAAGTATTACGGTGGCCCCCAACGACTAGTTTTTTGTTGCAGCAGCGCCCACTATTGTCGAGACTTTGGAACTAATTAATTTTGGTGTCATACAGAATCCCTTACCACGGTGAATATTTATTTGCAAACCACGTGTATCTCCGACCCATAGATATTTTTATTATCGCGTTTTAATTTCGCACCAAACTTTTGAAACACTCGATATATATATACATGGATTTAAAACATTTTCAAACATTTATATATACAAGTATCCCTCGCTTAGGGTGTTTAATTAATCCTGAGATATTACCGCACTAATCGAAACATACATTGAATACGAAAAACTGCAACAGATCCACAGCCAACTTTCTCAAAAAACCCAATATACATAAACAGACAATGTAATAATGTACTACAATATTGTTTTTCATGCATTATGTTTTAAAAGTACATATTACAGCTTGCTTTGAATCTTTAAGAAAAGTTTATCTAATGACTTCCATTAACATAAAGATGTGAGCAAATTTAATAAGCAAAAATTGGAAAACATTGCAAAGTCGATTTTAATTTTGCATTATTACATTTTTTAGGTTATTTATGTTAGCTTACTTACCAGTAGGTTATTCTTTTAAAATTTACATAATTTGATTTTAAGCTTGTCGTAATAGAAATCGATTACTTCACATTTACACACGTTTTGGTTTTTTTATGCGAAAACTTATCAGCTCAGTTTTCTTCTTCTTTTACGTAACTATCATTACAAAAAGTAAAAAGCTACCAATTACAGCCGTTCGGAGGAAAGCAATTGCGGAAAATTTCTGTATATTTTCATCGATCATGAACCTCAGACCCCCAAACTACCTCCCTTTAAAATGTTGATATATATATATATATATATTATGTATCGTATTTTTATCATGCTATAAATCTCGTATTTATGAGCTTATTTGGATGTGACTGCGCACGTGTACAAGGAATACCAATGTCTCGAGCGAGATCGTTGGCCAGCTTCATCCACCATCTTGTTACAAAATGGTAGCCACTTAATTTTCTTTTAGTTTTAATATTTTACAAAGATGTACAAAAAAAATTAGAAATTGGAAAAGATTTTTTCTTTAAGTGTTTGGTATTGATGCCAGGATTCCGGAGCATTTTTTGTTTCGCCTCTATCCTAAAAATTTACTGTGTGAAAGAAAATGTGGTTATTTACAAATTTGTTTTAATTGTTGTAATCATTTTTGCTACCTTCAAACGCTTAAAACTACGTAGTCGTATCCCCCAGTGCCAAATTCTCGCCAATCTTAGCGATATTTGGCGAAATAACGCTAAATTTGGCGACCAAAAATAAATCTTCATAAATGAAAGGAACTTGGCTATTGGCTATAGCTGACAAATCTAGCAAAACGGGACTGAATCTTCTATAATAGGGTTCTATAATAGGGGTAATAATAATATAGTTATGCAATTTTCTGCTTTAACGCTTAGTTTACTTTTGAAGAATACGTCAAAAAGCACAAAAAGATTCCCATTTTTTTGCTTTTGCGGGACAGTTCGCCACTCTGCATCGTTCGAATTTTTGCATATACGGTACACCATTTTACATTATTAGATTGTTTTTTGTTCCATTAAAATATTGTTCTTTAATTAAAAAAAATATTAATATATACATTTTTTAGCAAAATTGAAACACCATAGCGATGGCTTAACAGAAAATACTGATAATTTCGAGATTTTAATATTTAATGTGGCAATAAATTTATATCATACCTTTGATTTTTGTGTAATTTTATGGTTATGAAAATGTTTAATGTCTGTTAGGTTTTCATGCTAGTAACTTATATATATATATATATATATATATATATATATTAGCATATTTAATTCCTCTGAATTTTCTGAATTCTCTTATTACTGCTGTTTTAGATAATTTCAGTGCATTTTTACAATTATATCTCCTCTTTAAATATATTTCTATAACATTGCTATTTTTTATGCAATTGAATTTAATTCCTTTAAACTTTGTTAATTCGCATTTCTCTGAAACTTAGTCGTAAATATACTTCACACCTTAAGAGAGTTATTTAATGCATTAGTTTAAAAATTATTTGCACCGTCAAGACAAATAAAGCTGTTTCATTAACAAAGCAATTTACTGCTATTATAGGAAATTGCTATCTGAATTTTAATTTACTAACAAACAATCATTTTTCTGTACTAAATACATTTTAATTAAACGCAGCTAAGAGCGCAGTACACCTTCAGCGCGTTTAAAAATCAAAATTTTGCTTTTTATGTTAAATCAAACACAATTTAATCCTGAACATTTTAATATCGAATTTATATTTCATCAAATTTGTGCTTTAAAATTATCACATGAAAAAGACACGTATTTTCATACGCGTTCCTATAATTCAAAAGTTTTGAACGTTTCAGAATATCTCAGAATATTAATTTTGAAATCGTACGCAAGATTTCCTGAAACCACTTTAAGAAATGCCTTGAAAATTTCAGAATTCGTAAATATTGCAATTTCCGATAGACGGAACTAAAATCTTTTACAACAAATACATATTTAATATTAATACTTTAGGGCATAAAATTTCAACAAATATTGTAAATATTTTAGTTCATTTTGTAGTTATCTATTACATTTATAAGTTATGAATATTTAAAATCCTTTTTGAATAGTTTCGCGCAATACCATTAATTTGTATTCCGAGATAAAATCGTTCAATACTTTTGAACTAAAGAGCGGTATATGCATAGATATGAATACTTTCTTTGCACTTATGTTTTGAAATAAGAAAAGTACTAAAACATAAATTTAGTTTTAAAATGTTCAGAAATACATATATATATTCATTCGATTTTTTTAAAGTAATATTTTGTTTTTTAAATCTTTTTTAATGGCGTACTGTCTTTTTCAATGCATCTTTAATATGCTTTATGATAATTTCGTGCGATTTGTAAAGTACTCATTGTACATTTTAGCATTTTCTTTCATAAATGTAAAAAAGTAATTTTGTCCTGCACCTTGTTTTATGACGTTTTTGTGTTTTACGCACGATGGGCTTTAATCAGTCTTTGGCCGAATAACATTTGAGCTTGTACAAAACTGACATATTTATTTTATTTTTATTTTTTACAAATATCTCCTTGTTTAGAGATGAAACCCAAACAATGACCAAAAGGAAAAATTCTTTCTAATTAAAAGCAATCTTCATAAACTGACATCTATTCCTTACCGCACAAGGTATCGTGTTTTTTACAGCAATACATTTTGTATATTTCCTTTATGCCATAAATTTGCACAATGTGAACCTTGTTCCACAAATAATAAAATAGAGGTGTTAAATGATATCAATATAATATATTTAATTAAACTATTATACAAAACATTGTACGTTTTTTTTCAGGAGATTATAAGTGTGAATCAAGCCAACATTTTTATTTTATTTTACTAATATATACACAAATTAAGAATGTGAAGCAGTATCAGATAAATGTATAGTGTTTTATTTGTTAGAATTAGATTGTGCTATGTATCCTATCTGGCACATTGCTTAAAACGAGTTAAAAGTACTTTGTGAGCCACTTTGTCAAGAAAGAATGAGAAAATCCATATTTTGGATTAAAAATCTAATGTGAAATCTGTAATAATATTTTCTTTTTATTCATACCAACCACATACCCACAAATAATATTTTTCATTACAGCTTTATAAATCATGCCGTATGGGGTTAAAAAAAGAACATGCGTCATAACTTTTCTAACGCTGCATTTATATAAACATTTTCAGAAACAAGCAATACAGTTTTTTTACTGAATCTGGAGGCACGGCAGTGCCTCCGCCAAGTCGAGAGAGGACAGCCGTAAGCATACTTTTCTGGAAGCAACTCAGGGCACTTTTGACCCCCCCCATATCTCCGCGCTGGAGTATCCCAAAAATTTGAAACTTCGTTTTTCGAGAGTATTTGGCACACAGGACCAAATTTTAAAATTACAACTTTCTGTCTTTTCTAGTTCAGGCGATATATGAACTCAAACATTCGATTTTTTGTCACTTCTTACTCACTCGTTCACGCGTCATCAAAAAGATTGGGTAGATCCCGTAGCCCCAGAAACTTGACATTTGGAAAAAAAGGTAGTGTTTAGGATACAAAGAAAGGAAAAATTATAAAATCCAGAAAATTCGAAAAAAAAAAACATTCGAAAATTCAACAAATTCCATCAAAATTGAAAATTGAAAATAATACGATCTTGTAGTCTTGGAAACTTAAGATTTGGTGTGAAGGTAGTGTTTAACATCCAGAAAAAGAAAACATCAAAAACACCAAAAAACTCGAAAGCAAAATTGAAAAAATCGAAAAAATTGAAAAAACCGAAAATTTGAAGACAATCCGATTTTGTTGCGCTAGAAAATTCAAATTAGGAATAAAGGTAGTATTTAGGATACAGAAAAAGGAAAATTAAAAAAATCCAGAAAATTCGAAAAAAAAATAAAAAAATTCGAAAAAAATTGAAAAAATGAAAATAATTTGATACGATAACGCTCGTATTAATAAATTAATTTGTATGAAACTAATTGTGTGTATTAAGCTCACCAATGCCTCGACCGGGTTCGTTGGCCAGCTTGGTCCGCCATCTTGTTTCAAGATGGCGGCCACGGAAAATTTTTAAACTAAAATAAATATACAAAAAAGTTAAAAATTCAAGTTTATTTTTTAATTAGGTGTTAGGACTTGATACAAGGATTCCAGAGCATTTTTTGTTTTACCTCTATCTTAAAAATTGGCTGAGATAGAGCAGTTTGAAATTCTAGGGTGGCTGACATTTTGAAACAAAACAGCACATTACAAACAAGAACGAAAAATCATGCGTCAAGCATAGATTATGTAGCACTTTCCAACGCTTCCAAAATAATTTTACAAATCATACCGTTTAATAAGCTAAAAGATAACTTCTAAGTAAACAATTTGGAAAACGCATAACATATTTAAAAACAATTTCAGGAATTTCCAATATATACAATATTCGGAAAAATATCCGAATACTTTTATTCAGCCCTGTATAGGATATATAGAATTGTATATATACTACATAGGATGCTAAATTTTAGTTCAGTTAGGAAACGTGTAGCACATTTTAAAATTCTCCGTCTGGAGTTTGTCAATAAACAGAAATGTGTTCGCGAACTTTTGTGCTGCCCTGTATAGGATCTACAGAATTTATACACACCACGTAATAGACAAAAAGCAAGTTAACATTAAAATCGCGTTCAGTAACTTAAAACGCACTTCCAGGAATTATTGTTAACAGACAGTAGATAATTCTTTTGCGTGTCCCTGTAAATGAACGATGACTGCTATACACACAATATTCCGTAGTAAGTCTCTTGTAATGCACCTTAGTGATCTATATAAATTTCAATGCGTTTAAAATAGTGAAACATTATTTAAATAAACCGCAGACGATTTTTCTCCATAGACGTAATGTAACGGAATTATTTTTACTGTCCCTGTAAAGTAACTATAAGTGCTATGCACACCCTGTTCCATATTAAGCTTCTTCTAATGCACCTTAGTGATATATATAAATTTCAATGCGTTTAAAATAGTGAAACATTATTTAAATAAACAGCAAATGATTTTTCCCCATAGACCGCAATGTAACGGAATTCTTTTGAGTGTCCCTGTAAAAAAACTATAAGTGCTACACACTTCCGTTGAAATAGGGAACATGCTATAGATAACGATAATAACATATAAAAATTGCAGAGCAATCCGAGCATATTTACGGGAGTTAGAGCACGGACAGACGGCAGACGGCAGACGGCAGACGGCCAGACGGCCAGACGGCAGACGGCCAGACGGCCAGACGGCAGACGGCCAGACAAACCGAAGTCATAAGCACTTTTCAACTAGGTTGGAAAGTGCTAAAAACCAACGATAAATTTATGGTCAATAATGGTCAAGCAGGTGCAATCCTGAATGAATACTCCGTGTTATTATAACTGTAACTTTGACTTCGAAATTTTGATACGTTGCATTTTCTATTTGTTGATATTTTTGAACTATGATTTACACTAAGTGAAATGTTGTTGTTGAAGAGGGATTTTCCATGTAAATCCGAAACGTCCAACTTTAATATGTTTTTAATGTTTTATGAAAGTGTATTGTAATGTCTGTAATTTTAATGATTTTAATATAAATTTACAAGTTTTAGTGAACGCGATTTCTCGCAAATTATTTTCTTTCATTGTTGTAATCATGTTCCCAATCATACGCATAAAACTATATATTCATATCCATTAGCGCCAAATTCTCGCCAAACTTGGCGACAATTGGCGAAATCTCTCCAAATTTGGCGACAAAAATAAGTCTTCATAAATGAAGCCAACTTGGCTATAGCTCAATAATTTGGCGAATTTCTTATTCAAATTCAGTGTAAACGAATCTTTTGTAAACGGTTTCTTTGCATTTTAACTTGCTGTTTTCGAGTAACATTAGCTAAAATTTTAAAACGAAGATATAGGAAAGCTACCTTTTCCTGCCGGTACAGGCCGGAGGACTTTTTTATGAGTTGTCGGATGCAATCTATGTTTTGCATTAAATAAAGTAAAACATTGAAAAACAAATCCCACAGGATGGGGATAGTTTGTTTTAGATAGATTTTAAGATAATTGTCCTATTAGCTAGTACACCTTCCGTTATTGTTTTGTGTTATTTTCCCCGGATTATGCTTTTCTTTTCTTTTGTTTACGAATTTTGTAATAGAAAAGTTCCGCTATAGACTGGCTACGTTATAGACCTTTTTTTTTTATAGACAGGTTCATTTTCTTTCACAGGTTTTACTCTATTTAATTTATATATGAAATATTTGTTGTTAAAAGATGTTGGTCGCACAAAAATTTTCACATCTCTCCCTCCCTCTCGACATTACTGATTGGTTATGGCTTGATAGTCCTTTCTAAATAAAATCGTGGTGATTCTAAGATTCTCTTGATTTATCTCTAAATTGAACATAAACGATCCTAAGAAAACGGATCAATGAATTACTATATTGGCATGAGGAAATTTAGTTGCAGAAAAATGGAGCATATAGCTAACATTAAGTCTAATAGGAAAACCACAGCCTTGGCAAGATCTGGAGGCACGGCAGTGCCTCCGACAAGTCGAGAGAGGACAGCCGTAAGCATATTTTTCTGGAAGCAACTCAGGTCTCTTTTGACCTCCCCCCCCCCCCCCATATCTCCGCGCTGGAGTATCCCAAAAATTTGAAACTAGAGTATTTGGCACACAGGACCAAAATTTAAAATTACAACTTTCTGTCTTTTCTAGTTCAGACGATATATGAACTCAAACATTCGATTTTTTGTCACTCACTCACTCACTCGTTCACGCGTCATCAAAAAGATTAGGTAGATCCCGTAGCGCTAGAAACTTGACATTTGGAAAAAAGGTAGTGTTTAGGATACAAAGAAAGGAAAAATTATAAAATCCGGAAAATTCGAAAAAAAAACATTCGAAAATTCAACAAATTCCATCAAAATTGAAAATTGAAAATAATACGATCTTGTAGTCTTAGAAACTTAAGATTCGGTGTGAAGGTAGTGATTAGTATCCAGAAAAAGAAAACATCAAAAACACCAAAAAAAATCGAAAGTAAAATCGAAAAAATCGAAAAAAAATTGAAACATTTCAAATAATCCGATTTTGTTGCGCTAGAAACTTGGAATTCGGAATAAAGGTAGTATTTGGGATGCAAAATAAGAAAAAATTTAAAATTCCGGAAAATTCGAAAAAAAAAAAATCAAAAATTCGAAAAATTCGAAAAAAAATTGAAAAAATTAAAATAATTGGATTTTTTAGCCTTAGAAACTTAAAATTCGCAGAAAATATAGTGTTTAGGATTCAGAATAAGTTAAAATAAAAAAAGCAATAAAATTCGAAAATAAAATAAAAAAAATCGAAAAATAAGGAAAATTTGAAAATAATTCGATTTCATAGCGCTAGAAACTTGAAATTTGGAATAAAGGTAATATTTAAGATACTAAATAAGGAAAAATTAAAAAATATCGATAATTCAAAAAATACCCATAAATTAGTGCAGACGATATATGAACTCTAAGTTTCGATTTTTTGTCACTCACACACTCACAAAAAAAAAAAAAAAAAAAAAAAAAAAAAAAAAAAAAATGAACAAAATTGAAAATTGAAAATAACACGATCTTGTAGTCTTAAAAACTTAAAATTTGGTTAGAAGGTAGTGTTTAGAATTCAGAAAAAGAAAACATCAAAAACACACACAAAAAAAATGAAAATAAAATCGAAAAATCGACAAAAAATCGAAAAATTTCCAATAATCCAATTTTGTTGCGCTAGAAACTTGAATTCGGAATAAAGGTAGTATTTAGGATGCCAAATAAGGAAAAATTAAAAAATCTAGAAAATTCGAAAAAAAAATCAAAAATTCGAAAAATTCGAAAAAAATGAAAAAAAAATAAAATAATTTGATCTTTTGGCCTTAGAAACTTAAAATTCGCGGTAAAGATAGTGTTTAGGATTCAGAATAAGTTAAAATAAAAACGCAATAAAATTCGAAAATAAAATAAAAAAATCGAAAGAAATCGAAAAATAAGGAAATTTTGAAAATAATTCGATTTCATAGCGCTAGAAACTTGAAATTTGGAATAAAGGTAATATTTAAGATACTAAATAAGGAAACATCAAAATATATGGATAATTTAAAAAAAAATCGAAAATTTCAAAAAAAAAAAAAATAGAAAGAAAGAAAGAAAAAGAGAGAAATTGAAAATAATATGATCTCGTAGTCTTAGAAACTGAAAATTTGGTGTAAAGTTAGTGTTTAGCATTCAGAAAAAGAAAAAATTAAAAACGCAACAAAAATTGAAAATAAAATAAAAAAATCGAAAAAAAAAACGAAAATTTGAAAATAATTCGATTTTGTAAAGCTAGAAACTTAAAATTTGGAATAAAGGTAGTATTTAGGATACAAAAAAAGAAATAAATAAAAAATCTGTAAAATTCGAAACAAAAAATTCGAAAAATTGAAAAAAATTCGATTTTGTAGTTTTAGAACTTAAAATTCGGCGTAAACTTATTGTTTAGGATACAGAAAAAGGGAAAATTAAAACGCAATAAATTCGAAAATAAAATAAAAAACTCGAAAAAGATCGGAAATTTCAAAATAATTCGATTTTGTAGCGCTGGAAACTTGAAATTTGTAATAAAGGATACAAAATAAGAAAAAATCAAAAAATCCAGAAAATTATAAAAAAAATTCGAAAAAAATCAAAAATTGAAAATAATTTTATCTTGTAGTCTTAGAAACTTAAAACTTGGTGTAAAGGTAGTATTTACTATTCAATAAAAGGAACAATTAAAATATTCGTTAAATTCAACTATTTATAGCTAAATTCAAATAGCTAGTACAACGCCCCTAATTGTTTTATGTTATTTCCCCCGGATTATGGTTTTCTTTTCTTTCGTTTATGAATTTCGTTATAGAAAAGTTCCGCTATAGACTGGCTACGATATGGGCGATTTCTTTATAGACAGGTTTGTTTTCTTTCATAGGTTGTACTCTATTTACTTCATATATGAAATATGGATTGTTAAATGATGTTAGCCCCACAAAAATTTTCACAGCTCCCCCTACCCTCCCGACATTACTGGCTGGTTATGGCTTGATAGTCATTTCTAAATAAAATCATGGTGACTCTAAAATTCACTTGATTTATCTCTAAATTGAACCTAAATGATCCTAAGAAGACGGATCAAATAATTACTATATTGGCATGACAATCAGGTAACATAGAATTGAAATCGAAAAATCAATAAATTTTTAAAAAGTCGAAAATTTGAAAATAATTCGATTTTGTAGTCCTAGAAGCTTGACATTTGGCAGAAAGGCAGGGTTTAGTACACAAAGTAAGAAAAAATTAAAAAATCCTTAAATAATAAAAAAAAGACTAAAAAAAAAACGAAAAAAAAACCCATCGAAAAAAGGAATATATAGTTTGATTTATTGGAAATTTTCTGAAATTTTAATTTTGGCTTTCTTTTTATACTAAAAAGTTCTTTTATGTTAAATATCAAGTATCCAGGGCTGCGAGTAATATCTCCGACGGATAGCACCTATCCTGGAAGCAATTGAGAGTACTTTTGACACTCCCCCTCCCATAACTTAGTGCTTGCCTAGGAACCTGAAATCTCTTTTTATCTACAGTACTTTGCAAACGAAACTAAAGCTTCAAATTTTTGATACCTGTAAATAATAGGGACAGAGTGTGGGCTTAGCGAAAATCAGTGGATAATCTCCAAAAAGAACCCAAAATCAAGAAAAGGAGGATTACTTACAAAAAGAAGTGAAATCTCATCAAAAAGTCACCTGTAAAAAATGCAGCCAAGTCTCGTAACTCATTTACCGTAAAAAGTACTGAGATCGTATAAAGCCAAGTTTAACTATCTTATTAACTCTGAAATTTTCATTCAGAAATCACTACTAGTCTCTACATCTTTAGTTAATTATTATTTTGTGACTTGGCAATTACGCAGTACAGGGAAGTTATTACACCTTACTATGTTATGGGATGGGATGGGATAATTTAATTAAGGCAAATTATATACGCAGGGGGAAGTTATTGCACTTTAATATGTTATAGTATTATTTTATTAAGACTAACTATATACATCACATTGTCGTGCTACGTAATTGCCAAGTCACAAAATAATAATTAACTAAAGATGTAGAGACTAGGAGTGATTTGTGAATGAAAATTTCAGAGTTAATAAGATAGTTAAACTTGGCTTTATACGATCTCAGTACTTTTTACGGTAAATGAGTTACGAGACTTGGCTGCATTTTTTACAGGTGACTTTTTGATGAGATATTCTTTTACTTTAACAATGATTTTTACTCATATAGCTTTACAACAAACTGCTTCTTTAAAAATCCATATTATAAAGCAAAACCATGTCCATGAGTAACGTTGACGTCATTTTTGACTGTGGCAAAACTGACCAATAAATTTCGTTTTTACTGCGAATTTTCTAACTTCTTAACGTCGCGTTAGTCTCACTAACTTCAATTTTTGCACCGTCGAATAGGAAATAAAATATTATTTCAAATGCAATTCGCCTGAAAATAGTTTTTTAATTTATTGATTTTTGTAGTTTTTAAAATATTTTCAAACATGGATTTTTTTAAAAATCTATATCGCGTGCAGCCCGATTGCAAGATTAACCCGTTTGTACCTAAAAAAGTCCTTCCGGCCTGTACCTGGAGGAAAAGGGAGCTTCCATATTCCATGTTTTTAAAAATTCAACTCATTTTACTCAAACACCCGAAGCTAAATTGCTTGGAATCCCGTTAAAGAAGATTGAAGCCCGGTTTTCGTTAATACTGAATTTGAATGCGAATTTCAGCATGAGAGTTACATCATAACAAATCTCAGATTGTTTCAAAACTGCCATTTTTTAAGATAAAGGCAGAACAAAAAATGCTTCGGAATCTTTGTATCACGATCTAACACTTAACGGAAACAACTTTTTCACTTTATAATTTTTTTGTACATCTTTTTGAATTTTTAAAATTAAAAAAAAAATTAACTGGCCGCCATTTTGAAACAAGGTAGCGGATGAAGCTGGCCAACGAACTCGGTCGAGACCTTGGTATGTCCTATGCAGATACTCTCACATCGAAATCGGTTCATAAATAAGAGAGTTACAGCATGCCAAATATACATATATACATATATATATATATATATATATATATATATATATATATATATATATATATATATATAATATAAACAATAAATAAAATAATAGAAATAAAAGACAAATTAACGCACTAAAGCATTGAAATTATTCAGAATCAAAGCGGCTGCTGTAACTAACGGAATCTTTGACGCATTCTTCGGCTAATAACGTGTGGGGCTAATACAAATTTATCGTTTCTAATAAATTTCAAAACTTTATCTGAATCCATAATTAATATTTTTTATATAAAAATGCCTTTTGGTGTTATTAGTAAGCAATCCGAAAAAATATATTACATTTCTAAAAAAAATCTAATAAAATTTAGAAAAGAAAGGTATTTATCTATATTCTGTAACCCGAAATGACCGGGTTGTATACCCTAGTATCCTTGAATGAGAGATTTCTTAAAAGCAAAATTGATTTTTCAAATATGTAGGAAAACGAGTCTATGAAGCATGAACTATACATGTAAACAATCCCATAAATAAATGTTTTTTTTTCTTGCGTGTCAAAAGGTTCTAAACAACTATTGTTCATGCTGAGAATTTCCATTGCGCTATACTTTTTACCGCAATTATTCGCTTTCAATCGATTGATCCATACGATTGAATTACCTCTTAAAATACTAAACAATTGGGAAATAAGAAATTAATGAAAAACTTTCATAAATATATGATCAGAGGCTGTAAAGAGATGTTTCTTACCAAAATGCATTTCGACATTCAAGCGTCATTCATATTTGCGCTAACTACAAATCGAACACTCTCTTTTTAGAAATCGATCTTTTGCACTGAGGAGAACTGTTCCTACCATTCAATTAACAGCCATGAAATTGCATACTTTATTTCTTTGTCGGTCCATATAACATTCACAGATTATATATTATTTAGTAAAATATCTGAATTTTAATAAAATATAAAGAAAAAATCTCTTAGAAACATCACCCTGTAAAAATGTGAAAAGCACAAAACTTTACAAAAGAACTTGGTATTTTTCATCAACTGGAAAAGGATGTGCTATCAGTTTTAGAGAAACATAAGATTCGTGTTTTGCTTGTTACTTTGTTCTATCTGTAATAGTAGAAAGTATTGTAATCGAAATTTTTTCCGATTTCCATTTTTCGACGAATTTAAACGTTTTAGGGGTCAGAGACTCCGAACAAAATTTTTTTACAAAATTTCTGTCTGCCCGCATTGTTTCATTGAAAAATGCATGAAGATATGCATAGAATTGAACCAAATTTGATTTATAGGTTTATAACTATGGCCAGCAGTTCCGCCTTGAAATTTGGGGATATTCCATCGGAAGGGGCGCTGCGATAGCGATTTTTGTGCCATTTTCATTATTGCATCATCGAAAAGTATATGAATTTATACATAGAATAGAACAAAATTTTATGTGTATGTTTTGGACTATGGCCTGCAGGTTCCAGTTGAATTTGAGGACATTCAGCCGTAAGGGGGGCACTGTAATAGCCACTTAAAGATTTGAAATTCAGGAAAATGTATAAAAAATTATAAATCTTAAAAGTTTTTTCCGTTAAATATTTGTTCTTGATCCAAGGATTCCACAGCAATTTTTGTCTTGCCTCTATCTTAAAAAATGTCGAATATATAACAGTTTGAAATTTTGGGTGGCTGGCATTTTGATATAAGTCAGCAGGATTCCTGCATAAACGGGTTTTATTTATGAGTTTTAGTTAACATGGTTTTGTCAAATTTTCTTACATTGTTGTCTGAGTGCAACGAAGACTCATACACAGCGCAGTATTACTTTGCCCCATATATAGCTAAGATGAATATTAAAACCTTTCGTCAAGCATAACTCAAAAAATATTTAACGGATTTCGTTCAAATTTTTACAGCAGGTACCTATAAAGGTGACAACGACGTCTATTTATTATCAAGAATAAATGTCAAACCGTTTGGAAATTATATTAAAAAAATAGATAAAAAACACAATTAAAGTACATACATCACGAAAATTTTGTGCGTACGTCATTTTCACCGGCGGGAGATTTTCGTAGACAATCGGAATTGAAAAGTTCATGGAGTACATGGAGCAAAAAAATATCCACGCACTAATATTCAGCACAATAAAATATATTTCAATTTAGTAGAAATCGAAAATTAATCTGGATTTTTTTCTGTTTGAAAGAAAAACCCCGCAATAACTTAGTAGACTTGGTATTAGAGATTTGGCGAAAATCTCAGCAATAGCAGCTTTTTTTATTTCGCGTGTGTAAATAAAAAAAATCTTTGGTGTTTAAATAAAAGGTTTCGATTTATGGCATTATTTCTTTTTTTTTTCTCTTTTTAGCATTTTAAATGGGATTAATGAAAGGCATGTATTTTAAATTAAATGAGTGAAAGGTTTATATTTAAATGAAATGAATTCAATATGAAAATGTTATAGGAACAATATTTGGCGATTTATCAACTGCGCCAGGATAACATAGAAGTACCAACATATCAAACGGTATGTAGTATGTGAAATGAAACAATTATATTATAATCACCCATCGTACAAGGAAAAAAAAACTAATATTCTGCATTCAGAGGGAAAAAAATCCATCTCCTGTGTTGTAAGATTTGGCGAGTTCTTTTTTGGTGATAAGTTTTTCGATGTGATTGTTGGGATCTGCAGGATTTGGCTTTCTTTTTCTAAATCTTATTTTTTTGCATATGCAGTATTGTGTAAATATATTTTTTTGCAGATATCGTTCTATTTTGTATATTTGGCATTCTATTTTGTATATTTTCTATTTGGCATTTGAAAAAGAGATTTTTACCTTTTTATCTGTGCCTTGGGAAATATTAACAAGTGGGTAAGTGTGATCCAAGTTCGCACAAAGGGTTTCGTTTAATATTCCTTTCAAAACACTTTATCCTTTCTTTAAAAAATCCAAAAAAATTTCACTTTCTAAAAAAAAAAAAAAAAAAAAACTGTCTATTTTTCTCGGTTTTTCGAATATCTGAACCGGCCCGATAGCGGGTGAAGCCCACTATTATATTCTGTCATAATAATATCTGTCATGTGGACTAATTGCGATATTTAAAAAAAATAATTTCAAAATTAAACATGTTGTACACCTTCAAAATGTTAAAATATGCGAATATTTTCATAATCGGGTTTTTATCATGATTCAATACGTTCCTCAAACTCATACATTTACTATTCTCTATTACTCATATTCATACTCGCTTTGTATTATACTGAAACATTTGAAAAATCCGTTAAACTTGCGATATGACGTCAGATTTTCTTTTTAATTCTCTAATGACGTGTAATTAATCTGCTTTGTGTACATGCACACATACTCATACTCCTTGTATTATTGAGAAATCTTTCTGTTTTATTACCACTATGACGTCAATCTTTTTTATTTCATATTAATCTTTTTTTTCAATTGATGAAATTTTTTATTTCATTTTTTTTTTTCACGTGGAAATCGTCTGATAGAAAATTAATTATTGTACATAGAATTTCATCATGGATTTTTCATTTTTGGCTTCTGCTATAAGGGAAAATGTTCAAATTTAATAAGAAAAGTCTGTTAGAATTTTGGTTTTTTATCTCTATTTATTAAAATAACACGAATTTTTCAAATTTTAATATTTTCAGCTCTTCGTAGCTGATATTCTGATTTATACACAAAGTTTCAACTCTGTAAGTTACACAGTTTTGGAGAATGGCTCTGTGACAGACACACAACGAAGCGGGAGCAATAGGGTTTCGTGAGATGAACGAAACCCTAAAAAATAAAAAAAAGATTTACATATATCAAGCGTTTAAGGACCACTTCTCCATTTTTAGATTTTAAATGCTATTTATTATTTACTAGCCGTTTATTAATTGTTTACAATTTACCCCCCCCCCCTGACAATAACAATTATTTATCACAAAAATGCCTCTTAGGTTTGTTAAATAAGTTTGTTTATGTATTTTCATTACTTATTACAATATCGAATATGGCAATAAAATTTTATTTTAGCATCGTGCTTAAATTTTTAAGATGGTGCAAAAACATGCTTTAATAAACGTATGTTTGTAAATATTTGAAAAACATGTTTTACCGCTCTCTTGAAAAATTTTGTAAGATGCTAAAACTACCTTTAGTCACCATTTTAAATTTTTTTCGCCAACCGACATAGGATACGAAACTTTTCCCCATTCAGATACACAGGCAAGGCTGGTCTCAAACAAGAGTAAAGCTAGCAACAATATTGTTTTAACTCTATAAGAGTTACAATAATGATATTAAATACTCCGATTGGCTTTGGGCCCAATTACGAAAGTTTCTTTAAAAAAAAAACTGTAGAAAAAGTCTTTTACATTTGTTTCAAATGAAGCTCGGTCTACAAGGTATTAGTTAATAATACAAACAAATCTAATGGCATGGAGGCAAAAGTTTTAATTTAAATGTATATATTTGAAACCCTTCCCCCCTACCCCCCCTCCCCCCCAAAAAAAAGAAAAGAAAAGAAAGTTACAGTAATGAATTTAAAATGGCGTTAAGCCACGCTTTCTGGCATAAGCAATTGGCTGAAAACGCGATAACGAAACTTTCACTTAACTTAATAACATGTAGCTAATATAGCCCTCCGGGTACTTTGCAGTTATACAGACCTTGTGGTTTCTTTTAAAAAGTTTGAGACAATTCAGGTTTAAAAAGTTGAGAATTACTGTCAAATGATATAAACAACTATGAACACAAAACTGATGAATTATTGTTCAGGTTTATGTATGTATTTTTAAAAGAAATTGCATCTGATTACACTTATTAGATAAATTACTTCTGTTTGCATTTAATATCTGATAAACGGCTTCTGTATATTAAATGAATTGTTTAAATATTGGGAAGAGGTGGCGAGAGGTAGAAAGACGAGTAACAAACGGGCAGACAGACGGGTAGTGAGATGGGTAGAGAGACGAGTAGCGACATAGCTAGGCTGACGGGTAGCGAAACGAATAGACAGACGGCTAGAGAGAAAGGTAAAAAGAGGGTTGACAGAGGGGTAGCGAGATGGGTCACGAGACGGGTAACGACACCGGTAGACAGGAATATAGCGAGAAAGGTTGCGAGACGCGTAGCGTGGTAGATAAAGAGACGAGTAGAGAGATGAGTACAGAGACGAGTTGACTGACGGGTAATGATTTTGATAGCGAGACGGGTAAAGAGTCGGGTACAAAAACAGACGGATAGTGAGACGGGTATACAGACGAGTAGACAGACAGTAGATGGGTACGTAGATGGGTAAGAAGATGGGTAGAGAGGGGTATAGCCAGACGGGTAAAGAGACAGATAGACAAGTTGTGAGACAGATAGACAAATGGGTAGCGAAGTGGATAGAGACACGGCTAGACATACAAGTAGTTAGACGGATAGACAGACGGCTAGAGAAATAGATTGGCGGGTAGCGAGACCGGTAGAGAAATATAGAGACAGGTAGCGAGATGTGTAGCGAGATAGACAATCGGTTAGAGAGACGGGCAGAAGAACGGATAGGGAAACAGACAGATTGTGGAAAGACAGACAGACAGGCAAAAGAAAAGTCTGCGGATTGGCGCAGTAAAGGCGCATTAAAGGCGCAGGGGGCAGAGCCTCCTAGAGAATAATCAAGAAGTATCTGTTAAGCTTAACTTTGTAATATATATAATTTTTCAATTTTGCCGATATGGAGATTTAATGTAAAAGTTATTTTACAGAAGTCAAGATTTTTTTTATACTTTAATAGTAATTTAGACTATAGTTTTGCAATCTGGTTTGTAGCAAAGCATGCTATCAATGTGGTTTGAAGTTTGAAGTGTAAGAGTTTCTATAAACAGTTATACAAATAATAGATATATAATCAAGGAAGAAAAATTTTAAATTCACACACAAAAAAAGGTGCAACAATGAAATTAAATTTGCGTTAAGCCACGCTTGATAGAATAATCTATTGGCTGCTAATCCAATTACGTAACTTTAAAAAGCTTGGCGTTTTAAAATATCCGGCGTTTTTTTTTTTTAAGTTTTACGCAATACGCGCTTAAGAAAATGAGATTCTTTGCCACATGTTAAAAAAATTTATGACAACACATATTATAAACGGTACTTCTTTTCTATTTTTTTAACAGTGTATATGAATTTATATATGATATTTTGTAATTCTATCATTTAATTTGCTCTTTTTCTTTATATTGTAATTGTTAACCCTATGTTCTCAGCAATATCACTCAGACTAATCCCTTTGAGGGAAGTCCTAGTTGTAACCATCATTCCAACTTTTATATACTTAACACTATAGATTTATATTAACCAACGTCAAATACTCGCCAAACTTGGCAAAACTTGTCGAAATATCGCCAATTTGGGACAAAAATAGGTTGCAATAAATGAAGCCAACTTGGCTATAGCTGACTAATTTCACGATATTCTCATTCAAATTCAATATTGACAAGAACTGTGGGAATGGATTTTCTGTAACCGGGTTCTACGCATTTTAGCTTCGTGTTTTCCAGTAAAATTAACTAAAATCTTAAAACTTAAGGAATAGGGAGGCTATCGTTTTCTGCCGGTACCGGCCAGAAGGACTTCTCGTAGCTTCGTATACCTAGACTGCTCGCATCCAGATAACCCGACGAAGCTGACGTGTAATAGAATGACGAAACATATTGATTTTATTAGCGGTGTGATAGCAAATTTTGAAGTATTCACATGTATGAGATAGAACAAAGCTATGAGATTGGCGCATCCGACTAGTGTTTTTCTTGTTGCGCTATTCTCATATGTTTTGATGTGTTTATTTTTACTCATGAAAAGGAAGGTAGTGTTATGTTTTTGATCATGGACAGTTCTCTGATAAAATGGGAACAGAATGGATTTAAATAAATATGATGCCAAAATATTTGTCTTCGATACCAGGGTGATTTAGGCTATAGTTATTTAGCCTCTATTTTATAGAACATCGGGATGTCTCCAAAATGCTTACAAATAGTTGTTCTATTAAAATGCATAGTGCGACGAAGTCAAAATGCCTATATGGCTCTGGTAGTATCTCCAGCTTCCAAGCCATAAGTTTCAGATTAGAATCCCAACGATTCCATTGTAATATAAACAGGAAAAAAAATCGTTCATGTCAAGCATAAATTATGAAACAATTTCCAACAATTCCAGAATGCTGTAATGAAAATTCACTAGTTAGGAAGGTAAAAAAAATATATATATAAATAAAAACTTCAACACTACACAACAATTTCATTATTTTTGAAATCGTGTAAAATCATTAAAATGCACTGCAAATGATTTTTCAAAAATTAGCAGTAATGTAACGAAATTCTTCTGTGTGTACCTGTAAATGAATGATAAATGCTATGTACTTCGTATACCACAGGAAGAATGCTGTATTGCAACTTATTAATACATATCAATTCAATTGTGTTTGAAACAGTTGAGTTTGAACATTACTTTACTAAAATGAATTGAAATCGATTTTTCCCCACAGACCATTGTATAACGGAATACATTTGTACATCTGTGTAAACGAACTATAAATGCTACACACTCCACTTTCAATATTGAATCTGTCATGGTAAACCTCAATAACATATTCAAAGCTCATGGTAATTCAAGTATATTTACGCGAGTTAGTGCACGGTCAGTCAGACAGATAGACAAACCGAAGTCAAACATTTCCCAACATAGCCAGAAATAAATAAAAATGAGAGTTGTGTTTAAAAAAATTATGTTCGTTTATTCATTCGATTTCCATTCTTAAATCCATGTTCTGAAAGTTTCAAGAATTCATCTGTTCTTCCAGAAATAGCTTTTGGGACATTCGACCGCAGTAAAAACCCCATTTCCTTTCAGTCTACCGGAGTTGTGTTGTGTAGCACGCTTCGAAGAGAACTTAATTTAAATAAATCTGTATGTGCGTCATTCATCTTCCTGTTAATTTCTTGTTCGTGACAATAAGTTATTAGAGTTTAATAATTATTCATTACCAATGTTAAGACAATTTTAATATATAAATAACAATATATTTAAAGAAAAAGTTAGGAATGAAACATAAAATTGTACGGCTCATTGAAATAATTTGATTATATCATAAAAATTTAATCTTTGTGTTTTTATATTCTTGTGTTTTCGTTCAATATGAAGTAATTAATATAATGTAATTCGCTATTTTTCGCAGTTGTGTCTTTTATTACTAATAAATTGTCACTTGTTCACATGGTTTACAGAACATTCGAAATAAACAGACGTTGTGATTAAGGCCGAACGATGCGTTCACCTGTTACCGAAGAAGCGATCATAGTGCAGTTACACGATACCTAAAGTGTACACGAACTTTTTTTCGTAAATTTGGCATTTCGTAATCAGTGTGTTTCGTATGACAAGGTGAGAATTTCCACACTTATAAAATTAAACATCTCGGTAATCGGAGTAGGAGAGTATCCCCGAGACTCATATTTGCAGTTTGGACTTTGAAAAAAGTTGCGGAAAAGGCGATTTTTTAGGTTGGGTTTGATAAACAGACAAAGCTCTAATTTTAAGGTGCGGTGTCGTGAATGTGCTCAACTCACGCATCCAGACCTAAATCAGGGAGCAACAATGCCACGTGATGCTAAACAACGCTTTACCATAAACTTTGTGTAGCATTTGTTGGTGATTGTTCGCTGGGCCTTTACATTTATGGAAATCTTAACACCCTAACGCAGTTCAATGGGAGAAAGTATCAAAACTTTTTGGAGTCTCTATTACCACAGTTACTCTATTGCGTTTCAGTAGACACTCGCCGTAACATGTGGTAAGAGCAGAATGGATGAGTCAAACATTTCACTCAAATTCTGTGTCATTATCTCAGTTGGCTTGCTTAGCGAAATTGGTCGTCCAAGGCGGCCTCTATGATCCTTAGACTTGTCTAGTCTTGATTTCTTCCTATGAGGGGTTGCATGAAAAACCATCTTTAGGAAACTCCTGTTAGCACGACCAAGATCTCATTCTAAAATTTACCGAAGAAGCTGCAATGATCTGTGATAAACCTGATATATTTCAAAATATATGATGGAACCGGTGTCAATGTTGCGTTTCGTGTACAGATTTCGGACAACAAATTCTTTGAACACCTAGATTTAGGTATAAAAGAGACATGCGCCGCAGGCGCCCCGGTGCGGGACGCACCGCACACAATCGACCACCGTTCCCATGTCCTGAGAGACCTTTACTGCGCCAGTAGCTTTGTCTCGCCACGGCGCTACGGCCGGCCAGAGAGCCGCACCTCACTGCGGACCCTCTAACCTAGTACCCACAGTTCGATGACATAGGTCGCTAGGACAGTAACCCCACTCTGGGGAAACTCCCCACAGGACGAACCCGTGGCAAATTGACGAAGGCCACCCGCCGACCCCGTCGCCGAAACCCCAATTGGGGAAACGGTTCCAGGTCGTCGTGCTGCCGCGACAACTTTTTCTTTCCCACAGAGGTCGAACGTTGACATGCTATGTAAGCAAGCAATTAGCCTCTTCCTCCGTGAGGTCCTAGATTTAGGTATTGAAAAGGCTTGTTGTTGCATATGTAAGTATGATGCTGCGCGCTATTTGTTATTGTAAGTGTGATACTGCATACTACTTGTCATCGTAACGTTCTTAATGATATTTGAACAGCCACAGATGTATTATATCTGTGCTGTTGTGAACTTGTATTCTATTAAAACGGTGTTATACACTTTATCTAGTATCCTATTTGTTTTGTTAATTCACTGGAAAAGAGCCAGTTCCAGTGGTCGCTCCTCCTATTTACAATCTCATGTTAATTCACTAGCAAAGTGCCTGCTCTAGCGGTCGCTTCTCGTAATTACAAATATCGCTATTATAAAAATTTATTGTTTTGTATGCCTTACCTATACTTAAAATTTATCTAAAGACTTTTAAATCACTCTGTGTAAAAATTTTACTTGCGAAAAAACAGGCTTGCCCAGTACTTAATAGTACATATCCAGTTGAATAAATCTCGTTATAGAATAATTTAAACATTCAAAATCATAAAATGATTTCTCTTTAAAACGTTAATAAATACCATTAATTTTAATAGATAAAACGAAATTACTAAACAAGCATTTTTTATATTATTTAATGATTTGTTCTTTGATGTTGCTGTAAGAGATAAAATTAAATTAAACTCTTTTTTAAAACACGAATGCAGGCAATAATTTTCAGTTTAATTTACTAAATTGGTGATCTTATAATGTAGATTTGGTTGTTATTTTGATAGATATATTTTAAAGGCAATACATACATCACATGCTTTGTGAAAATACTAGATTAATCACAATATGAATCGGAAAATCATTTCTCTACAGAAAATAGCTCATTATGTCTGAAACAGGTGTTATCTTTTACAGATTGCATGTCCATTGTTAGGTAATAGTAGTTCTTACTAGTGCAAGCTAATTCACACTCCATAGAAACATTTACAAACAACTTCACATAAAGTAATCCTTGACACTACTGCAAATAAACAGTCCGATTGTTTCAAATTATTAATGGTTTATTTTGGTATATCAAGTTTTATGTTATTCACATCTATTTCAAAAATAAAATAAAATCGAATTAATTTGAACTATTTTTCCCCACAAACATAGTTATTTAATTTGCTGATTAAAAAAAGAAGGTCTTTTAAACTTTTATAACTGTATTATACTATTATATAAAATTATAAATTTGTTTGTCCATCAATAGAGCATCACACAAATACTGCGTGGATTTTAATAGGATTTAAAATAGACGGAAGCATGATGTGCAACTTGCTGTTTAGGCTGTTTTGGAATGATTTCATGCGATATGTTTGGAGATACAGCTGATAAATTAAAAAAAATTCTAAATTTTTAAGCATAAGAATTCTTTTATATTAGGACTTTCAATTGTTGAACAGGCGGTATAAAAAGTCAATTAAAATTACATCACTTAAATCTACTTGTAATAAAACGTTTATCTTTCCTGAATAAAAATGTAGGATTAAATGTGATTTTTTTTACACCAATAAAAAGGATATTTTTCAAATAAAAGTTTCCTTATTTCAATAGGTAAGTCAAAAATATACAACAGCAATTTCTTTAAATCTTAACAGTTCCTTTATTTTAGCAGAACAGTCAGAAAAAATTGCATTTGTTTAAAAATCTTAACAGCACCAGTCAAATTGCATAATACTGCAACATTAAAAATAAAATCCCGTGAAGTATAACACAGCTTTACAGAAAAATATGATAAATAGCAGACTCTCCACTCACAGAGATAACACTCACACTCTCTAATTTAAGAGAACAAAAGTTTACTTTGTGATATAACTGACCAAATAAAGTGCTGTCAAAAATACTGAAAGAATAATAACAGTTTAAACAACAAACAGAAACGTGTCTGGAATATTTGGGTAGAAATGTAATAGCAATTTCGCTTTGGTATACATTTCTTTATCATGTCTCATTTTCAGAAAAGAAGATATTCGTTCACAAGCGTTCTTTTTCCAATACCTTTATACTGTTCTTTCTTATAGTTAAGCTGTGTAACGAATGAGATTAAGTTTTGTAATTTTCTTTATTTTTCAAGCCTTTGTGTTATGTTGAATTTCTTTACTATCTTAGTATTTTATAAGAATTATATGAGTTTTTCTGACTAAAAAAATTGTTATTTAATGTATTTTTGACACTCACTTCTCAAACGTCTAAAATGAAAAAGGAAATCCTCTATACCACCATTTTCTTTTCATGTTCTTTATAACTAATTATGATAATTATAAAAGTTTTTAAGAATTCGGTCTGTCTGTTCGTCTGCCCATGCTTTAACTCGCGGAAATATACTCGAATTGGCATGTAATTTTTATATCTTAATGCGGTTAACCCTAGAATGTTCGCTCTTGAAATTGAAGTGTACAGCATTTATAGTTCGTTTACAGGGACACACAAAAGAATTCCGTTACATTATGGTCCGTGGGAAAAAAGTCGATTGCGGTACATTTGATTTAAATTGCTTATTTTGATATCTCATTTCATTGTATAAAAAAGGGAAATTTCTTAACTTAAATTTATCTTTAATTTCTTCTTTCAATATTCTGTTACTGTTGGAAAATGTTTCATAATCTATGCCTTATATGAGAGATTTTGTTCTTGTTTTTCATCCATTAGGGTCATTCTATTCCAACTTTTAATTGCAATTTAAATGCTTGTTAAATATTATCTATTTTTGCAACTCATAAAAATAACTTCTGTGTCTTTAGGAGATAATATTACCTCAAAACAACAATAAAAAATAATTATTGCGTTCGCTTATACTAGTGTAAAATTTTAAATCTTTTGACAATGTTTTACATAAAACTGACAAGCCGCTAGATTAAAAACTATATGGCTGAACTTTTTCAAGCCGCTAGATTAAAAAAAAAATGTAAACGGTTCGGGACGCATTTATAGCTGATGATGTCAGTATTTTTTAATGTGCATCAAAATTGTTTTATCATATATTTAGATGTATTTTAGTGATTCTTTTTAAGAAATTTATTTCATAATATCATACTGACTTTCGGGATTTTCACTTCATAACATTTAAAATGTTTTATTAATAATTATTTAATTGAACGAAACGAAATAAGACTAAAATCAGATAAAAATTTAAATAAGATAAATCATTTTGAAATATATATGTGTAGCGTTACTAAATCAGTCAGCATATACGAATGACAATCGATGAACTTACCGGATATTTCGAAAACCTGTTAGTTCTAATATTAACATATTTTTAATTTTGATATATTATGATAAATCTCTCTCTATTCTAAAATAAACAGGTTGAAGCAGATAGTTTTTAAACGGTATCTCATGTTGAAATCGGTCAAGATAGCTCAGTTACGTACGTTTTAAAGGATCAAAAACTATGCATAGCAATTTAACCATCCTTTACGAGCATATTATTGACTAGATTGTTATGTGAGTGTCCAGTCATCTTTTAAATTTGTCTATTTTTTTTTTCAATCTTTTATTCACAATTTCCTTACTTGAATAGAGATTTAATTCATATTTTGAAATAGCCGTTTTTATTTACTTTTGCCAGATTTTAAAAAGCCCAAATAATAATATTTCCAAACACTTTTCAATTGAAAAAATTTATTTACATGTAAATATTAAAAGAAATAAATAAAACTTTAAAATAATTATATAATGACGTGCGAAAAGGGCGTTTAATGGTGAAAATTACGTTCTATTTAAAACGATATATTTAAAACGACATATTTAAAACGGTTTTCTTATAGTTTCTATAAGAAAACTTTTCTTCTAGAAGTTATTAAAGTCCTGAAGGCAGTGATATTTTTTTACTTAATCATTTTATACAAGCTTATTTTGAAATGGGTAATTGGTCTTGATTAATCAATCACGGAAACAGACGTCAGCTCTCGTGACAGCGGTGGATGCAGAACTAAAAATGTCCCCAGTCTACAGGAAATTAATGGCAATCCGATTACAGAAGATCAACACTAGTCGTGATAATATTATTCAATCTTTCAGTTTTCAGTAATATTTTAAAAACAGAACAAATTAGCGTGTATTTAGAGCCTGTGTGATATGGACGGGAGTTGGCGACCGTAGCACGTAAGGGACAGGGACCCCTGGTCCAGTGAAAAACCCAATTTACTGAACAAGTATCATATCTGAATTATTTGTAAATACCAAACAACATTCAGAAATAATAAATTCTATAGTTCAATTCCCAGTAACTCAATGATCTGAGTAATTCTCTTAAGCTAAGAGATGTGGTTCTCTATGTCAGGCCACACACCGAGACGGTACAAGCAACATGGTACACGTCTTAGGAGAAGAAACGTGTTAAAACAAGGAACTGTTTCAAGCCTGTTTCTTCTCCTAAGACGCGCGTCATGTTGCTTGTGCCACCTCATTGTGCGGTCTGCCTTAAATGAATTTTCATCTGGCCAGAAACGTTACACAATTTTTATTATTTTACTAGCTGACCCGCCCGGCGTTGCCCGAGCCCGTGTAATAAACTCAAATCTTTAATAAAACGAAACTCTTGCCAAGGATTCCGATGGCTTCGACACCGTATACCGGGCACGCTCGCACGCTCCGGAAAATCTTTTATTTCCCCCTTCCACCGCCAGGACAGCAACCTCTTTCGGAAAGAACCTCTGAGACAGGTTAACGTTGCCTACGGTACTGTATAGTAGGCGTGCGACAAAATCGAGCTGGTTTCGAGAAGATGGGAACATTATAAGCCGAGTTATTGAAATAAGGCACAGTTAGAGAAAAGAATCATGAGTGAGGCACCGGGTGAAGGGAATGTTCAAGTGTCCTTCAGAAAATGACTAATTAGGAGGACTACGATGCATCTTTAAAAATTCGTTCGTTTGCTTAAGCTAGGAACTTAATTACAAATTTGCCTTAAATTATTCTTCGGAAATAGTGGTAACCGCTACTCATAAATTTACTTTAATGTTATAGAAGGTGACTATTGAGTTAATTATGTTTGGAATCAGTTGCGTTGAAATCGGAAAGTAGTTGCGGAGATACGAAAACGGGGTATAGTTAGAGAAAAAACTTTGAAGGAGGGTCCAGGGGGAGGGGGGGAGAGGATGTTCAAGTTCCCTTCAGCAAATGACTAATTAGGAGAACCACTATGCATCTTTAAAAATTCGTTCATTTGGTTAAGCTAGAAACTTAATTACAAACTTGGCTTAAACTATTATTCGGTAATAGGGGTAGCCTCTACTCATAAATTAAGTTTAATGTTATAAAGATGTGTCTATTAAGTTAATTATAATCTTTGGAATCACTTGCGTTCAAATCGGAAAGATAGTTGCTGAGATAAGGAAACGGTGCATAGTTGGGTAAAAAACCTTGAAGGAGGGGTCGGGGAGGGAGGGGATGTTCAAGTGCCGTTTAGCAAATGACTAATTAGGACAACCACTATGCATCTTTAAAAATTCGTTCGTTTGGTTAAGCTAGGAACTTAATTAGAAATTTGCCTTAAACTATTATTCAGAAATAGTGGTAACCGCTACTCATAAATTTACTTTAATGTTATAGAAGGTTACTATTGAGTTAATTGTAATGTTTGGAAACACTTGCGTTCAAATCGGAAAGATAGTTGCTGACATAAGGAAACGGTGCATAGTTGGGTAAAAAACCTTGAAGGAGGGGTCGGGGGGGGAGGGGATGTTCAAGTGCCGTTCAGCAAGTGACTAATTAGGACAACCACTATGCATCTTTAAAAATTCGTTCGTTTGGTTTAGCTAGGAACTTAATTAGAAATTTGGCTTAAACTATTATTCAGAAATAGTGGTAACCGCTACTCATAAATTTACTTTAATGTTATAGAAGGTTACTATTGAGTTAATTATAATGTTTGGAATCAGTTGCATAGAAATCGGAAATATAGTTGCGGAGATACGGAAACAGGGCATAGTTAGAGGAAAAACTTTTAAGAGGGACCGGAGGGGGGGAGGGGATGTTCAAGTTCCCTTCAGCAAGTGACTAATTAGGAGGATCACTATGCATCTTTAAAAATTCGTTCGTTTGGTTAAGCTAGAAACTTAATTACAAATTTGGCTTAAACTATTATTCGTAAATAGTGGTAGCCTCTACTCATAAATTAAGTTTAATGTTATAAAAGGTGTCTATTAATTATAATGTTTAGAATCACTTGCGTTCAAATCGGAAAAATAGTTGCTGAGATACGGACACAGGGCATAGTTGGGTAAAAAATCTTGAAGGAGGGGTCGGGGGTGGGAGGGGATGTTCAAGTGCCGTTCAGCAAATGACTAATTAGGAGGATCACTATGCATCTTTAAAAATTCGTTCGTTTGGTTAAGCTAGAAACTAAATTACAAATTTGGCTTAAACTACTATTCGGAAATAGTAGTAGCCTCTACTCATAAATTAAGTTTAATGTTATAAAGGGTGTCTATTAAGTTAATTATAATGTTAAGTTAATTATAATGTTTGGAATCACTTGCGTTCAAATCGGAAAGATAGTTGCTGAGATATGGAAACGGGGCGTAGTTGGGTAAAAAACCTTGAAGGAGGGGTCGGGGGGGAGGGGATGTTCAAATGCCGTTCAGCAAATGACTAATTAGGACAACCACTATGCATCTTTAAAAATTCGTTCGTTTGGTTAAGCTAGGAACTTAATTAGAAATTTGGCTTAAACTATTATTCAGAAATAGTGGTAACCGCTACTCATAAATTTACTTTAATGTTATAGAAGGTTACTATTGAGTTAATTATAATGTTTGGAATCAGTTGCGTAGAAATCGGAAATATAGTTGCGGAGATACGGAAACAGGGCATAGTTAGAGGAAAAACTTTGAAGGAGGGGAGGGGGGGGAGGGGATCTTCAAGTTCCCTTCAGCAAGTGACTAATTAGGAGGATCACTATGCATCTTTAAAAATTCCTTCGTTTGGTTAAGCTAGAAACTTTATTACAAATTTGGCTTAAGCTATTATTCAGAAATAGTGGTAACCGCTACTCATAAATTTAGTTTAATGTTATAAAGGGTAACTATTAAGTTAATTATAATGTTTGGAATCACTTGCGTTGAAATCGGAAAGATAGTTGCTGAGATATGGAAACGGGAAATAGTTAGAGAAGGAGGGCCCCGGAGGGGGGGGGGATGTTCAAGTGATCTTCAGCAAATAACTAATTAGGAGGATCACTATACATCTTTAAAGATTGATTCATTTGGTTAAGCTAGGAACTTAATTTGAAATTTGGCTTAGGCTATTATTCGGAAATACTGGTAATTGCTCTTTAGAAATAAACCTTGAAGCAATGAATGCTGATTTTTCGATAATTTGGTAAAAATGGAACTAAATGGAGAAGTTCGGAACATAATTACTGAGATATTACTGAGAAACTGAGATTTAAAATAGCGGTATTCTGTATATAAAACAACAATTAAACACTACGGGTTAAAATTGTTAAATGTAATTAGACCCCTACCCCTCGCCATTCCCGCAAATATATAACAAGTAATCTGTTAAATTTCGTTATAAGTCCTTATCTATGCATCGTTACTCTGATTTATTTAATGTGTTCTGAGAAGATATTCTACACAACCCACCAACCGATGAAAAAAAGCGTATTTTTAATGAGAGTTCTTTGTGCATTTTAATTAATATTTCAGAAAGTAATTAAAATATTAAAATTCTGATGTAATGTTGCACCAGGAGAGGGTTTGGACTACCTAAATCTAAATTTCCAGCATTCTAGGTGGGCTAGATTTTCCTAGCCATCGCCAACAGACACACACACAGACACACACACAGAGCGAAACTTTCTTTTATTAGTATAGATATCTTTATTAAATGATAAAATATTTTTGTGGTTTATAAAACATCTATATATATATTTCTCTTACGTGGCGCGGAAATAAAGCTGAATTTCTAGCTTAGCGTTTGGCAACAAACGTAGTTTCCAGAGCTCGGACCAATGAATAGTCTAGATTGGGGAAAATCAGCTCTACCTCCAACTCCAATATGGCGGTCAGTGTGACAGCAGTCAAACTCAAGCTAGCAATTATTAAAAATAAAATAACATGTACGTAATCCAAAACATTTGAGATGATTCCTCATTTTAATTATGAGTAATACCGTTAATTTCAAATGAATTCTCAACTCTTATTTAGAATTTATTTACGAATTTCAGTCACACAAAAATCTGAGAGAATAAAAATATCTACTGTCTAGGTTGCACCTGCTGCCATCTGTTGCTGTCTTGATGAAGTAAAAGATAATTTCTTTTCCAAATATCTATAATACAATGATTGATTATATATGTACAACTATCTTCCTATCACGTAGTGTTTTTTTTTCCTTTCTTTTTAAATGAATTTAAGCCGTGCAATATTATAAATGCAATAAGTTTTAAACTAATTGTGTTTCCAAGATCATTTTTTCATAGTATTTAAATGATTTATTCCCACTGGTAGCACCAACTAAATGCATTTTTAATCGTGTTTTCAACAAAGTTTCCATTTACTTTTTTTACATAAAAAAATTGTCAATTTCATATGTTAAAATGATTTATGATAGCATTCATTCTGGCTAGAACAGCTGAAAAACGTGACGAGCGAGAGAAGCGAGCTGGGACCGTGTAGCGTTCCCAATGTGAATTGCGTCACAATTCACGGGGGTTGGGGGGCGTTAGCGAGCAGGGGGTAAAACACCCTAGTTTTTAATATAATTACCTTATTTCCCATTTCTCCTTTTGGTATAATACATGTAAAAATCATGCATGTCAAACGCACTATGCTGTTTTATATTACTCATGTCCTCTATACACCTTTTTTGTACCTTATATTCAACTGCTAATTTTCCGCACAGCTAGATGAAATACACATTTGAGTATTTGGTATATTTGTACTAATTCATCCACTCATTTTTATAGCACCATATCTGTCTTTAATATAATATTGAGTAACGGAAAGTAGAATAAAATTGGATATTTTATTATCAGTTGCTTACTAAAGCCAGAATTTCTAAAAGAATTTAATAACACTTTGTGTAAATACTCTGGACTTATCCCTGATCAATAATATCATTATAAATATAGGTCATTTTCTCTAAACAGCGAAAGTCCTACCCCCGCTTTAAAAAAAAATTGAATAACTTCTATAAAAATGAAACAGAAAGCTAGAATACGTTAATAAATAGAAGCCACATAAATAAATGTGTTTATGTGATAAATGTCATTCCCCTGTGTCTCCCTGCCTCCGTCTTATCACAAAAATGGTTCTCAAAAGTTCACCATCCAAATATACTTGCTATAAATTTATGCTTAAATTATTAAAAACAATCACATAATACTAAAAATCGAGAAAGTAAAGACTTTTCCCGGTTTGTATTTTTCTGACGAAATAATAAAATATGTCCTTTGGTTTTGTTCTCATTCCCCCTGTCATAAAATAAAAATAATCATTCTAACATCTGGCAACAGTCATAGTACCCCAAATTTCCACCTGTGAACAGTGGCATCATCGTAGAAGCTATCTTGAATTGTTGTTTTTGCATAAACTAGTATGGACAAGTAAAGCTTAGAGATTTCCAGTTACACCTTGGCAAGTATTTTTAGTGACTGTCATTACCTTGTCTCTTGTATTGTCTTACTTTTGTAATGAAAGCTCAATCAGCGATTAAGCCTTATTTGCATTGAGTTTTTAAAGTTATTTTAAAGTGGAATTCATTTTTGTGCATATAGTTATGATAGTATTTATGCTAATCTTGCTTTTTTCATGAGTCTTCTTTGTTTGTGTTTCTTTCCCTGTCGTCATCCCCCTGTCATTTCCCTTGTCATTTCTCTGTCTAAGTGTCATTCCCCTGTCTCTCTTTGCCATCACTCTGCCCACTTGATATTTAGAATTTTATTTTTGGGTGTCTAACATTGTATAGGATTTTTGCTGACAGTATTTTATTACTTAGACACAGTTCCTAAATACAATTTTAAAGGGGAAATAATATTAATTTTTAAAAATATATAATGCTCAAATTGTTCTGTTAAGAGAAAATGACTCATACCTGATTAAGCTATCAAAGTTTTAGAAAAATAGTTTTTTTTTTTTTACAAAATGTGAAATTATTTGTTTTTATCCCTCGCTTGGGATAAGACCGGAATGATACGTTAATGTTATAAGAAATGAAACAGTTTTGAAAAGTTAAAAAAAGTAAAAATTTTACACTTTTAACTAAGAAATGTAACTAATATATTTTTTAAATGTATGTCTAATGATATTTTATGTAACTTTTAAATTATATTTATATTATTTACAGATAACAGAAACAATTTGAGAAATTACAGAAAAATGTTCATCAGAAACGAAGTTTATTAGCTAAATCAAATATCGTTCTTATCCTTGTAGTTTTCGGCACTCCAAGAGTTGTTTCCTAATACCACTTTTTACTCCACCCATATTCCAAGGGAATGCCGATCAGCAAACCAGCCATAAATGCTAGCAAAAGTTTCATCGAAGGAAATAAATCCTTATTAATTATGCTACACACAATAATATATAAAAAACAGTAACTTTAAATGTGTTCATATATAAGGAATTTGAAAACTAGCAAACATAAAAATGAAAAAAAAAATGTGATAAAATAAAATTCCCAGCATAAAAACTACACTAATACAAGTATGACGATAACATATATAACAACAGCTTCTCCTTCATGCCTAGAGCTATCGAATCAAAACTGAAATATTCAGTTTCACTCGTCTGTAGGGCTTACACTGTCAGAAATGGATACTCAAATTCCACAAAATTTTCTTCGTTTTTGTCGAAACTGTCTCCTGGGAAATGCTCCGAGCGAATATTTCGTCAAATAGAGTAAATCTGTATCCTCAAAAAAGTGAGGAAATTAATTTCGTCAAATTGCTTGTTCGAAAGTGTAAAAAAAGGCATGTGGCACCATCTATTGACAATTTTAGAAGCATCTGAAATTGACAGGATGAAATATTAGGTCGCCTTTTTCCAGTCTTCAAGGGGATACGAAGGCGTGATCTTTGATGTGGAAGAATACTGTGTTGCCTCCTTCACCAGTGGGACATTGCGTGAATTTGATTTTAAACGTATCTACAGGATTGTATTTTTATCGGTGCTGTTATAATTTCTGCATGTTTTAATTAATAAGGCTAGATTATTATTATGTATTTTTCTGGTTAATAAATAATTAGAATATGGCTTGATTAATAAAATTTATTAGAGAAATTTCCTTTGTTCAGTGAATGATTAGAATATGGTCTAGTTAATTTGTTAGTCAGAAATTATAAAGATGATGGGGGTTAGGATGTTAATACGCTACTGTTTATAGAGGGGAAAGGGATCAGTTATACATATTTTAAATTTGATTGTTATATGAATATATTTCTTAAATAAAAAAGAGCTCCTTAAATTTAAATTTTTTTTGAACGATTTTGTAACAACAGAAATAATCTGGCCGCGTGAATGGGGAAACAGTTTCTTCAAATATTTGAGATTTTCCATTTCATTAAAAATCACTTAATTTTGAGACGAAATGACTATCAAAAATGATGAAATATAGCTCATGAATTGCTGAATCGTCAAAAATGAGAGTTTTATTTTTGATAGTGAGGAAACAGTTTCGTCAGATATTTGAGGTTTCACGTTTCGTCAAAAACCACGTGGCTCTGTGACGAAATGATTGTCAAAAATAACGAAATGAAGCTTAAGGATTGCCGAATCGTCAAAATTGAGTGTTTTATTTCTGAGAGTGTACCACAGTCTATCTTACGTGCTCCAAATTTACTCAACTTTAGCGTGAATTTAAAATCTAGATGGTCTTGTCTAATATAATTAAAACTCATTATTTATCGTGATAGATACTAGGGTTGATTACTGTTTCGGTGTTTATATTCTTAGTACTTCAAAATTAACTTTAAATTAGAAATCCCGCCTTATTTTATTCTTATACACGCACACACATAAAAGAAATTGTCCTCGGAAAAAACAAACTTTGAAGCGATATTGTCATACGATAATAAGCACGTCCTGTTGTCAAAATGAAACCAAAATATTACTGGTACACCGGCAAAGTTTCAGAATTATAAAACTAATCTTTTGAATTTTCGTTATATGCAATTTCATTTTTGAACTAACATGTAACAATTATACATAGTCAAAGTTTAAAGCCGTTTAACTTTTAACCCTAATCAAATTAATAATTTGTTTTTGCCCATTATAAAATTTAAAATAGCTTTAAAAATATTAAATTTCATTAAAAATAAATTACTTCAGCCAATATACTTTTTTTCTTATAAAAGAAAAGAAAAATTTTCTCCTACTGTAAAAATATTCTTAAAAGTAAAAATAATGACTTTTCCATAAGCAAAGAATCCATTAATGAAATGTGACGAAATTGCTAATTTTAAACCATGAAAAAAAAACTGCATGGGTATTTGACTTTATCTGAAATGTTCTTAAATTTTTAATTTAATGGATTATATTCTTGAAAAAATGAAAGAATGGAGATGTAACACACACATATATATAAATATATTTACTAAAGGTGTAAATAAACAAATTTTTACTAGAGTTTGAATGCAGTGATGAAATTCATTTGTTCACATATTTATTTTATCTCTTTTTTTTGTGTCTGATTTTATAAAAAAGAATGAAAATGTAGTGTAAATGTTGGTACACTTGAAGTTGAGAAATCATATTAAAGAATGTACTATCTAGAAACACAAATACAGACGAGTATTTGTTTTATGCAAGAATTCGTAAACTTATTTTTCTTTTAAAGTAGTTGCGATTAAATATACTTAGGAAGGAAAGTATTATTTTTAAATATATTATTGTGTTATGAAGTGCTTTTCATGATTATGAGACTGAAAAATATTTGAAATAAATGTTAAACAAGAAAGAGAAATCAATTATACAGCATAGATTATGAAACACTTTCCGACACTAAAAGAATACTTTCACAAAAATTTGCTGTTTACTAAGGTAATTTAAATACCTAAGTAAACATTTTAGAAAAGAAAAACAATTTTGAAAACCAGATTTCAACAATTACAGGCCATAGCCAAAAATGTATTATTTTTCTTTTGTGTGACCTTGTATATAATTTATAGGTTTGTATTTACTCTATATAGCATGCTGTAATTTATTTTAATATAAGAAAACACATAACACAGTTGAAAATTCACCTACAGCCGTGTTTACTAATAGACCGAAACATATTTGAATTCTTTTGTACAGCACTGTCTACTATCGTAAGATTTTTATACACGCCACATATTGAGCTAAAGTTTAATTCAGGCAAAAACACGTTGAAAACTATTGAAATCACACTTACCAGAACTTATCATAAAGAGGCGGCCATGTATCCAGTTCTTTGTTTGGCCCTGTATATGATTTTATTTATATTCAACAAACAACTTTTAGTATATTAAATATATTTCACGTTCAACATGCATAACGCAATTTAAAAAAAACCCTTAATCAACTTATGCTAATAAACAGTAATGCTTACGAATTCTTTCCTGTAGCCCTACATATTATGCATAGCATTTATATATACCATATAGTATGCAAAAATTTAGTTAAACACATACCTAACTGAAACCGCACTTCCAGCAATTATCGCTTATAGATAATACTTCGGTTACAGCACTGTATCCGAAATCTTTTGTGTGTATCTGGAAATGAACGATAAATGCTATACATATCATATTATACAAAAAGTAGCTTGTAGTAAACTTCAGTAATATATATCATTTTTATATATTTCAAATAGAGTAACATAATTAAAATACGCTGCAAACAGTTCTTCCCCGTAAACCAATATTTAACTGAATACTTTTGTATGGCCCTGTCAATAAATGATAAATAATTTACACTCCATATTCTACAGAAAGAATGTTTCAGTGCACCCTAAAAAAATATATTAATTTCGTAATAGTGTTTGTAATAGTGTAACATAATTAAAATTCACCTCAAACGATTTTTCACCAAAGACTATTTTATAGCGGAATTATTTTGAGCTATTCCGTAAACTAATTAATAAGTGTTTCACATGCCATATTCTACAGTAAGCATCTTGTAGTGCACTTCATCAATTTTTTATCATTTTCAATATATTTCATATAATGTAACATCATTAAAATACACAAGAGATTTTCCCCCATAGACCATAATGTAACGGAATACTTTTGAGTGCCCCTGTTCACGAATTATAAGTTCTAAATTCTTCATTTTTAATACCAAACATACCATAGTATACCTCAATAATATATAACAAATGCATGGCAAACCGAGTATATTTACGCGAGTTAGAGCACGGACAGACAGCAGACAGACAGACGAGCAAACAGGCGAACAGACAGACAGACAAACTGAATTCATAAACACTTTTCAACTATGTTAGAAAGTGTGAAAAATATGTTATCCGAAATATCAGATTGACCTCAGGCAGTGAATTCATAATATACTTTAAAGACTTTTTGAGTTGTATGTATTACATTCTCTTAAATCTGCATAGCTAGAGACAAAATATTCTGTAAATTTTTTATCATAATTAAAAAACAAACAAAGAATAATGTTTTTGAAACATGTTTTTATTAGTTTATTTAATATTAGAAAATAACCTTCTACCAAAATTATAAAGATTAAAACAAAATTCGTAAAAGCATGGGGAGTTGAAAACAATACAATAAGGAAATTAAACCACAGTGAAAATCAGAACAGAGGAATTTCCTAAACCTTCCTTAAAAATTACAATGTATCATGAATTTGATTATTTAATGTGATTATGTGTATTATGCAATTAAAAAATAGTGAAGAAGGTGAAGGAGAAGCTCTCGTCATAGCTTGGGCAATCAATTACCTATTGTGGTAACGCTCCTAATTTCACGTATTGAAGGTTTAGTTGTACATAAAAATATCAGTATAAAAATATGCTAATTGAATATTTTCTAATTAAAATTATTTTACTAAATAATTTCAATAATGTGTTTTTATTTATAAATTAAATTATAATAATTTTACAAAATCTTGGGCTTTCTATGTGATGGAGAGATGAACTTCTCATCATCTTTCATTATGAAAGAACACTGAACAATACAATTATGCATAAACAGTCAAAGAGTTGTCATACAAATATGATATTTGATATCAAAATCATTGGAACAATGAGGTGACTCTCAAAACCCTATTCATTTTATACAAATATTTTAATTTAAAATAATTATATTTTTATTCTATATCTATGTAGTTCACTGTAAACAACAGATACATTGATAATGAAATGGAGACATAAGTCTGCACTTTTACAATACATCTGAAATAGGTTGGCAGATTTTTATTGCTCAAATATATGACAGTCATAAATCTGCCTTGTACAGCTGCAGAGAAACTTCATCCTTTTTCCAGGAGTCCCTAGACCATGTGACCAGAGTGGGGGTCGAAGTGGTGGACTAATGAAAAACATGGTTTTGTTCAAGGAGGACCAATAGACGATAAAAGACGGCCCACAAAAAATTAAGAGGAGGAGAAAAACATCGCCCCCTCAGAATTGAAGAGGGAGAGAAAAAACTCATCCAAGATTCAGTTCGAAGTTTCCTAACCAAGAATGAAGGTTGTGCAAAAAAATGCACATTTACTTTAGTCATTTTGACTGTAATGCAAGAAGTATATTTTTTATTGTGTGTTGGTGTCTTCGTACAAAAGAACGTGGAGCTGATCGGACGATGGATGACCTCTACCTAGAAAAAGGTATCTCAAATATTATTATGCTCGTAATAACTGTGCATAACATTTAAAATGTTTGTGCGAAGAATATAATGCATGTTATTGCACACAGGGATTGTTCTCCCAGGAATTTTGCATTGTAAAAAATTAGATTAACCTTCAATGAAAAATAATAATGTTAAGTATTAAACTTTTTTTCATGCTATTTGTAAATAGAATTTTTGTGAAGCAAGTAGTATACTAGTAATTAATGATAATGATTGCTTTTTTTTATTTTATATGTTAAATGTAAATATCATTGTATATACTGTGAATAAACTAATTTTAATGTTAAAATTCAAGATTTAATTTTTCTTTTCTTTGGTGATGACTCAGTTTCTTTTAAATAATTTTGATTTAGCGATTTTTTTTTCTAGATGAATAATTTATGAAAGGATACCAGCGTAATCATAACTTAATCTTTCTCTTAAGGTCATGACCAACTAAATAATCACAACGCTTTAATTTAAATTCTAGATTCTGGTATTTCTTTCAGCATCTCAACATGACCCAGAGAATTTTTTTTTGTAAATACGATCACTTTTTTTATGCTAAATTCAAAATTACAACTAGCTCTTGGTTGATTTTTATATGGAATGATAAATTAATTTTTTAAAATCGTAACCTAATGTGCACTTGGCAATATCATTCCAGCACTATGCGATGAAAATAGATTTGTTATAAAACAGCAGGTTCTTCGTTGATGAAAACCCTTTTTTTAGCACATATTCTAAAAGCACGAAGTAAAGATTACAACAATAAAGAAAACAGCGCAATATAAAATCAGCAAAGCACAAATAACATTGAAGAAATTTCGCACTTAAACAGTATCGCTTGATATTAAAACTGACTATATTTTTAAACAGTCCTACTGCTGAGGAGAATCTATCCTTTCCTAACTCCTTCACATCATAGTTATGGTTAACAAAAAGTCAGTGAAATCGATTTTTCAATTAAGCATATCTCCGCAGAAAATGTAGATAGAAGAATGATTTTTGTAAAAATTATTAAGAAGTATGTGTATTATGTATTGTGACAGATATTTAAAGTTTACTTCAATAGCTGCCAGCACTAAACAGGCTAAAATTCATTATATCTGCGTACGCGAGTTTTCCCGGCATCCTTTGCAGAATGCTTCGACGGTGATATGTGAAGTGTGTTTTTAAAAAATGCTGCTCCAAAAAGACGGCAAATTATCTTATATTCGCGCGTCATGACGATTTCTTCCACCTTTAAGAAACGTGTAAATATTTTGTATATACTCACTGTAAATATTCATACCTGATTTCCTTGCTGAAAATAAACTATCTTATCCAGAATCCGTTAGTCTACTATGAAACGTCAAAATGTGTATTAAAGTATGTATTAATTTGTATAACGTTGAATTAATGATGTATGTATGTATTGTATATTTTATTGTATCTCTATGGACATCCAATGTATTGCGAAAAATATATTTTTCCAATTTCGGCTGGATGAGGAGCATCCACCCGAAACTTATAATAGTGTTGAAAGATAAATTTATGAGAGAGGACAAATATACCCTGTCTTTGGGAGTTTAAAGCCTCGACCAAATCAAAGGATATGTGTGTGGCGATTCCACCACTCAGGTCATAGGTCGTGTATTGGATCGCCAATGAATAAAATAAAATGTTTTCCCGCGCACTAAAGGATGAAGAATTTAATAAAAATGATGTGCATCTTTATCGCGAGAGATTATATTACGATTTGTGTTTTCTTTTGAGATATATTCTCAGAGCTTCTTTTTGAGATCAATATTATTCTTGCTATTCTCATAACTGTGCAGTGTTGTCCATATACTCCCAGTAGCTTTTCGATGTTTTTAAACTGACTAGATATCGATGCTGTTGCATGGATATACGTGCTTTTGCAGACCGTTTTTGCGTAATTATTGAGAGTTTTGTCAATGTTATTTATATAAAAAATTGTTAAATTAAGCTTTGGCCTCAATAGCTCAACAGTAAACTCACCCAAGATAAGAGTGATAAGAGTGTTTTGCAGAAGAAGCAAACTGATGATGACAGAATCTACAAACTACAGAGGATATTATACAAGACGTAGAAAAATTTAAAAAAATCTTTATTTTCCTTTGTTAAAGCTTAGTTTAAATTTATTTACCTTCATAAGTTAGTTTCATTGAAATCACACAGCGCATTGGTTTTTGTTTTAACGTAAGTGTTTAGGTTAAACTATATTTATGTTAACTGACTAAGCACTAACCAGGTGGAAACGATCACAAAATTATTCAGTATTTCAAGTATAACAGATGTCTGGGAATATAAAATAATTAATAGAAATACAATTATTAATAGGAATATAAATTTTTAGCCGAATTTTATGGAATGTCAAGCTCTTTCCAGCACCTACTAATATAGCCTTTTTTATGATAACGTCGATTATGATGATGACATTTCAGAAGTTTCTGGCTATATATTTTTGTTCTATTTCCATATGACAGCTTCCGTCTCTTGAAAATTTTAGATTAGTATGCTAATGGTCACCAAATATATAATATATAAAATATAATAGTTGCCAAAAAGTAATCAAATTTGTCGTCTAGTTTGACTGGTCGATAGCGCAATATACGAACTTCCGATTCATATGCAATTTCTTTTTTATATTGTTGGTGTAAAGGTTTATGTCTAAATGATTCACTAATTGGATGAGAAAAGAGGTATATGTGTAAATAATGCAAAGGGAATATTTACACAAAAAGGTATATATGAGAATATATGTGTAATTACTGTTAGATATTACCTCCTTCAAAGTAAAAACTGAAAGCAAGTTTACAGATGTGCGCATGTGAAACATTTTCAAGAGGCTATAATTCTCTATCGCATCCTATGATCTGACTATATAGAGATGTTTATTACACTATAAATTTATAGCACTTGAATCCAGCCTACGATCAGCAAGAACACTTGAAATTCCGTCACTCTATATATGTAAAACTTGAGGCGTTTAGAAGAAGCGATTCGATTTTGTAACTGCTGAGAGTGGTTGGTTGAGAAATATCTCTCTAGCGAGAGAGAAAATTCTTACGGCAAAAGTGAATTTTTGCCCCAGACATGCCAGGTCATCTTTATAGAAATTTTCCAAATGAACTGAAATTAACTGTATGTTGCTTCATGTAAAATGTCCGTGTACTGTGAAGTAATCATCGCTTAATAAATTAATGTTGTGCCTAATAAGTCTTTTAATTATAAGCGTTACACTGGACTCTATTGTTGAAATCTTCATTTTTCTTAAAAAGTTGTTTGAAAAATTTTGTAACTATATTTTTTATATAAATATAATTATATGGTTTGAGGACAAATAATGTTTACATCATAAAAAACGTGTGTGGTTTCTAAAAATCTACTGTATCTACTTTCTTTTTAAGATTTTTGTGCAAAATTCTATTATACATTAATTCTATTTTTAAAATCAATTAATGTTATGAGTTCAAGAATATTTTTAACAGTTAATACTTTAAGAAATTTTCATTTAATAAGATTGTCATTTAAAAATAGGTTTAGTCTTCATTCTCGTATATCTTCGTTCTCTGTGATAAATTGGGTTCTGGGCATGCGCGAGTTCTGAAAGCCGACTCGTAAAAAATAGATGAGTTATTGATCAGTTTTTAATTAATATTTTAGTTAATTTTCAAAGAAATAAAATTCTGAGACTCAGGTGCACCAGGCCAAACCTTGGACTATCCACATCTAAATTTTCAGACTTCTAGGTGGGCTAGATTTTGCTAGACATCACAGACAAACAAACACACACACACACACAGAGCGAAACTTTGTTTTATTAGTATAGATATGTGGCAAGTGTCTTCGGCATAGGACTTAATAAATACCCTGTACTGAACACGTATGATTAATATTAGATTATTGAAAGAAAATTTGGTGCGATTCCTTAAAAGTAATCATTGCAGTTCCATAGTTAATCCTAAGAGCAAATTCTTCAATTCTTTTTTCTATTGTTTAATGTTTTCTTCCTCGATCTGAAAAGTACTATATGATAAATATTTCAGTGAATTGTTTTAATTCGAGTAGTCCCCATACTTTAATTTGGAGTTTTAAAGCAATGTTACAAGACGCAACATAATTATTCCAGGTATACGATAATGACTCTGCTATTGATTTCGTATTGAAGACATCTATCTCTTCGTCTGATTTACTCATTTACATCTTGATTGACATCATTTACATTGATCACTTACATTGAAATTAGTGTTTGTGTATAATGTATTTTCTTTTAATCAGAACCAAATAAATAAAAAAAAATCTTAATAAACAAATTCCATCGTGGCATTCTTTGTTTAGTGAAAAATTTCATTAGTTAAAATATATGCTTATAAAATTATATCTTTATTCTTTTTTCAAGAAAATAAACATTAAATTAAATATTAAAGGCAATTTTAAATAAAACCTAACAATCACAAAATTATTTTAGCTTAAATAAATATATTTTCTTTTTATATTTCGTTATCTTTTATAAAATTGAGGGTAAATACTGATAAAATATTATGAGAAACATATCAGGCATTCCTCATGAGTGCCTGATGACGGTACGTTGAATGCTGTAGAAACCGGTGTGCAATACCTGTTAATTCGTTTGGTGCTAAAAACTTATTTACTTACTAGCTGCGTGACAACTCGATTTGGTGCATTTAAATTATATCAGATTTTTAGATTCTGTAGTGGAAAAAGAAATCGAATTTTACTCTAAATTTACAAAAACAAATATTAATTTTATTAAAAACTAAATTTTAAATAACGAATCATATTTGAAGTGTTTTTTTTTAAGTTTTGTCAATAAAAATGCACCCTTTCAATTACATACTTTGTCAAAATGATTTCGTTCTTTCAAATTTGGCTTCTAATTTTGTAGTTGGTGGAATAAATATAACGAGCGTCTACAAAATGACATCATTTGGACAAACTTTTCAAATTTATTTCTGATTTATTAATTAAAATATATGCCGAAATGTCTTTTTTTCTCGCAAACCATTTTGCTGTTACCGTCCTTGTGACAAGTGCGCCATCTTTGAGAAATATTTATTTGAAAATCTGTGTTTCTTCTTTAAATTTATTTCCTGTACGTAAGGTAGCATGAATTCTAGTTAAAGAAGACCTCCAATATGTTCTCGTATCTCCAAGCGCTTAGAGATTGAAAATACGAAACAGCATGGTTTCTATTATCGACGTCATTTCATCATTTCATAAAAATTAAAAATAAATTCCCCGCTAGAGGCCGCTTTCCTTTTCCGTCTTAAACCCTTTTTTTTATGAATAAATTTAGACTAACTTTCATAAAAAGATAAATAATAAATAAGTAAAACTTATTTAAACTTCAATGTCGAAAAGAGTGGACTCGTGGCTGCAATGTTCGTTCGATCTTTAAAGGCTAAAGGTTTCAAATTTGATACTCCTTTGTAACGTAGCAAAACAGATTGTAATGCGGGTAATTTTTTTAAGCATAACTCAAGACATATGAGTTGTGCTTAAAAGGAAAGAGGTAGAATTTTGGATTCGCATATTTGAAAAAATATATATATATATTGATTTCTGTTAAAATAATCATAGCTAATTCATATTTTTCCCAAAAATTAATTTCGAAAATAATTCTTAGATCATAGCATAAACATTATCTAAATATTAGATAGTGAATAACTGAATTCTAACTATTCATAAAAATAAAAATTATAAATAAGTAAAAGTTATTTAAACTTAAGTGTCAAAAATTGACCTTGAAAGGAGTAGGCTCGAAGATGCAATGGTCGTTCGATCTAATAAAGCGTTAAAAGTTTCAAATTTGGAACTCCTTTGTAACTTCAAAGTTTAATGTTTAAAAATGTGTGTATGTATTTTGAAATTAATATACGAAACATATGTGAATTGTAACTATAATTATATACACTATATTTCCAATGATGACCGGTCACTTGCGATTTTAGACGTTTTGTTAAATATCTGGAAAAATACATGAGGGATTATCCTGAAACTTCAGGAGTGTAAACAACGCGATAGACGTGATATATTTCCGCGAAGATTTTGTCCCGAAACCCCATAAGGGCCGTCAACAAATTGAAGAAAAACTAATATCTTTTGGATAACCCTGTAAAAACTAATATTGCAAAAGCATTCAAACTGTAGATTATGATTAAGTGGCTTATTGTAATAATTTGGGTTCATTTTTATGAAGACAGCATGCATACTCGAAGGGAAATTCAGGTTTTTATAAAAACAGCCCCAAATTTTACCAAGTTTTTTCCTTATAATTTGCAGAGTTTTTAATATAAAAACAAGTTATTTTCAGAAAATATGACAAACAAAATTATACATAATACTCTGCAATCAGAATTAAAAAATAATAAAAATTGTATGAAAAATGAGCAGGTTTACTAAATATTGTTTCACTGCGCATGCGCGAATTTAATCAAAATATACTGTGCATAATATATTAGCTAAATGTATAGACCAACTTTTATGAATGTCTCAAAAACATAGCTTGAAAATTCTGATAGTAATCGTCGATAGAATAAATTCGAATTTCGCTGTTCCCAAAAGGAAGCAAAAAGATGAGGGGTTGTATCCAAATATACTAGCTTATGAAAGTTGACATAATAAGAATGAAGCGTCTCTCATTCTATATTTGATACAACCCCTCATCTTTTTGCTTTCTTTTGGGAACAGCGAATTTCGAGCTTATTCTATCGACGATTACTATCAGAATTTTCAAGCTATGTTTTTGAGACTTTCACAAAAGTTGGTCTATATATTTAGCTAATATATTATGTACAGTATATTTTGATTTAATTCGAGCATGCGCAGTGAAACAATATTTGGTGAACCTGCTCATTTTTCATACAATTTTTATTATTTTTTTAATTCGCATTGCAAGGTGTTGTGTACAATTTTGTTTGTCATATTTTCTGAAAATAACTTATTTTTATATTAAAAACTCTGCAAATTATAAGCAAAAAACTTGATAAAATTTGGGACTGTTTTTATAAAAACCTGAATTTCTCTTCGAGTATACATGCTATCTTCATAAAAATGAACCCAAATTATTACAATAATCCACTACAGTTTGAATGCTTTTGCAATATTAGTTTTTATAGGGTTATCCAAAATATATTCGTTTTTCTTCAATTTGTTGACGGCTCCTTATGGGGTTTCAGGACAAAATCTTCGCGGAAATATATGACGTCTATCACGTTGTTTACACTCCTGAAGTTTCAGGATAATTCCTCATGTATCTTTCCAGATATTTAACAAAACGTCTAAAATCGCAAGTGACCGATCATCATTTGGAATATAGTGCATATATATATATGATCAGAAATCGATCTCTAGAAGCTTCAAATATTAGAATTCAAAATTACGTCGAGTAGTTCTTGAGTTATGCTTAAAAAACTCGTGTTACAATATGTTTTTGAACGATTAGAAATTAATTTAACATTCCAAACTTTAACCTTTCATAATTCCTAAGCTACTTGACAGAATGACTTACTATATGGTATCCTAAGACAAATGTATGAAATAACCAAATGTGATGTGGAAATGCGATGTTCGTAATGAAAATTGCAGAGTTTGGTATAAATTTTGTATGAAGACGACACCTAAGCCTAATTTTGTAACAAACATTTACTGAAGACGTAATTTCTGGTCGAATGGCTATTTCCGTTTTTTTCACAGAACAATTTTGTGATTAAAAATATGGGATGTTCTCTTTTTATCTTTGTCCGACCGTGCCTAAACTGTTGCAATGAGCTTAATATATATATTTGAAGTAAACGAAAATATTACGTCTGAACATATTTATATTTATATTAAAATCATTAAAATTACAGACATTACATTACAATTACATAAAACATTAAAAACATATTAAAATTGGACGTTTCGGATTTACATGAAAATCCCTCATCAACAAATATTTTTTCTTAGCGTAAGTCACAGTTGAAGTTAAAGATGTAGTTTATGGTATTCCATGCCAACAATGCAATGCTATCTATATAGGGGAGGCAGGATGAACATTTGAGATATGACTAAAGGAGCACAGATGTGCATTTCAAAATAAAAATTTAAATTCCAAAATAGTGGATCATGCAATAAAACTGACCATTTTCCAGATTTTGCTAAATTTTTGTAATCAGATCGAGGTGCAGCGACTACAGAACTCGTACTTTCTTAGAAGCATGGTATATGAAAATTACAGATTTACCTCTTAACGAAGCAGGGGCAATCCCGAATGAATACTCCGTGTTATTATAATTGTAACTTTGGCCTCGACATTTTGATGCGTTGCATTTTCTATGTGTTGATATTTTTGAACTGTGACTTACGCTAAGAAAAATGTTTGCTAATGAGGGATTTTCATGTAAATCTGAAACGTCCAATTTTAATATGTTTTTAATGTTTTATGTAATTGTAATGTAATGTCTGTAATTTTAATGATTTTAATATTAATATATATATATATATGTTTGATTATAATATTAAATTGAGAAATTATAAAATATACATAAAAATTATTATATTTTCTATTGGTTTTATATTTTTTACAAAGACTGTATTTGTTTTAAAACGTTTATTCGTTCTTTTAATGTCAAATATAAATCGTAACTTAGATTATTATAAAGGAAGTACACCATTAGTCAAAAATATAGTAGAAATTACTTGTCAAGAAAAAATATAAAAATACTTACGTAAAGATAACGTAAATGAAGAATGCAACATTTAAAACTTAAAAATCGCATATGTGAAGAAAGAAAAGCTATTATTAAAACATGCATATTTTTTTGGTGTTTGGATTTACTTGAGTTAGTTTGATGGGTGAATTAAGAAAGTTTTTTCTGCCGTGACACCAAATAACACAATATAAATACGCATTTCGTATTTTAAAATTTGATTTTTTCCGAAACTTAAAGAAGACTGTTGAAATTTCGCTTCGTTATTCTTATAATGGAATTTTTGATTAGGTTGCTGAGATGCGTGCGATGTTAATTAGGCATGATCATGTTTTTTTTTTTTTGTTGTTGTTGTTTTCTTTTTTTCCGCATGCTGTCGAGAAAACAAGTTTTCTTTTTCTTTTTGAGTCATAACTAATATTTAAAAGCTTCTTGAAACAAACTTAGATTTATTTAAGTGCACTTGGAAGATTTCTAGTAAAATAACAGTAAAGTATTTTTTTCTTTAAAAAGCATATATTTCTAAGTATACGTGCATTTGTAGTGGTTTAAAAATATATTGAATCATTGAATTCAATTAAAATGAATTTTCTTCGTTATTACAAAAAACTTTTGGTTTTGGTTTAAAAATTTATGAAAAAACGCAACGTGTCTCAAACATGACCATAAATAAATATTGAGAAATATGAATAACTTTAAGAAATTTGCATAATTTCAAAAAAAAAGTGCGATTTTTTAACGCTGAAATATATATATTTTTTTCAATGTCAAGCTCATTAAAGTTTTAATTTGTCAGTATCAATAATAAAAATATTATTATGCATAAGTCATTTTTTTTTTCTTAACCTTCTATTGGGCACGGTTACACAAATTGTACGGCAAATCAGGTATTTCTTTCACAATTGGAACATTTGGCATCGAAATTGCTTGAAGGTCAATCCGTTTCTTCTTTATTATTTCGAAGATAAAATTTTAGTCCCTATGTTTTTTTTAACATTGTTTTAAGCGATGTTCTTAAAATTCACAACGTTCGCTCCCAATGTAAGTAGATATATTAATTAATTAGTTAATGCTTTAAATATTAATTTCAGCAGTAATGTAATTGATACGTGTTACGCTGAGTTATTATTTTGTTTTACATATTAAAACGATAAAGACTTAGTAGAGTTACACAATTCTCGATATTTGAAAGACCATCGAGAGAAATCAATTGATTATAAGAAAAAGAAAACCTTATATTGGTAAAGATAAAAGTACAAAATGATATAATAAATTTAGAATTTGCCAAGACACATGAACGATAATGTTGTTTACTGTGAAAGGTCTTCGTGGCATAAAAAGTTTTGCGAAAAATACAGAAAATGAAAATGGGCCAACGTATATTTCTAGATATTATTTCTGTTTGGAAATATTATTAAAATTTATATTCTTCTCGTGATATGTATAAATGTTTTTCTAATTTATCTAATTTATTAGTATTATTAAACATCTTGTATTTGTAACAGCATAACTAAACAAAATGTTTATGTGGTAAAAAGTACGGCACGCGCCCACTAGTGAGAAAAATTTTAGCGCGCCCGTTGAAATGTTGGTATCATAAAAGGTCTTGAGGAAATTAAGTGAATTATCACAATTAAAACTTAAAAATTCTAAGCTTTTAATGGGATAATGAAACGAGAAATCTATACTTTCATATTTTACATATAAATAAACTATGCAGCAATTTAAAATTAGCCTTCAAATTTTGAAGCACAGTATAACACTTTTATGGCCTGTAAAGCTTCTTTTGAAAGAAAGTAATGCATATCATAATGATTTTTCGTATGAAGACACTAATAAATTTCAGTGTTAATAGTTCTTGTATTAATTATGGAAATTAGTAAACGGAATTTTAAAAATAAGATCATTACTTTTCTTTTAAAAAATTTAAAAAGATCGGAAAGCAATTAATTTACTTGTAGAGTTTGAGTCATTGCCTATAGATGAAATTTTAAAACCCATGAAAAGAAATTTAGGTACTTTTCTAGTATAGAGCCCTTGGCGAGATAAAAAAATGGTCTTGACAAGAGAAGGAAATTTGGCAACATATATTCTGACAACCTATTCGCTGTTTTATATGCACATATAGTAATTTTTTCAATAGTTATTCAATTTGTTTAATATAAAGAAGCCATTTATCTATTTTTATATGAAAAGAGCAGTAAATTATATATAAAAAGAATAATATATATATATATATATATATATTTAATCACGTTTCTTCTCCAACAAAACTAGTCCCGCTGCATCTATGAGATGCAAGCGCTAAATTTACAGCTAGAGATCCCTGTTGGTTCGGAGGTCATATATGTACCCATCAGTGAGTTGGAGGTATAGTTTTGTTTCCTCTTTTCTTTTTTATATACGGAGGTATACGGAAGGCTAAAGAACCATAAAAAAGTAGGCCTCTGAAACATCAGGCACGACAAATCGAAGGTTAATGAAAAAATTAAGTTCAAGACATTTTTAGAGGAATTTTAATTAAAATTTTTCGAACAATTATTTCAGCATCTATCGTTCACTTTAAACAATATTAAAAACTAAATGTAACATTATCACGCATTTTATTTTGTTATTTATACTACACTAGTGTAAATGCCCGTCCTAGGACGCTGGGTAGAAATCATGGTTTTCACTTAAAATTTGAAATAAATGATAAAAATATTCATATACTAATAACCGACAATAAGGAAAACTGGCTTGAAACGTTAAGTTGGGGGCCTGGTTAATGCATGGGCCTCTGGGGTTTTCACAACAAATTTGTAATCTGGTGTAAATAAGATGAGGGGAAAGGGCATATGTATCTTAGTTAATAAAAGGAACTGACTGATTTTAAAATTCTATAACTTCCAAACGGTGACAGATATATAAAAAATTCTTGCAGGAGAGTAATGTATGATAGCAGAAGGTTTTTTACTGCTATTCCTGGTTTTAGTTCGAATTACCAGCATTAGATAGCGCTGTGAACAATACGCGTGCAATCAAGGCTAAAACTAAAATCCCCAGTATTGATGCAAAGGAAGGCAGTTAAATACATGGAGTGGGTCTCTTTCGCTAATACAATCTTGTTCTTAGGGCCCAATTGTAAATAAGGTTTTATTGATGAATGAGACCCACTCCTCTTATTTACCCTCCTCCCTTTGCATCAATGCTGGGTAATTTATGTTTCTGTCTCGATTGGACGTATAGTGTGCTCGCAGTGCCATCTATTGCTAGCGATTTGACCTAAAATCAGGAATCGTAGTAATAAAACTCCTTACATCATACATTACTCTCCCACAAGAATATTTTTAATATCTGTCACCGTTTGGAAGTTATTGAATTTTAAAATCAGTTATTCCATTTTAGGTCACCTCGTATACTGAATGCAATATCAATACAACTACAGTGGAACCCCGATTTAACGTTATTCAAGGGCACCTAAAAATGACGCTATATGCGGGAAAATGTTAAATCGGGGTACGACAAAACAAAATAGTGAACATAAAATAAAGACTAATTTAGATAACATACCTTTTACTTCTCCATTTACATAAGGGGGAAGGGGGCTGAATTCTGCACCTGCATATGGTAAAAAAAAAAAAAAACAAAGAGAGGGAGGATTCCGAATTTTACATGTATTGATTGTGCATGCATTTTTTTTTCATCAGAATTTCTGATTATTTTAGGAAATTTTCATACCGCTTTTCGCTCTGAAAAAACGTTAAATGCGGGAAATATTTCGAAATGATAATGTTAAATCTGGGAATTTTTTACATTAGAAGTTAATTGGTACAAATAAAAAATGACGTTATATGCAGGAAATCGTTAAATAGGGTTACGTTATATCAGAGTTTCACCGTATTTTTTACTGACTAACTTGTACGCTAATAAATATAAACATGTTTACATACTTATTCATCGACAGTAAGGAGAACTTACCTAAAACGTTAAGTTCAGATCCTCTGGAATTTACAACAAATTTTTAATCTTGTGTAAATAAGATGACAGAATAGAAAATAAATTAGAGGTCTTTCTTAATTGGTAAAAGAAAACAGATATAGATATAGTTCTCATTTGGGTACAGATGTCGCAGACGCACCGGGGTATCTTTTTGGTTCCAAAATGGCGATTTTATGCCTGGGCAACCCGGTGATTTTGGCGAGATTTTGCTTTGTATGGCAGCCCGTTAGAACAGATTGTGTATGTTTTATATTGAAGTAAAAATTGTTGTATAATAAATTATTGATTGTGTGATAAAATAATTTGTATATGTTTATAATAAAAATTGTGTGTTTTTTATAATACAAATTGTGTGTTTTTTATAATACAAATTGTGTGTTTTTTATAATACAAATTGTGTGTTTTTTATAATACAAATTGTGTGTTTTTTATAATAAAGTTGTGTGGTTATTATAGTAAAATAAACTGTTTCATAATAAAATAAATGTAATATGCTGTTTTCGCAAGCTAGTCCTAACAGCTACCCGAAAAGGGGGTTTTCTCGCCAAAATGGCCCAAAGCAAAAATCTCACCAAACCTGTAAATTTCTGTAACGTCTGTTCCCTAAATTGAGTTTTATTATGAAGACTTAAATTTGTTATGGTATATTAGCCGGAAACAAAAGCTGAACTATTTATATTGTTTTAAGTACAAATGTGTTAATGTTCCGTAATCATTTCAAGCTTTCTTTTACAACTCTTAATAATTTTATTTTTCCTGAAATCAGCTACTTTTCTGAATTCTTTATTAAAACAATACTAACTCTTACGTGTTATTTAGTTTTATAAAAAAAGTAATCGCTAACATGTAATCAGGGTATACAATCAAGATGAAGTAATCAATAAAGGCTCCAATTCTAATTTTTATAATTGACAATTGAAAAAGCAGAGAAAATTACGTTATGTTGGCACAATCCTATCAAAGTTTTTTTAGTTTTATCAGCATAAATTACATTTCAAGCTAAGCATAACGGGATTTTCACCGGTGAAGATTTTTTTATATACGTACTTTTATGCTTAATCACCATGAATTCAAATAAAAATATTTTTTCTATTTAATACGTTGACGGACACTTGCGGCTATAGCCGTCAAAGCGAAGTTCACTATGTGGCATGAGGGCTATAGCAGCACAAATGTGCATTTACCGGCGTACAAGTAGAAGCCCAGTGTCAATTTTCGAACTTCACTTGTTCCTACTGTCCGTCAATGTGTTAATTATAATGAAAAAATGGCATCAGATAAAATAAAACCAATAAACGCTGTTCTCGTGACGTCAAGGAAATATGAATTTTTATTCACTTATAAAACAAAGTAACACGCGCAAAAATATTTTTACCGAAATTTAGTATGCAAATTAAAAAATACGTCCAAAAAGACACGTGTTTAAATATTTTTACGGATGAGTTCGTACCGGAATGGACACACCGTGTTTTATTATATTTAGAAGAAGATGGTTCTGTATAAGATTCACTCTAATTTCATCTATTTAATTCCTGTTGTTTTTTAAAGGTAAATTTTTACTTTGGAGAATCTACAGAACACATAAGTACAAGCTCGAAGAATTACTGCATCCGAAACTTACTGAATTCAATGTGTGGAAAACTGTGCATGTTTCATCCAGGAGATTTTATGATTATGTTGAAAGGAGAATATAACTAATCGAAATTTTTAAGTTGCTAAATCACGCGTGAAACCGACAGCGTGAAAAGATGTCCAATCCTGGCTTGGACACTTTTTCATTCTTTTTGTTTCACGCCTGATTTAGCAACTTAAAAATTTCGATTAGTATTTCTACAGGCGTATGCCATTTCTACAAATTATATTGATATATTCATCGATGCTAGAAAATATAATTTAATAATTTTTAAAAGAGGGGAAGAGCTCACTAAGAAAAGCTAAAAAATCGACATTTTTTGAATCACCACCACAATCTATCTTTGCAGCTTTGTAATGTTTAACGATTAATACAAATGTTACTTTAATAATGTTTAATAGCATAAACCAGCAAGAAGTTAATAGACGACGCACACGTCAACAGTATCAAGATAATTTAAAATACATTTAATATTTACAGATAATACAATCTACTGATATCACGTTATATCAGGAACGTTATCTATTATCATGACAACGCCCCCCTTTTTTTTCTTTAACCCTCTAAGCGTGTGGAACGTAATATTCCGTTCACTAAGCTCCAGGTTTCACTGCAATATATATATAATGTTTAACATAATATAATTCTATAGATTTAATGAATTTTCAAAACATTGAAGAATGATTTGAATGTAACCCCTCAAGGGTTACATTCATATTTGTAATTAAGTTTTATTTATAATGCTGAAAGAATAATATTTTTTTACCATTTAAAACAAAATACAGAGAAAACAACATTACAATTTTACCCTTTTTCAAAACGCTCAGAGGGTTAAAATGAAGAAAGAAAATCTAAAGCATTTACAAGTCAAGTTTAATAAGTTTCTTAACTACTCTGTTATAACGAGTCTTTATACAAATATATTTTTTACAGTCTGGGAATTTTCCCTTAGCAACAGGGTTCACTTATGTTTTGGGGAAGCATCAGCCCTTACCAAACCACAGTCATCCAGATGTTTTCGGGATAGGTACTAATTCACTTTTGCAACGTACAGGACTATTGATTTCTTCAAGACCAGCATCTGAATTATTTGAGACTGACGGTTCTTCAGGAGTGGCATTTGGACAAGTATTCCTTCTATAATTTGCACAATCTGACGTCTTGGTGATAAACAATGTTGGGCCTTGAGCCTGAGCAATTACCGCAGCAGGAATTCACTTTCTATGACCTTGTTGGCACAGGTAATTTAGTTATACGGCGACAGATGGCGATAGTATGCAGGGAGGTTTTGGAGTTTATGTCGTGAATGCGACACTGCGAAACTCGTAATTTTAAGTTGTAAAGATTAAACTGAGTAAACAATTTTTTTAGTATAAACTTTAACTTTAAAAATATATTTTATGAATTATTGAGTGTATAGATGTATTTCTTTAAATGAGTTTGGAAATTTGCATATTTTTATCTTTCTTTCAAAGTTCAGATCAACTGCATTGTATTTTAAACATAACTATAACCTTTTCAAAAAGTATTTATTTTGGTTGAAGAATAAACCTGTGTATATTCGTAGCTTGCTTCGTGTCATTTTCTTTCGCACTTATCATGCTTGTGGGGAGGTTAAGATGTATAATTTTAAAGATTAATAAGCGAATGAAATTAAAATGTTTGGTGAACATTGCTTAAACACTCGTGTACGGTGAAGCGCGCCACATTAATGACCTAAGGACTTTTTGTATTGTTAAATATGACCGAGACCAAGCCTGAAAATAAGTCAAGCCTTGCTGAGACTAACGCAGTAAGCACGGTGGCATAGCTACACATTTAGCGCCCTGGAGCAAGTAAAATTGGTATGCACCCTTGTCAATAGAAAAAGTTCTGAAAAAACTTTTAGGATGTTTAAAAATCATTTTTATTATATATTCTTATTTCGATTTAAAAGTCAAAGTGTTTTGACAAAAAGATATTCAATGTAATAAATAGAAATAAAATATTAAAATGAACTACAATTCTTTAAGTAGGGATACCTACTAATATTTACTACCAGTTCCTTACAAGGTCTTCGAAGCAATATATAGAATGCTAATAAAGAAGCACAAGAAATTTTTAATAATTGGCAAGAAGTTTTTAATTTTGACTTGTAATATTTGGATAAAACGCGATTTTCCGTTTTTAGAAGAAAACAAATGCTGAAAATTCATAAAATTCAAGTTAGCATAACTCGGTAAGTTTTGGTCGTACCAATGTGAAACTCTTATTGTTTTACTTGTTAGGACATGGAGAATGTTTCATTAAGTATATAGTGCACAGGTTCATAGACCGTAAGAAAAAAAAAATTCGTATTTTTTAAAAATAACTATTTTGATATAAATAGCTTTTAATACGATTAAGAACAACTTTGAAACGGTTTTGCGATTGGAACTATACTTCTAAAGCTAATGGTTAATGTATGAGATGTAATCTTCCCAACTGAGCGAAAAAGTCCGGGCCAGGATTCGAACCCGAGACTTTTCGCTCAATTTTCATTCTGGCCTGGACTTTTTCGCTCAGTTGGGAAAATTGCGTCTCATATGATTTCTTTACCAATTTGAAAAATTGTGTCAAAATTAATCTAGTGTTATGGTTAGTGGTTTAGGAAATTAGCCATTGGACAACAATGAGAGTAACACCCTTATATATTATTTGTCAAGTTTTTTAACATTTTATAATTAAAAGTTTATTGATTACTAATGTGTGAAATTGGAAGTGGGGAAGGGATCTGAAAATGTGGAAAAATATTTTAATAAATCACTTTCTGAAAAATGGAATCAATGATAAATTTTTTTAACTTCTTAGATCCTGAAAAATAGCAGAAGACCAGTAGACCTGTGCAATACTTTCGCGCTGCAATGTTTGATATTGTTTTGCTAATACGTTTCTTCATTAATTTCGTAATTAACTGCAGTTTTTAATCAAACAATGTGTTTTAATCAAATGTGAGTGTATTATGTCAAAAGCCTATTCAAAAATATTTCGTATGATATCTCATTCATCGTTGAGCGTTTTGCATATGTATAGAAAAGAGATGTTAACATCAGAAATAATATGCTAAGGCAATCATGGTTTTCATCCCGATAAAAAGGGTCAAATTCTGCAATAAGTTCTAAACAAAGTTTCCAACATTTCAGAAGACCAACATTTCATTATGACCATGTGACGATAATTGAGTAATTTCTAAGGAACACTGGTTTGATATTGATTTTTAACTTTTCTCTGATTTTAAAGAAAATACTTATCAATTCCGACTTTAAATTTGCCATATTTTCAAAATCTCAAAACACAATTTAATTTTCCGTTTAAAATTTTTGTCATGGACCCATGTGGCATATGCCAAATTTCATCCATGACTGCATATTTTGTAATCTGTATTGACAAAATATATGGATGGTTAATTTCCCCAAAAGGAAAAAAAAAACACCTTCAAAATTTTCAACTTCTCATTTTTTTTGTTTGTAAAATGATCAATAAATTTGTCTAATTTGCCAAACTTTTTTTTTCAATCGGTAAAATAACTAAAATGCTACAGTAATATTGCATCTTAAATACAGGTTTCTCAGTGGTCACTTTTTTGGATATTTCCAAACAGTAATCATCGTCGTATATTTCTACATTTGCAATAAAAATATGCCAGGAACCTTATTATTTGGAAATAGTGATAGCCAATAAAGTGACCGCAGTGAACAACTGTAATGTTTTCATTACTTTGAGATTTGAAAAACGTCAATTGCAAAGTACAAAAAACATCAGGCAAGCTGAGACAGTTTTGGAGAAGTTATTTGAGGCTGTGGTAAGATATGAAATAAAATTAAAAGTTCAAGTAATTTCTTTTAATTGAGTATAAAAACATGTTTTAAGTCTAAGTAGCTGAGGTTGAAAAAAGGTAAAATATCATAGGAATATGCTGGGTAATATTTCTGATCCATCCATAATATCTGATTAATAAAGGAAGAAAATATGAAAATATTTGTACAAATCTTTATTTTGTCTTTTCTAATTTTGCGCCGTTAGGATTCGTGGGCCTGGAGCAGCTTGTTCCAACAGCTCCACAGTAGCTACGCCCCTTATTAAGAAATTAAAATTCCTCTGTTTTGGGTTAACAGGCCCGAAATGTGGTTTTATCAAGTGGAAGCCCAATTTCGCATAAGTGGTATAACGGCTGAAGACACAAAATTTAATTATTTGGTAGCGCAATTAAAACCTCGTTATATTGAAAATGTCTGGGACATTATTAAAGACTCTAAGACCGATAAATATTTGGCTGCGAAGGAAAGACTGCTTAGTGTTTTTCAAGAAAGTGAGAATAAGAAAATAAAGCGTCTCATTATTGGTTTGGAGCTCGGTGATTCAATGCCAAGTCACCTGCTTCGAAGAATGCGAACTCTTGGTGAAACTGGAGTTTCTGATAAAGTACTTCGAACCTTGTGGTTGGAGAAGATGCCTGACTGTGTCAAAAATATACTTCTTGTAAGCGAAGAGTGTCTTGAAAAATTAGCCACAATGGCTGATAAAATTATAGAAATGACCCCAAGAACGTTGGACGTGGCTGCTGTTCAACAGACACCTAGTATGGAATGTCTATTTGAAAAGATTTCAACCCTGGAACAACAAGTAGCTAGCTTGACTGAGCAGAGGAGTTCCCGTAGTCAGCAACAGGGCTACAGTAAAAAAAGAAGCAGGAGTCGTAGCAGGTCAAGGAAGAGGTACGATTCTAAAGGCAAGTTTTGTTTTTATAATTATAAGTTTGGTACAAGATGTCGTCCTGACAAATGTAAACAACCATGTAGTTGGAAATCTCCGGAAAACCAGTTGTTGCAGTAGAATCTGCGGTTGGTCCTGCTGCAAAAGAAATTAATAACCACAAGCATCGTTTATTTGTCAAATACAGAAAGACAGGATGCCAATTTTTCAGATGTGACATTGGTTTCTGCAGGATTAAGCGCTGGAAAACCTTATCCGTATGTGTTATATGCTGCTAATGGTACAGAGATTCCAACTTTTGGCATGAAAACTCCAACTCTGGATTTAGGATTAAGACGCTCATTTCAATGGTCTTTCATTGTGGCAAAGGTAAGTAAGGGAATTATTGGTGCCGATTTTTTAAGTAAATTTCATTTACTGATTGACATTCATAATCAAAAATTAATTGATGGTGTTGCTCAGTTGCATGTTAAAAGTGAAGTAATGACTGTATCTGATGAATGTTTTATTAGTACATTTGATCATTCTTCTCAATTTTGTGATTTGCTGAAATTGTATCCTGATATTACAAAACCTAATACTTTTAGTACCAATTCTCTAAAGCATAATGTTAAACACTATATTGTTACCGAGGGGCAGCCAGTGTATTCAAGAGCACGACAATTAGATCTTGCGAAATTAGCTTTAGCAAAGCAGGAATTTCAGGTTATGTTGTATAATAACATTATACGGCCATTAAATTCTCAGTGGGCTAGTCCTTTGCATTTAGTTAACAAAAAAGATGGTACTTTAAGACCGTGTGGAGACTATAGGCGGTTGAATGAACGAACAGTACCTGATAGATATCCAATTCCGTGAATTGAAGAATTTCATCTTATCTTAAAGGATAAAACTGTGTTTTCAAAGATTGATCTGGTTAAGGCATATTATCAGATACCTATTGCTGAGGAAGATAAATCCAAAACTGCCATTATCACCCCATTTGGATTGTTTGAGTTTAATTTTATGAGTTTTGGACTGTGTAACGCACCGTCTACATTTCAACGTTTTATAAATGATGTTTTTCGTGGTTTAGATTTTTTGTTTCCATATCTGGGTGATGTGTTAGTTGCTTCCTCTTCAGAAGAAGAGCATAAAGAACATTTAAAATTGGTTTTTGAAAGATTGAATACGTATGGTCTTAAAATAAACTTATCAAAATATGTATTGGGTGTTGACCAAATTAAATTTTTGGGATATCTCTAAACAGCTGAAGTATCACGCCATCTCCCTGAAAAGACTCAAGTAATCTTGGATTATAAACTGCCAGTGAGTTTGCATGATTTGCGTACCTTTCTTGGCATGTTGAATTTTTATCGCAGATATTTGAAAGATGCTGCAAAATTGCAGGCAGTCCTTCATGAAATGTTGAAGGGTGCGAAAAAAAAAGAATGAAGACCAGTTCCTTGGACTGAGAAAGCTGTAAAACAGTTTGAAAAGTATAAAACAGATTTATCCAATGCTGCACTGTTGTGTTTTCCAAAGCCTGGATTTCCATTGTTTTTGTGCACGGATGCTTCAGATTTGGCTATAGGTTCAGTTTTACAGCAGTATGAAGATGGCGGATGGAAGCCAATAGCTTTTTTTCCCAAAAAGTTGAATAATACCCAGAAAGCTTATAGTACATATGATCGTGAACTATTGGGCATTTATCTTTCTGTTCAGCACTTTAACTATATGTTGGAAGGTAGAGAGTTCTGTATTTTAACCGATCACAAGCCACTGACATTTGCTTTTAAACAAAAAAATGAAAAGGCTTCTCCAAGACAGCTGCGTCAACTTCAATATATTTCTCAATTTAGTACAGACATACAGCACATTTCTGGAAATGATAACATTGTTGCTGATACTTTATCTAGAATTGAAGTTGTTTCTAGTGTTGATTACGAGCAAATAGCTCAGGAACAGAGTGTTGATGCGGATTTCAAGTTTTTGTGTTCAGCGGATACATCATTAAAATTTAAACCTTATGAACTCTCATCTGGCAAGACCCTATGGTGTGACATTTCGCAAGATAAAATTCGCCATACATTCCTCTTAGTTTTCGAAGAAAATTTTTTAATTATTATACATGGCTTATTACATCCAGGCATAAGATATACTGTTAAGCAGATAACTGCCAGGTTCATTTGGACAGGGATTAATAAGCAAGTTAGAGAATGGGCTCAAGCATGTGTAAATTGTGAAAAAGCTAAGGTAACTAGACATACAAAGTCTAAATTTTCTGAATATCAAGAACCAGATGTGAGATTCAGTGTAGTACATATTGATTTAATCGGACCATTGTTGCCATCTGATGGTAATGTGTATTGTTTGACTTGCATCGACAGATTTACGTGTTCGATGGAGGCCATTCCTTTGCCAGATATTACTGCAGAGACAGTAAGTAAGGCTTTTTATGAAAATTGGGTTTGTAGATTTGGTTCGCCAAGTAAGGTTATTGTTGATCAAGGAAGACAATTTGAGTCTCAGTTGTTTAAAAGTTTAGCGGCAATATGTGACATTAAAGTTCGTCGCACAACTCCATATCATCCGTAGTGCAACGGTAAGGTGGAGCGATTTCACCACACCTTAAAAACTGCCATAAAAGCACATAATAATATGAAATGGACCGAGGTTATACCAACTGTTCTTTTGGGACTTAGGTCTGCAATAAGGAGTGACACAAATTATTCCATAGCACAAATGGTGTACGGAACTAATATTCGAATTCCTGGAGAATTTTTTGATGAACCTAGTTTAAAAGTAGAACCTGAAACATTTGTGAGGGATCTACAAAGTTACATGAATAGGTTTAGACCAATGAAGTCTAAAACTGCAGAACAAGTTGTATTTATTCATAAAGATATGAAGTCATGTTCTCATGTGTTCGTAAGAACTGATAGAGTAAAGAAACCTTTGGAGCCTGCATATGAAGGGCCTTTCTTGGTAGTAGAGAAGTGTGAGAAATATTTTTCGGTGTTAGTGCGAAAAAGAAAAGTTAATATTTCAATTGATAGACTTAAGACAGCATACCTTTTGGGAACAATTGATGATAACTGCAATTTTCCTGAAATATTGACTGATGTTACTCCTGAAAAGAGTTTTGATTTAGATGTGCAAACTCTCCAGATTGTGACAAATGATAAGAAGCATATTATAAATACTCGAAGTGGAAGAAGAATTAAAATGCCTGTCAGATTTCAGGACTGAGTTGTAATATTTGATTTTAAAATTTTTAAAATTCTTCAATCATAAAATTTTTTATTTTGTGCATATTACAATTTTGGTTTGAAAATATGCGAGATAATTCTGCTCATTAGAATATGAACATTTTTTTTGCAATTTTTTTTTTTTAAAGTTGACTGACTTTGTGTAAGATAGTTTAATGATATTAATGTGCATGTTTCTTGGTTTAATTATTTCTTAAAGTAAAAAAAAAAAAATACAAATATTTTTTATTTTTATACTTGTATGTAATTTCTGTTTTTAAAGTATGATTTGATTATTTTTCTAATCTAGCAAGGAAATTTTGACAGTTTCAGCATTGCTGGTCATGTTTTTTGCTTATAAATGAAGTTTTTTCTCCGTGTAACCGACCATATTTTTCTACAATAGTAACTTAGTTACTGGTGAGGGAGTAATGTTGGCACAGGTAATTTAGTTATACGCCGACAGATGGCGATAGTATGCAGGGAAGTTTTGCAGTTATGTCGTGAATGCGAGACTGCAACCCGTAAGTTTAAGTTGTAAAGATTAAACTGAGTAAACAATTTTTTTAGTATAAACTTTAACTTTAAAAATATATTTTATGAATTATTGAGTGTATATATGTTTTTCTTTAAATGAGTTTGGAAATTTGCATATTTTTATCTTTCTTTCAAAGTTCAGATCAACTGCATTGTATTTTAAACATAACTATAACCTTTTCAAAAAGTATTTATTTTGGTTGAAGAATAAACCTGTGTATATTCGTAGCTTGCTTCGTGTCATTTTCTTTCGCACTTATCATGCTTGTGGGGAGGTTAAGATGTATAATTTTAAAGATTAATAAGCGAATGAAATTAAAATGTTTGGTGAACATTGCTTAAACACTCGTGTACGGTGAAGCGCACCACAACCTTAACAAATAATATTATTTCTTAGACTAAAAAAATGAGATAAAGAAATTAAAATGGATTCATGTATAAATGTTTCACGGCAGAAAGTTAACATCACATGTCAGACAACAAAATGAAAGCTAGAATGAAATAGATAAGCCGAATATCCTTGTTAAACATTTTTTTTGGCTGCACAAAACAAAATGCAATATACTGGTGATAGAGGGAAGTATTTAACATTGATCCTGAAACTTACCATTGATAAGAGATGACATGAAATATTTTTTATAACAATATGATTCTATTGTTACTTTAACTTTAAAGCACCGTCAAAGTATAAAGAGTTAATTTTCGCGTCCGACTGAAACCGGTCTATTGAAATAGTTTACACTTGCTTAATTTTTAACACAATTATTCTAATTGGTAAAACTAAGCTGCGCCGCCAGGTACCCAGACGGACCGCCCGGCGCGTACCGACCGTCGCATCTAAGTCCTGAGAGATTTTTATCGCACCAGTAGCTTTGTCTCGTTACGGCGCTGCAACCGGCCTAGGGCCGTCACCTACGGACCCCCAAGCCCTCTACGCGAGTGAGCGACGGCATAGGTCGTTGCGATAGGGCGGATGATCTTAGAGGAGACCTCCACACAGACACTCGATGAACCGCCGAGAACACCCAGCGACTTCGTCGCTGAAAACCCAGAAGGTAGAGTCGGTCCGTATGTCGTATGCTAGGCTTCACGACGGCTCTTGCTTTTCCACGGCGCACAGTGGAGTATTTGACCCAAAAACCTGGCCAAAAATGAAAAAATTAAAATTTCGTCAACAATTGTAAAAACCATATTTCTTAATAGCTAACTAATTGATGCGTCGATCTATGTATATTTTTTGAACCTGAGATATATATCTAGTGGCTCCTGGCGTCAGTTGAAGAGGAAGTTTTTTTGGGAAAAGACGTGTTTTTTGTTGATTTTAGGCATTGTTGTTATGTTTAAATGTAATTTTTTTTGTCTCAATGAATTGTTGAATTGAAACTAAACAGGACTTGCGTGTTTAACAAAGGTCAGAGCTTAGTGTTAAACTATGTGTAAATTTAATTAGTTTAGTTTTTAATGTAACAAAAAAATATTAGATGTGTAAAAGGGTCATTTTTAAAGCGGTTTTCGCTCTAATTTAAACATATCGAAAGCTTTTTAAATATGTGCCGGGCTTTGCCGGACCATGTTTGAATTATAATCGTATTTGTTATAGTCTTGAGTGCCAATTTCTGCAAAAAAATCTTCCGCATATTGTTGCCATTTTTTTATATATATTTTTTTTTCGGGTGGACTACTTAAATCTCATTTTTTTGCGGCAACGGAATTGAAAAGATAAAAACTTTATTTTTACTCTAGTATTGCAGGTTTTTAACTTACAGGATATTGCCTGAGAGCTTTTGCCCCTACATATATTATATGTATGCATGTACGTATCTATGTAAGTACGTACATACCTACGCATCTCGATACCGCTTGATAGAAATATCAGATCGGCTTCAAATTGTAAATACTTATTTACTGAAAAAAGTGTCTCCAATTAGTTTCGGGCGCTCATAGGTAGAAAATAAGGGGAGAAAGGAGGGAATTAAAGAAGTCTGGAGAAGACGCAGAAATGATTAAAAGGTTGTAAGTAACATTGGAAGTCATAAAAAGTGGGCTTCGCATTGACAAAAAAAAGTTCCAAAAATCTGCTGATGAAACAGCAAGACTGTATGTGAACCTTTACAATTGGTACCCCATGATTCTAACAATGCACAAGGTTTTGATTCATGGTGGCACTGTAATTAAGAAAACAGTCGTATCCATTGGCCAACGGTCAGAAGAAGCTGCCGAGTCCAGAAACAAACACTTTAGACAGTACCGTACAAAGTACTCAAGAAAGTGCAATAGAAAAGTTCTCAATAGAGAAGTTTGCTATAGAGATGTTCCAAGTTGGCTTCTTTTAAGCAGTGATCCTTTTATAAACTGCTCTAGACAAAGACCAAGGGAAAAGAGCAAGCCCTACAGTAGCGAGACCCTACAACTTCTTCTTCCAGCTAGGTCTGATGGTAGTCCTGATAAAAGCCAAGAAGAGTGTGATGAAGAAGATGAAAAAAAGAGTTCTGAAGAATCAGATTGAAACTGGTAATCTATTAAATACACTGAAAAACCAGCATCTCTATACTGTAGAGACTCCACTGTATTAAATGTATTATCAAATGTAAAAATCTTTATTAAATGTAAATTAAATGTAGTAATTAATATTAAAGTAAATTAAATGTAAATAATAAATTTTATAGATAGTACAATTAAATACATTTAATTAAACATTACTAGTAAATAAAAAAATCTATCAACAATTACTTTTCTCTTATAAACAGTAAACATTTAAGGCTGCTAGTCACTCGACTTCCAAACTCCCTTCGGTAATGTTAAATCTATAGGCATGTGATGTATTCGTATTTTTAAAATATCTACTTAGTAAATTAATATTTTAACTTATTTTTTCTTTGTGCTCTTCTTAAATGATGTCTCCTTTTTTTCTTAGTCGTCAAAATATTTATAAAACGTATACTTATTATTATGTGAAGTGTTAAAATTTTACTTACACTTCGTCAGCTTTTCAGATATAAAATATTAAACTAAGCTATGGATTTGTATGTATACTACATAGTATGCTAAAAGTTAGTTCAGTGAAACGCATAACAAAGTTAAACATTTCCATTCAGCCATTTTAGGAAATATACGGAAATGTGCTTGAGAACTTTTGTGCAACCCTGTATATGATCTATAGAATGTATCCACACCAAGTAATATTAAAACAAATTTCAATTTAAAAATACATATCATAACTACCAGCGCACTTCCAGCAATTATTGGTCATAGACTTCAATAGTTAAATTTATACTTCAGTCAAATTCTTTTGCGTGTCCCTGTAAATGAACGATATATTCTATGCACACCATATTCTACAATAAGTGCCTTAATACACCTCAGTGATGTATATAAATTTCAATACGTTTAAAATAGTGTGATATCATTAAAATACAGAGCAAACGATTTTTTCCCATAGACATACTGTAAGGGAATTCTTTCGGGTGTCTCTGTAAATGAACCGTAAATGCTATAGACTTCATTTACAATACCAAACATGCCATATTGATACCCAATTACATCTAACAATTTCAAGGCAATCGGACTATATTTACATAGAAAAATATTTTTGGCCAGGATTTCGGGTCAAATACTCCACTGTGGGCGTCCGATCATTGACATGTATGGAAGGACAAGCAACTGGTTCATCTTCCGTGGGTTGACACTACGTGTGTCATAGGGACCTCTGGCCGACTCAGGACCACGAGGAAACTCGGTCCTTTCTCATAGACGAGACTCGGTTAGGTTGTCCCATTGATCGGCTTTGCATTCGGTAAACCTCTGCAGCGAAATACGGTTAGATCCCCGATCGACTCCGATATCCGGTTCATCCACATGTAATATCCCCAAAACACACTAAAAACGGAATAATCAAAGACACCACTATCGAACTCTGGAGGTAGTGAAAACTCCCTCCATGCGCGCCAAAGAGACGGGCCCGATCGAGATAAATTTTGGGTGAAGCCTAGGAGTTGTGCCACTCATTCGCCCGACAGACGTGGAAACTCCTGGCTGTACATAGACGTGCCGGACTGGGTTTCAGCCCAAGGATGTGAGTTTTGGCTTTGATCGACGCCGCTTTAGTCGGCGAACCACCGGCCCGGTTCCTCGTAGTCACGCGACAGGAGGTGGGTGATCCCTCCTAAGAACGGTCTTTTCCCTAGTAACCTGACGGGTTACCTTTGGACAGTGACCGCCCTTAGATTCGGGCACTTCCCGTGCTGCATGACAATAGATGTCGGCTCAAAACCACTCTAGCTGCAGAGGATGACGTGAGGTCGACTCCCACGCGGCCTGGACTCCATGTGTCGTCGACTATTTCACCTCTGCCGCTGGAACGTTGCAGATAGTTGCTACACGCCGTATCTCCCAACGCCCAGCGTACTACAGAGTCACCACACATCGTGCTCTTAAGAGTCCGATCCTGCCTCCGTCAATTCAACAGACAAATTTTGTAGTGATCCGGCTGGCATTAGCTTAGCCTTTGCCCAATGTCACCACCTCGGCATTGGGCTTATTCCACCCGAGCAATTGGGATCGGCCTACGGAAATAATTCCTATGAGTTGTATTTTCCAACTGAGTGAAAAAGCTTCCAAACCAGAATTCGAACCAAGGACCTCTTGACTTAAGCTGCCAATGCTCTGTCAACTGAGCTATCCTAGACGAATCTGGCAAATACATTTCACCCAGCTAACTTTATTGATCATTGCATCTGATCTTAAACAGCTCAACAGGATGAATAGATGGTAGTGGAACTCCAGCAAACGCTGGATACGTAGTTACACTTGATTAATTTTAACACAATTATTCTAATTGGTAAATAATTCATATGGGTAGTAATTTTCTAGTTGAGTGAAAAAGTGTCCAGGCCAGGGTTTGAACCAGGACCTCTTGGTTTAAGCTGACAATGTTCTGCCAACTTATCTATCCTGGACGCCGGCTTACTTATCTACCTGCTGTGGACGAAATTCGTCTAGGATAGTAACAGTCCGCAGATAAAAAATTGAGCTCTTGCAAAGTTTTATTTAATTATGTTTACTATTGAGTTGAACGTGATTATATATAAAATATAGTCATTACAAAACATCATGGCTACCGATTTAAATTATTGTTAAAATTGATAGTTGAAAAAATAATTAAATGAAAAATTTTAAATCATTTCTATACTTAATATTTAATGAGTATTTTTAAGTTTTAATAAATAGGACAGAAATATTTACTTTTAATATTGCTTACTATACAATATAAAATTAGAGAGCTGTCTGATATGCTTCTTTATATGAGTAAGTTATTCTAAGTTATTGATTTGGCTAAGTTATTTTAATCGTAATGCATCACATCATTAGGTTTTCTTTTTCCAGTGTGCATTTATTCTGGTAACTTATATTCGTTAATTTTTGTCAAACACTTATAAAAAAAATCCCATGCTAATGTAGGAAAGTCGATACTTTAATGCGTAAAAAATCTTATATATATAATGTTAATGCTATTTTAATATATCTTATGCAACGCACGACAGCTTTTACCCAAGAGGAAATGAGAGCATCTAGAAACATGCCTTTCTACTTCGTGTTTTACATTTTATGGCTACCTAATGCGTAAAAAAATGTCGCTCATATAAAATGCCCTTCAAAATGCCTCTTAACATTAGATAGGGAAAAAAATAAGAGAAAATGACACCGTATTAAATTAACGATATATTTCGTGTAATTGGCTTCAAAGCATATTAAGTAAAACTGTTTTTGCTATAAATGCATCAGTTGAGAGATTTTATTATATTTTCTCAATCTTTTTAACGACTAACTCTTCAAGATTATTTTTCACATCTTTAGCATTTTGAATGTTGTATATATTTGGATGTTTTATAAAACTAAAACTTAATCCAGTTTCTTAACATCTTTTCCACTTGCTAAATAATTTTTAAGAAGTATTTAGTGAAATATTAGGAACGATCAAAAAGTAACGAGCCGGAGGCCTAGAAACAGAAACTGGTACATATATTTCAGAAGTATTGGCCCTGGCTGTTGAGGCACATGTCCCACTGAGACACAAAACGGTGAATGGCTGTCACGTAAAATTACTGGGGCTGTGATGTGAACCGGTTCCGCACGTACTGCTTGACGTCGTCGTCCGAGGTGAATCGTTTGCCCAAGGGAGCCTTTTTTAGGGGACCAAAAATGGCGTAACGTGTCCATCAACCAGTTGGACGATGTCATCGGTAATGCGTTTTGGTGTTCCAGACCGTGCATCATCGGCTAAAGAAACCCGTCCTTCCCTGAAGCGCTTGTGCCATGCCTTGATCCTTGCAAGGGACATGCAGTGTTCACCGTACACTTGTGACATTCTTCGATGAATGTCCGTTCCCCTTAGTCCTTTCGCTATCAGAAAACAAACAACACCTCTTTGCTCTTCTTTTGACGCCTCCATTTCACTGCTTACAACACAAATGAGCGTTGGACGACTGATGCATGCTTCTGCTAGCTTTGTAGTCACGTGACTTGCACTCGTGACCCTCTAGCGGCGGGCATGTAGACTTCCGCGCTCTTGTCGGAAACCCTCTTTGTTACTGACGCAACGATATTACCATTCTATCACCGGTTTGCACATTCCAAACTCCGTCTCGTTTCTTTTTGAACGTTCCTTATAGTTTAATCATTTATTAAGCTAATCGAGTCTGATGTGAATCTTAGCCAAACTTTTAAAATCCACTGAAATAATGAAATAACAATGCATACACTATTATATAATATTCAAGATTTAATCAGAATTCAGGCTAATCAAGCTTTGGCTTCTGTTATATGTACTATATATATGCCCGTGTATACGTAAGTAGTGAAATTCAGGACAAAATACAGAGTACAAAGTTCGAGCGTCTCGAATTATACGCGAGACAAAATAATTGGAACATTTAAATGCCTCTTTTTGCTAATGTAACTAACTGAAATATACATAAAATAAGTACATACTACATACACTAAAACAAAGGTATTGAGATAATATGTAATCGTATATTTTTTTATCGATCTAAGTCAGTTTTCACCCTTTTCATTTTTAGAATGATCTCGCGTTCCATAATACATTTTAGGTGAAAAATTCTTCTAAGAAGTGTTGAAGTTCCATATGATGGTAATGCCCACAAAAAAGTTTGCATAAATGAGGTCTTTGCTAAGGATGGACTAAAACTTTTCTGGAACAAGGCCTTGTTCACTTACGTAAACACATTCGCCTTTTTTACAGCATTCAATTGAAAATCACCACAATGAAGCAGTAAAACAACAAGCTAAGAACCGTAAACCAACTCTTGCTGTTTTACACTGGGGTTTGACATCGTCACTTTGATCGTTATATGTCTGCGTCATAAAACTGCTGAAATGCACTGTCCGAAAATACTGAACCGACTGGATCAGTTTAAATATACCACTACATTCTTACGCCCATTAAATTTATTATTATTATTTTATTCATAATGATCATCTTCCCAAATTCTTTTGGAATCTTTTTTCATTTCCAAATCCATTGAAAGATAAATGTTTGTTTTGGAAATTTTGTTTTCATCGTTCATGAAGATGAAAGAGCTAAAATAAGAGAGAACAGAGAGAGAGAGAGAGAGAGAGAGAGAGACAGAGTTTTTTGATTTTCTCCGATTTATTTCTCTGTAAGTAGTGTTTGCCGATTTATACACAAAATGAATCCATTTATACGTGGGTATATATGGTAAATAATATTTTCTGGTTAAAATTATGTTATGTCAGATGTTCGTATCATTTAAAGAAGATGTAGTATTTTTCATCTTTATTTCGTATTTCTTGTACAAGATCATCCCGTATCAACTGTCTGTCATTTTTTTTTCACTTTTACTATCTTAATGGGTGATAGAATGTGCAGCATTGTTTTACATTAGCTTATGGCATATATTTACATTAACAATTTATTCTTCACTAAAAATGTTTGATTAGCAGTTCTTTTCATGATATGGCTTCCAGCTTGATTGCTTTTACGTTGTACAAACACAATATTTAATCACTCAAGGTATTTTTAGTATAATATCAAAATAATAATTATCAACATATTAATAAAACATTCATAATATAAATACTGTGATTTTTAGATATATTTTTTAGAAATTTATTCATGCTTTTAAGTGTCGTTGTAAATTTTTAGCCTATTATGTGACTTTAATGAATCAAAAAGAATTATAAAAAACCTTTTCTATACTCAGAAATTTACGTCATTTAATGAATGTAAAAATAACAAAAAACTTCTAAAGTTGAAGATAAAAGGAGTTGTGATGACGCAGTTAGTTAATTTATTTATGAAGGCAGGATTACTTTCTAAAATAAAATTTGCAAAAATTTTAAATTCAGAGGAATTTAAATTAAAATTTTTCATTAAATTAAAAAATATATACATTTACATTGAAATAGCATTCAGAGTATTCGGATAAATCCGTACACGGAAAATGACTATAAAAATTTAAAAGTGAAATATATTTTTTTCCCCTAACAATTTTGAAAGCTATTCAGCTAGACTTGTTAAGTTCAAATCACGTTGTATATTTAGTAGTTAATTAATATATTTTTTAAACTGTCCGAAATAAATATTGAAAAAAAAATGTTGTAATAAAGTATGGTTTTAAGCAAAAATTAGCTTTTGAAAAAATCATTTAATTATAAAGTGTTAAATTTGTAGCTTATATTAAATCAGATAATATCATGAATTAGTAAACACTGTTTTAAATATCAGAAATAAATAAAATACTCGATTATTGTTTAATCAGTAATTGATTTATATTGCCTTCATTAGATGGAGAATAATTCATATACATCTCATAAACAGAGCTATAAATTAATTGATTTTTCACATTTTCACATTCACTTCTGTCTGAAGTGCAGGGTGTTCAGAATAACTTATGTCGTGGAAAATATGACATATTCTATTCTTTGGTCTTATAATATTTGGTTTTAGATACACCCGTAATGCTAAAGTTAAAGGAAAGGAAATAGTGGAAGCCATCGGGATACCGGAAAAGATTAACATGTATAGTGATGATTCACGCTGGTACCTCAAATCCTCAATCAAGATAGCTAATCAATGCTGTTTAAACACCGCAAATACGATCCGAAGTGTAATGACCAGTTAAAAGTGTGCATCGGAGGATACGAAATGGAAACAACACAAAATATGATCCTGTTTTGATATGTCTTCTGTGTGATTGATGACCTGCCCCCAACGTTTTTCCCACTAACTCCCCGGACTGCAATCGTATGAACTAAGGCTCCTATAAGAGGAGCTGACGCATATCCATCTTGTTCTTGAAAATAACCACCATGTTGTAACTAGGCTCAGCATTAGTCTACCGCCATAGCTGGAATTTGCTGAGTTTAAAAGACCCTGTCACCGTCACTCGCTGTCCACCAATGGGCTAACGCTAACTGTGTTTTAGCCTGGTTTTTGGTCCCGGGATAATAAATGACACGGATTATTCAGCCTGTATTATAGGAGCTATATTATGAACTATTATGAGTGTGATGTAATTATGCAAGTAATGAAACAAAGACTCAACTGATCGCAGAATAATATCGTGTTCGCACAATGGTCGTGAAGTCACTTAACTTGAATTCTTTTAAATCGGACTTCAAAATTTGGACTTGAGAAAGTTTCTGAAACGTTCTTAACGTGATACTTCATTAACTAAGAGTTGAGCTGAACTCGTCCCTCTGAACTATTTTTCTAAGTTGAAATCTCTCTTAAATTTAGAGTTCAGTTCTAAAAGTAATTAATCAGCTTTTTCAAATGATACTTTCTATAGTTTATTTATGTAACACGCTCCAAAGAATGAACACAATAATAAATTAGGATATGAATAATATACTATCTATGATTCTGACTATAGTTAGAAGTTTCAGTTACAAATTTAACAACTTATGCGAATGCCAAGACATCTCTTTGGGTATGTTAAAGCTATTTTAAGTTTCTTTTTTGACTCCGGTATTTTATGCTTTCGTCTTTCAGCAGCAACCTGTCAAACTTATCTCGATCGCCCTGTATATTCCCATTCTGCACTAATTGAAAAATAAATTGATTTGAAACGATATTTTTATTTGCTCAATGTGTCTAGAATTTTGGCAGTTTCTGTTAAATCTTCTGATTTATTTTGCATTGTTCCACCTCTTCCATGTAATGAAAAATGAATATTTTCACGCAAAAACAGTATAAAAGATAAAACCCCAGCATAAAACTAATTCCGCCTAATTTAAACCACGAATAGAGTTTCCTTAATTTACAATAAATATTGTTTTGAAAAATACAATTTTTAATCTTGCAAGAAAGCTTATTTGAATTTAAATTGATGCGAAAAGTTGAGCAAGATTGTAACTTCCTTCAAACTAATTTAATAATTTTCCAATTGAAAGATTTTAGGTAAGGAAAGTGACTTAAATTGAATTTATTAAAGAAACCATATTTTAGCTTGAGAAATATGTTGTATTTTCAAAAATGAAATTGGTTGCTTTATTTTTAATTCTGGTTTTGAATAAATTGTTATATAGATACAACTAAAAACTGATGTAACAATATCATCATGATATAATCCTATTTTAAAAACTTCTGTAAAAGAGGTTTTACAAATTTCAACAGTTAATTTTTTATGCATGATCACACGCAATTCGGATTCAGCGAACTTATTTTAAATACTTTTTCCTTTCTTTTTAGCATTTTCCTATAAAATTGAAAAGTAATTTTTTAATGTTTCAGTGTGTCTGCCTCTCTTTACATACTCCTTCTAATTTTCACAAGTAAGTTTTTAAAATTTACGTATATTATGAAGGATTACTTCACCAAGCTTCCTATTGTCGTAATATTTATAAATATCTTCATTTTCGAAAAATTTTTTCACTCGAATTTCTTCACTTCCGATCTAGTTATATTTATTTAACAATTTAGCTTATTTTATCCTTTTCACTGGTAGAGGAACTTTGGGTATTATGGAATATTATTTACACTAAATATGTACTAAATATACATACATTTTTTTTATGTGACCCAGGGAGTATATGCTCGTATATACTCGAGGAGTAAAAACGTATATACTGCATGAGGAGTAAAAACGGACATGTACATTTTACTTGAGGTTTATTAGAGAACTCGTGCCGTCTATTAGCAATATTAAAAAAAAATCCACATGGTCAGCCTGTAAAGGCGCTGCAGTTTACAAAAGTTAATCTGTTCTGTTGCACAACTTGAACTTTTTTTGAAATAGAAAATAAAAGACTCATCCCTGCCATATTTAATGCAATGAAAAACGTACTCTTTACAAGGTTAAAGAAGAACATAAAAGAATATGGACAAAGACAAATTACATGGGGCACATTTTATAGGCGATAGTGGTCTGAAGAACATTTAAAGATACACAATTAAAAGACAAAACGAAATTTACGCATGTCAATAATGTTCGCTGCAGCATGCTCCCTATAGAAATGATGCATGACACAAGTTTAAAATCGAGGTGGTTAAAGACTTAGCAGTATAAGTCATATTTTCTTGAATGTTAATAATCAAAGGATTTATTATAAACGTTATAATGTATTTTAATGAGTAGAATATGTTCAGTTGTTATAGTCAGGCAGTTTTGTGAAACTATTATTTTTTTATTATTCAATTAGTGATATGACAGGTCTAAACATCCCCACGAACTTATCACCAGTTATTAAAACTAGACTCCGTTTTAAGGGCTTGAAAAAGCTGAAATTATCTTCAAATTATCACAGCGCGGTACATTTTGGTCAAAAATGAATGGCATTTTTATTGTTTTGTTTGTTAGAACACGGAGGAAGTTTGTTTAAGTAATAACTTATAGGACCCAGAGACCGTATAAAAAAATAATTTCTTAATTTTTACAAACATAACTACTTTGACTTTTATAGCTGTTTATATGATGGAGAACAACTAGTTTTATGCCTCTACAACCAATGATTTAGGAATTAGCTATTGCACAACGATAAGAAAGGACACCCTGTACATAAATTTTTAAAAGTTTATGTTTTTCAACTGAAATATACTATTTTTTATTTTATGCCATGATTTGGTAACTAAGTAATGTTTGATATATGTAATAAGGGATGCTAAGTAATATGGTATATCATCATCATCATCAACCGTTTTCAATCCACTGCTGGCTGTAGGTCTCCCCCAGATTTTTCCATTGTTGCCTGTCTAGTGCTTTAGGCATCCAATTAACACCGGCCACTTTTCTGATTTCGTCACTCCATTTTACTTGAGGTCGTCTTCTTGGTCGTTTTACATCTCTGGGATACCACTGTAGGGTGTTTGTGCTCCATCTATTGTCTTGTCTTCTTGCAATGTGCCCAGCCCATTTCCATTTTAGCCGTTTAATTCTCTCGATAATGTCAAAAACTTTCGTCTGACTTCTTATCCACGTTATTCTCTTTCGGTCTCTTCTGGTTATGCCTAGCATACATCTTTCCATACTTCGCTGTGTTGTTTGTAATCTTTGTACCATCCGTTTTGTTAGTGTCCAAGTTTCTGCTCCATAAGTTAGTGCAGGCAAAACACATTGGTTAAACACCTTTCTTTTCAAACAAAGAGGCATGTTACTTTTCAGAATAATATTGTTCTTCCCAAAAGCACTCCATCCATTTCTTATTCTTCTATTGATTTCATTCATGATACTGTTGTCTGAAGATATTTCTTGTCCAAGGTACACATAACTTTCAACATCTTTAATCTCAGTGTTGTTGTAGACGATTTTCTTTTTTGATGCAAATGAATTGAACATCACCTTAGTCTTTTCCAAATTTATTTTTAATCCCACATTAATGCTAGCTTCTGCCAAATCTTTTAGCATATTTTGCAATTCTTCAGGGCTATTACTGAAAATTAAAATGTCATCAGCAAACCGGAGATGGCTTAAATATTCCCCATTTATTCTAATCCCTTTGTTTTCCCAATCCAGCTTCTTGAAAATACTCTCTAAGACAGCAGTAAAAAGCTTAGGCGAAATGGTGTCTCCTTGTATTACTCCTCTTCCAAGCTTGATCTTCGCTTTTTCTTTGTCCAAACGGATGGTGGCTGTTGCTTTCTTGTAGATCTTCTTTAGGATATTGATATAAGGTTTGTCTATACCAATGTCCTCCAGAGAAGTAATTACTGCAGATGTGTAGACCGAATCAAATGCTTTTTCATAATCAATAAAGGCAAGACAGAGAGGTAAATTATATTCTTTATGTTTTCCTATAACTTACCTTACTGTTTGAATATGATCCATTGTGCTAAATCCACTTAGAAATACTGCTTGTTCTCTAGGTTGAGCTGAGTCCAGAGCTGATTCAAGTCTTGTCGTTAAAACTTTGGTGAAAATTTTATAAATCACTGACAGTAAGCTGATTGGACGGTAGTTTTTAATGTTTTCCTTTTCTCCTTTCTTATAAAGTAACACCATCACAGCATTATTCCAATCTTCTGGTACATCTGATTTCTCGAGACATTTGGAAAACAGTAAGGCTAGCATTTTTGCAAATTCTTCTCCTGCTTCTTTGATAAGGTCAATTGTAATTCCATCTTCGCCAGGGCATTTACCTTTTTTCATGCCTCTAATGGCTTGTACAACTTCATCTGTCATCACTGGGATTATCTCTTCAGTTTCTGTTATGTTTACTAGTGGATCACGTAGGTTGATTTCCCTTTGATCTTCACATTTATATAGATCGTTATAGAATTTTTCTACAATGTGTACTATTTCATTATTGATTTTGGTGATTGTTCCATCTGCTCTCTTCAGTGCAAAAATACATTTTCTTCCAACACACAGTTTGCGCTTAGCTGATTTTAAACTTTTGTTATCTTCTAGAACTTTTTTGACAAGAACACAGTTAAATTTTCTGATATCTTCTGTAACACATTTTCTTACCGTTTTACATAATTCTGCATATTCAACTCTTGATTTAGGATAGTTTTTCTTCATTTTAAATTCTCTGCGTTTCTTCATCAGTCTTCTTGTTTCTTCTGTTATTTTCTTTGTTTGCTTTACTTGTGCATCACCAGCTATCGTCCTTGCAATTTCTTGTAGAGTATTTGTTATTTTCTTGTTCACTACTGTAACATCTTGTTCTTCTTCTAAGATTGATTGAAGTACTTGAAAACGATTTTTAAGTTCTAAATTAAATTCTTCTTTATGTTTCTGGAGATTTATAATATCGACTGATTTCTTTGAGCATTGCAAAAGCTTCATTCTTTCCACTTTAGTATTTAAAAGAAGTTTGCATCTAACTAACCTGTGATCGCTTCCTGTATTGAAGTTATTGAGAACGCTGCAATCCTGAATAAGATGCTTTTTGTTTGTCAAGATGAAGTCGATTTCACTTGTTGAGCCATTTGCACTACGCCATGTCCATTTTCTTTGTGGCTTTTTCTTGAAAAATGAATTCATGATATACATCTGGTCACATTCTGCAAATTCAATCAATCTGTTTCCTCTTTCATTACGCACCCCATATCCATGATTTCCTACTGAGAACTCACCTTTCTTTTTTTCCCCAATTCTAGCATTCCAGTCTCCCATTATTAATTTTATGTAGCATTTTCCTTTTTGATGCATTGAAGCTACTACTTCATAGAAATCCTCAATTTCTTCATCAGTATAGCTAATTGTTGGTGCATAAACTTGGGTAATTTGCAGCTTGTATCTTTTTGACACTTGTATAACTAACCTTGCAACTCTATCTAATGCACTATCATATTCTACGATGTGATTCTCCCACCTTTTATGAATCAGAAATCCTACACCACTTGTTTTTCCATCTTCTGTACCTCTGTAGTACAATACATGTCCACTGGCAAGATCAATCTTCTCTTCACCTTTTCTTCTTATTTCGCATAATCCTAGGATGTCCCAGTTGATTCTTTCTAATTCTTCTTCAAGTTCCTGTAAACGACTTTCAGAAGATAAGGATCGTCCATTATACGTAGCCAAGGTCATCAACTTATGGCAGCCAAGCCGAGCCCGGTGATTCTTAGCACCATCTGTCTTCATGTCTTTCTGATCGCTGCCGTAATCAGAAACATGCAGACTGCCGGGAATTGAGGGCCGTGATTTGTTTTGTGAATTCATGGTAAAATAAGGGGGAAGGTGGCAAAATTCCTCCAAGCTGGAATATGGTATATATATATATATATATATATATATATATATAAATTACATTTATTATGATTATTATTATTGTTATTTCTACTATATTGTGTAAAAGAAAAACGTAAACCTATTTCAGACAGATATTTTGATTATCAACAAGTAATTAGATTAATTTCACATTTCGAAAAAGTCATTTTTTCCCCCTGAGTTCCCAAATTTAAAAAGAGTGGAAATAATATTTCCAAACATTTTAGAATGGAAAATATATTTACACTTAAATATTAAAAGAGTAAAAAAAAAAAAAAAAACTTTAAAATAATTAAATTATTAGATGCGAAAAGCATTAAAAGGGAAAATTACGTCATATTTAAAATCATTTATTTAAAACGTCATATTCAAAACGATTTCTTATAGTGTCCAAAAGATTTGTTTTCTTCTAGACGTTATTATAAAATTACGAAAGACAGCGACTTTTTTTACTTAGTCATTTTGTACAAGCTGATTTTCAAATGTGTGATACATCTTAATCAGTCACCAAAACGAACATCAGCTGTCGCGACAGCGGTGGATGCGGTCTTGGGGACCGAGAATCTCCCAGTCAAAGGGAAATGAATGGCAATCCAATTACAAAAGATCTACACTGGTCGTGAGAATATCATTTAATCTTCCGTAATCGAATAATGTTTTTAATAAAAAAGAAAACTGCCCAGTTAAACTGAGGGCATTGAGCTCACAGGCCATTCACACTAATTGTATATTATACTCTTATTTCAAAGAATTTTAAATAAGGCTCTCGAAAATAAAGAAATCGACAATATATTAAGGGGGATCACCTCCCTCCCCTTATAATTAACCAATGAACACCCAAAACTATTCAAGGAAGCGCCTTATTACAATGGACTTATATACAAAATTTGAAGCAAATCAGATAATTCTGCATAAAAAACCCATTTATCTAATTTAAGGGGGTGTTGTCAACTACGAACTTCAAGTGGACTGTAAATTATACAACTATTGATAAAATTTCAACTGTTACAAACGAACCATTTTTTTTATTTATTTCGGAGCTCCCCATGGAACAACCGAACGAAACAAGAACAAAACGACTTCTGAGTTACATTTATTGCCAAGCGATAGTAGAAGCCAAGAGTGGCGCCAACATACCGGCCACCACTGAAATATTTATTTCAGCAACATATCTTAAACAAATGTCCTTCGTTGTAAACAATTAATATATATATATATATTTAACAATAAATCTTCAATTATAATACAAGTTTCAATCAATAATACAAATATACAATTCAGATCAATTATAATATTAAATACAAAGTTACTGCAAAAATTTTCAAATATAAATGCACAGAAATATAAGAAAAATAAATATTTTCATTATAATAAAGGATCATTTATGGGCAAAATACTAACATTAGAAATTGCTCGTTTGAATATACATACCATTTGGGGTTTTTACAAGCACAACCCTAATTTTACCATCGCTCCCATAAATAACGTCTTGAATGCGACCTACTGACCAGGTACACATGGACAAATTACTATCCTTTAATAAGACCATAGTTCCAATTTTTATATTTTCCTTTTCAAATAATCATTTTGCTCGCTGTTGTAGATTATTTAAATAATCTCTACTCCATTTTTTCCAAATTAATTGATTAATTTTTGTAATTTGCTGCCAATGACTAAGTTTATTATTGGCAAGATCAGTCAAGTTTGGTTCACAGATGCTATTTATAGGGCGGCCTATTAAAAAATGTCCTGGGGTTAACGTTTCATAATCATTTGGATCCGAAGGTAAAGGTATTAGAGGCCTACTGTTTAAAATACCTTCGATTTGATTAACGACAGTTAAAAATTCCTCTAAAGTTAGTTTTAAATCTCCAATAGTTCTTTTTAAATGGTGCTTAAAGGATTTTACTCCTGCCTCCCACAAGCCACCAAAATTAGGGGATCTAGGAGGAAGGAATTTCCAAGAAATTAAATTAGCCAATAAGTAAGCAGCCATTTCCTCGATTGATTTTTTACAATTTTATGCAATTTTTTCATTTCTGAATTCGCACCAACAAAATTAGAGGCATTATCGGAAAAGATGGTGGCACAAATTCCGCGCCTAGCTACAAATCTTTTTAAGGTAGCTATTAAGGCTTCAGAAGTTAAATCTGTTATTATTTCTAAGTGAATTGCACGAGTAGCAAAACAGACGAAAATTGCGACATAAATTTTACTAAAAACTCCTTTACGTTGGTTTTTGTATTTTATATAAAATGGGCCACATAAATCAATGCCTGAATTTGTAAAAGGGGGATTTATATTTACCCTTTCTTTAGGTAACGAGGCCATGATTTGTTCTGCAATTTTAGGTTTGTTTTTAAAACAAACAATGCAATTATGCACGATTTTTCTAGCTATGTTTCTGCCATTTAAGGGCCAGAATTCTTGTCTCACAAAATAAAGCAATGTTTGAGCACCAACATGCAAATTTTTTAAGTGAAAATACTGGAAAATTAAAAGTGTAAGCCTATGATCTTTCGGTAAAAGAATCGGATGTTTTTTATCATAAGATAAATTCGATTGATCTAAACGACCACCAACCCTAATAATTTCATCCCTATCAAGAGAAGGATTTAAATTACTTACTCGACTATCCTTTAGTTTCTCACCTTTCTTGAGTGCCTTAATTTCCCTGGTGAAATACATTACCTGAACCAATTTGACTAATTTAATCTTTGCTTGGTAAAATTCCTCCTTTGTAATAGGCCCTACATTCCTTTCTTTGTGCTTGCAATTATAAATAAATCTATAAATATAAACTAAAATACAAATTAACTTAAAATAACTGTTACTTAAGGCACAAAAATTGTTCAGAAAGTTATTTAAAGTCCTGATTAATTAGATGGAAATTAATATTACAGTTTTTAAGTTCGTTTAAATAAGCATCATCATTTGGAATGTCAGTTTTTTCCTCTTTTTCTGTCACGTCCAAGATATTATTAGTCAATAATGGACCTTTCCACCACAGTTCCATATCTAAGAGTTCCTGAGGAAATGTTTCACGAGATATTATATCAGCTGGATTATCACTAGAAGGAATGTGTTTCCATAAAAATTGTTCAGTGAGAGACTGAATCTTTGAGACTCTATTTGCGATGAAAGTTTTTATAGATGAGCAGAGGTTTATATCCATGCCAATGCTATAGTTGAGTCTGAGAATAAAATTACTCCTTGAATGTCTAGTTGTAAGGAAGGGAAAATTTTGGCGACAAGTTGAGAAAGAAGCAAACAGGAACATAGTTCCAGTCTTGGCACAGAAATGGTCTTTAAAGGTGATACTCTTGATTTACTTGCAATGAGGTTTGATGTGGTCGAGTTCGATGAATTTAAACAATATATATATAAACTGCAGCACCAAAAGCTGTTATGGAAGCGTCAGCGAAACCAAGAACAAATATTGCTTCTGTGGAAGGAGTTAAAATGTATCGACTAATTGTTATATTTTCTATAGTTTTTAGTTGACTTACGAAGTTACACCAATCACTAGCAAGAGGTTCCGGAATGTTTTCGTCCCATCCTAGTTTACACAACCACAATTTTTGAAGATAACACTTTGCCTTAGAAATAATTGGGCCAATGAGCCCAAGCGGATCATACAATTTTGCTATGACAGAAAGAACCTGTCTTTTGGTGTATGAGACTTGTTGTTTCACTGAAACTCTAAACACAAATTGGTCTTTGTTGGATTGCCAAACCATACCTAGAGTCTTAGCTGAAGTGTCAGATTTAGTGCAAAAGGAGACATCTTCGATTTCGGCATGATTTAAAAGCTCATTCAAATTTGAATTCCATTTGTGCAAAGCCATTCCACAAGAACGAAATATGTCAATTAATTGATTTTTCAGGGCTATTGCCGACTCTGAATCAGGGGATCCAGTCACGATGTCGTCCATGTAGCTATCAGATAGGATAGCTTTTGCCGCAAGAGGAAATTTATCTTTCTCATCTAAAGCCAATTGTTTGATGCACCTTATGGCCAAAAAAGGGGCGCATTTATTTCCTTAGGTGACCGTGTTCAATTTAAAGGAGATTGTGGAATTATTTTCGTAATCCTTCCAAAGAATGCGTAGAAGGTCCCTTTGCGAAGGATCTATCAAAATCTGCCGAAACATTTTTTTAATGTCCGCAGTTAAAGCTACCTTATATTTTCGAAATCTTAACAAAATATCAAAAAGATCTTCCTTAACTTCACCGGAAAGCAAAATATCATTCAAGCTTTTTCCGGTTGTAGTAGGTGCAGAGGCATTAAAGACAACCCTAAATTTTGTAGAGGATTTATCCGATTTAAAAATGCCATGATGAGGCATGTAATAAACTACTGAGCGAGAATCTTCGACTGAAATTCTTTCCATATGCTCCAATGTCTCATATTCGTTTAAAAATTCGCAATAAAGTTTTTTCATAGTACTATTATTTTCCAATCTCTTTACTGTTTGTTGTAAACGCCTTTCTGCTAAATTTCTCGAATTTCCCAATGAATTTAATTGATCAGTTTGAATCGGCATTTCGACAATAAACCTTCCGGTATCATCTCTTTTGTGCGTTTTTTGAAAATGAGATTCACAAAATTCTTCTTCTTTACTTAGAAAACGGTCACGTGAAACATTTTCTATTTCCCAAAATTTTTTAAGATTAGATTCAATGTTCTCGATTTCATAATTAAATGTCAATCCACAATATGAATTAGAACTCTTGATTTTAACAGTTCCAGTAGCAATAAGGCCAAACACCGAATTTTGAAACATTAAATTTGGTGAAATGCGATTTTTTCCTTCTTTTATTATCTCATAAAAGAGTTCTGACCCAGTTATTAAATGAATTTTTCCCGGTATGTCAAAAGTAGGATCAGCTAGCAAAACCCTATTTGGTAACAACGCTTTATCAATTTTAATATTTGAAGAAGGTACACAATCAGTAATTTTCGAAACAACACAAAATTCGCTAGGTGAAGAGAATGAAGCATTCTTATTATGAATTATCGTATTAACTTTCCCTTTAACATTAAAGGCATTTCCACCTAATCCACTAACGGAAAAATTTATTATTTCTTTTTTCAAGCCCAAATAGGAGGCCATTTCTTTCGTAATATAGTTAGCTTGGCTCGCACAATCGAGGATTGCCCTTGCCTGAACGAAGCATTTATGTAACGGACTATAAATATAAATATGTGCCGTAGACAAAAGAAATGCTTTTTTACTTTCATTATTATGTGATGAAAAACTCTGAGATATTTCCGATAAATTTTGTTTATTTGTTTCATCATTTTCTTTACCAGAACGTCCGTCTGGCGCCAATGATATTTCAAGTTCAGAATCGGGGCTTTTTAATGACGTTTTATTTTGAAATGATTTATTTTTATCTCGATGAAGTAACACGTTATGTCTGAGAGAGCACAGCTGACAGTTATATTTTGAACCACATTTCGAAAGCATATGCGAATCATTTAAACAATTTATACAAAGTTTATTCTTTTTTACTTCATCAAATCTTTGAATTGGCGTCATTTTTAGAAAAACAGAGCACTGGTGAATTGCATGTAATTTTTTACAAACAAAGCATGAATTAGATTTCAGAATAAAAGTTTTTTGTTTGTTCTGGGTTTTAAATTTTTGCGAATTTATTTGTGTTCCTTGAAGGTTTTCTAATATTTGAACACGATTTTGCAAGAATTCGATAAAGTTATCCCATCTGGGTAAATCTGTCGTTGTTAATGTCATTTCGAATTCCTTACATGTTGTTCTATCCAATTTTGTCAAAATAATATTAATCAATAAATTTTCACTAAAATTGTTCATTTCGACATTTAACACATTTAAAGCTCTTACATGCTTTAAAATACAATCAATCAGCATTCTTAATTTTTCAGCTGAATCAGTACAAATATTATCTAGCATTAATAAAGATTTAATATGACTGTTAACTATTACTCTTTTATTGTCAAATCTTTTTTTAAGCGCTTCAAATAATGACTCATATGTGTCAGCAGTACTTTGGATTTGCTTCACTGTCCCCACAAGAGAGGATTGCAAATAAAAAAGTTTCTGATCATTACTCAACAATTTGTTCGAATCAATTATACTATTAAACTGAGTCTTAAAGTTATTCCAATTTCCATCGAATTTCGGCAATGGAATTTCGGGTAATTTAATATTTACATTTTTTGATTTATTAACACCTTTATTTTCATTTATTAGATCAACATTTTTACTTTTAAAATTTTCAATAAGCCTTTTAAATCTTACCTTGAGATTTTGGAGATCTTGTTCGATTTCTTCAAATTCAGCATCACACTTAACGATTTCTTCATCTTTATAAATTTTATAGAACTCCATTTTCAAGTCATCTAATTTATCTTCTAATTTCTTCAAATTTTCGATTTTATTTAATATATCCACTGAGTCTATTTCTTGTGCCTCATCGGCTATAAAGTTTGCTAATTTTGTCAATTGGGCCTTTATGTTTCCCCTTCTTCGATTCAACACCTTTACATCCATTGTTATTGTTCCGATTTTTTTTTAAACAAAACGCAATATAATCCTATGATCGCTGATAATTCTCCGCGAGCGGTACCATGTTGTCGACTACGAAATTCACGTGGACTGTAAATTATACAACTATCGATAAAATTTCAACTGTTTACAAACGAACCATTTTTTTTATTTACTTCGGAGCTCCCCATGGAACAACCGAACGAAACAAGAACAAAAGGACTTTTGAGTTACATTTATCGCCAAGCGATATTAGAAGTCAAGAGTGGCGCCAACAGGGGGGTTAGCCCTCTCGTATCCATCTTTATACTTAAACAATGCACCTCCAAAACTAATCAGGGAAGTGCCTTACCACAATGAATCCATATACAAAATTTGAAGAAAATCGGATAATTCTGCATGAAAAACCCATTTATCTAATTTAAGGGGGGTTAGCCCCCCTCCGTTTCCCCTCTTTATACTTAATCAAAGGATCCCCAAAACTAATCAGGAAAGCTCCTTGCAACAGTGAACCTATAAACAAAATTTGAAGGAAAACGAAATAATTCTGCATGAAAAACCCATTTATATAAATTAAGGGGGGGGGGGGATTAGCCCCCCGTTTACCCAATTTATACTTAACCAATGGACCCCCAAAACTAATCAGGAAAGCTCCTTACCACAGTGAACCTATAAACAAAATTTGAAGAAAAACGTAATAATTCTGCATGAAAAACACATTTATATAAATTAGGGGGGATTAGCCTCCCTTTCCCCCTTTATACTTAACCAATGGATCCCCAAAACTAATCAGCAAAGCTCCTAACCACAGTGAACCTATATACAAAATTTAAAGGAAATCGGAAAATTCTGCATGAAAAACCTATTTATCTAAATTAAGGGGGGATTACCCCTCCCCGTTTCCCCCCTTTGTACCTAACCAATCAATCCCGAAAACTAATCAGGGAAGCGCCTTAACAAAGTGAACCTATAAACAAATTTTGAAGAAAATGGGATAATTCTGCATGAAAAACCCATTTATATAAATTAAGGGGGGATTAGCCCCCCCGTTCCCCCCCTTTATACTTAACCAATCAATCCCGAAAACTAATCAGGGAAGCGCCTAAACACAGTGAACCTATAAACAAAATTTGAAGGAAAACGGAATAATTGTGCATGAAAAACCCATTTATATAAATTAAGGGGGTATTAGCCCCCGTCTCCCCCCTTTTTACTTAACCAATCAATCCCGAAAACTAATCATGGAAGCGCCTTAACACAGTGAACCTATAAACAAATTTTGAAGCAAATGGGATAATTCTGTATGAAAAACCCATTTATATAAATTAAGGGGGGGATTAGCCCCCCGGTTGCCCCCCCCTTTATACTTAAACAATCAATCCCGAAAACTAATCCGGGAAGCGCCTTAACACAATGAACCTATAAACAAAATTTGAAGGAAAATGGAATAATTCTGCATGAAAAACCCATTTATATAAATTAAGGGGCGGATTAGCCCCCCGTTCCCCCCTTTATACTTAACCAATGGAACCCCAAAACTAATCAGGAAATCTTCTCACCACAGTGAACCTATAAACAAAATTTGAAGGAAAACGGAATAATTCTGCATGAAAAGCACATTTATATAAATTAGGGGGGGATTAGCCCTCCCGTTCCCCCTTTTATACTTAACCAATGGACCCCCAAAACTAATCAGGAAAGCTCCTTACCACAGTGAACTTATAGACAAAATTTAAAGGAAATCGGAAAATTCTGCATGAAAAACCTATTTATCTAAATTAAGAGGGGGGATTACCCCCCGTTTCCCCCCTTTATACTTAACCAATCAATCCCGAAAACTAATCAGGGAAGCGCCTTAACACAGTGAACCGATATACAAAATTTAAAGGAAATCGGAAAATTCTGCATGAAAAACCTATTTATATCAATTAAGGGGGGATTACCCCCCGTTTCCCCCCTTTATACTTAACCAATCAATCCCGAAAACTAATCAGAAAAGAGTCTTAACACAGTGAACCGATAAACAAATTTTGAAGCAAATGGGATAATTCTGCATGAAAAACCCATTTATATAAATTAAGGGGGGATTACCACCCCCCGTTCCCCCCCTTTATACTTAACCAATCAATCCCGAAAACTAATCAGGGAAGCGCCTTAACACAGTGAACCTATAAATAAAATTTGAAGGAAAACGGAATAATTCTGCATGAAAAACCCATTTATATAAATTAAGGTGGTATTAGCCCCCGTTCCCCCCCTTTATACATAACCAATCAATCCCGAAAACTAATCAGGGAAGCGCCTTAACACAGTGAACATATAAACAAATTTTGAAGCAAATGGGATAATTCTGCATGAAAAACCCATTTATATAAATTAAGGGTGGATTAGCCCCCGTCCCCCCCCCTTTATACTTAACCAATCAATCCCGAAAACTAATCAGGGAAGCGCCTTAACACAGTAAACCTATAAACAAAATTTGAAGGAAAACGGAGTAATTCTGCATGAAAAACCCATTTATATAAATTAAGGAGGGGGATTAGCCCCCCCGTCCCCCCCCCCCTTTATACTTAACCAATCAATCCTTAAAACTAATCAGAGAAGCGCCTTAACACAGTGAATCTATAAACAAAATTTGAAGGAAAACGGAATAATTCTGCATGAAAAACCCATTTATATAAATTAAGGGGGGGATTAGCCCCCCGTTTACCCCCTTTATACTTAACCAATGGACCCCCAAAACTAATCAAGAAAGCTCCTTACCACAGTGAACCTATAAACAAAATTTGAAGGAAAACGGAATAATTCTGCATGAAAAACATATTTATATAAATTAGGTGGGGATAAGCCCCCCGTTCCCCTTTTTATACTTAACCAATGGATCCCCAAAACTAATCAGGAAAGTTCCTTACCACAGTGAACCTATAAACAAATTTTGAAGCAAATGGGATAATTCTGCATGAAAAACCCTTTTACATAAGTTAAGCGGGGTATTGCCACCCCCCGCTCCCCTCCTTTATACTTAACCAATCAATCCCAAAAACTAATCAGGAAAGCTCCTTACAACAGTAAACCTATAAAGAAATTTTGAAGCAAATGGAATAATTCTGCATGAGAAACCCATTTATATAAATTAAGGGGGGATTAGCCCCCCCGTCCCCCCCCCCTTTATACTTAACCAATCAATCCCGAAAACTAATCAGGGAAGCGCCTTAACACAGTGAATCTATAAAGAAAATTTGAAGGAAAACGGATTAATTCTGCATGAAAAACCCATTTATATAAATTAAGGGGGGGATTAGCCCCCCGTTTACCCCCTTTATACTTAACCAATGGACCCCCAAAACTAACCAAGAAAGCTCCTTACCACAGTGAACCTATAAACAAAATTTGAAGAAAAACGTAATAATTCTGCATGAAAAACACATTTATATAAATTAGGGGGGATTAGCCTCCCTTTCCCCCTTTATACTTAACCAATGGATCCCCAAAACTAATCAGCAAAGCTCCTAACCACAGTGAACCTATATACAAAATTTAAAGGAAATCGGAAAATTCTGCATGAAAAACCTATTTATCTAAATTAAGGGGGATTACCCCTCCCCGTTTCCCCCCTTTGTACCTAACCAATCAATCCCGAAAACTAATCAGGGAAGCGCCTTAACAAAGTGAACCTATAAACAAATTTTGAAGAAAATGGCATAATTCTGCATGAAAAACCCATTTATATAAATTAAGGGGGGATTAGCCCCCCCGTTCCCCCCCTTTATACTTAACCAATCAATCCCGAAAACTAATCAGGGAAGCGCCTAAACACAGTGAACCTATAAACAAAATTTGAAGGAAAACGGAATAATTGTGCATGAAAAACCCATTTATATAAATTAAGGGGGTATTAGCCCCCGTCTCCCCCCTTTTTACTTAACCAATCAATCCCGAAAACTAATCATGGAAGCGCCTTAACACAGTGAACCTATAAACAAATTTTGAAGCAAATGGGATAATTCTGTATGAAAAACCCATTTATATAAATTAAGGGGGGGATTAGCCCCCCGGTTGCCCCCCCCTTTATACTTAAACAATCAATCCCGAAAACTAATCCGGGAAGCGCCTTAACACAATGAACCTATAAACAAAATTTGAAGGAAAATGGAATAATTCTGCATGAAAAACCCATTTATATAAATTAAGGGGCGGATTAGCCCCCCGTTCCCCCCTTTATACTTAACCAATGGAACCCCAAAACTAATCAGGAAATCTTCTCACCACAGTGAACCTATAAACAAAATTTGAAGGAAAACGGAATAATTCTGCATGAAAAGCACATTTATATAAATTAGGGGGGGATTAGCCCTCCCGTTCCCCCTTTTATACTTAACCAATGGACCCCCAAAACTAATCAGGAAAGCTCCTTACCACAGTGAACTTATAGACAAAATTTAAAGGAAATCGGAAAATTCTGCATGAAAAACCTATTTATCTAAATTAAGAGGGGGGATTACCCCCCGTTTCCCCCCTTTATACTTAACCAATCAATCCCGAAAACTAATCAGGGAAGCGCCTTAACACAGTGAACCGATATACAAAATTTAAAGGAAATCGGAAAATTCTGCATGAAAAACCTATTTATATCAATTAAGGGGGGATTACCCCCCGTTTCCCCCCTTTATACTTAACCAATCAATCCCGAAAACTAATCAGAAAATAGTCTTAACACAGTGAACCGATAAACAAATTTTGAAGCAAATGGGATAATTCTGCATGAAAAACCCATTTATATAAATTAAGGGGGGATTACCACCCCCCGTTCCCCCCTTTTATACTTAACCAATCAATCCCGAAAACTAATCAGGGAAGCGCCTTAACACAGTGAACCTATAAATAAAATTTGAAGGAAAACGGAATAATTCTGCATGAAAAACCCATTTATATAAATTAAGGTGTTATTAGCCCCCGTTCCCCCCCTTTATACATAACCAATCAATCCCGAAAACTAATCAGGGAAGCGCCTTAACACAGTGAACATATAAACAAATTTTGAAGCAAATGGGATAATTCTGCATGAAAAACCCATTTATATAAATTAAGGGTGGATTAGCCCCCGTCCCCCCCCCTTTATACTTAACCAATCAATCCCGAAAACTAATCAGGGAAGCGCCTTAACACAGTAAACCTATAAACAAAATTTGAAGGAAAACGGAGTAATTCTGCATGAAAAACCCATTTATATAAATTAAGGAGGGGGATTAGACCCCCCCGTCCCCCCCCCTTTATACTTAACCAATCAATCCTTAAAACTAATCAGAGAAACGCCTTAACACAGTGAATCTATAAACAAAATTTGAAGGAAAACGGAATAATTCTGCATGAAAAACCCATTTATATAAATTAAGGGGGGGATTAGCCTCCCGTTTACCCCCTTTATACTTAACCAATGGACCCCCAAAACTAATCAAGAAAGCTCCTTACCACAGTGAACCTATAAACAAAATTTGAAGGAAAACGGAATAATTCTGCATGAAAAACATATTTATATAAATTAGGTGGGGATAAGCCCCCCGTTCCCCTTTTTATACTTAACCAATGGATCCCCAAAACTAATCAGGAAAGTTCCTTACCACAGTGAACCTATAAACAAATTTTGAAGCAAATGGGATAATTCTGCATGAAAAACCCTTTTACATAAGTTAAGCGGGGTATTGCCACCCCCCGCTCCCCTCCTTTATACTTAACCAATCAATCCCAAAAACTAATCAGGAAAGCTCCTTACAACAGTAAACCTATAAAGAAATTTTGAAGCAAATGGAATAATTCTGCATGAGAAACCCATTTATATAAATTAAGGGGGGATTAGCCCCCCCGTCCCCCCCCCTTTATACTTAACCAATCAATCCCGAAAACTAATCAGGGAAGCGCCTTAACACAGTGAATCTATAAAGAAAATTTGAAGGAAAACGGATTAATTCTGCATGAAAAACCCATTTATATAAATTAAGGGGGGGATTAGCCCCCCGTTTACCCCCATTATACTTAACCAATGGACCCCCAAAACTAACCAAGAAAGCTCCTTACCACAGTGAACCTATAAACAAAATTTGAAGGAAAACGGAATAATTCTGCATGAAAAACCCATTTATATAAATTAAGGTGGTATTAGCCCCCGTTCCCCCCCTTTATACATAACCAATCAATCCCGAAAACTAATCAGGGAAGCGCCTTAACACAGTGAACATATAAACAAATTTTGAAGCAAATGGGATAATTCTGCATGAAAAACCCATTTATATAAATTAAGGGTGGATTAGCCCCCGTCCCCCCCCTTTATACTTAACCAATCAATCCCGAAAACTAATCAGGGAAGCGCCTTAACACAGTAAACCTATAAACAAAATTTGAAGGAAAACGGAGTAATTCTGCATGAAAAACCCATTTATATAAATTAAGGAGGGGGATTAGCCCCCCCGTCCCCCCCCCCTTTATACTTAACCAATCAATCCTTAAAACTAATCAGAGAAGCGCCTTAACACAGTGAATCTATAAACAAAATTTGAAGGAAAACGGAATAATTCTGCATGAAAAACCCATTTATATAAATTAAGGGGGGGATTAGCCCCCCGTTTACCCCCTTTATACTTAACCAATGGACCCCCAAAACTAATCAAGAAAGCTCCTTACCACAGTGAACCTATAAACAAAATTTGAAGGAAAACGGAATAATTCTGCATGAAAAACATATTTATATAAATTAGGTGGGGATAAGCCCCCCGTTCCCCTTTTTATACTTAACCAATGGATCCCCAAAACTAATCAGGAAAGTTCCTTACCACAGTGAACCTATAAACAAATTTTGAAGCAAATGGGATAATTCTGCATGAAAAACCCTTTTACATAAGTTAAGCGGGGTATTGCCACCCCCCGCTCCCCTCCTTTATACTTAACCAATCAATCCCAAAAACTAATCAGGAAAGCTCCTTACAACAGTAAACCTATAAAGAAATTTTGAAGCAAATGGAATAATTCTGCATGAGAAACCCATTTATATAAATTAAGGGGGGATTAGCCCCCCCGTCCCCCCCCCCTTTATACTTAACCAATCAATCCCGAAAACTAATCAGGGAAGCGCCTTAACACAGTGAATCTATAAAGAAAATTTGAAGGAAAACGGATTAATTCTGCATGAAAAACCCATTTATATAAATTAAGGGGGGGATTAGCCCCCCGTTTACCCCCTTTATACTTAACCAATGGACCCCCAAAACTAACCAAGAAAGCTCCTTACCACAGTGAACCTATAAACAAAATTTGAAGAAAAACGTAATAATTCTGCATGAAAAACACATTTATATAAATTAGGGGGGATTAGCCTCCCTTTCCCCCTTTATACTTAACCAATGGATCCCCAAAACTAATCAGCAAAGCTCCTAACCACAGTGAACCTATATACAAAATTTAAAGGAAATCGGAAAATTCTGCATGAAAAACCTATTTATCTAAATTAAGGGGGATTACCCCTCCCCGTTTCCCCCCTTTGTACCTAACCAATCAATCCCGAAAACTAATCAGGGAAGCGCCTTAACAAAGTGAACCTATAAACAAATTTTGAAGAAAATGGCATAATTCTGCATGAAAAACCCATTTATATAAATTAAGGGGGGATTAGCCCCCCCGTTCCCCCCCTTTATACTTAACCAATCAATCCCGAAAACTAATCAGGGAAGCGCCTAAACACAGTGAACCTATAAACAAAATTTGAAGGAAAACGGAATAATTGTGCATGAAAAACCCATTTATATAAATTAAGGGGGTATTAGCCCCCGTCTCCCCCCTTTTTACTTAACCAATCAATCCCGAAAACTAATCATGGAAGCGCCTTAACACAGTGAACCTATAAACAAATTTTGAAGCAAATGGGATAATTCTGTATGAAAAACCCATTTATATAAATTAAGGGGGGGATTAGCCCCCCGGTTGCCCCCCCCTTTATACTTAAACAATCAATCCCGAAAACTAATCCGGGAAGCGCCTTAACACAATGAACCTATAAACAAAATTTGAAGGAAAATGGAATAATTCTGCATGAAAAACCCATTTATATAAATTAAGGGGCGGATTAGCCCCCCGTTCCCCCCTTTATACTTAACCAATGGAACCCCAAAACTAATCAGGAAATCTTCTCACCACAGTGAACCTATAAACAAAATTTGAAGGAAAACGGAATAATTCTGCATGAAAAGCACATTTATATAAATTAGGGGGGGATTAGCCCTCCCGTTCCCCCTTTTATACTTAACCAATGGACCCCCAAAACTAATCAGGAAAGCTCCTTACCACAGTGAACTTATAGACAAAATTTAAAGGAAATCGGAAAATTCTGCATGAAAAACCTATTTATCTAAATTAAGAGGGGGGATTACCCCCCGTTTCCCCCCTTTATACTTAACCAATCAATCCCGAAAACTAATCAGGGAAGCGCCTTAACACAGTGAACCGATATACAAAATTTAAAGGAAATCGGAAAATTCTGCATGAAAAACCTATTTATATCAATTAAGGGGGGATTACCCCCCGTTTCCCCCCTTTATACTTAACCAATCAATCCCGAAAACTAATCAGAAAATAGTCTTAACACAGTGAACCGATAAACAAATTTTGAAGCAAATGGGATAATTCTGCATGAAAAACCCATTTATATAAATTAAGGGGGGATTACCACCCCCCGTTCCCCCCTTTTATACTTAACCAATCAATCCCGAAAACTAATCAGGGAAGCGCCTTAACACAGTGAACCTATAAATAAAATTTGAAGGAAAACGGAATAATTCTGCATGAAAAACCCATTTATATAAATTAAGGTGTTATTAGCCCCCGTTCCCCCCCTTTATACATAACCAATCAATCCCGAAAACTAATCAGGGAAGCGCCTTAACACAGTGAACATATAAACAAATTTTGAAGCAAATGGGATAATTCTGCATGAAAAACCCATTTATATAAATTAAGGGTGGATTAGCCCCCGTCCCCCCCCCTTTATACTTAACCAATCAATCCCGAAAACTAATCAGGGAAGCGCCTTAACACAGTAAACCTATAAACAAAATTTGAAGGAAAACGGAGTAATTCTGCATGAAAAACCCATTTATATAAATTAAGGAGGGGGATTAGACCCCCCCGTCCCCCCCCCTTTATACTTAACCAATCAATCCTTAAAACTAATCAGAGAAACGCCTTAACACAGTGAATCTATAAACAAAATTTGAAGGAAAACGGAATAATTCTGCATGAAAAACCCATTTATATAAATTAAGGGGGGGATTAGCCTCCCGTTTACCCCCTTTATACTTAACCAATGGACCCCCAAAACTAATCAAGAAAGCTCCTTACCACAGTGAACCTATAAACAAAATTTGAAGGAAAACGGAATAATTCTGCATGAAAAACATATTTATATAAATTAGGTGGGGATAAGCCCCCCGTTCCCCTTTTTATACTTAACCAATGGATCCCCAAAACTAATCAGGAAAGTTCCTTACCACAGTGAACCTATAAACAAATTTTGAAGCAAATGGGATAATTCTGCATGAAAAACCCTTTTACATAAGTTAAGCGGGGTATTGCCACCCCCCGCTCCCCTCCTTTATACTTAACCAATCAATCCCAAAAACTAATCAGGAAAGCTCCTTACAACAGTAAACCTATAAAGAAATTTTGAAGCAAATGGAATAATTCTGCATGAGAAACCCATTTATATAAATTAAGGGGGGATTAGCCCCCCCGTCCCCCCCCCTTTATACTTAACCAATCAATCCCGAAAACTAATCAGGGAAGCGCCTTAACACAGTGAATCTATAAAGAAAATTTGAAGGAAAACGGATTAATTCTGCATGAAAAACCCATTTATATAAATTAAGGGGGGGATTAGCCCCCCGTTTACCCCCATTATACTTAACCAATGGACCCCCAAAACTAACCAAGAAAGCTCCTTACCACAGTGAACCTATAAACAAAATTTGAAGGAAAACGGAATAATTCTGCATGAAAAACCCATTTATATAAATTAAGGTGGTATTAGCCCCCGTTCCCCCCCTTTATACATAACCAATCAATCCCGAAAACTAATCAGGGAAGCGCCTTAACACAGTGAACATATAAACAAATTTTGAAGCAAATGGGATAATTCTGCATGAAAAACCCATTTATATAAATTAAGGGTGGATTAGCCCCCGTCCCCCCCCTTTATACTTAACCAATCAATCCCGAAAACTAATCAGGGAAGCGCCTTAACACAGTAAACCTATAAACAAAATTTGAAGGAAAACGGAGTAATTCTGCATGAAAAACCCATTTATATAAATTAAGGAGGGGGATTAGCCCCCCCGTCCCCCCCCCCTTTATACTTAACCAATCAATCCTTAAAACTAATCAGAGAAGCGCCTTAACACAGTGAATCTATAAACAAAATTTGAAGGAAAACGGAATAATTCTGCATGAAAAACCCATTTATATAAATTAAGGGGGGGATTAGCCCCCCGTTTACCCCCTTTATACTTAACCAATGGACCCCCAAAACTAATCAAGAAAGCTCCTTACCACAGTGAACCTATAAACAAAATTTGAAGGAAAACGGAATAATTCTGCATGAAAAACATATTTATATAAATTAGGTGGGGATAAGCCCCCCGTTCCCCTTTTTATACTTAACCAATGGATCCCCAAAACTAATCAGGAAAGTTCCTTACCACAGTGAACCTATAAACAAATTTTGAAGCAAATGGGATAATTCTGCATGAAAAACCCTTTTACATAAGTTAAGCGGGGTATTGCCACCCCCCGCTCCCCTCCTTTATACTTAACCAATCAATCCCAAAAACTAATCAGGAAAGCTCCTTACAACAGTAAACCTATAAAGAAATTTTGAAGCAAATGGAATAATTCTGCATGAGAAACCCATTTATATAAATTAAGGGGGGATTAGCCCCCCCGTCCCCCCCCCCTTTATACTTAACCAATCAATCCCGAAAACTAATCAGGGAAGCGCCTTAACACAGTGAATCTATAAAGAAAATTTGAAGGAAAACGGATTAATTCTGCATGAAAAACCCATTTATATAAATTAAGGGGGGGATTAGCCCCCCGTTTACCCCCTTTATACTTAACCAATGGACCCCCAAAACTAACCAAGAAAGCTCCTTACCACAGTGAACCTATAAACAAAATTTGAAGAAAAACGTAATAATTCTGCATGAAAAACACATTTATATAAATTAGGGGGGATTAGCCTCCCTTTCCCCCTTTATACTTAACCAATGGATCCCCAAAACTAATCAGCAAAGCTCCTAACCACAGTGAACCTATATACAAAATTTAAAGGAAATCGGAAAATTCTGCATGAAAAACCTATTTATCTAAATTAAGGGGGATTACCCCTCCCCGTTTCCCCCCTTTGTACCTAACCAATCAATCCCGAAAACTAATCAGGGAAGCGCCTTAACAAAGTGAACCTATAAACAAATTTTGAAGAAAATGGCATAATTCTGCATGAAAAACCCATTTATATAAATTAAGGGGGGATTAGCCCCCCCGTTCCCCCCCTTTATACTTAACCAATCAATCCCGAAAACTAATCAGGGAAGCGCCTAAACACAGTGAACCTATAAACAAAATTTGAAGGAAAACGGAATAATTGTGCATGAAAAACCCATTTATATAAATTAAGGGGGTATTAGCCCCCGTCTCCCCCCTTTTTACTTAACCAATCAATCCCGAAAACTAATCATGGAAGCGCCTTAACACAGTGAACCTATAAACAAATTTTGAAGCAAATGGGATAATTCTGTATGAAAAACCCATTTATATAAATTAAGGGGGGGATTAGCCCCCCGGTTGCCCCCCCCCTTTATACTTAAACAATCAATCCCGAAAACTAATCCGGGAAGCGCCTTAACACAATGAACCTATAAACAAAATTTGAAGGAAAATGGAATAATTCTGCATGAAAAACCCATTTATATAAATTAAGGGGCGGATTAGCCCCCCGTTCCCCCCTTTATACTTAACCAATGGAACCCCAAAACTAATCAGGAAATCTTCTCACCACAGTGAACCTATAAACAAAATTTGAAGGAAAACGGAATAATTCTGCATGAAAAGCACATTTATATAAATTAGGGGGGGATTAGCCCTCCCGTTCCCCCTTTTATACTTAACCAATGGACCCCCAAAACTAATCAGGAAAGCTCCTTACCACAGTGAACTTATAGACAAAATTTAAAGGAAATCGGAAAATTCTGCATGAAAAACCTATTTATCTAAATTAAGAGGGGGGATTACCCCCCGTTTCCCCCCTTTATACTTAACCAATCAATCCCGAAAACTAATCAGGGAAGCGCCTTAACACAGTGAACCGATATACAAAATTTAAAGGAAATCGGAAAATTCTGCATGAAAAACCTATTTATATCAATTAAGGGGGGATTACCCCCCGTTTCCCCCCTTTATACTTAACCAATCAATCCCGAAAACTAATCAGAAAATAGTCTTAACACAGTGAACCGATAAACAAATTTTGAAGCAAATGGGATAATTCTGCATGAAAAACCCATTTATATAAATTAAGGGGGGATTACCACCCCCCGTTCCCCCCTTTTATACTTAACCAATCAATCCCGAAAACTAATCAGGGAAGCGCCTTAACACAGTGAACCTATAAATAAAATTTGAAGGAAAACGGAATAATTCTGCATGAAAAACCCATTTATATAAATTAAGGTGTTATTAGCCCCCGTTCCCCCCCTTTATACATAACCAATCAATCCCGAAAACTAATCAGGGAAGCGCCTTAACACAGTGAACATATAAACAAATTTTGAAGCAAATGGGATAATTCTGCATGAAAAACCCATTTATATAAATTAAGGGTGGATTAGCCCCCGTCCCCCCCCCTTTATACTTAACCAATCAATCCCGAAAACTAATCAGGGAAGCGCCTTAACACAGTAAACCTATAAACAAAATTTGAAGGAAAACGGAGTAATTCTGCATGAAAAACCCATTTATATAAATTAAGGAGGGGATTAGACCCCCCCGTCCCCCCCCCTTTATACTTAACCAATCAATCCTTAAAACTAATCAGAGAAGCGCCTTAACACAGTGAATCTATAAACAAAATTTGAAGGAAAACGGAATAATTCTGCATGAAAAACCCATTTATATAAATTAAGGGGGGGATTAGCCCCCCGTTTACCCCCTTTATACTTAACCAATGGACCCCCAAAACTAATCAAGAAAGCTCCTTACCACAGTGAACCTATAAACAAAATTTGAAGGAAAACGGAATAATTCTGCATGAAAAACATATTTATATAAATTAGGTGGGGATAAGCCCCCCGTTCCCCTTTTTATACTTAACCAATGGATCCCCAAAACTAATCAGGAAAGTTCCTTACCACAGTGAACCTATAAACAAATTTTGAAGCAAATGGGATAATTCTGCATGAAAAACCCTTTTACATAAGTTAAGCGGGGTATTGCCACCCCCCGCTCCCCTCCTTTATACTTAACCAATCAATCCCAAAAACTAATCAGGAAAGCTCCTTACAACAGTAAACCTATAAAGAAATTTTGAAGCAAATGGAATAATTCTGCATGAGAAACCCATTTATATAAATTAAGGGGGGATTAGCCCCCCCGTCCCCCCCCTTTATACTTAACCAATCAATCCCGAAAACTAATCAGGGAAGCGCCTTAACACAGTGAATCTATAAAGAAAATTTGAAGGAAAACGGATTAATTCTGCATGAAAAACCCATTTATATAAATTAAGGGGGGGATTAGCCCCCCGTTTACCCCCTTTATACTTAACCAATGGACCCCCAAAACTAACCAAGAAAGCTCCTTACCACAGTGAACCTATAAACAAAATTTGAAGAAAAACGTAATAATTCTGCATGAAAAACACATTTATATAAATTAGGGGGGATTAGCCTCCCTTTCCCCCTTTATACTTAACCAATGGATCCCCAAAACTAATCAGCAAAGCTCCTAACCACAGTGAACCTATATACAAAATTTAAAGGAAATCGGAAAATTCTGCATGAAAAACCTATTTATCTAAATTAAGGGGGGATTACCCCTCCCCGTTCCCCCCCTTTATACTTAACCAATCAATCCCGAAAACTAATCAGGGAAGCGCCTAAACACAGTGAACCTATAAACAAAATTTGAAGGAAAACGGAATAATTGTGCATGAAAAACCCATTTATATAAATTAAGGGGGTATTAGCCCCCGTCTCCCCCCTTTTTACTTAACCAATCAATCCCGAAAACTAATCATGGAAGCGCCTTAACACAGTGAACCTATAAACAAATTTTGAAGCAAATGGGATAATTCTGTATGAAAAACCCATTTATATAAATTAAGGGGGGGATTAGCCCCCCGGTTGCCCCCCCCTTTATACTTAAACAATCAATCCCGAAAACTAATCCGGGAAGCGCCTTAACACAATGAACCTATAAACAAAATTTGAAGGAAAATGGAATAATTCTGCATGAAAAACCCATTTATATAAATTAAGGGGCGGATTAGCCCCCCGTTCCCCCCTTTATACTTAACCAATGGAACCCCAAAACTAATCAGGAAATCTTCTCACCACAGTGAACCTATAAACAAAATTTGAAGGAAAACGGAATAATTCTGCATGAAAAGCACATTTATATAAATTAGGGGGGGATTAGCCCTCCCGTTCCCCCTTTTATACTTAACCAATGGACCCCCAAAACTAATCAGGAAAGCTCCTTACCACAGTGAACTTATAGACAAAATTTAAAGGAAATCGGAAAATTCTGCATGAAAAACCTATTTATCTAAATTAAGAGGGGGGATTACCCCCCGTTTCCCCCCTTTATACTTAACCAATCAATCCCGAAAACTAATCAGGGAAGCGCCTTAACACAGTGAACCGATATACAAAATTTAAAGGAAATCGGAAAATTCTGCATGAAAAACCTATTTATATCAATTAAGGGGGGATTACCCCCCGTTTCCCCCCTTTATACTTAACCAATCAATCCCGAAAACTAATCAGAAAAGAGTCTTAACACAGTGAACCGATAAACAAATTTTGAAGCAAATGGGATAATTCTGCATGAAAAACCCATTTATATAAATTAAGGGGGGATTACCACCCCCCGTTCCCCCCCTTTATACTTAACCAATCAATCCCGAAAACTAATCAGGGAAGCGCCTTAACACAGTGAACCTATAAATAAAATTTGAAGGAAAACGGAATAATTCTGCATGAAAAACCCATTTATATAAATTAAGGTGGTATTAGCCCCCGTTCCCCCCCTTTATACATAACCAATCAATCCCGAAAACTAATCAGGGAAGCGCCTTAACACAGTGAACATATAAACAAATTTTGAAGCAAATGGGATAATTCTGCATGAAAAACCCATTTATATAAATTAAGGGTGGATTAGCCCCCGTCCCCCCCCCTTTATACTTAACCAATCAATCCCGAAAACTAATCAGGGAAGCGCCTTAACACAGTAAACCTATAAACAAAATTTGAAGGAAAACGGAGTAATTCTGCATGAAAAACCCATTTATATAAATTAAGGAGGGGGATTAGCCCCCCCGTCCCCCCCCCCTTTATACTTAACCAATCAATCCTTAAAACTAATCAGAGAAGCGCCTTAACACAGTGAATCTATAAACAAAATTTGAAGGAAAACGGAATAATTCTGCATGAAAAACCCATTTATATAAATTAAGGGGGGGATTAGCCCCCCGTTTACCCCCTTTATACTTAACCAATGGACCCCCAAAACTAATCAAGAAAGCTCCTTACCACAGTGAACCTATAAACAAAATTTGAAGGAAAACGGAATAATTCTGCATGAAAAACATATTTATATAAATTAGGTGGGGATAAGCCCCCCGTTCCCCTTTTTATACTTAACCAATGGATCCCCAAAACTAATCAGGAAAGTTCCTTACCACAGTGAACCTATAAACAAATTTTGAAGCAAATGGGATAATTCTGCATGAAAAACCCTTTTACATAAGTTAAGCGGGGTATTGCCACCCCCCGCTCCCCTCCTTTATACTTAACCAATCAATCCCAAAAACTAATCAGGAAAGCTCCTTACAACAGTAAACCTATAAAGAAATTTTGAAGCAAATGGAATAATTCTGCATGAGAAACCCATTTATATAAATTAAGGGGGGATTAGCCCCCCCGTCCCCCCCCTTTATACTTAACCAATCAATCCCGAAAACTAATCAGGGAAGCGCCTTAACACAGTGAATCTATAAAGAAAATTTGAAGGAAAACGGATTAATTCTGCATGAAAAACCCATTTATATAAATTAGGGGGTATTAGCCCCCCGTTCCCCTCTTTATACTTAACCAATCAATCCCGAAAACTAATCAGGGAAGCGCCTTAACACAGTGAACGTATAAACAAAATTTGAAGGAAAACGGAATAATTCTGCATGAAAAACCCATTTATATAAATTAAGGGGCGGATTAGCCCCCCGTTCCCCTCTTTATACTTAACCAATCAATCCCGAAAACTAATCAGGGAAGCGCTGTTACACAGTGAACCTATAAACAAAATTTGAAGGAAAACGGATATTTCTATGAAGAGTTATCGAGTTACGTACATACATACAGAACCGGCGGGCACATAAGCTCTCAGGCTTTGATAGCCTGTGAGCTAAAAAAAGAAAACTGCCCAGTTAAACTGAGGGCATTGAGCTCAGAGGCCATTCACACTAATTGTATATTATACACTTATTTCAAAGAATTTTAAATAAGCCTCTCGAAAATAAAGAAATCGACAATATATTAAGGGGGATCACCTCCCTCCCCTTATAATTAACCAATGAACACCCAAAACTATTCAGGGAAGCGCCTTTAGAGTGGACTTATATACAAAATTTGAAGCAAATCGGATAATTCTGCATAAAAAATCCATTTATCTAATTTAAGGGAGGAAAGCCCTCCCCCGCCGTATCCATCTTTGTAATTAACAAATGCACCCCAAAACTAATCAGGGAATTGCCTTACCACAATGAATACGTATACAAAATTTGAAGGAAATCGGATAATTCTGCATGAAAAACCCATTTATTTAAATTAAGAGTGGATTAGCCCCCCGTTTACCCCCCTTTATACTTAACCAATCAATCACGAAAACTAATCAGGGAAGCGCCTTAACACAGTGAACCTATAAACAAAATTTGAAGGAAAACGGAATAATTCTGCATGAAAAACCCATTTATATAAATTAAGGGGGTATTAGCCCCCGTCCCCCCCCCCTTTTTACTTAACCAATCAATCCCGAAAACTAATCAGGGAAGCGCCTTAACACAGTGAAACTATAAACAAATTTTGAAGCAAATGGGATAATTCTGTATGAAAAACCCATTTATATAAATTAAGTGGGGGATTAACCCCCGGTTGCCCCCCCCCCCTTTATACTTAAACAATCAATCCCGAAAACTACTCCGGGAAGCGCCTTAACACAATGAACCTATAAACAAAATTTGAAGGAAAACGGAATAATTCTGCATGAAAAACCCACTTATATAAATTAAGGGGGGGATTAGCCCCCCCGTTCCCCCTTTTATACTTAACCAATGGAACCCCAAAACTAATCAGGAAAGCTTCTCACCACAGTGAACCTTTAAACAAAATTTGAAGGAAAACGGAATAATTCTGCATGAAAAACACATTTATATAAATTAGGGGGGAATTAGCCCTCCCTATTCCCCCTTTATACTTAACCAATGGACCCCCAAAACTAATCAGGAAAGCTCCTTACCACAGTGAACTTATAGACAAAATTTAAAGGAAATCGGAAAATTCTGCATGAAAAACCTATTTATCTAAATTAAGGGGGTGGGATTACTCCCCCGTTTCCCCCCTTTATACTTAACCAATCAATCCCGAAAACTAATCAGGGAAGCGCCTTAACACAGTGAACCGATATACAAATTTTGAAGCAAATGGGATAATTCTGCATGAAAAACCCATTTATATAAATTAAGGAGGGGATTACCACCTCCCGTTCCCCCCCTTTATACTTAACCAATCAATCCCGAAAACTAATCAGGGAAGCGCCTTACCACAGTGAACTTATATACAAAATTTAAAGGAAATCGGAAAATTCTGCATGAAAAACCTATTTATATAAATTAAGGGGGGGATTACCTCCTCCGTTTCCCCCCTTTATACTTAACCAATCAATCCCGAAAACTAATCAGAAAAGCGTCTTAACACAGTGAACCGATAAACAAATTTTGAAGCAAATAGGATAATTCTGCATGAAAAACCCATTTATATAAATTAAGGGGGGATTACCACCCCCCGTTCCCCCCCATTGAGTTCAGAGGCCATTCACACTAATTGTATATTATACACTTATTTCAAAGAATTTTAAATAAGCCTCTCGAAAATAAAGTAATAGACAATATATTAAGGGGGATCACCTCCCTCCCCTTATAATTAACCAATGAACACCCAAAACTATTCAGGGAAGCGCCTTTAGAGTGGACTTATATACAAAATTTGAAGCAAATCGGATAATTCTGCATAAAAAATCCATTTATCTAATTTAAGGGAGGAAAGCCCTCCCCCGCCGTATCCATCTTTGTAATTAACAAATGCACCCCCAAAACTAATCAGGGAAGTGCCTTACCACAATGAATCCGTATACAAAATTTGAAGGAAATCGGATAATTCTGCATGAAAAACCCATTTATTTAAATTAAGAGTGGATTAGCCCCCCGTTTACCCCCCTTTATACTTAACCAATCAATCACGAAAACTAATCAGGGAAGCGCCTTAACACAGTGAACCTATAAACAAAATTTGTAGGAAAACGGAATAATTCTGCATGAAAAACCCATTTATATAAATTAAGGGGGTATTAGCCCCCGTCCCCCCCCCCTTTATACTTAACCAATCAATCCCGAAAACTAATCAGGGAAGCGCCTTAACACAGTGAACCTATAAATAAAATTTGAAGGAAAACGGAATAATTCTGCATGAAAAAACCATTTATATAAATTAGGGTATTAGCCCCGTTCCCCCCCCCCTTTTTACTTAACCAATCAATCCCGAAAACTAATCAGGGAAGCGCCTTAACACAGTGAACCTATAAACAAATTTTGAAGCAAATGGGATAATTCTGCATGAAAAACCCATTTATATAAATTAAGGGGGGGTTAGCCCCCCCGTTGCCCCCCCTTTATACTTAAACAATCAATCCCGAAAACTAATCCGGGAAGCTCCTTAACACAATGAACCTATAAACAAAATTTGAAGGAAAACGGAATAATTCTGCATGAAAAACCCACTTATATAAATTAAGGGGAGGATTAGCCCCTTCGCCTCCCCCCTTTATACTTAACCAATCAATCCCGAAAACTAATCAGGGAATCGCCTTAACACAGTGAACCTATAAACAAAATTTGAAAGAAAAAGGAATAATTCTGCGTGAAAAACCCATTTATATAAATTAGGGGGGGATTGCCCCCCGTTCCCCCCTTTATACTTAACCAATCAATCCCGAAAACTAATCCGGGAAGCGACTTAACACAGTGAACCTATAAACAAAATTTGAAGGAAAACGGATATTTCTATGAAGAGTTATCGCGTTACGTACATACATACGTACGTACTTACATACAGAACCGGCGGGCATATAAGCTCTCAAGCTTTGATGTTAGGAAAGTAATTTCTAAAGTATAAACATTTCATCTATTATCGTGAGTCTGACTCTTCAACCTCGATTTCAACAAGCTGGTGAAACGAACACGTGCGCTGACAAAATACTTTTTTCTGTTTCTGTGAGATTCTCATTAAAGAACTGACACGTGTAACCTCCAAAAAGTTCAAGGCTCAATGACGTAAACTTGACTGTGTTTTTCTCATCCAAGAGCTAATATACTTCAGTTTCTAAGTAACTCTTTTTAAATTCAGAACTGCAGAAAATTTCTCTTAAAATAAATGTTTTAACTTTTTATAGTTTGATGTAAATTTAATGATGTAAATTAATTCTTTTTATTTCTTTAATAGTAATTAAATACTTAAATTAGAAGTTATATCTTGAAGCTACTTATTTTCATAAATTATTGTGATTGCGTGATTGTTGTCTCAACACATCATGGAGAAAGTATCTACTTAAATTTGTGCCATTATTTTACCGGATTAATTATCAAACTGGATTACTCATGAACCTTCGCGGACTCAACAGGTAGGACAAACTTTCTCTACCTTTTTTACTGTCATGAAGTATTTAAATTGATTTTAAGAATAAAATAGAAGAAGAATTTATTGCCGTAGTTCTCAAAATTATCAGATCATGAGAGCTGAGGGTTGAACACGGCAAAAACCACTCTCTAATAAAAAAAAGAAAGAAAAGAAATAAAATCGATAACTATATTTTAAATAATAAACTATTGTTTAAGAATTAATAGACACAAGTTTAAATCAAAGTATTAATAAAATTAATAAAAATACAACATCATGGCTTTAAATATGAAAGGAATGTGTAACATTGAAAAACTGAACTCCAATAACTACGCGGTTTGGAAGTTTAAATTAGAGATGTTATTAATGAGAGGAGATTTAATAAACCAGATAACTGATGATCCGCCAAACCCCTTATCAGGCGATTGGACGAAGAAAGATAATAAGGCCAGTCCATAATCAATTTGAGCTTAGAAGACTCCCAGCTGATTTACATTAAAAACGAAACATCAGCTAAAGCTACATGGCTAGCATTAAAAACAATACATGAGCGCGCGAATTTATCTAGTAAATTATACTTGCTACGAAAATTATATAGTATAAAACTAGCTGAAAATTGAAATACGAATGACCATATAATTAAAATATTAGAAACCGCTGATAGGTTAAAAGCAATAGGAGAAGAGATTAAGGACTCTCATCTATCTGCACTTTTGTTGTGCTCCCTTCCACCTAGCTATGATACTCTGATCACGGCATTAGAGGCCTGATCAGAGACCGCATTAAATTCAGAATTTATAAAAGGAAAACTTACAGATGAATTTCAAAGGAGACAAGAAAGCTCCAATTCATCGCATGAAAATGCATACAAAACCTAAAACAAAACACTAGGGCATATCCAAAAGGAGAACAAAACATTTTTTGCACGCATTGCAAAAGAAAAAATCATGTGCGACAAAACTGTTGGTTTCTTAAGAATAAAAATTCTAAGAACCAAACAAATGAAAAATACAGACAAAATTCGTCTTTATGCTTTGAAGAAAATGATTTTACTCCGAAAACAAAAGCAGAAACAAACACACAAATTCAGGAGAGTAAAAGCGAAGAAAATCAAAACACTTTCGAAAATACAGTGTCTCAAAAGCAATTATCATTAATCGCACATAATGAATCTAAATCTACTTGGGTCGTCGATTCTGGAAGCAGTTCACATATTTCTAATGACATAAATATATTTGTTGACATTGACAACAACAACAAAAATACTGTCACGATAGCAAACGGAACAACACTAGAATCGCACGGGACAGGTACAATAAAATTACGGACACAATCAAATGACATAAATTTAAAAGACGTGTTATATTTCCCTGATATTCAATCAAATTTAATGTCGGTTACGAAAGCTACAAAGCATGGTTATGAATTCATATTTGCAAATAACACATGCAACTTATCATATAATGGAAAAACTCTCTTAGAAGGAAAAGAGAGAGAAAATTTATATGAAATTGACTTATATAAACCTAAGCAAGAAATCTATGTCAATTTTGCTGAACAATGCAAGAATAAAAACTGCATTGAGCTTTGGCATAAGAGATTAGGTCATAGAAATTTTAATTCAATTAAACAACTCTTATCCAACAATTTAGCAACAGTTGTAGAAATTCAAAATTGCAAACATGACATAGTTTGTGAGAGTTGTATAAAGGGAAAACTAACAAATGCACCGTATCCAAAAAAAGAGTGAGAACAGTGCTAAGAAGGCGATCGATCTGGTGCATACGGATGTATGTGGTCCGATGCAAACAGAAAGCATAGGAGGGAAGAAATATTTTATCACATTCACAGATGATTATAGTATATTTACTATGGTATTTCTTTTATCGAAAAAAAGTGAGGTAGTTACCAAAGTAAAAGAATATGTAGCCATAACGAAAAATAAATTCGGTCGCACAGTTAAAGAAATCCGATCAGACAATGGGGGTGAATATACAAGCGAAGAATTAGAAAAATTCTTAAAATATGAAGGTATTCATCACCAGTTCACTATTCCGCATTGTGCACCTCAGAACGGTGTTTCGAAAAGAAAGTCGTCGAAATGACAAGGTGCCTATTATCGGAAGCCCAGCTTCCAAATAAATTTTGGGCCGAAGCTTTAAATACAGCTGTGTATCTTATAAATAGACTTCCAACGAAGTCACACAATTCAACTCCATACCAGCTATGGACAAACAAAAAACCGGATATATCAAACATAAAAGTATTTGGCTGCAAAGCTTATGCTTATCTCGACAAATCCCAAAGAGGAAAACTCGATGAAAAAGCAATAAAAGGTACATTTATCGGTTATGATAATAGATCAAAATGATATAGGATCTACATTGGTAATAATAAAGTAATAAGGGCAAAAACAGTTAAATTTATAGAAAACTCTAATTCAAATGAAAACGAAAAAAAATCAAACATTGATATAAGAGAAGAATTAGAAGTTCAGAAACAACCTGAAAAAGCAGGGGGAGATTCCTCAAAATTCTTTATAGACATGCAGGAAGATAAACAAACAGACAATGAGGAAAATTTAAACGAAAACGAACCTAGAAGATCTCAACGATCAAACAGGGGAGTTCCGCCCGATAGATTCGCTTATATTACTAAACAAAATGAAATTGTTGAACTAACAGAGTGGAAAGATATAGCGAAAATCGAAAACCCATACAAATGGTACGAAACAACTAATGAAGAAATTAATTTATTAAGAAAAAACAAAACATGGGAACTAATTGATCCACCACCTGGAATAAAAGTTATTGGGAATAAATGGGTATTCACCAAAAAATATAATGAAAATAATGAAATAGAAAAATATAAGGCACGTCTTGTAGCCAAAGGTTTTTCTCAAAAATACGGAAGCGATTATTTTGAAACCTTCGCTCCAGTAGTAACGTATACAACAATAAGAGCGTTTCTAGCATGTGCAGCGTATAAAAATTTTGATGTAAATCATATAGACATAAAAAATGCATTCCTCCACGGAAACTTAGATGAGGAAGTTTACATGTCACAACCAGAAGGGCATGTAATACTGGGAGAGGAAAATAAAATTTGCAAGCTAAAAAAATCAATTTATGGATTGAAGCAGTCCGCACGAGCATGGAACATTAAATTAGAAGAAAGTTTAACTAAACTTGGTTTTGTGCAAAGCACCTCCGATCCATGTCTCTTCACACGAAAATTAAAAAATAGTACAACATATATCATTATATATGTTGATGATTTATTAATTTCAGGGAAAACTAAAGAAATGAATGAAATAATAGAACAACTAAAAAAGGAATATGAAGTCAAAAATTTAGGACTTGTAAATTATTATCTAGGGATAAACATAAAAAGAAGTAAAGAAGGAAATTTCGCACTTGATCAAAGAAACAAAATAAAAGAACTGATCGAAAAATTCGATTTAAAGGAAGCGAAACCCTGTGATACTCCAATGGAACCCGGGTACTTAAACATAATTGATGAGGAAAATTTACTTCCTAATAACAGTAAATATCGGCAAGCTATTGGTACATTGTTATATATAGCTACAATAACCAGACCAGACATAGCCGCCGCAGTGAACATTTTGAGTCGTAGAAACGAAAAACCCAGAGAAAAGGATTGGAACGCAGTAAAGCGGGTTATTAGATATTTAAAAACAACACAAGAACTAAAACTAATTATTAGTAAAGAAAATGAGCCAATACTAACAACATATGCTGACTCCGATTTGGCAGGGGATAAAAATGACCGTAAATCAACAACGGGAAATTTATGTAAATTAGGAAATACAGCATTTTCCTGGTCAACTAAGAAACAAAATTCAGTTGCCTTATCATCCGCTGAGGCTGAATACATCTCAGCAGCAACTTCAGCACAAGAGACAGTTTGGATAATCAATCTTCTAAAGGACCTTGATCTACAACAAAATTTGCCCATAACTTTATTCGAAGATAATCAAGCGTGTATAAACATGGTTAAAAATTATAAACATCATTCAAAAACAAAACACATTGACATCAAATATAACAGTATAAAAGATCTTAAGGAAAAGGGAACAATTGATCTACAGAATTGCTCAACCAAACCTATGACAGCTGACATTCTAACGAAGCCCCTTCCCAAACCTGACTTTACAAAACACAGAACAGGTTTAAATCTCAAGAACATTTATGCTTCAGAAATCAAGCAGGGGTGTTACGAAAGTAATTTCTAAAGTATAAACATTTCATCTATTATCGTGAGTCTGACTATTCATCCTCGATTTCAACAAGCTGGTGAAACGAACACGTGCGCTGACAAAGTACTTTTTTCTGTTTCTGTGAGATTCTCATTAAAGAACTGACACGTGTAACCTCCAAAAAGTTCAAGGCTCAATGACGTAAACTTGACTGTGTTTATCTCATCCAAGAGCTAATATACTTCAGTCTCTAAGTAACTCTTTTTAAATGCAGAACTGCAGAAAATTTCTCTTAAAATACATGTTTTAACTTTCTATAGTTTGATGTAAATTTAATGATGTAAATTAATTCTTTTTATTTCTTTAATAGTAATTAAATACTTAAATTAGAAGTTATATCTTGAAGTTACTTATTTTCATAAAATATTGTGATTGCGTGATTGTTGTCTCAACGCATCATGGAGAAAGTATCTACTTAAATTTGTGCCATTATTTCACCGGATTAATTATCAAACTGGATTACTCATGAACCTTCGTGGACTCAACAGGTAGGACAAACTTTCTCTACCTTTTTTACTGTCATGAAGTATTTAAATTGATTTTAAGAATAAAATAGAAGAAGCATTTATTGCCGTAGTTCTCAAAATTATCATTTGATAGCCTGTGAGCTAAAAACAGAGCAAATTAGCATTTATTTAGAAGAACCTTCGTACTCTGGACAGGTGTTGAGGACTGGAGCTCGTAGGAGGCAGAATCCCTAATCTTTAAAAATGAATGTCAATAAACGCTAAAAGCACATGTTCATATTGGAAGTTTTTATCCAAACTCTGACAACCGACTTTTCAGAATTTTGCAATACTCGTCTGGACAAGTTCAACTAGACAACTCCGCTCATATTCGCTTGGCGATAATCGTTAAATTTTTGCCCTAAATTTTCTTGACTAATCAAATTTTATTGTTCGTATGTCGCCACTTCCTTATTTTTAAAGCCACTCCAGAATTTCCAGAATTTCCAGAAGCAATTACTTTTGTCTAGAGTTACAAAAACTCTGGTTTATTGTAGGGGTTTAAGACAAATTTTGTTTTCTAGTCTTTAATATTTTTTATTTGGTACAAAGTAGACGATCATATAAATTTCACAGATGACAACCATGAAATTTTGTGTCCTGGAAAAAAAAACTGTATACGATACGACGACTATTTGCTTATTTATTAGAAATGTTATATTCCAATCAGTGCTATAGTCGTAAAAAAACAGAGGGTGTACGCTATAGGGAGATTGTATACCCAAAGAGACGCGGTATGAGTTTATTTCAGGAAAAGAGGGTATACAGAGTTTCTCAAAAAAGCCAGAAAGTATACACAGTTAAAAATCTTCAGCTTTTGCTGCAGACACACTCCACCGCTTTTAGAGAAAACGGTTACTTTACTATATTATGGATCATTTCCATTGGTCAAAATAGAGATATTCTATAAAAGCGAGGGAGTGACTATGCAGCAAAAGCTGAAGATTTTTTACAGTGTATGACGTATACTATCCACTGCACTCCTGATACCAATCCGTTCGATGATTGTTGAGAAAATTGCAAGCACTGATACATACATTGACAGAAGCGAAAAACGTAAATTCTCCATATGAAGTCGCTTTAAAAATGTAAATAGGATTAATGAATAGAGTAGATTTTATTTTATCTTCTTTAAAATATTTTTTTATTATTATTATTTATTAGAACAAGTATTGCATTCAGTTTTTAAAGTGCTTATATTTTTATAATAAATTATACGTAGACGATATATAACAGATGCGCGTCCACTGCAATCATAATAGTTTTGGAGATTTCTTTTCCGTAAATGAACATTTTTGTAATTCTTTTCTTTTTTTTTATTACATTGTAAATAGTATTTATTTTATTTTATTTTACATTTATCGATGTAATATAATATCTATAGCAATACAATTTCAAATATTTTCGGATGTCATTTTAAAATATGAAAGAAAAATCGTGTTCTTGAGTGAAAAAATTTACATTTAAAGTGTAGAAATTTGAATATCTATCAATAACATAAATCGATCTTATTATACAACACAAAACTGTTTACCCTTCTTCTGAACTGGAAAATAAAATGTATTCCAAATACTCTAAATATATTTACAAATCTTCACATCTTAAACTATTCTCGAAAAAGAAAGAAAAACTTTTTCAAAGGAAAAGTTTGTACGGTTTCTATTTTTAGAAACAAAATGTAAACAGATCGCTTTTAGCAGTCGTGAAATATATATATATTTTTTTTTTACAATACGTAGCCTATTAACATAAAGATTGTCGTAATGACACCGTTTGAAAAGTGTTTGTATATATAAAAATACTTTTAAATCTTAAATCCTGAAACTCAAAAACATCTTTTGACGACTTGCGATAGCCATTTAAAAGTGGTGAGAAGAAACGTGCAACCATAAAAGAAGTTTGGATTGAAGATAATGGTATCTTGAAGTACAGTGCCTTCCCTGATTGCACATATTAAATTACCGTTTTAGGTAGATTTCGTAAAAAATAGTACCTATTACATTCTCCCCTAAGTTGGAATTAAAAAAAAATTTTGCATATCTATACCGATCATGACTCCCAGAACCCAAAACCACCCCAGTTCAAAACTTTATCTGTCTATCTATCTATCTGTGTATGTCCCTTTTTTATGACACGATAACTCCAATAATCCTGCACAAATCTCTTCCAAACTGATACATAAAATCAAGGAGCATAAAATCTCGGTCAAGTTCGAACCAGCGGGAGAGGGGGGGGGGAATTTTTATGAAAACAAAAAAACCAATAAAGTCTTATTTATGATGCGTATCGAATCCGATTAAAGTTATTATTACTTCTAGGAAAAGGGTCGAAAATTTATGTATAACAGATTTGTGATATCATTAAAAATGGCCCCAATGGGGGGGAAAGGGGGGTTTAGAAGAAAAAAAATTCATAATTTCGTCAATTCAGAAGATATAAAATCTGCTTAAATTTATTATAAACCCTCTTAATATTATCTAAAACTTTTATATTCACGTGTGTTTTATAAGACCAACCCTTATAGCAAAAAAAAAAAAAAAAAAAAAAAAAAAAAAAAATCCCTGCCAACTCCGCCGGCAAACAAGTTAGGTTTTGAAGTGGGCGTTTCCAAGTGCCGCATAATGGCAAAAAGGTCATTTCTTCCGCAATTCCCAGCAAACAGGAGCCCCACGGTCTGCGTCTTCGAAATCTACCTGTGCCTGTAGGCCGAGCCGTTAGGGATTTTTTTTATGTAGTCATTTTAACTTGATTTAATAACAGATGGTTTAAAAATGACAGACTTTACAAAATAAATAAAATATTATAACAGAGGGATCTAACACGAGCTACACGGGTTACAGATCTTGCTGACCGGTGAACAAAAAATAATTGAAAATCGTTTTCAATTGAAAATTATAATATACTGTATATATTTAATATATATATATATATATTTACATTGTCCAACAACTACAACAAAAAACCTTTTAAAATGAAGGATATGAATTGTGTATTCAAATAATGAAGTTTTCAAATTTATAAAAACTATATGATTAAACTAAATAAACGGTGTTTTTATCTTGTTTACAATCTAACTTATATATACAAAGTTTTAAAGGAATTAATTCAGTCGCATTTCCATTTTATGAAAGAAAATACTTTTTTGGGTTATTTGAGGAAGGTTAAAAGAGTAGATATCGCCAAAATTTGGTAATCCATTGTCACCAGTGGTAACGCTGCCACTTTTTCTTTAATTTTGTATATTTTTCATATTGCTGAAAATAATACTTTACTTTATTAATACAAACAAATGTCCATTGTTGAGATAGGTTTTAAAACGTCATGCTACAAAATTGTTTAAAGAGTCATAAAATAACGATACATTGAGTTACAGTTTTAAAACAAATTTTACTTAAAAGTAGTTTTGCTATTTGAGACTGTAAAAATTGAAACTATCTTATATTTAGAAGCGAATATACGCGAGATTAAAACGAAAACAAAAGCACCGGTTCTTGCCCTCCTCATTAAGACGGCAGCATTATTGACATTGTTTCTGCTTTATAATATAGCCTATTTTTAACCGCTGATTCAAAGTGACAGCTGATTCTGAAAAATATCAAAATCGAATAAACTGCATTTGAAGTCGATTTATCACACGAAAATGCTCATACATTCGTGTTTGCTCGCACTATTCAAACATACATTATGAAGCCTTTCCAACACATTCAGAAAACTGTAACAAATTTTCCCAATTTACTAAGTAAACAAAGTCAAAGTCAAACCGAGCGGGATGCCTACCTTTCGGCTTAAGCTCAACTAGCCCCGCCGAATCATTAAGTAAACAACTTAGAAAAAGCATAACATATTTGAAAACCCAATTTCAACAATTAATATCAATAGTCAAACAAAATACCCGAATTCTTTTGTGTAGCCTTGTATGTGATCTATATATTTGTATGCATACTGTACAGTATGCTAAAATACACTTCAGTTAGGAAATACACAGCGCAATTGAAAATATCCCTTGATCAATTTTCGTCAATAAACGGAAACATACGTGAGATCTTTTGAGAAGCCTTGTATATGATCTATAGAATTTGTATACACCATTTAATATGCAAAACATTAGTTACATATAAAAACGCGTACCACAATTTAAAATGTACTTCTAGCAATTATTGTTCATAAACAGTACTGTAACCAAATTCTTTTGAGTGTCTCTGTAAATGCATGATATATTCTATGCATACCATATTCTAAAGTAAGCACCTTATATTGCACCTCAGTGATCTGTATCAATTTGAATATGTTTAAAACAGTGTAATATTATTAAAATGCGCCGCAAACAATTTTTCCCCATAGAACGTAATGTAAAGGAATTCTTTTGCGCGTCCCTGTAAAAGAACTGTAAATGCTACACACTTCATTTTCAATACCAAACATGCCATATTAAACCATAATAACATATATCAATTTCAAGGCAACTCGAGTATGTTTACTTGAGTTAGAGCATGGACAGACAGACAGACAAACCGAATTCAGAAACATTTTTCAACTATATGTTGGAAAGTGTTAAAAAGAGGTTCGGTTTCGATGGCTAACGACCTCACTGACGTGGCCGTAGTTGAATTTCACTTGTTTTCGAAGATGAATTTAAAACTGAAGCAGCATCCTTTTTGAAATGTTGAGTAGGCCATCCAAAATACGACGAGGCAGCTAGCTGATGGTACTTTCAGATCTTTGGTACGAGAAATGTTTTCAATAGCTATAGGTCACTACTTGTGATGTTGGATAAAAGGTTTACATGCAAGAGAAGAGTACATTAAAGTACGTTAAATTTGTTAACCCTTCCACTCATTAAATATGAGAAATTAAAAATAAATAAATAATCATTCTATAAATTTATATAATTAAATTGTTATTTCAGTTGCGTAGAAACAAAAAGTTTTCTGAAACGTATGAGGTATGAAAGTTTAAGTGCTATCACTCAAGTGTAATAAAAGTGCAATTATCCGGATAGATATTAAAAATAAAAATCATTTATACAAAAAAAAAGAGTTATTTGAATGTGAACTGCATGCATTTGCTTGTATAAAAATATATTTTTTTATGAATTTTAAGTTTACAACTATTATGTCCATATGTAGATTGAAACTCCTATTAAAACTCCTGTTAAAGTTACTGTTTAACCGGAATTTTCGAAGTCTACACTGCAAAAAAAAGTGTTGATTTTACAGTATAAGACTGGCACCCCAGCTGCCAGTATTATACCGTAAAATTACAGTAATAAACAGTAGAATAAGAAGTAATTAGCGTATTACTGCTTATTCCTGTTTATTACTGTTAATTTTATTGTATAATACTGGCAGCTGGGGTGTCAGTATTATACTGTAAAATCAACATTTTTGTTTTTGCAGTGTATATTGGAGTAATTCTAAGCCGTTATTTCGCTAATTACAGATATACTGTATTTTCCTTTTCTTATATTCTAAAAAAATCCAAAGAAGTTACTTATACACAGTGTCCCAAAATGATTGAAACGCGTTTAATTTTTTTATCTGTTGGAGATAAGTAGTATAGGTAATGTTAATTACAAAAGTGTTCAAAATGAGGTAGGAATTACGATTATGTTGATGAAAAATCCTATTATTAATTTTCAAAAAGTTACACTTTTTAAATTTTTATAAGCTTTTTCAAGACGAAACTGGTCAATTAGAATTTTTTTTTTTTGTTCAAACAAGATAATTACAAAAAAAAAAGCATATTTTTATCTTTAAAGCGGTGTTTGATAAAAAATTTATTATTTATGAATGGGGACTATACGTTAATTATTTTGAAATGCAAGTTTGTGCAGTAGTGCACGAAAGAAAAAACGCAAGCGATAACCCCCGTATGCGGTTTACATTAAACAAAATATAATCGACACTTGAACAGTAGTCGTGGCAAAAAGCTCAAAAATATTTACAGAAGCATTATTAGAGGAACTCATTTATGTACTGGAAGTGATAGAAATACTTTGAAAATGTTTTCTGAATTACTTTTTTAACACTTTCCACCATACTTGAAAAGTGTTTATGAATTTGGTTTGTCTATCTGTCTGTCTGTCCGTGCTCTAACTCGTGTAAAAATACTCGGATTTTCATGCAATTGAGGTTTACTATGGCATGTTCTGTATTGAAAATGAAGTGTGTAGCACTTCTAGTTCCTTTAAAGGGACACACAGAAAGCAATTCTGTTACATTACGGTCTCCCAGCCCAATGGTCTTTTCGTGCCCCAAAACGGTAGTATAGAAAATTTAGTCAAAATCGTTAGAGCCGTTTTTTTGATAAAATTAGCTTAACACGTAGTGACCTCAAAATGACCAACTAATCAAATTTTCTCAAACATGTGACCCAGCCCAATGGTCTTTTCGTACCCCAAAACTGTAGGATACAACATTTAGTCAAAATCGTTAGAGCCGTTTTTTAGATAAAATTAACTTGACCCATAGTGAACCCCAAATGACCCACGAATCGAATTTTCTCGAACATGTGATCCAGCCAAATAGTCTTCTTGTACCAAAAAACGGTAAGATACAAAATTTAGTCAAAATCGCTAGAGCCGTTTTTTAGATAAAATTAGCTTGGCCCATAGTGACCCCCAAATGATCCATAAATCGAATTTTCTGGAACATGCGACCCAGCCCAATGGTCTTCTAGCATCCTAAAACGGTAGGATAAAAAACAGTCAAAATCGTTAAAGCCATTTATTAGATAAGTTAAAATAAGCTTTACCCGCAGTGACCCTAAATGACCCACTAATTGAATTTTCTCGAACATGTGACATAACTCAGTCGTCTTCTCATAACCGAAAATGATAGGATGCAAAATTTAGTCATAATCGCTAGAGTCGTTTTTCAGGTAAAACAAAATTCTGAAGGCCGACAATTTGTTCAGTGATGGCCGAACATTAGATTTCTCATGGCCGACTATTGGAGAACTTCCCCTTTTTGAACTCAACTTTGTCTAAAAAAACTATTATCATGTTTTTTAAAAATAATTGCTGAAACATAATAAAAAATGTATGTTTTAACATATATCACTATTAAAAATGTTGTCGTTTTAAAAAAATTCTACGATAAGATTTATATATATAAAAGCAGTTAAGTGGCCAACTATTGGTACTTTTAACCTAGATTGTGATTGTTCATAATAACGATTTTAATATGAAAGGGTAAAGTTTACGCAAGCCGACAAGTAGAGTTCTTTTTTTGCTTTTTTTTTTTTTACCATAACAGATATTACTATGATAGTGATTAATAACACCGAAAACTATATTTAACAGATTATTTGTTATATTTCAAGGGAAAGGGACGTGAGGGAGGCATTTTTATTAAATATCGCATTTATTGTACATTACTATCTCGGGTTCTACGGGCCCGATCACAACGGTGTTTAGCTCATTCAACTTGTTTTTTGATCGACTTACAGATTTTAGTTTAACTTTCCACCCCCAAGGGGCGCATAATATTAAACGAAACCCTTTGTGCGATTTCGATCCCACTAATCCACATATTTTTTGTATTGTTTGTAATAAAGGTGATCTTATTTTTAACATATGTCAGGCTTACTTTTTTATTAAGAAAATGTATTTTTGGAATTAATTTTTTTTAACAACATATCCTTTTTTATAAAAAAAAAAATTCAATTATCCTGATATCTGAATGTCTGGATTGCTTCCTGAACACGTTAATCCGGATAATTGGAGGCTTCACTGTCGAAGTTAGAACGAAAAAAAATTGTATACTGTTGTTTATAAATTTAAGTTTGGAGCCTTACATGAGGTTCAGGTTGAGCTATGGGAGTAAACTATATAAATATAGTTTTAAAAATTCATCCAGGGAACCATTGACTCTAGCAGTAATCAAAAAGCACAAAGGCAAACAAACTTTTTGTTAGATCAATATGGGTTGTGATTGTTCATAATAACGATTTTTCTATGAAAGGCACGCATTTACACAAGAAAACAAATATAATTGTTTTTCTTTTTATATACGGAACAAATATAATGCTAGTTGCATACGGTAAAATGCGAAATTATCTTTAAATCGAATTTTTCATCTTTTCAAATACTGTACCATTGCTTAAGCCCATGTTGCGATGTTATTTTTTAAAATATAAATAATAATAAAAAAATATTTATTTCGTTACTCCGTATTCCCTGAGTTTTCAGAATAAAGATTTATCAATTAAAAAAACTGTTTTCATATTTTTCTGAAACGCGATATTCATGTGTTACCTTACATGCATACTTAATTTTCTTAGGAATTCGTTTAATATTTCTATTCATAATATTTTAATCTCTTAAATCCCTCTTGATTTTTAATGTATTACTATAGACACGATAATCCTTTAATTATATAGAAAAAATGATATTAGCTTTGTACATATTATTCTTTTATTTTCACTCGTATTTTATAAAGCCTTAAGGATTTTGAAATATTTGATTCTTTAAAATAAACCTATGTTTTGCAAATATCAAAGGTAAACATTTTTTTTTTGAAAAACAGACTGAATAAAAATTTCCTTTAATAAAAAATATTCTCTTTAAAGATTGTTTTTTAGTATCCTCTGCATTTTAATTAGATTGCAAATATACATCATTCAAAAACAATCTTTTGCATTGTACAAATATGTTACGAGTCACTAAAAATGAAATGTAATTTATATCTTTTAAATATGCAAACCATTTTTTCAAAGCATAAAGGCTTTGCATTTTCAAAGATGGTATTAATTTTATGGTTTCCAAATACTCCATAAAATATTATATGCGATTGCTATATAGTGGTATAAATACGTATAACTTTATATCTTAAAACAATTTAAGAATATTTAATCTTAAAATCTTGTGAGCTGCTGGAGAACAATTTTAGCTACAAGAATAAATTTTTAATGATAGGATTATTTATATAGAAGAAATAATTTAATTAATATTGAATTTATTTTCTACTATATATTTCTATTAGAATTTTTGTAAGTTACATTAGTCAATTTTAATGTATGTTCCTAAAATCTTTAAGCCCATTTCAAGAAAAATATTTTTCGTAAGTTGTTCGCTTTCAAATTCGTTGATGTTACGCTTCACTATAATTTCACAAAATAAGTATACAAAAACGTCATTTATACTAGCGGTAAGTATGTACATATTTATTATTATTATTATTATTAATATTATTAATGACCACGAATTTTACACGCGTGAAAATAGAATAAGTTGTAGAAACACTTCATGCAGACGCTCATTGAAAAAGTTTCTAACATGTACTGTACGGGCTAATTAACATGAAGTGAAAATTATATCGCTATTTTAAATAAAAGTATTAATTAAAATAGAATATCTCCGATTCGACACATTTGCAGCCTCCCACTTGCGAATAACGGATAAAATAGACAAATTCACAAATAGGCACGAATTATGAATTCCACCCACAATTGCAGTGGTATTTTTTCCGAGTCGATTGACAGTAAGATTGAATATATATATTTTTTGCTCATTTCACGCTTTGAAAATTACGATTTTTAAAAATTTGTTCTTAGTGAGTATTTACGTCTGAAACATAACCACAATTCAAAATTTCAACTATCTAGCCGTAACAGTTTCAAAGTACTCGCAATTTTTGAAACATTTTCCGTCCTGTACCTACTTGGGTGCAAAAGTACAGAAATTAAAGGAGGAAAAAAATGTTATTTCAGAAACTTTTCGTTCTGGCACTCTCTTGATGACAGGGGCACCGACATAAAAACTAGCCTGTGTTGGAACAGACACTGTCACTATTACTATTTTTAATCGGTTCGGAAGTTTCACAGAGTACCTACTGCAAACAAACTTTTTTTTTTTTTTTTTTTTTTTTTTCTTACAATATTATTACAGATGTAGCAATATTTAATTATAGAATACTTAATATTTTGTTAATATAAAGAAATCAACTTTTTTTTCTTTTGTTATGAGATAACATTGCAAACTTTTAGAGAATTCGATTAAAAATACCAAGATTTTCATTGAATGTTTCTGTTAAAGTGAGCATTCAATAATTTATCGAAAATTATAGAAATTATGTAGCAATTAAATATCAATAAAGTTATAGATGCGTGTGCGAAGATAGTTGCTTAATTTTGAGTATCACTATTTCTAAATCATTAATTTCAAATGTAACATAATTTAGCTGTTATTAATAAAAAATTATTATAACTATACATTTTAACAGCTACATAAAAATTTGAGGAAGTCAAGGGAATGTCTACATGAAAAAAAAATCTGTTTTTTTCCTCATACATATTAATACTTACTTTTTAATATAACAAAAAATCATTTAGTAATATTGTTTTTGATAAGTTGGATTATTTTTCATTCATTATGGTAAATTTTATTTTTTAATTTAAATTTGAAAATGAATTTGAATATGAATTTCAAAATAAAATTGTAAAATAAACAATCCATGATTTTTTTAAACAGAAATTGATTTCTAGACGCTACAAATATGCGAATTCAAAATTACAGCACATTACATCAACTAGATTATGCTGAAAAAACTACCCGCATTGAAATCTGTTTTGCAACAACACAAATGTATTTAATATTAGTTTCAAACTTTAAAACTACATAATTTCTAAACTACAGGATGGTAAAAAAAACTTTGTCGATATATGAGCCCCCTAGCAACTGAACCACTTAACCCTTTGAGGGGCGGTTGTATATATTATGTACCACCTAATTTTAATCCGATTCAAACCAGAAACTTTTAAATAAATTTTACTTTTTTAACTTTGACGAGAAAAAGTTGAAAAATTGCTTATTCTTATTTTGAACTATATTATTTCCTAAATTCCGGTGGGAATTCAACGTTACGGGAGCACAAATGCTTGCCCTGAAAGGGTTAAGGAAACTGAATATACTTTTCGGATGTGGATATTTTAAGACATCGGCTCTTGAACGATGTAAAGAAGAATAAACGAGATCTCACAATGACAGTTACAGAGATAAAATTCCAAAAATTTCAAATGGTATCACTGACTTTTTTTTCATCTCAAAATGATTCTCAGGGTGAAAAACCATGGTTGGTTTTGAATGGATACATGTTGCATTAAAAACAGCCAAATAACATAAATACAAAGAAAAATAGTGAGAACAACAAATAACTCCACACAGGCGACAAAAAACAAACCGTTTCAGTCGGATTACAGAATCCTCTTAAGTATCTGCCTTTACAGACGATGACGCATCGCACACCAGAGATTGTGGCCTACAATAAATTACGGTATAAAGACAAAAGACAAAGTGGAATCTCATGTTTAACGACGTTTCTCTTGTCAGGTGCATTTGGCGGATTCAACATGTGTACCTTGAATTTTAAATATCCCCGGAAACAGAAACCTATTAAAGTTGCGTTCGTGTGACCAGGCAACCATATAAAAGCAAACTAGCAGTAGATGACAATATCATGAAAATGTTTTTCCAGCAATTGTGAAGCACTAAATAGTCTTGTTTGCGTTTGTTTGATGTCGAGGTTTCTAGTGATACAGGTACCGTTTCAACGACATGCATAGATTTTTACTGTGAAGATGATTTTGCAATGAGAAAAAGTGTGTGGTTCCATTCGAAATTTTCTAAATTTGGTCTTTGTAACTGTAACTGTGTAGTCTCAAATGATGTTCTTTACCTCATTTTGAATGTGCTGGCAAAAATACAACTTGAACCATAAGCTTAGTGTCAGGGGAAAACAGAGGGAAGGACGTGGTAACCTTAACTCTCTAGGTTCCAAATGATACTGTTCAGTTAAACACCGTCTTTGTACAGTCTTTAAAGCCTAATTAAATTAGCTCATCTGTACCATGTCCCTTTATTTATCCTTTTACTACAATATACCCCTCCACTAAAATTAATACGGCCAACTGGCCAACATTTACAGCACTTGCAAATATCACAGCTGACATGATACAGGGGAATATTGACAACGCGCTTGATAATATAACTCAATGTATTATCAATGCTGCAGATTCTAGCATTCCAAAAACATCATCTAAACATAAACATAGAAAGCCATGATGGAATAGTGATTGCCAAAATGCAAAGAAAAAACAACAGAAGGCTTGGGGTCTATTTCGGAGGTACCCAAATAATATTAATTATATGGCATATAAAAAAGCAAAGGCTGAAGCTAGAAGAGTGCGACGCAAAAGCCAACGTGAATCCTGGATCAACTACATCTCAAGCATTAATTCCAATACCTCAAGTAAAGAACTGTGGAACGAAGTGAAAAAATGTATGGGCGTCTACTCTGATCATCATATTTCTCTTTTAAAACAAATCGGAAAAACCATCGCATCACCTAAAAACATTGCTGAGACAATAGGGAGTACCCTAGCATCAATTTCATGCTCTGACTCATACCCAGAACCCTTTTTAACATACAAAAGACAAACTGAAAGAACCAGGATTAATTTTAACTCTCATTACTCATATGAATATAACGACCCATTTATTAAATCAGAGATGATAAAATGCTTGAGAGACAGCCATTTATCTGCTCCAGGTCACGATGGGATTACATACATTATGCTCAAGCACCTTTCTGCACTATCCTTGAGTAATCTTTTCTCCTTCTTTAATAGGATATGGATGGAGCAGACTTTTCCTAATGCTTGGTGCAGAGCGATAATAATACCATTCCCTAAACCAGGAAAAGATGCTACCAATCCCAATAATTACAGGCCAATTGCACTCTCTAGCTGCCTTTGCAAACTTCTTGAAAAAATGGCAAATTGCCGCCTCGTGCATATTTTAGAAACAAACAATTTCCTTGCTGCATTTCAAAGCGGGTTTCGACGTGGTAGGTCTACTGTCGATAATTTAATCCATTTGGAACATCACATACGGACAGCCTTTCTAAAACGCAACTATTTGGTCTCAGTATTTTTTGACATGGCAAAAGCTTATGACAGAACATGGCTGAAATTTTTATTGATTCTACTAAAATTCCTGCTGTGGACAACGTTCGTTATCTTGGCCTGCATTTTGACAATAAACTTACTTATTTACCACATATTTTACAGTTACGGACAAAATGCGAAAAATCCCTTAGCCTACTTAAAGTACTTTCAAATACTTCTTGGGGAGCTGACCGTACTGCTCTCCTTAAAATCTATAGAGCTGTGATCCGTACAAAAATCGACTATGCCTGCCAGGTCTATGGTTCTGCCAGTAAATCTGTTCTTAAAAAACTTGACACTGTGCACCACAGCGCACTCCGTGTCTGCTCTGGTGCATTTCGTACGTCTCCAATTTTAAGTTTTTATGTTGACTGTAATGAACCATCATTACACGATACTCGTGAAAAACTCTCATTAGAATTATATTACCGTGTCCTCTCTCATCTTGGTCATCCTCTTCATACCTATCTTTTAAATACTGACAATGATATTCTTTATCAGCATCGACCTTCATGCATCCCATCTTTTGGAGTCAGAATGAGAGACATCATCAATAATTGTCCTTTGAATAATATTGAGGTGAGTCCATGTCCTTTGCATGTGCTCCCTCCTTGGAATCCTCCTAAAATTACCTCTCTCCATCCTTTTAAAGGTTATGACAAAAACAATTTGGCTGCTACTGTTTTCCAACAATTATTTTCTGCACATCGTGCAAAATATAATAGCTATACTGACATTTATACAGATGGTTCCAAGAGTGGGGATACTGTCGGTTGCGGGGTTTTTATTGATAACACTAGTTTCAGTTATCGGCTTCACACTTCAATGTCAGTCTTTACGGCAGAGCTGATTGCGATAGAGAGAGCCATGTTACATATATATCATCATCATAAAACATCTTTTATCATATATACTGACTCAAATAGTTCTATTGACGCAATGAAATCTTTTTAAAAGCATCCGTATGTCTCAGCCATCCTGGATTTTTATTATAAATTGACTAGACGTGGTCATAATATTTTATTTTGCTGGGTACCTGGACACATGGGTATTCCTGGAAATGAAAAAGCAGATGAGGCGGCAAAACTTGCTCTTAATCCATTACACCATAAAATTCCATTCTCAGACATTAAACTATTTATAAAACACTTTATTCATAATAAATGGCAAGAAAGTTGGGATTCAAAATACAATAATAAGCTGCACCATATCAAACCCACAATTATGACCTGGCCTCCGAGTTATCCAAGAAAAACAGATGTTCTTCTGACTCGTCTGAGAATTGGACATTCAAGGATCACTCATAAACATCTTTTACTTCGGGAGGACACACCCATGTGTCCACACTGTCATTTTGATTGCTTGACTATTTTTAATCTTTTAACTAACTGTCCGGGCCTCCGGCACCTGTACAGAATTTATTATAATTCATCATCACCAATCTTGACAAACCTCATTGGGGAAACACCTCATGGGGCACTCTTTCATTTTCTAAAACATACTGGCTTTTATTTTGAGATCTAGTTTTTATATACCCTTCATGTTTTATATATAACAAAGTTAGTTTATACTTGTTTAACTGGACATCTTGATGGGGTAACCCCATCCAGATGATATTTCTTAATGTAGTTTTTTATACCTTACTTTAAGAATTCTTTATCTTTGTTTTATACACTGTCTGACTAGTACTGGATGGGTGGCCCCATCCAGATTTTTTTCTCATTAAGCTTTGTTTCCTTTTTGCTTTTGTTCGCATTAAATTTTGTGGTTTTTCTTTTAATATATTTTTTCTTTGGCGCAACTTGTCCCCAATGGGACCTTGTGCCATTAAACTCTATGCAACCAACCAACCTCTTCTCTCTTGAGTCCGCCATATTTGACTTTTACCGATAGCAGACAGCATTCACCCACGGAATAAAGAGGAACTGGAGATGAAATGTTTACGTTTGGCGTGCCGTCAAAAATGCAGCCCTATAGTCGGCCCAAACAACTGACGGCTGGCTTTGAAAACCTCTCCCCGTCCAATGAATCCAGTCCTTGTTCCACGTGCAGCCTCTCTCCGTCCAATGAAGTGGCTTGTTTTGGTCCTATTTTATTCTCCTAGTTTCGAACCGATGCAATGCTGCGATTGTCAGCCTAACCGTTCTGAGTTTTACATGTTTTTTTTTAAGACTTGCCATAAATACGTTAGGTTACCTTTGAGAGATCCTTCTAAAGGGCAATACCTTCTAAAGAGATCCTTCTAAAGGCTCTCCTCTCTCTGGCAGATAATCGGTCATAACAAACACCACCAAATCACCATCTTAAATATCTATATATTCGTTTTAATTCATAGGCATTGTAATTTATAACTATTGACATTTTATTAAAAAAGAAAAAAGAAAACATAGACATTACCATTGAAATTCATTACCATTGAAATTTTCGGTACTTTTTCCTACAGAGATTAAATGAGTTAGTTTAAAAGAATAGCCAACGTAAGTTAATTGGAAAAATAAGGACATTTGTTTTTATAATTTCTCCTCTGATGAAAATAAATCCACTTGACTGTGTTAATAATTATCCTATTTTTCATATTAACAAAAGAAAATCTAAAAGGCTGTAATCATTAATATTTTTCTTTTAATTTCTCGAGGGTTTAAATCAGTTAATGTTCACATAATCTCTGAGGATGCAAAGAGATTCGATTTAAAATACACAGCATTTATTTTAAAAGGAATGCATGGGAAATTCTTAAAATGAAATTAAAATGAGTGTTTCGGTAGAGCGACAGCTAATTTCTATTAATTTAGAATACGTTTGTTAATTAGAGTGTGTGTACCCAAGGGTATGTGCTATTGAAACAAAGTATTTTCTAACGTTTATGAGTGGGAGTTATTACTTCGAGATAAGGAAACTGCATAACATATTGCATGAATTAATCATTTTTCTGAACTGAAAACGAAATATTTTATGTGCCTAGTTGAAAAATATATTCTTAAAATAGAAATTTTTTTAAAAATTGGAATGAAATTTTTTCAACAGTAACATAAAAAAATCTTTGTAAATAACGATTTTAAACATACTTTACTAGGACTTCCCTCAAAGGGATTAGTCTGAGTGATATTGCTGAGAACATAAAGTTAACAATTACGATATAAAGAAGATATCAACAAGAATCTAAGTGAATATACAGCATATGATAGACAAGAGATAGATAAAGATACAACATATGAAAAATAGCAAATTAAATGATATATTTACAAAATATCATATATAAATTCATATATTGTTATGTTTTCATCTGCATTTTTTTATAACATTTGGCAAATAATCTCATTTTCTTAAGCGGGAATTGCTCAAAACTTAAAAAAAAAAACGCCGGATCTTTTAAAACGATATTTTTAAAGTCACATAATCAGATTTGCAGCCAATAGCGTATTTTAGCAAGCGTAGTTTAACGCAAATTTAATTTAATTTTTGCAACATTTTCTTTGTGACAAATATCTAAATAAAATATTAAAAAATAAAAAATTAAATATTGAAATATTAAATCAAATATTTAATAATTGAATTAAAAAAAATCCTTTGTTTATTTGTATAACTATTTATAGAAACTCGTATACTTCAAACCACATTGATAACATGCTTTGCTACAAACGTGTCTACCAGTCTAACTACTCGTATGTCTTAGCTGTGTCTCTCTCCGAACTCATCTGTCTACTGTCTCTCTACTCTTCTGTATACCCGTCTCAGTATCCGTCTGTCTTTCTACCGGACTCTTTAATCGTGTCTCTACCTGTCTCGCTTCCCGTTACACTACTCGTCTATCAACACGTCTGTCTGTCTATATACCCCTCTCTCTACCCGTCTGTCAAGTCGTCTCTGTACTCGTCTCTCTATCCACCACGCTACCCGTCTCCCTACCCATCTCACTACCCCTCTGTCAACCCTTTTTTGCACCTGCCTCGCTACCCGTCGGTCTATTCGTTTCGCTACCCGTTAGCTTATCTCTGTCGCTATCCGTCTCTCTACCCGTCTGTCTACCCGTTTGTTTACACGTCTATCTATCTCTCGCCAACTCTTCACAATATTTAAACAATTTAGTAAACGGAAGCCGTTTATCTGTTATTAAATGCAAACAGGAGTAATTTATCTAAAGAGTGTAATCAGATGCAATTTTTTTTAAATACATACATAAACCAGCATAATAATTCACCAGTTTTATTTTCATAGTAGTTTATGTCATTTGACAGTAAATCTCAACTTCTTCAACCCGAACTGCGTCAAGCTTTTTAAAAAAGCCCCAAGTTCCGTATAACTGGGAAGGGGAATTGTCCTCAGGGCTATTAGATACCTGTTATTAAGTTAAGTGAAAGTTTCGTAATCGGGTTCGCAGCCAATTTCTTATGTCAGAAAGGGTGGCTTCACGCCATTTTAAATTCATTTCTGTAACTTTCTTTTTCTTTTTTTGGTGGGTGGTTGGGGGGGGGGGGGAGAGTTCCAAATATATACACTTAAATTCAAACTTTTGCCCCCATGTTAATATTAGTGTTGTTTATATTATCAATTAATACTTTGTTGATCGAGCTTCATTCGAAACAAATGTAAAAGACTTCTACAGTTTTTTTTTCTAGGAGAAAGTTCCGTAATCGGGCCCTAAGCTAATCGGGGAATTTAATATCATTATTGTTTCTAACTCTTATAGAGTTAAAACAATATTGTTGCTAGCATTACTCTTGTTTGTGACCAACCTCTTCTGTGTATCTGAATAGGGAAAAGTTCCGTATCATGTACTGGTTGGTGCCAAAGGCAGTTGTAGAATCTTACAAATTTTTCTAGAGAGCGGAAAAACATGTTTTTTAAAATATTTACAAATATACGTTTATTAAACCATGTTTTTGAGCCATTTTAAAAAATTAAGTACGGTGCTAAAATAAAATTTTATTGCCATTTTCGATATTTTAATAAGAAATGAAAATACATAACAAACAAATTTAACAAAACTAAGCCATTTTTGGGTACTTCTCTATTATCCCGTCGACCACTTTTCATAACAAAAAACTATCGCCAAACTAAGATTAAACGCCAAAAATACAGTCCCATTTACTTGATGCCAGAAGCATTATACGTATTTGTTATGCCATCAAGTGGTTTTTAATTCGACATTTGCGTGTATTTTTCATTATGTTTTACTGATTTATTAGTTATTTCATTCATTAAAGTAACAATTGTGTCCTTAAATTCTTATATTTTATTTATTTTGATATTTCAATGGCAACGTTCTCCCGTTTATTTAGCGTTACAGTTTGGCGATAGTTTTTTGTTATGAAAAGTGTTCAACGGGATAATAGAGAAGTACCCATTTTTGTGATAAATAATTGTTATTGCCAGGGGGGCAAATTGTAAACAATTAATAAGCGAACTAAAAAAATTACCGGAAAAAACTTGTGGGAATCTCAAGAAAGAAATATCTGATATAAATAGCATTTAAAATCTTAAAATGGAGAAGTGGTCCGTATAAAAATGCAAAACATTATAAACCCGATATAAGAATTTTTTTATTTTTTTATTTTTCCGAAAGCACAGATAAAAGGGTAAAAATCCCGGCACAGATGCTATATACTCACCACGTTGGCGCGATTTTTCCCCTGCCCCTTTGGCGAAAACTGTTTGTTGTGTTTGTTTACTTTTATTTTTTATTTTAATTCTATAGATTATTTTTATATGTATATCAATATTAATTTAGGCACAGATGTCATATACGCACCAGATTTGCGCGATTTTTCCCCCGCCAATTTGGCGAAAACTTTGTTTTTGAATACTAGTTACAAATACCATACATTAATAGCATGTAATTTTTTATTTCAATATAAAAATAAAATAACGTAATAAATGAAATAGCTCCTATTATTCAAAAATGGGAAATAAAAATAAATAAATGATAGTTTGATATAAATAAATATTGATATATATAATAAAAACAATTTATAGAATTAAAATAAAAAATAAAAGTTAATAAACAACAATTGAAACAAAATAACCGGGATACCATGTGAGGCATAAAATTGCCATTTTGTTGCAATCGCGCCAATGTGGTGCGTATATGACATCCGCGCCTTTATTTATATCAAACTATTATTTATTTATTTTTATTTCCTTTTTTAAAATAATAGAAGCTGTTTCATTTATTACGTTATTTTATTTTTATATTGAAATAAAAAATCACGTGTACTATTTGTCACACTATTTGTAACTAATATTCAAAAACAAAGTTTTCCCCAAGCTGGTGGAGGGAAAAATCGCGCCAACGTGGTGCGTATATGACATCTGTGCCTTATTTCATTTCACATAAGAGGTACTGCTCTATTATCCCGTCGACCACTTTTCATAACAAAAAACTATCGACAAACTGTTAGATTAAACGCCAAAAATGCAGTCCCATTTACTTGATATCAGAAGCATTATACGTGTTTGTTACGTCATCAAGTGGTTTTTAACGCGACATTTGCGTGTATTTTTCATTATGTTTTACTGATTTATCCGTTATTTCATTCATTAAAATAACAATTGTGTCCTTAAATTCTTATATTTTATTTATTTATGTATTTTGATATTTCAATGACAACGTTCTCCCGTTTATTTGGCGATAGTTTTTTGTTAAATCGCCAAATATTTTTCTCATAACATCTTCATATTGCATTCATTTCATTTAAATATAAATCTTTCACTGATTTCATTTGAAATACATACATTAAAAATACACGTCTTTCACTCATTTAATTTAAAATACACGCCTTTCACTAATTCCATTTAAAATACTAAAAAGGGACAGAAAATAAGAAATAATGCCACAAATCGAAACCTTTTATTTAAACATCAAAGAATTGTTCCTAACATACACACGCGAAATAAAAAAGCTGCTAATGGTGTGATTTACGCCAAATCTCTAATACTAATACTACTCTTACTAATCTCTAATACTTTTCAAACAGAAAAAATTCCAGATTAACTTTCCATTTTTATTAAATTGAAATATATTTTATTGTGCTGAATATTAGTGCTTGCATATTTTTTTGCTCCATGTATTCCATGAACTTTTCAATTCCGATTGTCTACGAAAATCTCCCGCCGGTGAAAATGACGTACGCACAAAATTTAGTGACGTATGTACTTTAATTGTGCTTTTTTATCTATTTTTTTAATATAACTTCCAAACGGTTTGACACTTATTCTTGGTAATAAATAGACGACGTTGTCACCTTTATAGGTACCTGCTGTAAAAATTTGAACGAAATCCGTTAAATATTTCTTGAGTTATGCTTGACGAAAGGTTTTAATATCCATCGTAGCTATATATGGGGCAAAGTAATACTGCGCTGTGTATGAGTCTTCGTTGCACTCAGACAATAACATAAGTAATCCAATACTCATAAATAAGTTGAATAACTAATAAATAAGTTGAATACAATGAGATACAATAAGCCTAACAATGCATACATCTAAAGCCATTGATGGATTGAGGGAGTAGTCAGAGGGCGGTATATTCTCAAACGGAACATAGAAATGTTCCCCCGGAAGTTTTAAAATTTTATGCTAATTAATTGTCTGGAAGTGCAACTCACTCCAATTTGTCCCCTCCCGGGAGCGGCAGGAATCTCTCCCGAAGAAAAATGTCTGAATTCAACATTGCTTGGAGCGCAGTCGAGCGAATTGTCTACTACAAATTTGAAAAATTCTTAAAAACAGTGGAATAGCAATTTATTTTATAATTAGACAAAAAGCTTTTAATTAATTCCGTAAATCTTTTTTTTTTTTTTTTTTTTTTTTTTTTTTTTTAATAAAGATTGTCTAAGATGAAAGTGAATATAATAGATATCGATGATATCCAAAAAAAGATAATTAAATCTTTGAACTGAAAAAAAGTTGTCACAGAACTAGGATGAAATTTTCGTAGAAATGGTTTGAAAAAGCCTTATATTTCTGCATTAGCAACTGTATGCAACGCACAGATATTTTAACCAATTCCGATAAACAGTCATTAATTAAATTCGAATTCGAAGATGTGTACTATGTCGACATAAAAGTATTATCGGATTTCCAATTTTACGAACTGTTTTAAACTACAGGTTTTGAATATATTCATCATATTTATAAATTTAAGTCATACATTTTCCTCTTTATATGTAAACCAGTCATCCCGTGCGAAGATTTTGCAATGCAGTTTAATATTTTTTTGCAATATCTAATATTTTTTAGATTCCAGTTTTAACTTCTAGAGAAAAATTAAGGATTAAAAATATGTGCAAACAACATTTGTCAAGACACAATATCATCTCATTTATTCCATGAAAGCAACAGTAAAAACTGATTGAAGATAGCAGAAGGCCCACGAGAGAAACAAAAAATAATAATCATATTTTAACTGCATTACAGGATGACGTCATCCACTTCGGGAAAAACATGAAACTAAGAAAAATAAATTGAATGCATTTAAAATACAATTTAATCTAATATAACAAAGCATACCTTTTATTCTACACGTGAAATATCACTACTTCGATCGATCGATGGTGTCTTTTTCTTCTAGACATTTCAATTTCCATTTCACTTTTTAACCATAAATATTAAATAAATATGTGAGGAGAAATCATACTTTTTTTTACTATTTATTTTTTTATAATCATTGCTGTGCATCATATAATGCGGTATTTTACTTTTGTAGCAGCATTAATTTGAGGAAAATATGTCATTTCATTTATGTAAATAATGCCGATTTAATTTTTAATTAACTGCACTTTTTAATAAAAAAACACGTTTAACGAATGTCAGTGTACTATAACAAAAGCAGCTTCAAAAACCTTTTCAATGATACCTCATTCATTGTTGTGAGTTTCGTAAACGCATAGAAAAGGCATGTTGACAACAGAAATGATACACAAAGTGATAGTAAATCTTCTGAGATGTTTTTAATTTTGTACGTAAATCGCTTTCCTTTAAAGATTTCAAACATCGGCAGTTTGGTAAATTCAATCGGTTTTTCTTTTCGCTAACCCGTGTTTAACCCAAGTACCTTTCTCAACACTTCCAATTTTTTGTAAAATGTTTCAAATTATACACAAATATATATGGCTTATACTTTTATGAGAATCTTGTATTACTATGAGCATCCTATAATATTTGCACTTTCTTTTAGTGAATATCTGTAACTAGCATTTTAAAATAAGTATAATATTTAGTATTTAACCATAAACGTCTCCAATGAGAGTTCATTAGATGGTTCTCATTTTGGTTTACAATAGAAAACGTAGATTTAAAATTTTATATTTTTTAATTTAATATGTACTAATTTCACGGTTTGTTCAATACTACTGCACATGCGCGATAGCGTATTACTGCTTATTTTACTGTTTATTATTGTTAATTTTACGGTATAATACTAACATCTGGGGTGTTAATATTATACGGTAAAATGAACATTTAATTTTTTTTTTTTTTTTTTTTTTTTTTTTTTTTTTTTTTTTGCAGTGCATTGTACGGAGTTACAATGCGGAGATTGAGCGCCATCCGTGATTGAGTGTGTTGACAGCAGTTTTTTTTTTTCATATTTTTGAGTGCTCTGGACTTTTCTGGACAGTGGAAAATTTAGTTGAACAAAGAGGTTGCCTTAAATTCTGAATTTCAAATGAAATTTCGTGTGCCGAATATCTTGAAAAATCTACGAAATTTTGCACCATGATAATGTCAGATCGCATAAATCTGTCGTTGTGCAAGAGTTTTTGACCAAAAACACAACGAATATTATCGATCAAGCACCGTACTATAGCTTGATATGGACCTCGAGGAGTTTTCTCCTATTCCCGAAGCTAAAAATATCACTTCGAAGAAGACGCTTTGAAGCAATTGAGCAATTGATTACCATAAAAGGTAATTCGCTGAGGGAGCTTAAGTTTATATACCTCAATCACCCTACGAAAAATATATGAAGGGTTGTGTCAAGTGTGGTATAGTTGTATTGGACTCGATGGGACTTACTTTAACCCTTTCACGGGCATAATGCTTTGATTCGTAAAATGTTGAAATGGCTAAATGGCACCAGTTACAAACAAATTTATTTGAAAATAAGTAAAAGCTTTTCTTCACATGCTTAATAAAAGGAAATTTTTCATTCCAAAATTCTGTTGTCAATGTGGCATTTAGGGACTAAAATTAAGTGGTCCAAACATGAACCACCGCCCTGCAAGGAGTTAAAGGCTAATTTTTTTTTATGAATAAATTATTTGTTTTGTGTTTTATTGTCTGAGTGCAACGAAGACTCATACACAGCGCAGTATTACTTTGCCCCATATATAGCTACGATGGATATTAAAACCTTTCGTCAAGCATAACTCAAAAAATATTTAACGGATTTCGTTCAAATTTTTTACAGCAGGTACCTATAAAGGTGACAACGACGTCTATTTATTACCAAGAATAAATGTCAAACCGTTTGAAAATTATATTAAAAAAATAGATAAAAAAGCACAATTAAAGTACATACGTCACGAACGTTTTGTGCGTACGTCATTTTCACCGGCGGGAGATTTTCGTAGACAATCGGAATTGAAAAGTTCATGGAGTACATGGAGCAAAAAAATATGCACGCACTAATATTCAGTACAAGAAAATATATTTCAATTTAGTAGAAATCGAAAATTAATCTGTATTTTTTTCTGTTTGAAAGAAAAACCCCGCAATAACTTGGTAGACTTGGTATTATAGATTTGGCGCAAATCTCAGCAATAGCAGCTTTTTTTATTTCGCGTGTGTAAATAATAAAAAAAAATCTTTGGTGTTTAAATAAAAGGTTTCGGTTTATGGCATTATTTCTTTTTTTTTCTCTTTTTAGCATTTTTAATGGGATTAATGAAAGGCAAGTATTTTAAATTAAATGAGTGAAAGGTTCATATTTAAATGAAATGAATTCAATATGAAAATGTTATAGGAACAATATTTGGCGATTTATCAACTGCGCCAGGATAACATAAAAGTACCAATATATCAAACGGTATGTAGTATGTGAAATGAAACAATTGTATTATAATCACCCATCGTACAAGAAAAAAAACTAATATTCTGCATTCAGAGGGAAAAATCCATCTCCTGTGCCGTAAGATTTGGCGAGTTCTTTTTTGGTGATAAGTTTTTCAATGTGATTGTTGGGATCTGCAGGATTTGGCTTACTTTTTCTAAATCTTATTTTTTTGCAGGTGTAGTATTACGTAAATATATTTTTTTGCAGATATTTTTCTATTTTGTATATTCGGGATTCTATTTTGTATATTTTCTATTTGGCATTTGGAAAAGAGATTTTTACCTTTTTATCTGTGCCTTTGGAAATATTAAAAAATAAAAAAAGATTTACATATATCAAGCGTATAATGTTATGTTTTGCATTTTTATACGGACCACTTCTCCATTTTTAGATTTTAAATGCTATTTATTATTTACTAGCCGTTTATTAATTGTTTACAATTTACCCCCCTGACAACAACAATTATTTATCACAAAAATGCCTCTTAGGTTTGTTAAATGTCTGTTTATGTATTTTCATTACTTATTAAAATATCGACTATGGCGATAAAATTTTATTTTAGCATCGTGCTTAAATTTTTAAGATAGTGCAAAAACATGCTTTAATAAACGTATGTTTGTAAATATTTGAAAAACATGTTTTACCGCTCTCTTGAAAAATTTTGTAAGATGCTAAAACTACCTTTTGGCACCATTTAAAATGTTTTTCGCCAACCGGCATAGGATACGAAACTTTTCCCCATTCAGATACACAGGCAAGTCTGGTCTCAAACAAGAGTAAAGCTAGCAACAATATTGTTTTAACTCTATAAGAGTTACAATAATGATATTAAATGCTCCGATTGACTTTGGGCCCAATTACGAAAGTTTCTCCTAAAAAAACTGTAGAAGAAGTTTTTTACATTTGTTTCAAATGAAGTTCGGTGTACAAGGTATTAGTTAATAATACAAACAACACTAATGGCATGGAGGGAAAAGTTTTAATTTAAATGTATATATTTGAAACCTTCCCCCCCCCTACCCCCCCCCCCAAAAAAAAAAAAAGTTACAGTAATGAATTTAAAATGGCGTTAAGCCACGCTTTCTGACATAAGCAATTGGCTGCAAACGCGATAACGAAACTTTCACTTAACTTAATAACATGTAGCTAATATAGCCCTCAGGGTACTTTGCAGTTATACAGACCTTGTGGGGTTTTTTTAAAAGCTTGAGACAATTCAGGTTTAAGAAGTTGAGATTTACTGTCAAATGATATAAACAACTATGAACACAAAACTGATGAATTATTATTCAGGTTTATGTATGTATATGTATTTAAAAAAAATTGCATGTGATTACACTTATTAGATAAATTACTTCTGTTTGCATTTAATAACTGATAAACGGCTTCTGTATATTAAATGAATTGAAAGAGGTGGCGAGAGGTAGAAAGACGAGTAAACAAATGGGTAGACAGACGGGTAGCGAGACGAGTAGCGACATAGGTAGGTTGACGGGTAGCGAAACGAATAGACAGACGGCTAGAGAGAAAAGTAAAAAGAGGGTTGACAGAGGGGTAGCGAGATGGATCACGAGACGGTTAGCAACACCGGTAGATAGGAATGTAGCGAGAAAGTTTGCGAGACGCGTAGCGTGGTAGATAAAGAGACGAGTAGAGAGATGAGTACAGAGACGAGTTGACTGACGGTAATGAGATTGGTAGCGAGTCGGGTACAAAAACACGGTATACAGACGAGTAGAGAGACAGTAGATGGGTACGGAGATGGGTAAGAAGATGGGTAGAGAGGCGTATAGCCAGACGGGTAGAGAGACAGATAGACAAGTTGTGAGACAGATAGACATATGGGTAGCGAATTGGATAGAGACACGGCTAGACATACAAGTAGTTAGACGGATAGACAGACGGTTAGAGAAATAGATTGGCGGGTAGCGAGACCGGTAGAGAAATATAGAGACAGGTAGCGAGACGTGTAGAGAGATAGACAATCGGTTAGAGAGACGGGCAGAAGAACGGATAGGGAAACAGACAGATTGTGGAGAGACAGACAGACAGGCAAAAGAAAAGTCTGCGGATTGGCGCAGTAAAGGCGCAGGGGGCAGAGCCTCCTAGAGAATAATCAAGAAGTATCTGTAAAGCTTAACTTTGAAATATATATAATTTTTCAATTTTGCCGATATGGAGATTTAATGTAAAAGTTATTTTACAGAAGTCATCGAAAGAATTTTTGTATACTTTTGTTGGTGTTATTTTCTCGGTAGTCAGTAATTTTGCGCATTCTAAAGCAATATAAATAATCAATTCTACTTTCGGAACAAAAGATAGGTAAGATATTGCTTACCTCCATTTTTCAGCAATCGTCCTCATTGTACCGCTAGGCCAGGTTCTCCAGATAATCCTATTAGATGATAGATATCCTTATTGGGTTCGTGCACATTATTGTAAATATTGATGTATCCATTGTATGGAATTTTCCATTGTTAGTTGTAATCATTTTAGTTTTAATCCTGTGTGATTCACTATGTGAATTTGAAATATTAAAATATTGTTAATTAATAAAACATAATACATTATACTATTAAATTATTTAATTTACATAGTTTACATTTAGTAGTTACATACAATTTAGTTTTAAACATTATTTCAATTTAAGTTTAAGGGAGAACGACATTATATGTCCGTTTGCATCGCGAGTTAAAAAGAATCTATATAGTTCTATAAAGCAGAGATGCAACAGTCTTAGTTCTTATCAAGTGACATCATTTTTAAGTTCTTTCATTGGATGGTAATGACGTAAAGTCAATTTACGTCACTAATACGTATTTTAGTCTTTCACTTCCTTGTTCAGATCACGTGTTGTAAAAACCTCTTCATATTGCATCAGGCAATTTCATTTCCTGTTTGAAATTCTAGATAATTACTTTTTATCGAGATGAGTTTTAAACGAGGTAAATAAAATGTCATAGAAATTAATTCCGGATATTAATCTTTTGATCTATTACCAACAATCTCCTCCTTAATCTCTGGAATTTGATTTCTTAAGTTTAAGTTATTTCTGTGAACTTCGAAGATAGGTTTGGGAGTGGGCTTGGTTAGGATGTCCGCTATCATGTTCTTTGATTCACAGTAATTTAGATTAATTGTACCATTGTCCTTTAGGTGTTTAATTGAATGATACCTAATATCAATGTGTTTCGTGCGACGGGTGTATTTTTCTGATTCGATCATTTTTATGCAGGACTGGTTGTCCTCATGCATAGTTATGGGTAATGTCTGTTCTAAGTCAAATTCTTGTAAGAGTCTAATTAACTATAAAATTTCTTGTGTCGCATTTGCTGCTCAAATGTACTCAGCTTCAGCACTTGACATGGCTATGCATGATTGCTTTTTGCTAATCCATAAAATTGGGTTTTTCCCTAATAAAAATAGGTTTCCGCTGGTGGACTTTCTAGTTTGTATGTCTCCAGCCCAGTCTGAGTCACAGTACACTTCAAGTATTGGTTGCTGTGTTGTATTTATTTCTAATTTAAAGTTTTTAGTGTGATTTAAATAGGAAATCACTCTTTTAGTTGCTTTCCAATCCTTCTGTGAAGGGTTTTCGTTTTTTCTACTTAGGATGTTAATCGCAGCTGAAATATCTGGTCTTGTGACAGTTGAGATATACAAAAGAGCGCCAATTGCCTTTCTATAATCTATGTTGTTTGGCAATGGTATTTCTTCGTTATCAAAATTTAAATAGCCTGTTTCCATGGGCGTTTTGTAAGGTTTCGCATCTTCTAATTTAAATTTTCTAACTAATTCTTCAATTTTATTTTTTTGATTCAGTTTATATCCTTCGTTTGTTTTTTCAATTTTAATCCCTAGGTAGTAGTTTAATTGACCTAAATACTTTAGTTCATATTCAATCTTAAGTTTTTGTATAATTTCTTTAATTTCATTTTCTTTTGCTGATATTAATAAATCGTCTACATAGACGATAATATATGCTTTACTGTTTTTAGTATTACGTATGAATAAACACGTGTCTGAAGTTGATGGTTTGAAATTTAACTTTTCTAACGATTCTGAAATTTTTGTGTGCCAGGCTCTAGCTGCCTGTTTTAAGCCGTATATAGCCTTATTTAATTTGCACACTTTGTTTTCATTGTTAGGTTTGACATAGCCTTCCGGCTGAGTGATGTATATATCCTCATCTAAATTTCCATACAAAAATGCTGTTTTAATGTCAACGTGGTTTATGTTTAGTTTATGATAGGCGACGGCTGCTAAAAAAGTTCTAATTGTAGTATGTGAAACCACTGGAGCAAAAGTTTCATAGTAATCAATACCAAAATTTTGCGAATAGCCTTTCGCCACTAAACGCGCTTTATATTTTTGCATTTTTCCTTTATCATCTAATTTTGTTTTGAAGAGCCATTTCGAACCTATTATTTTTTTATTTGGCGGGGGGTCAACTAATGTCCAAGTTTTGTTTTGGTTGTGAGATTCTATCTCCTCCTGTGTCGCTTTGCTCCAGTTTTCTTTTTCTACAGGGTTTTCCATGTTTATTATTTCCTGCCAATTTTTCGGTTCGTTTATATTTTCATCTTTAACCAAATAAATTAGTCTATCTGGGGGAACCCCTTTATTTACTCTATCTGATCTTCTCGGTTCGGTTTGATTTAGATCAGATTCATTCTGAGTATCATTTTCATTTGAAATTTCGATTTTTATCAGATTTGGGTTTTCCGACTTTTCGTTTTCGGCATTAGTGTTTTCATCTAAATTTAGTTCTAGCCGTTTTTCTTTATTTGAATTTATCGGATAGTTTTCTAAGAACTTCACCGTTCTGGCTATAGTTATATCTTTGCCGCTCGTATAGATACGATATCCTTTGGAATAATTATCGTATCCCACGAAGATCCCTTCTACTGCTTTATTATCTAATTTCTGTCTTTTTTGCTTGTTAATATATGCATAAGCTTTGCAGCCAAAGACTCTTAAATATTTTAGATTTGGTCTTCGGTTTGACCATAATTCATATGGAGTTTTTTTGTTGGCTTTAGTCGGCAGTCGATTTTGTAGGTGGTTTGCGGTGCATATCGCCTCTCCCCAGAAATGTAATGGTAAATTAGAGTCACTTAACAATGTTCTTGTCATTTCAATTAATGATCTATCTTTCGTTCAGCAATACCATTCTGGCTGGGAGAATATGGTACTGTTAGCTGTCGCTTAATTCCATTTTCTTTTAGAAAATTATCTATATTAGAATTTTTAAATTCTCTGCCATTATCAGTTCTGAGTTCTGTAGGCTTTTTGCCAAATTTATTGTTGACCAGGGCAACAAATTCTTTTAGTTTTTCGAATACCTCACTTTTATTTTGTAGTAGATAAATTATAGTAAATCTAGAGTAATCGTCTATGAAGGTTAAAAAGTAATTTTTCCCACCTATGGTTGGAGTTTGAATAGGTCCACATACGTCTGAATGCACTAACTGCAAAATTTTATTTGCTCTATATTCCGTCTTTTTGGGGTATGGTGCTTCAGTTATTTTTGCTTTGATGCAAGGCTCACATTCGGTACTATGGGAACAATTATTTATGTTTATTCCGCATGCTAATTCCTTCGTCATTAATTCTTTAATCGACGCGACATTTTTATGTCCTAATCTTCTATGCCACAGTTCTATGCAATTTTTATTTTTGCAATTAGTTATCATGTTTACGAAATTTTCATCTGTGGTTAATTTTGTTTGCTGAATTTCGTATAAATTATTTATTCTACTTCCTTCTAAACGAATTAATCCTTCATATTCTAGAAAACATTTATTATCTTCGAATGTTAATTTGCATCCGTTTTTCGTAGCTTTAGCTACCGAAAATAAATTTGTTTCAATGTCGGGTACAAGTAGAACATCTTTTAAAGTTACGTTGTGAGTTTTTCCGTCTGAGGTTATTGTGGTAATATTTACATTACCTGACCCGTAGGATTTTAGTTTATTGCCGTTGGCAATTAGGACGTTGGTATGTTCTTTATTTGTAAATTCAGAAAATAAATTTTCATTATTTGAAATATGGGAGGATAAACCAGAGTCGATGATCCATGCGTTATTTTGCGATTTGTTAGTTGTAAATGCACAATTTTTCTTTTCTTCGGTTCCGAAATAAGCTGTGCTTTTTTCTTTCGGTTTATTTGAGTCCGCGCTTCTTAAATTATTTTCGTCTTTTTGAAAGACTAGCGAAGAAGAGAAATGTTTTTTGTTGTTTTGTTTAAAATTATTTGTTTTACTTTTGTTATTCCAGCAATTAACTGTGTTATGGTTTTTCATTCGGCAAATCATGCAATATTTTTCTTCCTTTTTAAAACCTGTGGGTTTAAATTTTCTTTCAGCTCTAAAGGCTTTGTTGGTATTATCACTGGTATTTGAATGCTCATTTCTTTTATTAAATTCGTCTGTTTATTTACTCTTTATAAATTCTGGAGTTAATTCGTCTTCCTGTCTGGCTTCTAATGCGGTTATGAGGGTGTCGTATGAAGGAGGTAAAGAGCAGAGCAATAATGCTGAAACATGATTTGCTTTAATTTCTTCGCCTATGGCTGATAACTTATCGATAATTTCTAATATTTTGGTTATATGAGTAATCATATTTCCTCCTTCAGATAATTTCGTTCCATAAAGTCTCCTAAGGAGAAAAAGTTTACTTGACAGATTTGATCTCTCATGGATTCTTTTTAGCGTATTCCATGTATCCCGTGCATTTTGTAAATGCTTAATATGGATAATTTGATTATCCTCAATACTTAAATTTATCAAGGCTCTTGCCTTTCTATCTTTCTTCGACCATTCCGGGGTTATTGGATTAGGTGGGTCGTCTGTGACAACTTCAAAGAGCTCTTCTCTTATCAACAGCATCTCCACCTTAAATTTCCAGTTTGCATAATTACTGGAATTTAATTTTTCAATTATACTTCCTTCTTTGAAGGTTGCCATTTTTCTATTTTAGAATATATCTAAAATTAATTAATTTCTTTTAAGTATTCGAGGATTTAAGGACACTATATTTATTTTTATTTTTACCACCTTTTATATACTTTAGAATATTTTCGCGTCTCATAATCTTTGTTGGTGTTATTTTCTCGGTAGTCAGTAATTTTGCGCATTCTAAAGCAATATAAATAATCAATTCTACTTTCGGAACAAAAGATAGGTAAGATATTGCTTACCTCCATTTTTCAGCAATCGTCCTCATTGTACCGCTAGGCCAGGTTCTCCAGATAATTCTATTAGATGATAGATATCCTTATTGGGTTCGTGCACATTATTGTAAATATTGATGTATCCATTGTATGGAATTTTCCATTGTTAGTTGTAATCATTTTAGTTTTAATCCTGTGTGATTCACTATGTGAATTTGAAATATTAAAATATTGTTAATTAATAAAACATAATACATTATACTATTAAATTATTTAATTTACATAGTTTACATTTAATAGTTACATAAAATTTAGTTTTAAACATTATTTCAATTTAAGTTTAAGGGAGAACGACATTATATGTCCGTTTCCATCGCGAGTTAAAAAGAATCTATATAGTTCTATAAAGCAGAGATGCAACAGTCTTAGTTCTTATCAAGTGACATCATTTTTAAGTTCTTTCATTGGATGGTAATGACGTAAAGTCAATTTACGTCACTAATACGTATTTTAGTCTTTCACTTCCTTGTTCAGATCACGTGTTGTAAAAACCTCTTCATATTGCATCAGGCAATTTCATTTCCTGTTTGAAATTCTAGATAATTACTTTTTATCGAGATGAGTTTTAAACGAGGTAAATAAAATGTCATAGAAATTAATTCCGGATATTAATCTTTTGATATATTACCAACAACTTTAATAGTAATTTAGACTATAGTTTTGCAATCTGGTTTGTTGCAAAGCATGCTATCAGTGTGGTTTGAAGTGTAAGAGTTTCTATAAACAGTTATACAAATAATAGATATATAATCAAGGAAAAAAAAAAATTAATTCCCACACAAAAAAAGGTGCAACAATGAAATTAAATTTGCGTTAAGCCACGCTTGATAGAATAATCTAATGGCTGCAAATCCAATTACGTAACTTTAAAAGGCTTGGCGTTTTAAAAGATCCAGCGTTTTTTTTTTTTTTTTTTTAAATTTAAGTTTTGCGCAATACGTGCTTATGAAAATGAGATTCTTTGCCACATGTTAAAAAAAATTATGACAACACATATGATTAACGGTACTTCTTTTCTATTTTTTTAACAGTGTATATGAATTTATATATGATATTTTGTAATTCTATCATTTAATTTTGCTCTTTTTCTTTATATTCTAATTGTTAACCCTATGTTCTCAGCAATATCACTCAGACTAATCCGTTTGAGGGAAGTCCTAGTGTAACAATATCCGGTACTTTTATACTGAAGGTATACAATGTGGTGTATTTTTTTGCTATGTACGCATAAATGTCAAACTGATACATCAATTGGTTTATTTCTCTTTTAACACTTCCATATAGTTGAAAATAGTTTATGAATTTGGTTTGTATGTCTGTCTGTCTGCCATCTGCCATCTGTCATCTGCCGTTTGTCCGTGCTCTAAACTCTCATAAATATAAAGCCATGTAACTGATATATGTTATTGAGGTTCACTATGGCATGCTTGCTATTGAAAATTGAGTATGTAGCATTTCTAGTTCGTTTACATGGACGCTCCAAAGAATCCCGTTATATTTTGCTCCATGGAGAAAAATTGTTTGCCGTGTACTTTTATACTATTTTAAGCAAAATAAAAGTGATAGGCATTTCTGACTGCACTAAAACATGCTTTCTGTAGAATATGGAGCGCATTTATCATTTATTTACAGAGTGACACTTAAGAGTTCGGTTACAGTACTGCTGATAAATATTGGAGGTGCGTTTTCAGTTTCAGTATGGGTTTTTAATTTTAAATATTTTTTTGCGTATTACGTGGTGTGTATAAATTCCATAAATCATATACAGGACTACGCAAAAAATTTGTAAGCATTGCAGTGTATCATCGTGAGTTGCTTAAGGGTGCTTTTTTAATTGAATTATGCATTTTACTGCTGAACTATATTTAGTAAACTGAAAGATTTTTGTAAAATATAAATAAATCCATATACGTGGCTACACAATGACCTGGATACATTGCCGTCTATGGATGATTATTTCTGAAAGTACGGTTTCAGTGATTATGCGTTTTATAACTTAATCATTAAAACCATAAACAAACAATAATTATTTTAAAAAAATTAAAAACCAATGCATTTATTATAAATATGAATCTCTTGGACCATAATAATACAATTTGTATACGAGTAGAAAATGTAATGTTGTTTTTGTTGGGTTTAAAGTTATGACGCTCACTTTTTTAGTCACTACTGTTCTGGAAGAGTATGAATTTCGTCATATTTTCACTATATGACAGTGTGAAGTCATTTTCAGTATTGTTTCCAGTAGGGGAACATTTGTTGTTCTTAAAAAAGTCGCCGCTGCTTACTGTTTGCCCGTAAAGAAGATTTTCTGGATTGAAAAGAATGAGGAAAATGTAAGTGTACCTTTATTAACCCTCATTACTGTACCCATTGTTAATTTAAATATTGTTAGTTATAGATTAACCATTATCTAGTCATTCAATAGTATGCTTGACATGTCTTTTAAAATAACGCATACAGCATCCCAAAAATTTCTTTTTTAGGTAAAGTGGCATAATTGCAAAAAATGTCACAACTGGTCCTGTCAATTTAAAAAATATACTTTCTCAGAATTAACTTTTGAAGTTTAAAATAAAGCAATTTTGAAAATTTATGTGACTTATTATTTTAGCTAGTATTATTAAGCATACATTTATAATAATGTATGTTAACGAACTTAAGTTCATTTACCTAAATACGTAGCAATGTATTTTTGTGTTTTGTGTACCTAATAAAACATATATTTAGGATATTTTAAAGCAGAATCTAAATCATTTTTCAACAACAATAAGTTCTCATTTTTCAAAGAAAACGCTGGGACATGTCGACAATTTGTCCTCATTTCAGCATTTCGAAAATTACTCTCTATAATTAAACGACCGATCAAAAATTCTGTCCGAGCGGCAAAAAACTTCGTCATTTCCCAGATCTGGAGTGATCTGAATCAATGGCATATCGAAATATTTCAAGTTTTCGGAAAAGCTCTATTGTGAATTCTGCAGAAAGGGAGCAGTGATAGTGTGCAAAAAAAGGAAAAGGAAAACGCATGAAAAGAAAGCAAAAGACTGTAATACACCTTTAATAAATAACCCTTTTTCTTCCGGTTTCTTCTCGTTCACACTTTTTTAAATTCAAAGGCAAAACTTTATGAATACCATTTTATTCTTTATATTTCTATTGGCCCAGAAGAATGCAGCTAATTTGTATAAAACACAACGAATTTATTACGGACGTCACATCACAATACAACATGGAAGACACGCACAGATATATATATATAAAGATTAATCACAGTAGCAGCAGCCGTTACATTACTACTCTTCTATCGACACAATTACTATATTTATTTCCATAACATGCCCCCCGCATGCACACAACCTTCCACTTTAGCCTCCCGCCAAACTCTCACCGTCTCCCTTACTCCGCAGTAGAAGAGAGAAAAAAAGGGTTGCCATAAACCTGACGTCACCGGCATGACACCCCCCACCTAAGATTGCAAAAGGGGTATGCCACATTTGCGATCTGAAATCCAGACTGGTGACGTCACTACATTTCATCCTCTACCAGTCAACTACTAATGAATAATAATAAACTACAATATATATAAAAAGAAATACATAAAAAAAAAAAATTAAACATCTCTGAACCATTTCTGGAAACTCTCGTTGGCTACTGCAATATAAAAATACAATTAATGTTTCATAATACTAAATACAAATAACAATGAGAAACAGAATACAAATTAATATGAAATAGATGGTATAGAATTACAGCTGCAACATAAACAAAAGTTGTTTTTGTTTTTAAACAGTCACTAATTGTTCATCGAAAGTTAATAGTCATTTTATTATTCCGTTGTCTCCAGTCTAGACAATGCATCCGCATTCCTCAACTTTGTACTAGGACAATGTGAAATAATGATGTCATACTTCTGCAAAGCCAATGCCCATCGCTGCAGTTTGGAAGATTGGGGAGCATTTTTGGTGATGAAAGTCGGTGGGTTGTGATCGGTGATAAGTTCCACGGGCGAACCAAAAATCCAAGTCTCGAACTTCTTTAGACTCCAGATAACCGCATAGGCCTCCCGTTCAATGGTCGGCCAAGCCTGTTGAGTTTTGGTGAGCTTTTGACTGGCATAACTGACTGGATATAGTCTCTCATCCTTCTGTTGAGATAGACATGCACCGATGCCTATTGCAGATGCGTCACATTGAATGGTAAAAGGTAGTCCAATAACTGGTGTATAAAGACTAGGTGCCTCTACGAGACCCCTCTTTAGTTCATTGAAAGCTTTATCATGTTCCTCCAACCAGCACAATTTCTCAGGACTGTTCTTTTTGGTAAGTTCTGTCAATGGGTATGCTGTTTCGGCATACTTAGGCAGGTAATCGCGGTAGTAATTACACAATCCGAGGACACTCTTAATTTGTTTTTTTGTTTGTAGAACGGCTAACTTTCGTATGGCTTCAACTTTCTCTGGATCGGTTCGATGGCTGCCGGACCCGATGACATGTCCTAAATACTTAATCTGATTTTTCGCAAAGGCACACTTCTTCAGATTGACTGAGCACCGTAATTCTCAAATTTTAGAAAATATCGTGTTCAGATGCGTAATGTGTTCAGACCATGTTTCCAAAAAAACAGCTATATCATCTATATACGCTCTAGCAAAGTTCCTGTATTTTGAAAGTGCTTTATTTATTTCTCTCTGAAAGGTCGCAGCTGCATTCCGGAGCCCAAAGTCCATCCCTTTGAAGCGATATTGAGCCCTTTGAGTCTTAAAACATGCCAACTCCCGGCTTTCTGCTTCCAGTGGTATGCCCAATATCCTTTTAAAAGGTCGATTGTAGTTATTACATTGGCCCTGCCAATGTTGAACAAAAGGTCCGTTGCGTTTTCCATTGGGAAATCGTCTGTTTTTGTGATTGCGTTCAATGCTCTAAAATCTACGCACAGTCGAAGAGCCCCATCTTTCTTCATCACGCATACTACCGGGTGTGGCGCCTCCGCATCACTCTCTTCGATCAGTCCTAACTCTAACATTTCTTCGATTTGTTTATCTACTTGTGGCTTCAACGCCTCTGGGATTCGATAAACATATGTTTTTTTTTCATTTCTTCGCCGTTTAATCTAATTTTGTGCTCTCCTACCTTAGCTATTAGTACCTTTTTTGAAAATAAATCATTATATTTGTATAATAAATCTAACATATCTTTTCTTTCTACATTTTCTAAATGCTCCAAATCTACTTCTTTTATGTCAAATAAATTGGGGTTATCTTTCACACTGGGGGTGGGATGGACTTCTCCTAATTCTTCTTCATTTTCAAAGATTACTCCCACCGCCCCTACCCTAGGAGTAAATTTTCTTATCTTATTTACATGGATATTCCTAACATTCCCGTTTATTAATTTTACTTTGTAAGAATCAGGCTTACAGCGTGCTACAATTTCGGCTGGTCCCGTCCACCTAGCATAAAGTTTGTTCGTAGAATCCGGGATTAATAGATATACCTGGTCCCCTGGTCTAAATTCCTTGTAAATCGCTCTCCGATTAGCGTACTTCGCATACGAGCCTTGTTTAAATTCCGCTACTATTGCTGCTTGCTCCGCCGCCCTTTCTAAATTAATTTTTAACTCCTGAAGATATTCGGTTGCGCTCTTTCCAAGATTTATGGGTAGTGGTATTTCTCCTGACCATGTAGATTTCAATACTGCTAATGGGCTCCTCGCCTCCCTTCCGTACATTAATTTGAATGGCGATACTCCCGTGGTACTATTCGGAATTTCTCTATAGGCAAATAATAAATAAGGGATGTGTTTATCCCAATTTTTGGAATCGCTCCGAATTATATGGTGTAGCATGCGTTTCAGAACCTGATTATATCGCTCCACTAATCCCGAGCTTTGCGGATGCCCTGGCGTCGCAAATCTAGGAGCCGCCCCTAGCCTAGCATGAAACTCTTGTATTAAACCTGAAACAAAATTCCTGCCCTGGTCACTCGCTATTACGCGCGGTATCCCTGTTCGCATAAATATTTCTAATAATGCATCGCACGTAGCTTTAGCCGTAATTGTTCTTAACGGGACCACCTCGGGCCACCCCGAATGTTGATCCACTAAGGTAAGTACGTATTGATGTCTACGCGCAGAAGTTGGTTCAATTTTTCCAATTATGTCAATATTTACAACGTCGAACGGAAGTTCCGGTCTATCAATAGGGACAATGGGTATCTGATCGCTAGCCCTCTCTCTACTGCGTAACTGACAGTCTTTACAAGATTTACAATAATCCTCTACATCCCGTGACATATTCGGCCAATAAAATGAATAACGAATTCTTTCTTTTGTTTTTTTCATGCCGAGATGATTAGCGAAAATTGATTCATGCGCAATTTTTAAAATTTCCCCCCTCCTTACCTTTGGTACAACTAATTGCGTAACACAATCCCCCGTGACTCTTTCTCAATGATAAAGCAAATTATCTACTATAACGAACCCGTTTTTACCTTTTTCCGCGTCTTTGAAAGCACCCTGTAATGTTTCGCAACTCTTCTGTTGCTCCCTGTATATACTTGCATCTGATCGTTGACCGTTATTCAAATCTCCGCTATCATCTTTTCTTTCAATACAACTAATAATTAATTCTCTCTCCGCGTTTTGATTTTCACCTCGCCAGCATAAATTTTCAATATTTATGTCATTCCCCTCTGTTTGATTGTCTCCCCCCTTTTGCCTATTAATTTCGTTACCTTTTTCCGATTGCGTATCATTTACTGGCGCCAAAGAACATTTCTGTCTATCATCTTCCAAAGAACATTCCTTTCCCCCCTCGTTACTAGCTAACTGTAATATTTCATAAACTGCCGCTGTTATAATACATGTCCCATATAATTTATCCGTAACGGCAAACAGTACATCTACACTGTTGTTAAATATACAATTTGACTCTCCAGATTTTAAAGCCACGGGTAATGTCACAAGATTAGCAATTATTCTTTCTCCAAAAGCCGATATTAACTGAATTTTTGAATTTCGTTATTTCTAAATGAATCCGGTAATTGATTAGAGTTTATTACTGGTATTTCTGCAGCACTATCTCAAGTACATTTGATCTCCTTTCCCCCTATCCACAAATGTTCAAATTGAAGTGGTTGCGTACTTATTGGCTCGTTTCCAAAACAGAGTGTTTCAACCTTGGCGATTATTTTGTCATCCTGCTTATTTTTCCGACAAAAGAATCTTTTTTTGTTTGATTGTGCAAACTTCCAATTTTATCTTTTTCTCTATTATTCGGACAAAATCGCAAATGCGTCGTTTGTTTACAAAGTCTACATTCTTTTGATGTGTTTAATTTTCTATCGCTACGAAAATTGAAATTATTTCTAACATGGGGTGGTACATATTTTCCATTATTGTAATTTACAGATTCATCGTGACTGCGGGGTGACTGCGGGGTTTTACCGGTTTATCATCCCGCTCGCTCCTCCGAGTGTTCTGGAATCGACCCTTTGAGTAGGGGAGAAGACCCGAAGCTCGGCATTGCGCGCAGTAGCGTCGACACGACGGGAACCGGTGACTGACGAATCTCCACCTCAACGTTGGTGAGCGGGTGGTAGCGCGGTAGCGGAATAGCCAACTTCGCTGGGTGGTGGGTCGACTGGCGGCCCACAGAACCTGGGTTGTTCCCTCCTTTGGGCCGGTTCTCGGCTGCAGGGGGCTTGAGGCCTTCGGGCGTCAAAAAACTACCGCATAGGCTGAATTCTCGCACTTAGACGGTTGACTGTGTGTTGCCGTCTTGGATGGTGATGTGAGAGCAAAGGCTAGCGAACGGAGATAGGACAGTCTCCACCTTTGTCTAGGGCAAGATGGAGGGGAGGTCGGACTCTGTATGACAAGGAAACGCAGGTGGTTTCGTAGTGACGCTTGTCAGTGCGCGAGGCAGCATGCAGCAATCCTTGGTACTGTGCAGGCGGCGGAACGTAGGTGGCGGGTTCGAAGAGACTCGTACGCCCTGGCGTCGAGTCTGTAGGCCCTTCGAACCCCATACACCCACTGCGTCTCCCCTTGTAGCTGGAGTAGTTGTGTGCCGCCCTCAGGGTCGTTCAGGAAAGAGAGCGCCCGTTAGTACCAAGAGCGCCGGCGGTCGTCGAGGTGCCCCATGCCCAACATGACCCAAGCGCCTTCTCTGGGAGGGAATCTGGATCACTCTCAGAACTGTTCGACTGCGAGGAACCGGGCCGGTGGCTCGTCTTTAGACGGCGACAGAACCTCTTTTCGAACCTGGGGCCGAAACCAGTAAAGCGCGCCTATGCGTAGTCAGAGCTTCTGCGCCTGTCAAGGTTGGGACTAGCAGTACTCTCATAACAATACCTTCTTTTACTCACCTCCAGCCGGGTCCGTCTCTTTGGCGCACTTGAGGGGATTTTCCACGTCCTTCAGAGTCCGGCAGTGGTCCTTCATTCTTCCGTTATAGTGCATTTTTATGAGCGTGATCTCCCGGGAGTTTTTATGTCGCTTGGATCTCGATGCCTCGCGGGTGCTCCGTGGTGAGGGACAGCCCAGCCAGACGTGTCTATGCGTTGGGACCAGTTTTCTTCGAGGTTCCGGGTTGGCGAGAAGAACATCCTGCTCTTTTGTAGTGATATGATATGTGCATGACCCGTTGAATTGTTCGCCATTCGGCGGTGACAACCCAGCCAGGCGTGTCTATGCGCTAGGGACCGAGTTTCTTCGAGGTTCCGGGTTCGCGAGAAGCACCTCCTGCTAGCCGCCCCAAATGAACTAGTCGCTTCCTCCTTCCCTAGGATTTGATATTCGGAAGGGGCGCTAAATTAATGGGAAGTGAGAGTGCTCACCATAGGCTGAGGACCCGTTTTCCCTTATGGGATTTCGGCAACGAGGCTGGGGTTCACTCTCGCTATCCGACCAAGTGAAAATTAGTGGGCCTTAGAGGGAAGGTTCCACTAATGTTGCTTCGACCTATATGTCATCTACTCCCTTGGGAAAGGGTCGTAGAAGTGCAGGTAGGCGTATGCCCCCGCTTCTCCCCCCGGCCGAAGAGCACCACCTAGGAAGTCCCCGGGTAAACCGGATCTTCCCTGGTCGTGACTCGTATGGGTTCTGCACGAGCATGGAATCGGCGGTGATGCGTGGCCGCCTTCGGCGGTCGCGGCCTCTGTCATTACCGGTTTATCATATAATTCCGAAAATGTTCTGCCCTTTGACGTAAACCAATTATCGCATAGTTCGGAAATTTGTCGTGGTTTTAACCAATTATCTAATTGTTTTATCCTGACATAACTTCGCGTCTCCGAATCTAGTGAACTTAATAATCTGTCTCTGACAATTAACTCATTAAATGTGTCAAAATCATTTACTTTTCTCAGTTCACAATAGAAATCCCAATTGGCTCTGAGCCTACTCGCGAATTGCATATGATTCTCATTTCTCGATCTTTTCGCAAAAAGAAAGTTTTCTAGGCAAGCCTCTGGTGTAGGTTGAAATTATTTTAATATTAACGCCTTAACCTTTTGGTAATCTTTCATTTCTTCCGTGTTTGCGTACACTAACAAATGCGCTGCGCGTTCCCCTACCAAATTGAACAAAATCTCAACCTTTAATTCCTCTGCGACATTTTTAATTTCGAATGCTTTCTCGAGCGAGGTAAAAAATAAATTCCATGATTCAGGCATGCTGGGGACTGCAATAGTCAAAGTTTTGACGCTTTTGATTAGTGCTTCTAACGAATTAGGTTTAGGTCCATCCACCCCTGTATCAGAATTTCTATACTCGTTTTGCATTTTTGCCATTTCTATCTGCGCTTTAACTAATTCCAGCTTAGTTTTTTCGATTTCCAATAACGTATCTTGTTCCGACTTCGACTTTTCTTTGTCGAATTTCGCGACTTCTGCTTCATGCTTTTCTCTTTCTATGCGATCTGACACCGTTGTATTTAAAAATTCCTTTATAAATTCACTCTCTTTCGAATACTGATCGCTTCCCTCAATTAATGCTTTCAAATCAATTATCCTGTGCTCACTTTCTACTTTTATGCCCAATTCTGTGGCAACAACAACTAGGTCTTCTTTTCTTAAACCTTTAATATTAAACATTTTACTTTTACTCTTAACACTTATTTATTAATACTATAAAATACTCTATAAATATCTATATTATCTCGTTTCAAATAAAGCTCATAATATCAAAGTTAACACATTGTTTCCAATCATAAAATATTTCTCAATATGATTCTATTCAACTTCTTTTCTATGTACTTCATGAATAAACATAAAAAAACATGCACTTACTTCATTCGTAAATCCAGCCACTGGTTCGACAAAGAGAGCGTGTAATACACCTTTAATAAATAACCCTTTTTCTTCCGGTTTCTTCTCGTTCACACTTTTTTAAATTCAAAGGCAAAATTTTATGAATACCATTTTATTCTTTATATTTCTATTGGCTCAGAAGAATGCAGCTAATTTGTATAAAACACAACAAATTTATTACGGACGTCACATCACAATACAACATGGAAGACACGCACAGATATATATATAAAGATTAATCACATTAGCAGCAGCCGTTACATTACTACTCTTCTATCGACACAATTACTATATTTATTTCCATAACATGCCCATCGCATGCACACAACCTTCCACTTTGGCCTCCCGCCAAACTCTCACCGTCTCCCTTACTCCACAGTAGAAGAGAGAAAAAAAAAGGGTTGCCATAAACCTGACGTCACCGGCATGACAAATGGCATATCGAAATATTTCAAGTCTTCGGAAAAGCTCTATTGTGAATTCTGCAGAAAGGGAGCAGTGATGGTGTGCAAAAAAAGGAAAATGAAAACGCATGAAAAGAAAGCAAAAGACAAATTTCTGTTCATTCTGTCTTATTCTTTTGCAAAATATTGACGAAAGATAACATCAGAACAGAATCAGGATTGATAGAATAGAAATAAACTGAAAAAATGCAGAAATTTGCATGCTAAGAGATGCAAAAGTGTATATTATTTAGAAATTGCAATCACACAAAAATTGTTTTAAACAAAGTCAGATTCAGAAATTTTTTTAGCATATATTTATTACAAGCAATTATTGTTGTAATAGTTGCGCCATCTAATCGCATTTAAGTTGTATAGCAATACCAGAAAATAAATATTGTATGGAGACTTCATATTAAGAGTGGACTGTTTCTTTGTTTGCATATTTCTGTCTTGATGTTATCCATATTCTGTCAATATTTTGCAATATATAATTGATTTCTTTAGCCTTCTTTTCACACTTTTTCCTTTTCATTTTTCCGCACAATGTAACTGCCTCCTTTCTGCAGAATTCACAATACAGCGTTTCCGAACTGTTGAATTACTTACATATGCTATCTTTTTCAACCACAACATATATTATTTATTAACCTTTTCAGGAGTACGTTTTTTCGTTACATCAAATACCGTGGGAGTTTTTTCTCTTTGAAAAGGGAGGAAACACTGTGGAACCAAGTTGGAGGAAGCTAATAATAAGGAATTGTTGCATATAAATAATTTTAGAAGAATTCGATTGTTAAGACTTCTGAATTTAACAAAGTAAAATAATAAAAATCAACAATATAAAATTTTATTTAAATTGAAATAATGGATTTTTTGTTCATTCTTCAAGATTTACGTTTTAACTATTTACATTGATTTGTTTTAATTTTTTTTTATCATATATAAATTTACTTTAAGTTACCGGATTTTAATTAACTTCAGTTTTTCAGTAATAACATGAATTCTTCGTGGCGTTACGAGTTTAAGAAAGGGCGTGAGGCAGAATGCTATGCCGATCCAGCAAAAGACGAATACTGCGTGCATCGAAACTTGTTGCAGGAAGGACACAGAGAATGCGGAGTGGAGGTGTACGACTTGATTACAGGACCCATCAGTAATCCTATCCGAGAAGTCGTGGAAGATCACACAAAGCTCCGTCACTTGTCCAAAACAGGAGTGGCCGAAGAAGGTGGCATATGCAAATATTTCAAGTCTTCAGAAATGCAGTATTGCGGATTCTGCAGAGAGGAAGTAGGCATGGCGCGCGAAGAAATGAAAAGGAAAAAGTTTGAAAAGAAGGCAAAGGAAATGAATTATTTGTTAAAAAATATTGACAGAATCAGGAAAACATAGAAATAAACAGCTAAAAAACATTTCAGAAAATGCGAAACAATCGAGTTTCCGCAGTAAAAAAGTGTTTTATTTAGATGGTGCAGGTAGACAGCAAATAGTTTAAAACAATGTAAGGATCAGAAAAATGCATTTTTCTATAATTTTTAATACTTCATATATATACCGAGATGTTATTCATAAAATTATTGTATATTTCCATCACAATTAAGTGGCATGCCGATACCAGAAAATAAATATTGTATTCTTGAATTCTATATCTTGTTCAGTGTAATGTGTCTTTGTATACGCATTGGTTATGAAGGAGTACATAAAATAAATAACTATGAGAAATAAAACTATTTTTTTAAGATAAAGCCAAAACAAAAAAATGTTCCGGAATCCTTGTGTCACAATATAACACATAACGGAAACATCTTTTTCAATTTATAATTTTTTATACATCCTTTTGAATTAAAAAAAAATAAAAAAAAATAACTTGCCGCCATTTTGAAACAAGATGGCGCATGAAGCTGGTCAATGAACTCGGTCGAGACCTTGGTATGTTCTGTACACATGATCAGTCACATTCATATCGGTTCATAAATACGAGAGTTACAGCATAACAAATATTAGATTGTTTGAAAATCTCAGTCACCCTAGAATATCAAACTGTCATATATCAGCCATTTTTAGGGTTTCGTTCATCTCACGAAACCCTATTACTCCCGCTCCGTTGTCTGTCCGTCACAGAGCCCTTCTCAGAAACTATATAACTTACAGGCCCGAAAATGTGTGTACTTATAGCTATATACCTACTAAGAAGCTCAAAATATTAAAATTTGAAAAAATCGTATTACTTTAATATATAGAGATAAAAAGCCAAAAATGTAACAGCCCTTTCCTATTAAATGTTATAGCAGTTTCCAACCATTAAAAATCCACAATAAAATTCATTCTACAATATTTACTTTTCTATTGAAAGATTTCCACAGGAAAAATGAAAATGAAATAAAAAGTTTCACCAATTGAAAAAAAGATTAATATGACGTCATATTTGTAATAAAACGGAAAATTTTGAAGATTTCTCAATAATACAAGGAATATGAGTATGTGTATGTACAGAAAGCAGATTAATATCACGTCATTAGAGAATTAAAAAGAAAATTAATCTGACGTCCTATTGGAAGATTAACGGATTTTTCAAATGTTTGAGAATAATACAAAGCGAGTATCAATATGAGTAATACAAAATAGTAAATATATGCGTTTGAGGAACATACTGAATCATGTTAAAAACCCGATTATGGAAATATTCGCATATTTTAACATTTTGAAGGTGTACAACATGTTTAATTTTGAAATTGATTATTTTTAATATTGCATTTAGTCCACATGACAGATATTATTATGACAGAGTATAATAGCGGGCTTCGCCCGGTTTAGATATTCGAAAAAACGAAAAAATAGACCGATAAAGACCTTTTTTTTTTATTATTTTTTTTCTGATAAATGAAATTTATTTGGATTTATTAAAGAAAGTATAAAGTGTTTTGAAAGGAATATTAAACGAAACCCTTTGTGCGATCTTCGATCACACTTACCCACGTGTTTAAGATATAGCCAAAACAAAAAATGTTCCAAAATCCTTGTATCACGTTCTAACACATAACAGAAACAATTTTTTCAATTTATACTTTTTTGTACATCTTTTTGAATCTTTAAAAAATTGAAAATTTTTAACTGGCTGCCATTTTGGAACAAGATAGCGGATGAAGCTGGCCAACGAACTCGGTCGAGACCTTGATATGTCTTACACACACACACACACACACATATATATATATATATATATATGTATCTAGGGGTCATGATAGGTGAAAATATAGCATATATATAAATAATATATTTTTTGGAATTGCTTTCCTCCGAACGGCTGCAATTTCTTAATATATGGTGGGTATATTAAATCATATTAATTACATTTTACTTAGGTTTAAAAATAATTTCAATGAAACTCTCTGTGACAATTATTTTAAAAAGTATGAGATTTATTCAAACCCTGCAATCAAGCATCTCACAGATGATATGAATAATTTCGAATAAACACATTGTTAAAGTGAAATAACCACATTGTGCAATTGAAGCCGTTTCATGAAAGGATGAACCGTATACGAAATTCCCAATTATACGAAATACAAATTGAGATAGACAAATCAAAGATTAAAGGAAAACTGTCAGAAATATACAGGATCATTAATAAGATATATTTAAACAGATTTACATGGAAAATAGTCATAAATGAATATATTTAGATGAATTCATATCGGTAAAACTTCTAATAAAATCAAAAAGAAAACTTTTGAGATTTTAGGGAAAAAATTAAAAGCGAATGCAATAGAAATATTATATTTATGTAGTGGAAATATTTTAATTTTTATATAAGTTTTTCTATTTTATAGGTATTTTCAACAGTATTTTAACACATTTTTTAGAAATTTTAATGTAAATAACAACCAGTCTCTTTTTAATATAAATGTTTTACAACATACACATGCAAGTAAGAAAGATGCTGACTACATTTTGCGATAGTTAATATTTTACTAAAAATTTTAAAATATTAATGTTTAATTTTCGTTTATATTGTGTATTTTACTATCACAGTAACACACAGGGATCTTGAATAATTAAAGCACTTTGTACAGACATAATAATTCACAATAAAAATGAGACGTACATTATATAAAACTAAAAAAAAAAAGAAAAACTACAATTTTAGTATTTGCAGAATAAATGTATTCGCACTAAAATTCCTTGTTTATGATATTCTACACTACCGTTGTAGTGAAAAGTTCTTCAAAATTCATAGTCATATTTATTTTATCGGAACTTGAAAAGTCAAGAAAATAACTACTATATGTTTTTGTTTTATTTGAATTCTCATTTTGCATTTAGCCAAAATACATATTAGTTTTCTCCTACTTTGAAAAGCACACTAATAATGAGTTTATATGTGTTTGGAAACAGTCTCAATGTTGAGAAATGTATTTTGAATGTTAAATTATCTTGCGAGTAAATGTGTTAAAATAATGTTGTAGCAATAAATTGTTAACAAGAGAAATAACACACGTCAGGTAATCCATATATCTATATTGTTTGCTTGCTGTTTTTACCGTGTGTAAAATATCAGAAAGATAATATTCAAATTTTAATTGCTTAATAGGCATATAGCCAACATAGTGAAAAAATTACCCAAGCCGGGACTCGAACCCGGGTCATCAGATTAGCCCACTGACGTTCTACCAACTGAACCACTTGGGAACGATATTCAGCCTGGAACTTTTTCACCATAACATGTTGGCAAGGCTACAAACGCAGCACAAGATGGAATATTTTCCGTGAGCCACCAACCCTGGGGCAAACACGAAATCAAAGAAAATCCAGCATCGACAATTGAAATAAATTCATATTTTTAATACTTGGAAATTTTTCAAGAGAAAATTTTTCACGCCTTGCATTCATAATATTCAAATTTTAATTGCTTAATGGGCGTATAGCCAACATAGTGAAAAAGTACCCAAGCCAGGATTCTAACTTGGGTCATCAGATTAGCGCACTGACGTTCTACCAACTGAACCACTTGCGAACGATATGGCTATACGCCTATTAAGCAATTAAAATTTAAATATTATGAATGCAAGGCGTGAGAAATTTTCTCTGGAAAAATTTCCAAGTATTAAAAATATGAATTTATTTCAATTGTCGGTGCTGGATTTTCTTTGATTTCGAGTTTGCCCCAGGGTTGGTGGCTCACGGAAAATATTCCATCTTGTGCTGCGTTTGTAGCCTTGCCAACATGTTATGGTGAAAAAGTTCCAGGCTGACTATAGTTCCCAAGTGGTTCAGTTGGTAGAACGTCAGTGCGCTAATCTGATGACCCGGTTTGGGTTCTTTTTCACTATGTTGGCTATACGCCTATTAAGCCATCAAAATTTTAATATTATGAATGCAAGGCGTGAGAAATTTTCTCTGGAGAAATTTCCAAGTATTAAAAATATGAATTTATCAGAAAGATATTTTAATCTAAAGTATAGCCGCTTAAGTTCTTGTTTAGTTATTGCCTGATAACTAGACAACTAATGGTCAAATTTGAACGCAAATTTATATTCGGGGATTTTTGATCATCCAGCTACTAATGTTGTTGAAATATATGTTTCTATTTATGAAGTTTTAATAATAGTGTTGTTGCTAGAAGCGCCGTCTATGTAAAATATTTAAAAAAAATGTGATTGTGAGTTGGGTTCGAGATGCCGATCAGAGAAGTTGTGTAAATCTCGGCTCTCGACCATTTTATTTAGTGTTGTGAGAAATTAAAAGAGTTACAGTCCGCTAGTGAGTATTTTATTGAAATTGTGTGTTTTTTCATTTGTAGTGATAAGTATTAGCTGAGTTACCGGCGTAATCATAGTATTGGTCTCCTCTCGCCGGAGAAAGAATAAATGGAATTTTTCGATGTTTATGTTTTTTGTAATCGTCTGCAGAAGATAAAATGGTGTTTGGAATTCTATCAAGTAATTAGAATGAGTAAAACTAAAATTAAATCATCGTATTGTTTTTATTGAAGTACAAAATATTGTGATTCAGAATTCCGATGAAGTTTTTTTTTATTCCAGAAGAAATTTAATTTCGATTAACCTTGAGAATTTCGTAATACGAAAAAATAAACTGTGAATGTGTTTACGTAGAGAAGAACTGATATTCTTTATTATTGAACTAATTTGAGAATAGAAAAATTAGATTACATCTTTTGAATGTGGAATTATGAGATTTGGAGATTTATTAATAAATAAAGGTACGTCAGTTTTATTTATTTTATTGTGAATTATGTATTTATAATACAATGTTTAAAGGTGCAAAAAAGGAAGATTATTAGCGAATTGCTGCTGAATTAGACATAGATATATCAGATTCCAAATTAACTATTTATGATTTAATAAATTTAATAAAGGAAAGTTCGAAGTATAAAGCAGATAATAAACTGGTTGCAGACATAGCAAACAGTTTTATTAAGGAAAGAAAAAATGAGGAATCAAAATTACTAGATCTTAAGAAATTAAAAATTGAACATGCAAAGTTAGAAATTGAGTTGGCTAAGGCCCGTGCAGAAACCATAAATGATAATTTAAGTGATCTCGAAAAAAAAGATAGTATAGAATCTTTAGACTTTCTGATTAAAAGTGTACGAACGTTAACGATTAAAATTCCATCTAGACCAGAAGGTTGGGGTTATTTTTTTTCATCGTTAGAAAGAGCCTTTATTTCTAAAAATGTCCCAGAAAAATATAAATCGGAAATTCTACTAAATCTGTTAGGAGAAAGGGTAACAAACGTTATTACATACATTAAAGATGGGGAATTAGAAGATTATTCAAAAGTAAAGGCTATAGTACTTAGAGAATTTGAGCCAACCCCCCAGACTTGTTTAGAACATTTTAGGAAAGCACAACGTCATCCTAATGAAAGCTATGTACAATTTGCACCCCGATTAACAACGAGTTGGGATTATTATTTAAAATTGAGAAATGTGACAGATTTCGAAACTTTAAAACAGTTAATAGTTTCTGATAAGATTTGTCAAACGCTTGATAAAGATGTCATGTATTTTATAAATGTTAGACAAGCAGAATCGTGATTTTCTCCCATTGAATTATCTCGGGAAATTGATTTATATTATACGTCAAAGGGAAAACCCGTGGTTGACAATTCTAGAGCGAGTAACAAAAATACTTATTATCGAAATGTTTCTACAGTTTTTCTAACTGACGTAAAAAATTCAAAATGTATTTTGTCATGTAGTGAAAATCATCCTTTGCATAAATGTCCTGTTTATAAAAACATGTCAGTGGGTAATAGAGTTGAGCTTGTAAAATCCAAAAATCTTTGTTTTAACTGTCTTATGAATCATAAAGTGATTGATTGTAAATCTAAATTCTCTTGTATTATTTGCAAGAAAAGGGACCATGTGACTTTGCATTTCCCGCGTGAACAAAATATTAATAAAGGTGAAAATCCAGAGATAATTTCACAGGAAATGAGTTCTAAAAATGAAGCCAGTAATAAATCTAATTCGGATGCTTTGGCTCCAGTATTCCAGCCTTTCCAAGTTAATAACCAAAGCAATTTATTTTCAACGATATGTAATTTGTCTAACGAGTTAAAAGCTGTATTATTTAGCACATTTGTTTGTTTAATAAAAGATGAATATGGTAATTTTCATGAAGCACGCGGTTTATTAGATGTCGGTGCAAACTCTAATTTTATGAGTAAAAGGTTAGTAGATAAACTAAATTTGAAAAGAGAAAAGACTAATATTTGTATTTCAGGAATAAATAATTTGTCCCTTAATGTTAGATATAGAGTTAACACAACTATTTCGAATAGAGATAAAATTTTTTATTTAAAATTAGATTTTTAGTCGTTCAGAAAATTACGGAATTTACGCCTTCTAGACCGCTTGAGACTTGTATTCCATCGTTAAATAACATCAAATTATCTGATGAAAAGTTTACTGTGCCAGGCTCTATTGATTTGCTTTTGAGTGCAGAAAATTTCTATGAATTTTTAAGGCCAGGTCAAATTTACCCCCAACCATTAAATACTAGTGTTACAAAACAGTGTTTTCGGTTATATTGTTAGCGGAAGCCTTCCGGCTAAGGGTGAAAGTAATATACATTGTGGCTTGATAACAGATAATTTGGAGTTAGAAAGGGTAATTAGAGATTTTTGGGAAATAGAAAACATAGAGAGAGAGTCTGAAGTTTCTAGAAATAAGGAATCAGAAATTTGTGAAGAACGTTTTCTGAAAAATTATTCCAGAATTGCAACAGGGCAATACATGATAAAAATGCCATTTAAGGAAGACCCATCTTGTCTTGGTGAATCAAAGAAAAAGGCTATGAAAGTTTTAAATTCATTATGGAATCGATTAGTTAGAGAACCTAAATTTAATGATCTTTATAAAGTCTTTATGCAAGAATATTTAAGTATAGGTCATATGGAAGAGGTGATAGAATCTGAAGAACCAGATATCACTTATTACATACCCCATCATTGCGTGTTCCGTGCTGAATCAAGTAGCACACCATTAAGAGTTGTCTTTAACGCTAGCTCCTTAACTTCTACCGGAAAATCTTTAAATAGTTTGCAGTATAACGGAGGAACAATCCCAGATGAGTTATTTAGTATAATGTTGCGATTTCGAAAGCACAAATTTGTTTTTCTAGCAGATATTAAGAAAATGTACCGTATGATATTGATACATCCGAGTCAAAGAGATTTATTGAGAATCTTGTTTAAACCTGAAGTACATGAACCAGTTAAGGTGTATAAATTATGTACGGTGACTTATGGCACAACTAGTGCCCCTTTTTTAGCAACAAGAACCCTTACCCAGCTAGCTAGAGATGAAGGAAAGGAATTTCCTTTAGCTGCAAATGTATTATTTCAAGACGTATATATGGATGATATTTTGACAGGTGCTGATGATCTGGACACAGCTAAAGAGATCCAACAACAACTGATATCTTTGTTAAAGAAGGGAACCGTGGAGGCAACAAATAGCATTATTAATCCATATTGAATATTTATTTATTTTTTCAAAATATGCATACGCGGCATACTTTTAATACTTTTTATAGTGGATAAAATTTGTTTATTTTTAAACAGATGGTCTCAGGGTTAATAATCAAAATCATATAATTAACATCATCTCATAAATTATAAAACATACAATAATGATGAGTGTTTTTCAAATGTGCTTTTCAACAAAAATTAATGTCTGCTATGTCGATATGCCTGGATTATTTTACATACTGGGAATTTTTTGGCCGAAAATTAATCATAAAAGCATAAATAACTTTATCTCTTCAAAAAAAAATTAAATTAAATATGATAATAAAAATTATATAAGTATCATAAATATAAAAATCAATATTAATAAAATAAACATGTTTCTCTCTCACTGTGTGTGTGTTTTTTAGTGTGCCTGTTGCCGATGTCTAGAAAAATCTAGCGCAAACAGTGGTACGCAGATTGGCATAAAGAAATGCGAAGACAAGTCCGAATGAACCTGAGGCTCATATTTTTAATTTTTGATAATTAGTCGAGATGTTAATTAAAAACCCTGATGAACATTCCTAAAGGGCGATGTTGCCTCGATTATGTCTGCGCCTGATCGGTCTTTCGTCGGTTCTTCAAGCAGATGAAGGGAAAAGGTTCCGATTTTATGCATATAGAATTCGCCATCGCCGATTCCCCGGTAAGTAACAACAACAAATAGTAATAATGTACTTTTTTGGTTTTAACTTTCTCTTTCGTTTAAAAAAATATTAATATTTACCATTTCAAAAAATATTTTTATGGAGCTCGATTATGTGTTAGTTCACACTTTTTCCGTATTTTCTGCAGTTTTAATCTGACATCCGTAAAACCAGGTTGGAAATACAAAAAGTACCTACTAACCATGGTATTTTCCTGTTTCTAATGTTGTATTTTTAAAAAATATTATTAGTATTTATTATTTTTTAAAAAATTATAGGTTTTCGCGTTTTTTGATCAATCTTCACGTTTTTTTTTTTTTTTCTGCATTTTCAAACTGTCATCCCGATTTCTCAAATAGAAAAACACACATATACATAAAAAAGAAGAAAAAGAAAAAAGAAAGAAATAAAATAAAATAAAAAAGAAGAAAATAAAAGAAAAAATGCACACATTCAGAGTATCTTTCCGTTCTAACGTTATCTTAATATATATATATATATATATATATATATATATATATATATATATTTCTTCGACGTCAATATCGTGTTCCTTTTAAGAGAATTGTGGTTTCTAGACAGGTTTTCAATACTAGAAGATATCATTTCGCGTTTTAAAAGAAGAGAGGAGTTTTTATTATTTAGGTTTTCTCAGAAACTTTTGGTCAGACTTGAAAGTTTAATTTATCTAAATGTCAGAAATGAAATAGGTAAACAGTACAACGGGCACACTTTAGCTTGTTTAAAAAGATTTTCTAAATTAATATATTTTCCTTAATAGGGTAAATCCTACTTAGATGCCCCATCGGGTTAGTTGCCCTAGTTACTGTACTTCAGCTTATTGCATGTGTTTCTGAACTAGTGACATTGTTCTACTGTGAATCGTTATAAAAATGCGTAGTAGACGAAGTTACAGCAATTTATTTCTTCAGATAAACATTTTATCCATCAAAGATAGGTAATTTTTCCTTTTATTGTATGCTCTTGCAAGATAGAGACAAGTAGAAGATGAAATATAATGTACTTACTAGAAATTTTTCATGAAATATTTAGTGAATGTTGTTGAAATAAGTATCGAATAATGTGTTGGTTATAGATTGCAGCCATATTTGTTCCTACTTCCAGAGCTACTAGCTGGAGCATTTATCACGGATTAAAAGAATACATGTCCCACCTGCATCGGGGATATATGCCTCACTTATGATTCGAGACAAGACCCTCATTTATAATTATCAAATAACTTTGATGCGTGAGAATCTATTTTTTTATAATTTTCAGGATTGGGAGAAAAAAAATCTACTTCTTCTTTTGGTTGACCCTTGGCCCTTACGGAAGATAATTACCTAACAAGTCATGGGGCGGTGTTAGTAGTGATAAATTATTTATTTAAGCAATGATTAAAAAAAAATCATTTGTCTCATTTCAAAAATTTGATTCAAAAGATTGCAATTCCCTTATATTGTTATGTGAAAAAGATTTAAGTGTTTGGTATTTATAGCTGTTATCAGAACATTTTAATTCACACATTCCTAACTTTCACTCTCTTTATATCAGAATATATTCAGAAGCACTAAATAGAAATCTAAATACAAAATCATAATCTAAAATCCCTCAAGTATATCATTACCACGGAAAATTCGGGAAGAATATACCGGGGCACCATATTAGAGGTATAAACACCTCTTTATTTTTATTTATTAATTTAAATAATATTCCGTTTAATGTTGGAAATTTTTCTGCCGCCCCCCCCCCCCTAATTGAAATTACACAAGTTGAACCTTCTGTAGAATATATGAAATATATTGAAATCATTTATTATGAAACATAAAATTCTAACGCATTTTATTTCAAAATTTTAATTTCCTTTCGCATTAGTTTTTTGTACATCGAATTAAAAAAAGGGGGTGGGTGGTAATCTCTCTTAGTTTATATTAATGGAGCGTGCGTACGCGTAGCACTCCCTGGTGTAATCTTCCGAAGGCAGTGATGCGACTATACGTTCGTTGGGATAGATTTTCGTTTAAAAGTATATCATACGAACTCGATGGTGTACGCTGTAGAAGGAAGTGAGATCCTCAACACTAAGATGTCCGAATTCAACACTGCTTTGGGTGTATTTAGGGTTATCACGGGCTCAGCCAACGCCGCGCCGGGTGGGCCAGCTATTTATAAATATATAAAAAAATATTTTTCAAAGAAAATCAAAAGCAATTTATTGATGAATAATTACAAATTTCAATATTCGCTCATTATATATATTAATATATATTAATATAATATATAATAATATAATATATATAATATATAATATATATAATATATATTATATATATTAATATAATATATATATAATATAATAATGCTCATTATATATATTAATATTATATAGCTAAATTTAGATAGTTCTTTCAAAGTAAATATTTAATGATTTAATTGCTAAATTTAAAAGTCATATAAACAGCATTACCGCATAAAAGAACAACAACAAAGATTCTTTATAAAAATTGTTGCAAATGAAATTAACGCCTGCTTTGTGTATCTGATTGAATAATCATATATACCGAATGTCTGTTTAAAAAAAATAAATCTTTTCAAAGTTGCTAATAAAAATTACCATAAGTACCATTAACAATTCCAAAACAAAAACCTCTGAATAAATCTCTGCACTGCACAGCTTTTTCAAAATGAGTTTCTCAGTATTCAAAGGTTAAAAAAAAAATGTTGCTGCATAAAAAACGCATTACAATGAGGAAGGTACCTTTTTTAATATACTTTTCAAAGAAAATCAACGTCTACTTGTTGATTTATTCGCATAATAAACCCACGATAAAAGGAAATTGCACGAAAAGAATTGTAGCAGATTCAAACAGAAAACAAACGGAAACATTTCTAGAAGAATAGAGCAGAAAGTGAATCCTAATCCTTCCCATGGCGCAATATTTCTGCGGCCTCAGTCTGAGGAAAATGCGGATTACGCCACAAGTGCTTGTATACATGAAAAAATCTTTGTATTTTTTCATCTTATACGGTAAGAGAAATTTAAGACAGCATTATTATTTTCCTCTTTTCTTTTTTTTGCTGAAACGTTAGAAAAGAGAAATAATAAACTTTTGTTATCTTCTTCCCTTTCTCTCTGCCCTGGAATTGTTTAATATTTTTTTCTGCGGATAAATTTATTTTTTCGCTATAGAAAAAATATAGTAAATGATTTGAGAAAAAAATTACGCAGTTGAAATTTATTTAAAAGTAAATGTCCAATAAATATCATTATCAATATAAACATAAAAAAAAAAAGAAACAGGCCTGATTACCCAAGAAGTACGGAAAGTACAAACATTCCATTCAGAATTAAAGAGATGACCGAAAAATTGAATCTTCACCTTGAGGTGTTGCTCTTATTTTTGAACATTGATTTTTTAATATTTTTTCTTATTTTAAAATTGTTTCTCTAATGCAAGATAAATTGAACTGACTTTGACTAATTTCAGTAATTTGATTGTCGAAAATCTGATCATCATCACTAGACTGTTAACCAATCATATGGCAACATAATCTCCTACTTAGAAATACCGTGGAGAACTGTACAAAGGTTATAAATACTACAAAAATTGTATTTCCATACTGGGAAGTTTAAAAACATGTTGATTAATGAAATTTGAATTCTGCTAAACCACTACGCCAAGAAAGATGTTTATAGCAATGATAAATTTCCGTGTACGTAGAATTTTGAAAATTTTCTTGTATGAAAGAGGTTTTGGAATGACACTTTGATTCCTCTAATATCCGAAGTGAATCGGACACTGACAAAACAAGATATTTTTTAAAGACGTACGTTTCAAAGAAGATAAACATTTTGTTCATAACTCTAAACAAATCTGCATGTAACTATAACTTTAAGAAGATACATTTCTCGTTATTCATAGGTAAAAAGAAAAACAAAAATTCACATATATAAATGACATCGTGTAAAAAACAAAAATTACAATTAAGTGGTATTTTTTAAATGTATTTTCCAATAAAGTCAGTGTCAACTTTGGTATTATCCCGCGATAAAATACAATTGCACGAAAAGAATTCCGGCAGTTTCAGCAACAAATTAACGGAAACATTTCTAGAATAATAGAGCAGAAAGTAGATCTTAATCCTTCTCTTGGCATAATATTTCTGTGGTCGATGTCTGGGGATAATGTGGATTACATCACAAGTGCTTGCACATGAAAAAAAAATTAGTGCTTTTTCATCATATACGGTAAGAAGAATTTAAGCAGCATAATGTTATTTTGATTAAACGTTAGAAAAGGGAAATAACAAACTCTGGTGTACTCCTGTTTCTTCTTTGTTTTCGATACGCTGGAATTGTTTTATTTTTTTTCTATGATAAAATTATTGTTAACCTATTGTAAAACTATGTTAAATGATTTTGAAAAAGTTATGTTAATTGAAATGCATTTTTAAAATGTCACTTAGATATTATTATCATTATATACATAAAATCACAAAAAAGAATTTTTAAAGACGTATGTTTCAAAGAAAATAAAAATACTGTTGATATATCTGAATGAATGAATATATAACTAATCTTTTATAACATACATTTCTCATTATTCATAGGTAAAAATTATTCTGATACAAATGACGTGGCGTAAAAAAACTGATTGCCATACAGAGTATTTACTTTTAAAATGTACTTTTCGAAGAAAATCAAAGTCTACTCTGTTAACTGATCTGAATAATAATCCCACGATAAAAGAAAATTACATAAAAATATTTGTATCAGTTTCAACAACAATCTGTTAAAAATGCAGATTACATTCCAAGTGTTTGCACGCGAAAACAACCTTTCTACTTTTTCAACTTATACCATAAGAAGAATTTAAGGCAGCATGCTATTATTTGTTGAAATGTTAGAAAAGTTTTTCTATGCACTAGGAATTGTTTCATGTTATTCTCGTAGAGAATTTTTTTTCTAGAGTAAAATTATGTTAAAATATTTGGAAAACAATTAAAGTAATTATAGTGAATTTTAAATAAAACCAGTTCTTTGGCGATAATATCCAACAAGTGTGTAAAGCATAATTTCTTAAGAAGTTTAATAATTAGTTTGATTTTATATGGTTTTCATAACAAAGCATGGTAGAATCACTGATGACGTGGTAGAAAAATATTCAACATTGGCTAAAATGCATTTGAATTACACATTTTGTCCAAACAAATTATATTTGCATATAAGTGTTGAAAAACAGCTACGGAAGGATATTTTGCTGTTACTATCTTACTTATAATAAAATCGGAAGGCAAGAAAGTGTCTGTAACGGCTCTGGGCTCGACCACTCTGATCTGCGAATCGACCATAGTTAAACGCCATGTTAGGCTTAATGAAAAAGCTCTATGCTACATCTGATTCTGCTGTTAAAATATTTGTAAAAGCATATTAGAGCTTTTAAATATTTTAATTTTGTTTAAAACCTTCAGAAACTATTTCATATAAAACACATATATCAACATTTCTGTATACATTTTTTTCTGTGAGCACTTTTCTTTTCAGAAAAAGCGGTGAATTCTTTCGTACGGAGGATTTGAGTAATCAATCCAGTACATTGGCGCCATCTACTGGCGTATTTTGAAATTCCTTCCGTCTTAAATACAGTACAGGACGTATGCAAAATCCTCTGGACCAAAGGCTTTCCTAGTTTTGGAATTTTCCGGATTTTGGGTCCTCCCGAAGTTCACGATTATTTGACAAAATTAATGTTTTTTTTTTCGTGATTCTTTGACAAAATTTGCATTTTTTTCTGGTATTCTTTGACAAAATTTGCATTTTTTTTCTGGTATTCTTTGACAAAATTTGCGTTTTTCTTCTACGATTCTTTGACGAAATATAATTTTTTCGTGATCCTTCGAAGAAATTTGCGTTTTCTTTTTGCGATCCTTTGAAGAAATTTGAATTTTTCTGCGATTCTTTGTGGAAATTTGCGTTTTTTGCTATTCTTTGACGAAATTTACCTTTTATTTACGATCCTTTGACAAAATTCGCGTTTTTTCTGAGATTCTTTGACGAAAATAGCGGGGTTTTTTTTCGCGATCCTTTGACGGAATTCGCATTTTTTCTGTGATCTTTTGACAAAATTTGTGTTTTTTTTTTCCTTGGATCCTTTGACGAAATTCCACTTTTTTCGCGATCCCTTAACGAAATTAGAAATTTTTTTGCAGTGCTTTGAAGAAATTTGCGTTTTTTTTTCGCGATCTTTTGGAGAAATTCATATTTTGAGCGATTATTTGACGAAATTCGCGTTTTTTTTTCCGATCCTTTAACCAAATTTGGGTTTTTTTGTGATCCCTTGAAGAAATTTTACTTTTTTTCGGAGTCCTTGGAAGAAATTTGCGTTTTCTTCACAAGCCTTTGTCGGAAATCGCGTATTTTCTGCGATTTATTAAGAAAATTAGCGTTTTTTCGCAATTCTGCGACGAAATTTACGGTTTTTTTTAATCCTTTGACAAAATTATAAAGTTGTTTCCACAATCCTTTAAAGAAATTGTCTACTTTTTCTTCAAACGATAGACATAATTGTTTTTTTCGGCGACGATCGTTCAAAATTCGAGATTTTGTTATGCTCGAATCTTGGACTGAAGACTAAAATTTTCGAAACCGAATGCCTTAAATTTTTAGGAAAATTCGGAACAGAATCACCCTTGATGAAATAAATATATAACTATTTTTTTGTTTCAACGAATCGTAAGATAAATTAATTTTAAACTAAAATTTGAGAGAAAAATGATTTGTTTCTAATTTCGGGAAGAAGGGGGCGGGGACGTGTTCACCCGCTACCGAAGTAACAATCTTTTAGTGATTACACACTGAAACACAATGGACTAAAAAAAAAAAAATCGGTAAAACTTTTGAAAAATTTCAAAAATTCAAAAATTTTAGTAAAAATTTACAAATTTAGAAAATTTTCGAAATTTTTTTGCTGATTTCGGGTTTTTCCGGATTTTGGAATTCCGGATAAGGGGTCATATACTGTAAAGTGATTCTTTCTTATCAAACGTAATTAAAATATAAGGAATACATAGTACAGCGTAATTTGCATTTAATTTTGCTTATGTAATTAAACAATGAGTTATGTGGTGAGTCAATCTGCTTAGAAACTCATTGATAACACTTTTTTACAAAAACTTTCGCACATGGATTATTTGTTAATATTTAATTTGAATGTTTTGTTTTGTCCAATCGTTGAACTACTTCCGAAATTTAATACTGAGTAAAAAGTATATATATATCCTCATCATTTTTATTTGCAGAAATCATTTGTCATTTTTAAAATGTACTTTTTTACAGTACAAACCTTTCAATAATAAAATCTTCATGCTGTTTGTTTGTATGAAGTCTTATAAAAAGGAACGCAGATCAACAATCTGTCATTTTTGAAGGGGTTATATACTAGTCCTCTTAAGATTGTCTGTTTACATAAAAAATCGGATTAACACCCATTTAAAAAATAATAGAAGTACATTTTACTATAAAACAAAAGAATTCGATATTGTTACTCCATCTAATAAATGAGACAGTGAGGTTTCTCAATATGCAATTACAACAGATTGCTATGTCATAATGACACAACTGTGACATAATGACGTTGCGGTTTGTATCGTGAGCATCAAATATCTTTAATATCCGATCAGAGACAATTTATCTATTTGTTGGTGATTTAACTGTTGTTTAAATAGTCCAAACAAGATGGAATTTTCTTATATTAGAATGCTAGATAGCAATATTTCATTCTCTCAAAATGACCAATGTGCAATACAGAAAAAAAACCCTCACCATTCCCTAATAACTCTGCCGTAAATCATCGTATAAAAAGTTACTAGTACCAATCTATTATTAGTCACGTCTACTAATTAATACCATACCTAAATTTTGCTCAAGGGGTGGTCTTCATATAGGGTAGTTTCAAATCACGTTACAAATCGACCATTGGAGGTCAAACAACTGTTAGAGGGCAGTTCTGATGGGTAGCTGAGAGGAGTATGAGCGCGGCAGGACGCCAACCAGGCAGATGTGATTGGCGGATGAAAAGGTCATCAGCTGATTGCAAATTCCCATAAAATTGTATCAAACAACAAAAATTTCAAAGCTAACAGCTCATTTTGACATTATATTTAAATGTTTTGGTAAATTTTACCTTCGGATATCAAACGAGAAGTTCGTCAGTCAAATAGTATAGAAATTATGCATGTATATAGTTTGAAATTTCTAATATTAAATTATTTTATTATCATTTAGAGCAGACTGCAATGCCGGTAGTTTTTTTTTTTTTTTTTTTTTTTTTTTTAAAGAATAATCCAAAAACTATTTGCAGAATGATTTGTAATTTTGGATTTCTAGGTGTTCGAATTTTAAAATTATTTATAGGGTACAATTTATATATTTCTCAAAATTTAATTTAGAATATATATATATATATATATAGGGTGATTATAAAAAAAACTATCCCGACATTTGGGCCCCTAACTATCATACCATTCACAGAAACTGAACGAAATTTTGGCAAAAGGTATTTTGAGGTATGCGCTCAAGAATGATATGGAAAACAACAGTGTCACTCAAAGAGTTACGGTTACAGTGAGAAAATTTCGAAAAAATCAAATGGCAAACACCCAGTTTTTTGTATTGGAATGTGATCTCCATTGTGAAAAACTCTAAATAGCTTTGGAACGGCAACTGTAGCATGAAAATCACCGGCGGTAGATAGGCTAAAAGTGAGGACAACCAATAAGGACAGAGAAGCAGCATAAAATAAAGCATTTTATTGTGTTTCACAAATTTTCCACATGACCTCTTTCACACACGATGACACTTTGCATGCGGCTGATGGTGGATAGCACTACAGCACGTATCATGGCAATAGGAATATCTTGGATTGCAGTTGTGATGGCATCTTTCAAATCAGATGCAGTTTGAGGACGAAACTGATACACTTTGTGTCATGCAACCAATATCCTTCCAACCCTTTTTTGTTTAAAAAAGTAAACGGAAGTGAAGAGAGGAGGAGAAGGAATGGTGGTTCGTTCGGAGTAAGTAGGATGTGGGAAGGCATCCGAGTATATTTTGGTTGTTTAAGAAGTAATGTGGTTTAGGTGGAATTTTTATGAATATTAGTGAAAGTGTACATAATGTAAATAATCATCTTGTAAATATCAGCTCTCATTTAATAAACTGTGCATTTAAATTTTAAAAAGAAGAATCGTTGTGTCATTCGGCTGTCATGATATTACAGCCCGCTCTCATAACGAGAACAAGAGTTATTTCTACGATTTAAAATAATAAAACTTGTGCTTTGGATCACAGTGTTTGGATTACAAAATAGAGGTGAGCTATTTATTTATCTGATTGTGTAGTAAGATACTGTTAACTTTATTCGAAAATGTTTAAAAACGTAACTAAAGCAGATTTACTTATTGTTCTGGAAGAAATAGGTGAAGAAGCTGATGCTAGTAAGAGAGTACCCGAATTAAAAGATTTGTTATTGAAATCTAAAGAATACTTAAAAGATAAAGATTTCGTAACTGAATTTTTATCGACTACAGTGTCAGAAAGAAAAAATGGCGAGGAAGTAAATAGATTGCGTTTACAACAACAAATGAGAAGCGAGAATTTAACCCATAACGAAGGGGAAAATAATACGTCATTATCATTAGATAAATTAATTAAAGCAGTTCAAGTTTTGGTAATCCCAGTGCCCAAGAAAAATGAAACATGGAATTTTTTTTTTGATTCTTTAGAAAGAGCGTTTAAGCACAAAAATGTTCCTAAGGAATATAAATCGGAAATTTTGCTAAAATTAGTAGGTGAAAAAGCAGGAAATGTTCTTGTTTATATTGATGATGAAGAATTAGCTGATTATGATAAAATTAAATCTTTAATTTTGAAAGAATATGAACCGTCCCCATTTACTTGTTTACAAAATTTTAGAAACGCTAAAAGATTACCTGGTGAAACCCATCAACAGTTCGGTTCGCGATTAAGATCCTGTTGGTTAAATTATTGTAGAATTCGAAACGTTAAAGATTTCGATTCACTTATTAATTTAATGATATCAGATAAAAATTTTGAAACTTTGGATAATGAGCTAGCTACTCACATTGCAGTCAAGCAAGGAAAAAGTTGGCTTTTGCCCGATCAGTTATCGAAAGACTGTGACATTTATTTTACTGCAAAAGGCAGGTCTTTCGAGGAAACAAAATTTGAGAAACGACCTATTTATCGTGAAGTGAATAATGATAATAATACTAAATATGTTCCCCCACAACTAAGGAAAAATCAAGCTACGTATGAGAACAGACACTTCTCAAAATCACGTGATTGTTATATTTGTAATTCCCCATTACACCTAGCAAAATTGTGCCCAAACAGAAGAAATAAGTATGATAAATCTTATACTCAAAATGATGATCAGGGTCAGAGAAAACCGAAAATGCAACAAGATACAAATAAATTGAATCCAAATAAAAATAGTAATGCAGTAGTCACTAATGTTAGTTCCAGGCATTTACACATGAATGATCAATTAAACGAAGTTACTCTTTTTCCTTTAAAAAAAAATCACTATTTATGTAGAAGGTAAAGAAATAGAAGCTATTAATGATTCCGGTACCCAAATTAGTATTTTAAATACGTCATTAATTCCCGATCTGAAAATCGAAGCTAAAGGTAGTATTTTGTTACAATCCGCTTTCAAAGAAAAAGTACAAGCAAATTTGGCTACTATACCCATCCGTTATAAATTACCTAACAGCGGAATTTATGTTACCTTAAATACGCTTTTTGCTTTCACTGAAAACTTAAATGTGCCTTGTTCATTAACTCCAGACGTGTATAATGCTTTGATTGAACTTCAAAATGAAGAGTTGTGTAATAATAGTCAACTGCAGGAGTTCGAAGGTCACGAAGCTAAAAATAGCTCAGACGCCCCACTGGCGAAAGAGGAATTAAATGTTTGTTTTATTTCTTCAGAGAATAAACAAAATGATCGAAATGATGAATTTTCAGAGTTTAACAAGTTTTGTAAAGAACAAAAAGATTGCGCAACTTTAAAGAATTCATTCAAGGACGCTAGATTAGGAAAAAATAATTTTTTGATACGGGATAATTTATTGTATCATAAAGAAACTATTTGCGGTGATAAAATATATCAGCTCGTGTTACCGGAAAGTTATAGAAATAAAGTGTTACAATTAGCTCATGATTCAATTTTTGGAAACCACTTAGGGATGAGAAAAACTAAAGAAAGAATTAAATTATCTTTTTATTGGCCGAATATTTCAAGAGATGTAGAAAATTATTGTAGAACATGTAAGAACTGTCAGTTAAAAAGCCCTGAGAAACAAACAGATAAAATTCCGATTACACCTGTTGTCCGCGCTCCATATCCATTTCATACTGTAAATATTGATTGTATAGGTGAAATTATTCCGCCGTCAGGAAGGAAGCATAAATATTGTCTTACCTTAATTGATCAAAACTCTAAATGGCCGGAAGTAGTACCATTACGGAGTCTCTCTGCGAAAACAGCATGTGATGCTTTATTAGATATTTTTATGCGCACCGGAATTCCTGAAGTTATCTGTTCAGACCAGGCCACTAATTTTAAATCTGAACTGACTAAAGAATTTGAGAACCGGTTAGGGGCATATCCTCGCTTTTCAACTCCATCATATCCCGCTTCGAATGGATTAATTGAAAAATTTAATCGTGTGTTTAAACAAATGCTACATCATGTAATTCGTACGGATCCTGTTAATTGGGATAAACATATTCCTTTTCTACTTTTTGCCTACCGTGAAGTGCCAAATTGCACAACTGGAGTATCACCGTTTAAGCTCATGTATGGTCGGGAAGCTAGAGGTCCCTTGGCAGTACTAAAGTCATCATGGTCAGGTGAAATCCCCTTACCATTGAATCTTAGTAATTCAGCAGTAGACTATTTACAAGAATTAAAAATAAATTTGGAAAGAGCCGCTGACATTGCTTCTCTAACTGCTGCAGAAAAACAAGAAAATTACACTCGCTATTTCAATCGTCGAAGTAGAATGAAAGAATTCGAAAAAGGTGATTTAGTATATTTACTTATCCTGATTCTACCAATAAATTATATGCTAGATGGACAGGACCCGGAGAAATACTTGAAAGAATAAAACCACATTCGTATAAAGTGAAATTACCTGATGGGGGTGTCAGACATGTTCATGCGAATAAAATAAGGAAATTTAACGTAAGAGTACAGACTGTTGGAGTCATTTTTGAAGACGATGTAGAATTTGGTGAAATTCACTCAACACCAATTAAAGCTAATGCTTTGAATGAAAATAACATAGAAGTAGACCTTAGTCATCTGGAGGTTGATAAACAATTAGAGTTAAGTAAACTTCTACAAAAACATACGCCGTTATTCTCAGGTAAAATTCAAGTTGCCAACGTTGGAGCACACAAAATTCGTTTATTACCAGGTGCGGAAAGAAAGAAACCATATATTTATAAAATTCCGGAATCACTAAAAAATGAAGTGGACAAACAAATAGAAGAGTTAGAGCATCTAGGACTTATAGAAAAAAGTGAAGCTGAAATAGCTTATCCGGTCGTATGTGTCGCAAAGAAGGACGGTAGCATGCGCTTATGTATAGATTTTCGTCAATTGAACACAGTGACAAAACCTTTTGATTACCCTATGGAAAATGCAACTGAATTAATTAATCAAATAGGAAGTGCTAACATAATTACATGTTTAGATGTATTAAAAGGGTATTGGGAAATTCCTCTAGAAGAACAGAGTCGAGATCTTACTTCTTTTAAAACCCATCGTGCTCAATACCGATGGAAAGTCATGCCTTTTGGATTGCGCAATGCGGCAGCCACATTCCAGAAATCGATCAACAATGCTCTGGATGAACATCGTGAGTACAGTCGAGCATATCTGGATGATATTGCTATTTTTTCAAATGACTGGGAAAATCATCTGAAACATCTTGACGCTGTTTTATCTAAATTAACTGATCTGAAATTCACAGTTAATGTTAAAAAATGTGTTTTTGCAAAGGCACAGATTAAGTATCTAGGTCATGTCATAGGAGGAGGTAGACATGAGCCCGATCCGGAGAAGTTACGTGCCATTGAGACAATAGAATCGCCTAAAACCAAAACAGCCCTCAGAAGTGCATTGGGTTTATTTAATTATTATCGTGACTACATAAGAAATTATGCTGAAATCGCCAAGCCTTTAACCGACTTGACAAAAAAGAAAATCCTAGAAATCATTCCGTGGTCTGAGGTTGAAGAAGAGGCTTTCCAAACTTTAAAACGTTCATTGTGTGAAGCTCCTAAGCTGTATACACCAGATCCTAAAAAGCCTTACACTATTCAAAGTGATGCCAGTTCTTATGGAGTTGGTGCTTGTCTATCGCAAAGAGATGAGAAAGAAAATTTGTGTCCTATTAGTTTTGCTAGCCAAAAGCTCACTAAGGTGCAACAAAACTGGTCGACTATTGAGCGTGAAGCTTATGCGGTAGTGTGGGCATTAAAAAAATTTGAAGTTTATGTGTTTGGTGCTGAAATTGAACTAATAACTGATCACAATCCCTTAATATATCTTCAGAAATCTGCACCTCAGTCTGCAAAATTACAAAGATGGGCCTTATCTCTACAAAGATATAATATAAATATTTCTCATTGCCCAGGTGCAAAATTAAAAAATGCAGATAGTCTGTCACGACTAGTTACTGTATAAGGATTATTTAAATGATACTTTATTTTGTGTTTAATTTTGGTATGCAGTATTATATCAAGTCGTCTTTCCGTCTGTTGTGAATTGTTAGTGTTTTTTATATGTTTATTATATATTCATTATAACTATTATAACAAGGCATCTGTTTTGAATTGTGTTTTTATATATATTTTATGCTGTATAGTTGTATGGTTGCTATTTGTCAGATTTTGCTTCGCTTTGCGTAGCACAATCTTATCGGGGGGGTGTCATGCAACCAATATCCTTCCAACCCTTTTTTGTTTAAAAAAGTAAACGGAAGTGAAGAGAGGAGGAGAAGGAATGGTGGTTCGTTCGGAGTAAGTAGGATGTGGGAAGGCATCCGAGTATATTTTGGTTGTTTAAGAAGTAATGTGGTTTAGGTGGAATTTTTATGAATATTAGTGAAAGTGTACATAATGTAAATAATCATCTTGTAAATATCAGCTCTCATTTAATAAACTGTGCATTTAAATTTTAAAAAGAAGAATCGTTGTGTCATTTGGCTGTCATGATATTACACTTTGGATTTCAGATATCCCCACAGCCAGAAATCCATTGGTGTCAGATCAGGAGACCTTGGTGGCCACGGAAACGGGAAATGACAGGAGATAACTCTGTCACCAAACTGATGAGTTAAGACATGTTTGACTGAATACCCGACATGTGGAGGAGCGCCATCTTGCATCCACACAACTTCAGATAGAGCATTTTGCCGTTGCAATGCGGGAATCGCGTAATGAGTTAACATGTCCAGAGAGCGAGCACTCGTTACTGTACTCGTTTGCAGATCACCGGCAGTAACCTCTTCAAAAAAGTAAGGGCCGAGGATGAACGTACTCGTTATACCACACCACACAGTCACTTTTTCCTCGTGTAATGGACGTGCATGCACATCATGTGGATTAGTCTCTGCCCAGTGCACACAATTTTTCGAATTCACGTTACCAGTTAACTAGAAATGCGCTTCATCTGTCCACAGAATGCGTAAAGGCCAGCTGCTATCTTCATCGTACCGGTTAAGGAATTGATTTGCAAAATCCAGGCGTAATTGATAGTCTCTCGCTTCCAACATCTGGACACGCTGGAATCGATACGGAAACATGTTTAGAACAGATCGCAGAATCTTGCGTACAGTTGAATTCGGCAGATCCAGAACACGTGAAACACCGCGTGCAGTTGCGGGACGAACTGTGCTTATCGTCTGATGGAATTCTGCAACAGCTTCCACAGGAACGGAAGGTCGTCCAGACCGAGGTCGATCGCATGTGCAACCAGTTTCTTCAAATTTATGAATCAAGTCCCGTACAGCTTTGACAGTGCACGGGCCTCGCCGTAATCCCTGGTTTCTGCGGTAAACACGCAATGTCTCTGCGACATTTTGTCCATTCAGGTAATAAATCTTTACGATTTTCCCACGTTCTTTCCCTGAAAGCGGGATCTTGTTCGGAATGGCAGAAAGGAACATACGCGGCTCGCATTTCGCAGTGCCTTTTCTTTCACCTAGCGTGACGACGTCAGTCATGACTGTCTATTACGTAGAACCCGAAGTTTGCGTTTCTTGGTTTCTTCTTCTCGTTTTGTGGAGAACTAATCAGGCTGGGATATCAGCCAAAGAAACGGTGTGACGTGTGACGTAAATGAAACGAAAATTAATGCTCTGGTGCACGGCAAAGTCCTTTTTACTTTTCCCTTGACTAGTTCCGGTGATTTTTATGCTACAGTTGCCGTTCCAACGCTATTTAGGGTTTTTCACAATGGAGATCACATTCCAATACAAAAAACTGGGTGTTGCCATTTGATTTTTTTCGAAATTTTCTCACTGTAACCGTAACTGTTTGAGTGACACTGTTGTTTTCAATATCATTCTTGGGCGCATATCTCAAAATACCTTTTGCCAAAATTTCATTAAGTTTCTGTGAATGGTATGATAGTTAGGGACCCAAATGTCGGGATAGTTTTTTTATAATCACCCTGTATATATATATATACAAATAATTTTTGAAACGAATATGAAATGTAACCTATAACAACAGAAATCGAGTTATAGAAGCTTAAAATATGCTAATCCAAAATTACAGTTCATTCCGGCTAGAAGTTTTTGATTTATGCTTAAAGTAACCGCATTGCATTTTTCCAACGCTTAAAAACGAATTGAGCAATAGGCGTTCTAAAATTCAAATCTTACTTTATAAGAGCGTGCCGACAAATGCACAGAGTACATGATCAGACTGAAAGTTTTGCCCAAACTATGGCAACCAACAACCGAGAATTTAGCGACAATCACATGGACAAGTTCGATTAGACGCGTGAGACAAGTCAAAAACATGAGCTTAGAGAGAACAGTAAGCTTATGTTTGGCGATTTCGTTTTGTCCAATATCGTCTAGAGCAATCAAATTTAATATTCTGCATGTCGCCAATCTTATATACAGTGAGCAAAAAAAGTACTTCCACACACGCACTTTTTTGCATAAGTAATCCTAGAAAATAAATGTGACGAAATTATTTTAACTATTACTTTATTTAAATAATAAACAAACACAAATAACCAACCTTTTACCGTAAAAAATAATAATACTCATTTAAAAATATAAAATAGTATTTTCCCATGCCAAAAAAGTATTTGCACACGAAACATTAAAAGTTACATTATATAAAAAACATTATACAAGTTTTTAGCAGATCAGTCCCGCACGACACTAGTCCACACTTTGAAGTCACATAACATAATAACTGGAACTGGGATCTGACAGTTTCTGTTGCCATGGTGCTGAAAACGTGTGAGTTTTCTGTGAGAAGTTTATCTTCACGATTGTGGATTAAGTTACCGAGAAATAGGAAGACAGTTAAATTTAAACTTTTATAATATTCGTTATGTGATAAAGAAAAAAAATAGACTGGTACGGCAACAAATAAGCTGAGAACTGGGCGTCCAATAAAACTAATTGCAAAGCGAAGGAGGGCCATTATAAAGGAATCTACCCCCTCCCCCCCCCCAAAAAAAAAGTGTTCGAGAATTGGCTGTTGATGGCGTTTCAACTTAATGTTGATAGCGTTTCAGGAACAGAGCCTGTTTACCGATTAGGCCTGTGAATCCCGAGCTTACCCACTGAAATACAAAGGGCCCCTAAATTTTCTTTTCAAAACCATCTTTTAGGGTGAAAAACAGTCAGTGTAAAAATATTATTTTATTTTCTTAATTTAAATTTTCCCTCAGACTATTCCTGACACATTTATGCTCTATTTTTTTTCTGTTGATATAATAAATGGTATAAAAACAGTGATTAAATGCAGCTTATTTTAAATTTTTTTTATGTTTTACATTTTAATTTCAAACTAGATGGTACCCGTCAAACATTGACGGAAAAAATTACAATAACAATATTAGTAAAATAAGCTTCTTTATTACATAAGTAGGGGTGCTTATAAAACAATCTTGCAAATATTTTATTAAAAAAAAATTTCCCCCAATGAATTACGTTATTATTTCCGATGCAAACTCCAAACAATCAATCCGTAAACAAAATGGAAATCAGTTTGACATTACCGCCCTATTCCCCACGGCAAGAAAGAAAATTTCCTGAACCTATGAAGTATCATACAAATAGCATATCCCTACGTTCATCTCATATTCAGTCAATAAAAGAACATATTAAATAAGGCACACATTCCCCCCCTGTGATAATGCAACCGAATGAGCTCCTAAAAGCATGTGCATTGCATCTCCCCAAACGCACCGTCGAAATTCGACATTAAAAAAAAAGTTTTAAAATGTTTTGATCAAAATTTTTAAAATGTCTTCTTTAATCATTGTTCGTTTTAAATCCATATCTTCTGAAACGCATCTATTGTTTTAAGCTAATCAATTTTTATGTAAAGATGAAGAATTTTTTTTTACAATAATAAATCAATCTGCAGATAAAGGAGATTTTTAATGTTTTCAAGTGTAATTTATTTGTATGGTTTCTTCATTCCTTTACATAATCAGGATGATTATTCCTTTTACATAATTAAGAGAAATAATGTAAATAAATAAATATCCAAGATTATTTTTGATTCTGTTTTCATTAATATATTGTAAATTTTATTGTTAAAAGTTACTGATAAATGATACTTTAGTAAATGTGGCTTTTCTTAATTATTATTGTTATTATTATTATTCTTTTTTTGAGATTTAATGGCAACATTCTTCCGTTCGTTTATTGGGCGCTACAGTTTGGCGAATTATTTGAGGTACTTTTCGGTCAGCAGGGCGCCAATGAAGTATATATATATATATATATATATATATATACAAATATATATAATGTATACAGGGTGATTCATAAAAGATGGGCAGAACTTTAAGGGGTTATAGTACACTTAAAGACAAATAATATTAAATAGGAGACTAAGGGTCCCAGACGTATTCCCAAGGAGATAGGGGGCATTAAAGTTTAGGGTCCGAAATTTCAAATGATTATAAAACATGGAAAAATTGGTCGATTCGTTTGCGGTTTTTGCAAAAAATTTTCTTTATGCCAGTATTTTCTTGAAATAAAATTTTAAAGTTCAATTTCAAAAAATGCCGATAGGGGGCGCTTTAGACTTTGGAGTAACAAACAACTATTTTTTAACGTTATTTTTTGTATTTCTTTAAATGATTTCGAAAGCTTAGACTTAAACTTAAATTTTGATCTAAAAATCTGAGTCCTAACGAGTAGTTAAGTAGCGTAAACTGAAATTTGAAATTTGAAACCCTTCTCCCCCCAGAACAAAAATCAGTTATTCCCGATCTTTGTGTCGTAGATTAGGCTCTAACTACTGCCGCGTTTTGCTAAAATTATTCTTTATGTCAGTATTTTCTTGAAAATAAATTTTAAAGAAAATTATCAAAAAATTCCGATAGAGGGCGCTTTAGACTTTGGAGTAACGAACAACTATTTTATACCGTTATTTTTTGTGTCTCATTAAATGCTTTCTAAAGCTTAGACTTAAACTTAAATTTTCAGCTCAAAATCTGAATCGCTGAGCGTGGTTCAGTAGCGAGGGGAGGGGGTTCAAATTTCAACTTCTGAACATAGTTCAGTTTGCACTACTTAACCATGCCCAACGATTCTGTGCTGTGATACGAGGCAAAAATACAACTTTCGTCAAGGACTGCATAGTCGGAATTCACTCATAAAGGCACTGGCACAGTTGGAAACGTCGCTCATGCAAACGTTAAAGCTCCATTCCTGACGCTAGTCACCGGGTGAAGAAGGAAACAGAAAGTATGCAAATGTCAAATGGGGAAGAAGAAGAACACGTATGCAAAATTTCGACACGATTCAGGCATAAAAACCACTGAACGGTGAGTCAAGTGTAAGTCGCTGTAGTAATGAATCGGAAGATGGTGCCCTTCACGAATAAGGAAAAGGCTGAGATGCATTTAATTTACGGAGCGGCAGATGGAAATGGTGCAGAGGCACAACGAATGTACGGAGAGCGATTTCCTAACAGGCGGTTGCCTAACCGCAAAACTTTCGAGCGCTTGCACAGACAGTTGTGTGAGACGGGATCATTTCTCGCTTCCCGGTCGAATGCAGGTCGTGCAAAAAAGGACGAATCAGTAGTTGTTGCAGAAGCCATTCTGGATGTAGTAGCGGCGCAGCCAAGTACAAGTACACGAACAGTGGCTAGCCAGGTGGATACCTCACAGTCCACGACTTGGAGGGTACTGAAGGATGAACATTTGCTCCCGTTTCATGTGCAACGAGTCCAGAAACTGTCTCCAGGGGATTATCCAAATCGTATTGAATTCGCCCGCTGGTTTCTGCAGCAGAACGCGCTAAATCCACATTTTGGACGAACTGTGCTTTTCACCGATGAATGTACCTTCACACGTGAAGGTACATTTAACACACACAATGCACATGTATGGGCGGATGTCAATCCACATGCTACGTATCCACATGCTCATCAGAGACGCTTTTCCATCAATGTTTGGGCAGGAATCCTCGGAGACCACCTAATCGGACCGTACCTTCTTCCTGAACGCCTCAACGGTAAAACATACCTCACATTTCTGCAACATGTGCTGCCAGACCTGTTAAACGTTGTTCCTCCACGCATCCGGCGGGTCATGTGGTTCCAGCACGATGGAGCGCCAGCCCATTACGTACGAGACGTCCGCAACTATCTGGACATCACATTTCCGAACAGATGGATTGGTCGAGGTGGTCCTGTTGCTTGGCCTGCTCGCTCGCCAGATCTTTCACCCCTCGATTTCTTTTTTTGGGGACGATTGAAGGCTCTTATGTATGAGACACCCATTGAATCCCCCGAGGAACTGGTCGCCAGACTTTCCGCCGCTGTAGGGGAAGTGCTCGAAAAGCCTGATGTTTTCGCGAATGTTCGCCGTTCCATTCGTCGCCGTTGTTCTGCGTGCATAACCTCTGGTGGTCACAATTTTGAACATTTATTGTGATTACATGTTAATAAATATGCTTTGGTAACATAATCCTAATTTGTGTCTTTTTACCTCGTATCACAGCACACAATGTGTGGACATGGTAAACTGAACTGTGCTCAGGAGTAGAAATTTCAAACCCCTCTCCCCAGAAACTTAACCACGTCTAACGATTCAGATTTTGGGCTGAAAATTTAAGTCTAAGCTTTAGAAAGCATTTAATGAGACACAAAAAATAACGGTATAAAATAGTTGTTCGTTACTCCAAAGTCTAAAGCGCCCTCTATCGGAATTTTTTGATAATTTTCATTAAAATTTATTTTCAAGAAAATACTGACATAAAGAATAATTTTAGCAAAACGCGGCAGTAGTTAGAGCCTAATCTACGACACAAAGATCGGGAATAACTGATTTTTGTTCTGGGGGGAGAAGGGTTTCAAATTTCAAATTTCAGTTTACGCTACTTAACTACTCGTTAGGACTCAGATTTTTAGATCAAAATTTAAGTTTAAGTCTAAGCTTTCGAAATCATTTAAAGAAATACAAAAAATAACGTTAAAAAATAGTTGTTTGTTACTCCAAAGTCTAAAGCGCCCCCTATCGGCATTTTTTGAAATTGAACTTTAAAATTTTATTTCAAGAAAATACTGGCATAAAGAAAATTTTTTGCAAAAACCGCAAACGAATCGACCAATTTTTCCATGTTTTATAATCATTTGAAATTTCGGACCCTAAACTTTAATGCCCCCTATCTCCTTGGGAATACGTCTGGGACCCTTAGTCTCCTATTTAATATTATTTGTCTTTAAGTGTACTATAACCCCTTAAAGTTCTGCCCATCTTTTATGAATCACCCTGTATAGTTTTGTTTTTCTAGTATTGAATTTATGTGGTTTATAGATTTTGGTTGGCTTTTGTGATAATGATTCTGCAAGTAATTTTCCATTGGAGCTTGTTATTATGTGTATATATACATACTTTATTGGCGCCGGCTAACCGAAAAGTACCTAATTTGCATATAGTTTTTTTTTTTCTTAATCGGACGACGGGATAATGCACGGAATTTCGACGGGATAATGAATAATTTTTATGGTACCAGAATATTTTTCTGTATTTTATAGTTATATTAAGAAATACATATTTTTATGATTTGCTGAATCCCTTATTTGTTTACTTTTTCATGCATTATATTATTGAAGGTTGTTAGTTCTCTTATTCGTTTAAATATACCCTCCTTATATAAAAATAGCGTGTGTTCTCTGTGGTGTTTCTCATAAACGTTGTAAAATTCAGGTTATTAGATTTTATCCAACTTTGCTGTCATAACAGCTGATGAAGCAGCCATTTTCGGCGATTTTTTTGTTACCTATAAAATGTTTGTTTTTGGTATAGCCCGAACTAAGAAAAAATTGAGTACTTTTCCATTATACGGACACCATTGTCGCCAAGCATATATTTACATGTGTGGCATGGTGTCGGTTTAACGGAAAAGAACCAAAATTTGCGATCGATCAAATAATTGAATTTCGTTAAACATTAAATTTTCTGGTACTTTTCTATTATCCGGTCGACCACTTTTCATAACAAAAAATTATCGCCAAACTGTAAAATTAAACGCCAAAAATACAGTCCGATTTACTTGATGTCAGAAGCATTATACGTGTTTGTTACGTCATCAAGTGGTTTTTAATTCGACATTTGCGTCTATTTTTCATTATGTTTTACTGATTTATTAGTGATTTCATTAATTAAAATAACAATTGTGTCCTTAAATTCATGTATTTTATTTATTTATTTATTTTGATATTCCAATGGCAACGTTCTCCCGTTTATTTGGCGTTACAGTTTGGCGATAGCTTTTTGTTACGAAAAGTGGTCGACGGGATAATAAAGAAGTACCAATTTCCTTATTTTTAATCTGAGAAAGAAACAATAATCATGGATTTAATTAATTTTGCAATTTGCGGTGCAACCAAAATAATTTTGATTAAATCAGTACAGATATCGCAGACGCACCTGGGTTATTTTTTGGCGCCTAAATGACGATTTTTGCTTTGTATGGCAACCTGGTGTTTTATAATAAATTTGAATATGTGTGTAAATAAATAAAATAAAATAGGTACTTTTATGTTAGCTGGGCGTCAAGGATAATTCTCCAAATCTTGTTTCAATTGGAATCATTTAAATTGCAACATTTTACGTGAGATTTGTTATTCATATTGATATGTTTACGTTTAGATATTTTATTATGATTATATTCTAGCTAATTAAGTTTTTTTTCAAAGATTTTATACTACAATGTTAAAATATTACCTAGTTGATATTAGTTAATGTCAAAAGATTGGCGAACCACAGAGTTCAGGGAAAAAACTCTATGCCCTCAAAAGTGGGAGTTGTCAACTTTATGATGTCATAAGCAGAAGTAAATGTTTAATTGAAAATTACAGCTAATTAATTAAATTTTCGAACAAACGAATGCACGATAACAATTCTGTGTCCTAATATCTTTCATTAAAAAAAAGAATGGTGTAATTTGATGCAGTAGTTTGTTCTAACGGATTGTCGAAAGAAATCGCTTAGCGTTTTAACTATATAGATATTTGTTGCCCCTTCATTGTTCTTACCACTGGCAAATCCTGCAATTTGTAAAGCATAAAATATATTTAGAAGTTGGAATATTAGTACCTGTTCCATATTTGTAAATTCATTTACAAAATTAATTTGTTATGTATAATTATGTATATAATAAAATATTTTTTATATGTATGTAGGTAGTTAGTTTTAGTTTAATATTAAAAGTGTTGTTTACTCGAAATTTTGATGGTAAAATTTCAAATTGTTGAAGCATAATTGGCAGAGTGACGTCGGGCTTCCCCTACTTCTAAGTCTTAAGCAGGCCCTGCTTCGGAACAATAATCACACCATAAACTATTAGAAATATCCTTCATGATGCTAATATTCGAAGATAAGCCTTCTTAAAAAACTATTTATCAGTGAAACAAATAGGCTACAGACTGGCTTTTGTCAAAGCTTATGCCGACAAACTGCCGTAGTTTTGGAAACATTTTATTTTTTCCGATGAAAGTAAGTTCAATATTTTCGGCTCAGATGGAAATAAAACAGTGTGGCGAAAGCCAAATACGTCCCTTCAAATATAAAATTTGAAACCAATTGTAAAACATGGCGGGATTCATATAATGATTTGGGGACGTATGTCTTTTAATGGAGTTGATGAAATGGCATTTATTGAAGACAATATGAATGCCAAACAATATATTAGTATATTGCGAGGTAATTTATTTAATAGTACTCATAGTACTCTGAAATTTGGAACAGCTGATTCATATTATTTTCAACAAGATAATGATCCCAAACACACGGCGAACATTACAAGTTTATTGTTGCTGTATATTGCAAAAAATCTATTGCAAACGCCACCACAATCTCCAGACCTCAATCCTGTTGAAACTTTGTGGCATATTTAGGATATTCAAGTGCGGAAAAAGAAAATGGAACAGATGCTTTACACTCACGCAGCGATGTTTGGCGACTTTTTGATTGGCGCGATTTCCAAGCCCGCGCCAAACCAAAAACTTAATACAATACCCAGGTTGCCGTATGAAGTAAAAAATCCCCAAAATTTGGCGACTTTTTCCTTTTTATTACCGATTAAAAAAAAAAAAAACTGTGCGTGAGTGTAAGACATCATAGCCAAGAAAATTTTTAACAAAGCTGATTTAAGGAAGAATGGCTAAAAATCAGCAGCGAAACCTGTCATAAATTGATCGAATCAATGTCCAGGCGATTAAATTCTGCAATTGAAGCAAAGGGCATGTGTACTAAAAACTAGTACTGATTTTTTACTTTTAAATATTTACTACATTTTTATTCTCAGTGCTAGTGTGCAAATACTTTTTTGGCATAAAAAATTTTACTTTTTTATATTTTCATATATTTAAATATAAATATCAAGTAAAATATTAAATATATTTATTTGTTTTGTAGATATTTTTTTTATATTTTTCATTCGTAGTTCATTTTGTGTTTATTTATGTATGATACAACAAATTCACCTGGTGTGCAAATACTTTGTTTTACTCACTGTAGATGCGCTCTAGTCTTAATCGCTGAATAGAGCTTGTCCAGACTAGTATTGTCAAGTTTCTGAATGCAAGTTTGAACAATTTGGACAAAAATTTCTGATCTATAAATGCAGTGCGTGTATGTCACTACTCTTTTATTTATAATGACACTCCAAAAGAAACAACGTAGATTAACCCTTCTGACAAGGACAGAAATTTGTCCTTGTTTCTAATAACCGGTGTACCCGGATACCTGCTGTGATTTTAATATACGCGCGCCATAAACTCTATTTAAAACACCCCTATTTTATAGAATATAACTGCCCCGCCTTTGGAGAAGAGAAGGTGGGGAAAGTAAGGGGCAACCATGGACCCCCCTCACCCGATGTTTTTTTGACAAATTTTAATTTAAAAATAATTTATATTACGTTTCGTTCAAAAATTTCGTCACATATTCAAAAAAGTTTCTGGCTACTTTTGTTACTTGTATACACGTAGAACAGCAAAGTTCTATTTATTTGCTTGCGCCCTCCTCCTCTTACAATATTATTAGTTACAGATTTTATTATTTTATTTATTCATTATTACCACTGAGAAGTGCAGAAATTATTAAATATAACAAAGGAGGCGAATTATAACTTACTACACAGCGTACAACCAACAGGGTGAAAAAATGCAGTAATGCTCTACCACTTGCGCTATCCGGAGGACATCCAGTTTACCATTTCTCAATCATATATGTTGAGAAGGCTGCAACTTTGCAGCACAAAACGGAAAGTCAATCATGACCACACATCTTCAGTGGCATACATGAGATGAATTAAATACTAGTATCAGTGAATATAGTGTTTATCTAATTAAATTTTTCAGCAGAGCTGAAATTATGCTGGAAATTAATGAATATAACAAGGTATCTGATTAATCATTTTACACAGCATACAACCAACAGAATAAGAAATGGTAGACTGGATGTCGTCCGTACAGCTCAAAGGGTAGAGCACTGGTGCTTAATAGTAAGGTTCGATCCCCGGTCTGCACATTTTTCCATTTTGTTGTGTGTACGCAGTGTAGTAAGTGATAATTCACATCCTTTGTCATATTCATTAATTTCTAGCGTAATTTCAGCTCTGCAGAAATTTTAATTAGATAAAGTGCTGAAATTTTTGTTTAAATTTAAAAAAATGCAAAATGTAAGTTTTTATTCATATCCTACGTGTGATTGTTTCAATTTTGTTATTTTTATGTTTTTTAAAAATAACTTCAGAAATACAGGACTGTTTAAGAAAAAATTATTTTTATGTTTGAGGAAGGGAGTAAGTAAACCCAAAATTCGGAAAGCTTCAGGTTTCTAGATTTACGCCGCACTATACACCGGAAAAACAGGTGCAGACCTTGAAATAAACCAAGGTAAAAAACATGGCCGTCTTATTGAAGGATTCTGGCCGAAACATCAGCATGGATATCGTTTTTTTCTTCTCTTTTTTGGCCAAGCATTTACTATCATGGAAACTCACAATGGTTGGGACTTTGAAACGAAACACCCAAGAAATGATGCCATGTAAATCGCGTCAAGTTTTATCCACAGAATTTGAATTTCATGATGACGTGTTCGTATGTTCCAAAAAGGAACAAAGCTGTCATTCTAATGTCTGCTATACATCATGATAAAAACCATTACGAAACCAAAAGAAAATCTCAAATGATTCAGTTTTATAAGAAAGCGAAATTGGATATTATGCATAAAATATTGGGGGGATAATACAACACTTAGATGTACAAGCATATGGCCACTCATATTATTTTTCAATATTTTGGATATAGCAACTAACTATAATAAAAATATATAAATAACTTTCTGCTTACATTATACATACTGCAAATGATGATATGGGTAGCCATAAAACAGACAATCGTCGCCTGTTTTTGCGGAAATTAGGTGACAACTTGAGCCTTCCACTAATTCCAGATCAATCGCAAAATGTACAAGCTATGAGACATTTTTTGACCAAATCTGAGGTTGAAAGTATACTGAAAAGATCTTTGCGAAATTTGAAGCTGCCACAGGTGTAAACCCTGCCCAAAGAGCTTGGAATGAAATCAAACAGGACGGATAAAAGTAGTTAGTGTTTCAGATGCACTTCTTGAGCCTCAAAAACGGCGCTGAAAAAACAGAAAATCATGTTAAAAATATGGAAAGCCAATATGTCATGTACATTCGTACACTTTTTGCTATTGTAAAGCTTGCCCAACACGTAAAATTTCAGGTAAATAAAATAATATTTACCTTAAAAAATACGTATAACTCTTATTAACACTTTCCAACCTAGTTGAAAAGTGTTTATGATTTCGTTTTTTTCTGGCCGTCTGCCGTCTGTCCGTGCGCTAACTCCTGTAAATATGCTCGGATTGCGCTGCAATTTTTATATGTTATTGTCGTTATCTATAGCATGTTCCCTATTTCAACTGAAGTGTAGCGCTTATAGTTCATTTACAGGGACACTCAAAAGAATTCCGTTACATTGCGGTCTATGGGGAAAAATCATTTGCGGTTTATTTTAATGATGTTACACAATTTCAAACATATTGTAATTGATATATATCACTAAGGTGCATTATAAGAAGCTTAATATGGAATAGGGTGTGCATAGCACTAATAGTTACTTTACAGGGACAGTCAAAAGAATTCCGTTACGTTACGTCTATGGAGAAAAACCGTTTGCGGCTTAATTAAATAATGTTTCACTATTTTAAACGCATTGAAATTTATATATATGACTAAGGTGCATTACAAGAGGCTTACTACAGAATATTGTGTGTATAGCAGTCATCGTTCATTTACAGGGACACACAAAAGAATTCTCTACTGTCTGTTAACAATAATTCCTGGAAGTGCGTTATTGAACGAGATTTTAAATTTAACTCACTTTTTGTCTATTACTTGGTGTGTATAAATTCTGTATTTCATATACAGGGCGGCACAAAAGTTCCCGAACACATTACCGTTTATTGGCATTAACTCCAGAAGGAGAATTTTAAACTGTGCTACGCGTTTCCTAACTAAACTAAAATTTTACATCCTATGTAGTATATATACAAATCTATAGATCATATACAGGGCGGAATAAAAGTATTCGGATATTTTTCCGAATATTGTATATGTTGGGATTTTATGTTGGAAATTCCTGAAATTAAGTTTTTAAATATGTTATGTGTTTTCCAAATTGTTTACTTAGATGTTGTCTTTCAGCGTTTAAACGGAAATGATTTGTAAAATTATCTTGGAAGCGTCGGAAAGTGTTACATAATCTATGCTTGACGCATGATTTTTCGTTCTTGTTTTTAAATTAACTTCGTGTTTTAATCTATTTCATGCTTAATTCATGATCTAAATCTAGATAATCTATCAATTTCTGTTTTATTCCACAGAAAATTCGCATGGGTACCGGGTAACCTTGGTCATTGATGACCAGCATAAAAATGTTTAATGACCCAAAATAATAATAAAATATTTTCAAAATTTTAAAGTGATTGTACTAATGGACAGTGAATAGTACAAATAGAGGGGATCTAAATTCATTTTAGTTTCTTTTGATATTAACACCCTGAAATCGGCATGAAAATAGCAAACAGATACCCGGTTACCCGGTCATTGACATAAGGGTTAAATTATATGTTTTTGTCACGTAAAACACTCTTATGTTAGCCATATATACATACACACATTATGGCTATACAATACGTGAGGAATTTCTTAATGTACTTCACCAGGCCTTCCAATCCCAATATTTAATTTATAATTTGTAACTTCGTTTTGTGCAAGATCTTTCTCTACCTCTCTGCGTCTTCCAATATTCCCTTTTCCCATTAACTTTCCATTGTGTATCTTCTCTGTACTTCTGTCATCACTCATTCTAATTAAGTCACCTTGCAGTCTTCTTATTTTAAGGGTATTTCTTATGTCTTTTAGGTAGCTTTCAATACAAAAAAGTATAAAGCTACCTATTGCAGCCGTTCGGAGGAAAGCAGTTCCGGAAAATTTCGATATATTTTCACCGATCATGACCCCCAGACCCCAAAACCACCCTCCGTTCAAATGTTGATTTATATATATATATATATACAAATCATATATATATATATATATATATATATATCATATATATATCATATATATATCATATATATATATATATATATATATATATATATATATATATATATCTGACCTATGTCATACGATAACGCTCGTATTTATAAATCAATTTTGATTAAACTAATTGTGTGTATTAAGATAACCAATGTCTCGACCGAGTTCGTTGGCCAGCTTGGTCCGCGCTTTTGTTTCAAGATGGCGGCCACTGAAAAATTTAAAACTAAAATAAATATACAAAATTTAAAAATTCAAATTTATTTTTTAATTACGTTTTAGGCCTTGATACAAGGATTCCAGAGCATTTTTTGGTTTACCTCTATCTTAAAAAATGGCTCAGATAGAGCAGTTTGAAATTCTAGGGTGGCTGACATTTTGAAACAAAACAGCACATTAACGCAATTACTCGCAAATTATTTTCTTTCATTGTTGTAATAATTTTCCCAATCATACGCATAAAACTATATATTCATATCCGTTAGCGCCAAAATTGGCGACATTGGCGACAAAATTGGCGATATTTGGCGAAATATCGCCAAATTTTGTGACCAAAATAAGTCTTCATAAATGAAGCCAATTTGACTATTGCTCAATAATTTGGCGAATTTCTTATTCAAATTCAGTATTAACGAATCTTTTGTAAACGTTTCTTTGCATTTTAACTTGCTGTTTTCTTGTAACATTAGCTAAAATTTTAAAACAAAGATATAGGAAAGCTACCTTTTCCTCCCGGTACAGGTCGGAAGGACTTTTTGTTATACAGGTGTTAACTCTTCATATAAGTTTTAATTCGCCATGCAATTTGCCATGCATCATTTGTTTAGAGATCTTCCTTCCCAAAGAAATGAGTGCTAACTTGTATTGTGGTCCAGGCCCTATGTCAAATGAAAATGTGCCAACTGGCGCCCAATAACTAAATAAAAACTAGGCAATGTTAATAACACAAGTTTTTTGTACAATTACCAACAAATCGTTTATTAAGAAATGGTCGCTTAAAGTCGATTTAATTTTTTCGTTTCAAGATTACTTGTTTAAATTATTAGTTGTTTTATTCGTGATTTTTAAAATTTACATTCACTATGCTTAAAACTGTTGCTTTTTGAAATTTTAATATTCATTTAAATATTTGGATAAATAATTTAATGTCTATTTAATGCCTAAATGTCCTAGAAAATAATTGAAGATATTCTTAAACAAACAACAACGACAAAAAAAGAAAACAAAATGTATTAAAACGTTATCAGGAGAGATTTTATAGCAGGAAACAGATAAAAAATGTTGTTTATTTTCGCTAAGGTATTCTGCATATAATAATCTATGATAACGTTTATTTTTAATTAAATTCAAAGAAGACAAATATAAAATATATATTCCGCGTTACGAACTAAATATAGTATATTGATATGAAGACAACCTAGCCGTATACTTGAGAAATAAATAAATAGGATAGAAACAGACACGTCTTTCATATAAATTCAGAAGCTTTTTTTTATACAAACGAAAATAAATGAGAAATGATGTCTGTAAAACAGATGCGAATAAATTTATTTAGCAGAAAATGCATTTTAAATATAAACAACAATCACAGACTGCTGACGTATTTGTGTTTCAAAAGCGATAAGGTGAAATGAAAAAAAAAAGTTAATAAGGTTTTATAATAGATGTATTTATTACTGATATTGAAGTGAACATGGTGCAATATTATACTGAGTGATACCTTTCCTAAAAAACTCAAAATTGTGAAAGTTCTGTATTTTTTGAATGCGCATCAAATTTATATTAGAAATATAAAAGTTAAATGTTATTTTAAACCCATCAGATACTAAATTTTACTCATCAGGCAAGTTACAATGCACCCCGTATAGTATTGTGATGTCACGGCAACGTGACAGTGATATTATGGTAACGTTACAGTGACGTCACATTTTGAATTGGTGGCGATCGACGTGACGTAACGTAATGTCGGTATGATGTCACAGTGACATGAATGAAAAAACGTTATTGCTAGATAGCCGTTTTTAAAGCACTTCTATGACCTCACAGTGTGACCAATTTGTGAAAAATGTGACAATTGTGATGATCCTGTATCGGGTTGGGTAACCAGGTTTTATATGAACTCAACACGTGTCCGGTTTTGATAAAATCTGGTTACTCGACTCTGCAAGATTCCAATCCGAATTCGACCTGCAGCAGAAAAAAAAACTAGACGTTCAAGGCCAACGTAATATTTACCCATCATGGTTATGCATAATATAAAATATGAGAATAAAACATGTGACTATTTATAAAATGCATTGCAATTCGAATAAAATCCCGGCTTGATGACGTCATAAACTTTAAATGCTTTATTACTGAATTGCGTAAAAGAAACATCCTTATAACTCCAAAAATTATAATCATATTAACTAAAAGTTTACTGTGTCGGATTAAGCGTCTCATTTCCAATTAAAATATATATTTGAATTGAAATTGGAATGAAATACAAGGTCATGAAAAATCAAAGAGCGTGGAAAATGTGATTACAAATATCTCGGCAGCTCATTATCCGATCGACTTCATTCTTTATGCAAAATTTATGTGTTTTTTTTTATTGTCTTTTATATTTACTCCTTAAAATAAACAATTTTGAAATGTAGAACGAATATTTCGAGAGTCCGAAAAAATAGTTCCGGATAATCGAGTTTACTGAAATTCAATAAGCTTCTTCCCATTATTGCATACTAAGTATATACCAAATTTCAAGTCTCTATCTCAATTTGTTCGGGAGATAGAGCGTTTACAGACACTCACACAGACAGGCCGACGGCAATTTTTTTTTTCTAAAAATATGTTTTTCGGAGTCTCCAGTGTCTGAAACGTGTAAATATGTCATTTTTTTTTTAAACGATTACAAGATTTACTCGATACTACGTATGATGGGTAAGTAAAACAGCCGACTCAATAAGCACTTAACAGGTTCGGATAAAATCTAATCACTCGAACCGATGCAGAATCGTCACAAATGTCGCTTTAAAAAAAAAAAAAAAAAAAAAAAAAAAACGAAAGAAGGCTTAAATGACATTTTTTTGTATTCTCATACAACACATACTACAGCAATGGTCTCTTATGTACGGTTAAAATATAATCTAATTAAAAATTCTATTTTATTTTTGTTTAATTTATAGTCCAATATTGAATATCCATAAAACATAAAATTATGAATAACAACTCGGTTTCGATTCATAATTAATACTAAATGAAATTAAAAATTAATTAAAAATACTAAAACATTTTCATAACTAATGCTAAATCAAGATGTAAGTACTCTTTTATAACACACTTTTTCATAAATCTGAAAGGGCTGATGGACTTAAAAAATATTTTTCATTATTTATCTTACTTTAGCACAAGATTCTTCAAAGAAAAAAGTTCCATACCTTAAATATAGTAAATACTGGACAAAAAATATAAATGTATTTGTCGGATTCCACTCCTCCGTCCACACAACTTCGAAATAGATCCGGTCTTTTGATATGCTGCCACCACCGATATGAATACGTGATATCGGGCACGATACTTGATATATATTCAAGAAAAACTTAACTCTTTCAATTAAAGTTAAAGTAACAATTTATTAACACTATTTACATTTAAACTTGGATGTAAATTATCCGGTTTAACACTAAATCAAAACAATTACAGAAAACGCTCTACGTGTACCGCTAGACTACGTTCATTTATTCAGAACCGAGATTTCTATTAATCTCACACACTCCAATCCTGCGTTCGAACTCACTCCGGTCTCAGCGCTCATTTCTCGAGCAACCTTCACCCTTCGCCACCACGCTAGAACTCAACCCCGGTCTCAGAGCTCAACTCTGAACGACCTTACACCTTCGCTTCCTACGTTAGAACTCCACACTCTCTCTCTTGTAAACTGCAGAGCACTCTCCCCTCTACGGGGTTTCTCCTCTGTTCCCAAGGGTCCTTGACCACCCTTCCTCCCTCTTGACGGATCTGTCTTCCTAAACAAAAGGGTGCAATAGCTTTTTTTTTATCTATGCAAGACCACATTGCAATGGAAATACCTTTCATTATGTCCAAGTCGCCACCCTTCTGATTAAGATTTTCTAAAGGACGCCTTTAACGGTACACAATAGATACAGATACAATACATACAATATGCTAATCCCTTAAGAATAGCTTTCAACTCTTGCAGCTGATTCTAAAAAACCTGACACCCTCCACCTTAGCGGAAAATATGCCTTTTAGGGGCTAATTTTCCTCAAACTATGTAATGTCTGAGAAGAGTTCAACAGTTCCTTGATAGGTTTCTTCATTACTACAATTACATAAATATTTCAAGGTGTCTGAAAATTTAACTACTGACATCTCTAATGAACCATATACTAATGTGATAAATACAGAAACAAAATTACACAATATGCTAATACACTGTTATAAACACAAGATGCAAATACAATTACAAATACACAAAAAAAATAAAGTTACACTAGTATTATGTCATTTCAATGTCAGTCCTTAGGCTGAGATTGCTGGAGGCGGTACTACCTTTTCCCTCCAGTCCTTCCTCGTTAACTTAATTGGTACACCCCTTTTCGTAATGCACCCGCTTGAATGGCTAACTTCTGCCTCTGAGGTCTTAATTAAATTTTCCTCTAACCAATCAGGCACTTGCCTGTCCAAGTCCTCTTTGTACGTAATAAAGACATTGTACAATTTCTGCCTTATCTTACCCCTCTCCGGTTTACGACCAATCCGATTTTTCTCCATTTCTACCAGTTCGATAGGACCCATAAATAATTCCTTATTTTTCCTTAAGATTGATTTTATGTCCCCAACTTGAATATTTGTTAATCCTTTTATCTCAAATCCCTTCCTGTCTTTATTTTCCGGTTGTTCTCGGTCTAACAACAGATCTTTCCTACAGTCTTCAAACTCCCCGTCACTATCCAAGACAATATCGACTACTTTATTTTTAGCCATAAATGCTCTCATTTCATTTTGATACACCAGTTTCTTACTCCCGTCCCCTAACTCAACTATAACTGCAGGTCGACATATTTCCTCTTTCTCCTTATTACTCACATTCATTTCCCTCGTTAATCGACATTCTACACATGATTCGCAATATATTTTAGCTTCCTTCGCCATATTTTCCCAATAAAATGAATGCTCGATTCTTTCTAACATTTTCTTAACCGTCTGATGTTCTCCATATAAGGAGGTATGCGCTAGTTTTAGAATTTCCTCCCTTCTAACTTTAGGTAATACTAATTGAGCTACAGTTTCATCTACTAATTTCTCTTTATGATACAATAACCCATTTACAACATAGTAAGACCCTTTCTCATTTTCAGCCAATTCCCAAGCTTTCTCTAAATCGTTACAACTCATTTGGGATTCCTGAAATACATTTAGACTACTTTCCGTAACTTGATTAATCTTACTTTTCTCTACCTCGGCCTTTTCCTTCTCCTGACTTTGTAAATTTTCCGATCTCGCGTCTACGACATAACGATTATTATTACCATTTCTAATCCTTTCCCCTTCTTTCACTTTATTCCTACTATCTTCCTTACATTCCCTTTCTACCGATTCTCTTAATGATTTCTCGTTATTTAACCCTGACAATTCATTAGCCACGTCAGGATGTAAAATTACCTGTTCCTTACTATTATCAATTATCGCGCAAAGTACATCCTGATGAATTACATTAGTTTCTCCGCGTTTTGGAATAGCTAAAGGTAACTGAATTAACGGCGATTTCACGGCCTTACCAAATATCCCTTGTAAATAGATGCTACCAGCCCCTCTTAGTTTCTCTGCTGGTACTAAATCTTTATGAACGACGCTAATTTGGCAACCAGAATCCACCAATCCTTTTGTTATCTTCCCATTTACACTAACTTCCACTTTCTCGAGATTATTTAACTTCTCTCCAATAACTTTAGCTCTCCAATTCCCCCTTGCTCCGATTCTTGCCATACTCGCTCCCCTTGGTAATTCTTTAATTCCTCGCACTGAGACATTATTGATACTAGCCCTTGGTTCTTGTCGGTTATTAATTTGATTACTTCCCTCATTATTTCCTTTTGTACAAAATCGCTGAACATGTCCTCGTTGAGAACACTTGAAACAGATAGGCGTCGTATAATTAGGTTTCTTATATTCCGGTTTTCTACCCAAAAATGGACTAACTTCATTATTCCCATTTCGTCTCCAATTACTACTAAATCCCTCATCTTTTGCCCTTCTAGAATCTTCATTATTCACATACTTTTCTTTACCTTTATAACCCTTATAAGTTACCGCATAAGATTTTTGTTTAGCATCAAAGAAATTATCACATTCCTTAGCAATTTTAGAAACTTCTAACCAATTACTGTGCTGAGTTAATCCGACATGCGTCGCGGTTTCCTCATCTAAAGTAGTTAACAACTTATCCGTGACAATTAACTGATTAACCTTCTCATACGTATCTGCACCTCTAATCTTACAATAATTTTCCCACGTTGCTATTAAACGTGACACAAATAATACATGAGTTTCATTTTGATTCCTTCTAGCCTTCTTGAAATTTTCCAAACACGCCTTCGGTGTCGGCTCGTGTTCCCTTAGAACTAATTCCTTTAACTTCTCATAACTCTCAATTTGTTCCCTAGTAGTATAGCAAGTTATCGGCCTTATCCCCTAGCATATTTAGTAAAATTTCGGCTTGCTGGGTTTCCGGTACATTTTTTGTTTGGAATGCTCGTTCTAAACTGCTAAAAAACAGATTCCATCCCTCAGTCCCTTCTGGAACTTTGATAGACAAAGTTTTAACACTTTTAATCAATTTCTCTAGGCTACTCTCATGATTAGATTCTCTAGTCCCATTAGAATTATTTGCCGAACTCTGAATTTTTATCCTTTCCAACTCTAACTCATGTTCCAATCTCAAATTTTCAGTCCTTTCTTCTCTATCTAACTTCTCACGGTCTAACTCCCTTTCTAACTTTTCCCGTTCTAACCTCTCCTCCCTTTCTAACTTTTCTCGTTGTAACTTTAAATTTTCCTCCTTTTCTAACTTTTCTCGTTCTAACCTCTCCTCCCTTTCTAACTTTTCTCTTTGTAACTTTTCCTCCTTTTCTAACTTTTCTAACCGCTCCGTAACAATAGTGTTAGATAATTCCATAACAGCCCCTCTTCATATTCGTCGCTCTCCACTATCTTTTTCTTAAGCTTAAACCTGGTATCATCTTCCGAAACTTCAATCCCTAACTCTTCACATATCGCCTGAAGATCCACCCTTTTTAATTTTAGTAAGAAAGCCATACTTTCTACTGATAACTATTACCACCCTACAATAATACTTAATCACAATATCAAATTAATACTTCCTCAAATCCTACCCTCATAAGTTACCTCCACATATACTATTTAACATATTTCAAATAAGTAATAATACAATAATAAATTTCCTTAAACAATGATTTCAATTTGATTAGTATGCAATACAGATTTTAAATTTATACCATTAAATAATAAAATACAATTTACACAATAATACTGATACGTTGCAATTTGAATAAAACACTGATGCCAATCACTACATAAAAATATCCACCTAACAAAAATTTGCATGAAATACACATAAATTCCTAAATTTAATCTCAATAAAATATTTCAATTTCAAAATTAGTTCTCACATTAAAAAGTAAATCACAGCACTTTTTTTTTCTCTGTGCCTTCAGTTCTTCCTTGAAAGTTATTTCAATTTAATTTAAATTCTACACAAATTTCCTTTCCTCATTTACTATCAGTATTTCAAACTTAAAGCAAACAATATCACTTAATTTAAATATTACTTTAATAATAATTTAAATTTAAGAAATTTCAATTATTTCTTCCAACTATTAACACAATGCATTAATTTTAATCATTAATCTTATCCGTTTAAAACAATTAGAAAATCACTTCTAGTAATTAATATAAGATCCTTTTCTTAAAACAATAGTGTAAAATGGTTGTTAATATCTCATTTGATTTAGACCAATTATTATATTGCACATAAATTATTATAAATTAACCACAACATTAACTTAAATTACCATCAATTATACACAATAAAAAAAAATAGGTTCGAGAATGTCAGTAGAGTAAAATGATCAAAACACCTTACCTCGTACTTTATTCGCTGGGCAATTCTCTGCTCACTTTTCCACAGGGTAAATCTTGCACTCTCGGGCCACAATCACTGCACTTTGCTTCACAATGCACAAAAAACACTACGCACAACACTACACTAACACAGCACCACTAATTCACTTCACTGTAATGACGATAGGCTAGCTGGCACTGGTTGTCTACGACGATAGGGCACAAACACTTCCGCTGGGCGATCCGGCACAAACTCTCTGTAACACGGCTATCTGGCACTAGTCTACAACGATAGGGCACGAACACTTCCGCTGGGCGATCCGGCACAAACTCTCTGTAACACGGTTAACTGGCACTGGTCTTCGGTGATTCAGATCCCGTCGCTGCCAACATTGTCGGATTCCACTCCTCCGTCCACACAACTTCGAAATAGATCCGGTCTTTTGATATGCTGCCACCACCGATATGAATACGTGATATCGGGCACGATACTTGATATATATTCAAGAAAAACTTAACTCTTTCAATTAAAGTTAAAGTAACAATTTATTAACACTATTTACATTTAAACTTGGATGTAAATTATCCGGTTTAACACTAAATCAAAACAATTACAGAAAACGCTCTACGTGTACCGCTAGACTACGTTCATTTATTCAGAACTGAGATTTCTATTAATCTCACACACTCCAATCCTGCGTTCGAACTCACTCCGGTCTCAGCGCTCATTTCTCGAGCAACCTTCACCCTTCGCCACCACGCTAGAACTCAACCCCGGTCTCAGAGCTCAACTCTGAACGACCTTACACCTTCGCTTCCTACGTTAGAACTCCACACTCTCTCTCTTGTAAACTGCAGAGCACTCTCCCCTCTACGGGGTTTCTCCTCTGTTCCCAAGGGTCCTTGACCACCCTTCCTCCCTCTTGACGGATCTGTCTTCCTAAACAAAAGGGTGCAATAGCTTTTTTTTATCTATGCAAGACCACATTGCAATGGAAATACCTTTCATTATGTCCAAGTCGCCACCCTTCGGATTAAGATTTTCTAAAGGACGCCTTTAACGGTACACAATAGATACAGATACAATACATACAATATGCTAATCCCTTAAGAATAGCTTTCAACTCTTGCAGCTGATTCTAAGAAACCTGACAGTATTGAAAGTTTAAAAATTTTAAATCTATTAATTAGTTTTTTAAAAAATATCTATATATTTAAAACGCTAAGTGTTTTCTTTCGACAATCCGTGAGAACAAACTACTGCATCAAATTACATCATTCTTTTTTTAAATGAAAGATATTTGTACACAGATTTGTTATCGTGCATTCGTTTGTTCGAAAATTTAATTAATTAGTCGTAATTTTCAATTAAACTTTTACTTCTGCAAATGACGTCATAATCGGATAACGCCCACTGTTGCGAGTCACAGAGTTTATTATCTGAACTCTATGGTTGTGAGAATAAAATATAAATAATAAATATTAAAAGAACGTGGCTTTTAGGCCAAATTTTTTAATTTGCAAGTTAAATTTCGGTAAAAATATTTATCCGCGTGTTTTATAAGCGAATAAAAATTCATATTTATTGTGACGTCACGGGAATATTGACCATTGGGTTTATTTTATCTTTATGCATTATAACATTGTTGATGCCGTTTTTTTTTCATTACAATTAAATACAGAAAATACTTTTTATTTGTATACATGGTGTTCAAGCATTAAAGAAATGTATATAAAGTACGCGTGAAAAGTTTGCGCCGGTGAAAATGACGTTATGCTTAGCTTGAAATGCATTTTAACATTGATAAAATTAAAGAGAAAAATGTATATTATTGCGTCAACATGAAGTAATTTTAACTGATTTTTCAATTTTAATAATGTAATTTTAATAATGTAATTTTAATAATGTAAATTAGAATTGGAGCCGTCATTGATTGCTTCATCTTGAATGCATACCTTGATTACATGTTACCAATTACTTTTTTTATTATTATTATTGGTTAAAAAATTCCCCTTTTTAATTAAAAAAAATCACAATAGTAAAGGATTTCAGGAAATTTAAAATTATTAAAAATAGTATTATGGTAGAAAAAAACCCTTGAAATATTGATTGTATTTTTAGCTAGAATAAACAATGTAAGACTAATATTTTATAGGAATTAATTTGGTAGGTTTATTATAAGTTCATTTAACAGTTCCTTATTAGCGTAAAGTCTTATTTTTTTCACTGTGAATTTCTCTTTCGATGTTAAAATATGGATTTTCTACTTTTGGACGCCAGCCAAAATACAGTGGCAATTTTTAGAAATGTACAACTGTTGTGACAACAAACGGTGCTATTGCTTTAGCTTTCATCACGCTTACATCACTTCTAAATACTACAAATTACTATTTTTTACTACATTTTACAATTTCAACTCCTACATCATCAATTAGAAAAAAAAATTAGCTTTCGAATGAAGTTTATTTGAAAACTGCCGCTTAATTGAACGACTTTTTAAATAATTTTCAAGCATGAAATATTTTTCAAATTTATCTCAACAATGACCATCAGTTTGTTTCAATAATGTAAATTAGCCCCTGGGAAGGTTGCCACAATTGAAAATAAATTTCCCTAACCATCATAAAAAGTGAATAATAATAATAAAACCCTGATAAATCATAAGATCAGATTATCCATAAGATAGAGCATTTTGACACTAAACTAAAAATCTGTCAACAATATATATATATATATATATATATATATTTTTTCAGTTATGTTGAACATAAATTTGATATGTTGAACATAAATTTGATATGTTGAATTCGTTGATGTATATGTTCCAGCAGATATCAGAATATGCTAGGAATTGCATTTAAAAATTTTTTTTAAAGATCTATTTGTCAACTGTATAAGAGGGAAAATATGCTCAATTGTGATGGAAAAGGGATAATCACCCTGTTTATGTAAAGGACCCGAAGAAACTATACAAATAAATTACACTTGAAAACACTAAAAATCTCCCTGATCTGCAGATTGATTAATTACTGTAAAAAAGTTCTTCATATTTACATAAAAATTGATTAGCTTAAAATAATGGATGCGTTTTAAAAGATATGGATTTGTAATGAACAATGATTAAAGAGGACATTATAAAACTTTTAATTCAAACATTTTAAAACTTTTTTAACATCGAATTTCGACGGTGCTTTTGGGCAGATACAATGCACATGCGCATAGGAGCTCATTCGGTTGCATTATCAGAGGGGAGGGGGGGGGAGATGTGTGCTTTATTTACTATGTTCTTTTATTTACTGAATATGAGATGAACGTAGGAATATACTATTTGTATGATACTTCATAGGTCCATGAAATTTTTTTCTTGCCGTAGGGAATATGGCGATAATGTCAAACTGATTTTCATTACACAGTTGTTTATGGATTGTTTGTTTGGAGTTTGTATCGGAAATAGCACTGTATTTGACTGGGAAAAAAAAACTTTTAAATATAATATTTGAAAGACTGTTTCATACGCACCTCTTCTTAAATAATAAAGAAGCTTATTTTACTGATATTGTTATAGTATTTTTTTCCCGTCAAGTTTTGACGGGTTCCATCTAGTATATTTTAAAATGCTCAATGAGCTCAAATTTTTAAAATATTTTCTCCCTGTATTTCTTTTAATTATTGAAAACGTGTTTGTAAAAAAAAAAAAAAATAAGCATTAATTTTTTAATCCCACGAAAAGTATTTAAAAAACTGGAACTAAACTATATTTTGCTAAAAACTTACGTGTTAATAGATTTTATTACCAATCCTAGAACCTTAATATACCAGCATTCTAAAATGAATGTAAACCGATTTATTGTAGTAACTAGCAGATCCGCCTGCGCTGCCCGGTCCCGCCAAAACATAATACGAAATGCGAAATCACTCTTAAAAATCGCTTCACGAAACCCTTCCACTGGTAACTCTTTGTCTTTCGGAAATTAAATAGAGAGATGGACCCAAAGCGGAAGTAAATTTAATACCGCCTCCTCAAATGTCTGGATCATTTGATTCAAAACGAGTCAGTTTTTGGTCAAAATTTAAAAAAAAAAGTTGCCGTTTGATTTTTACAAAATTCACATTTTCGGAATCAGAAAAATAAACTGTGAATTTCGATTAAAATATTTCAATACTTTTCTTAATACTCGAGGATGAGTGAAAATGAAAGTTTTTCGTTGTCTGGAACTATCAAATCGGTAACTTTCTTTTGCGGTTTCAATAAAAATAACCATTTTTGATACACGCGCAGGGCAATCTTTTAGTTACACCGCCAGGAGATGCATTGTGGTCTAAACAAATTATCCAACACATGTCCCTGCTGCCTACGATACCGTGTATAGCATGCGTGCTAGGCACGCGCTGCAAAATCTTTTAGTTCCAGTTTCCCCCACCAGGTCGAGCATTATGCTCTAAATAAACCTATTTCTGAACGAAAGTCCGGCACTCTCTCCTGCTGCTTACGGCACCGTGTAGAAGACGCGCCTTGTACGCGCGAAAAATCTGTTAGTTTCACTTTCCACCGCCAGGGATTACCAAATCTGCGTCTGAAATAATTAGCTATATCTTAATTAGTTCATGTTAAGTTGAATGAACCGTTTCCTGTTGAAATTGGACACATAGAACCCGAAAAAATAAATCAACACCCCTGGATATTAATATTCGTAAATGGTGGTAATCAAGGGCAGAAAAAATGATACCGAAGTTTATTTAGTACCTGGGAGACCACGGAAGAATGTCAGAAGAGATTTCGTTTGAATCGAACCAAGATTAAATACAAAGTCTTTTAGTTACATTTTCCACCGCCAGGGGTGCACTTTGTCCTAAACAAACCTCTTTCCGAACGAAACTCCGGCACGTGTCCCCGCTGCTATGACAACGTATAAAAGGCATTCTGTGCACGCACAGAAAATGTTTTAGTTCCACTTTCCACTACCAGGGGGAGCGAAATCTATGTCTAAATTAGTTATCTATATCTTAATTATTTTATGTTAAGTTGAATGAATCGATTGTCGTTGAAATCGGGCCTTTTGTTTGAATCGGACAAATTTTAAATGCAAAATTGTTTATTTCACTTCCCACCGCTAAGGGGTGCACTCAGTTCTAAATAAAACTCTTTCCGATCGAATCTTTGGCAAATGTCCCTTCTGCCTACGACACCGTATAGCAGGCGCTGCAAAATCTTTCAGTTCCATTCTATATCTTAATTAGTTCGTCTTAAGTTGAATCATTGAAATTGGGCCCATAGAACCCGAGAAAATACCACTCGCTGGTCATTAATATTCATAAATAGTGGTAACCAAGGGCTGAAAAAATGATACCGAAGTTTTCTAGTACCTGGGGAACTGAGAAAAGGTTTCGTTTGATTGAATCGGACTAATAATTAAATAGTTCTGATTTTGGAGGCATCGTGGGGGGGGGGAGGAGGGAGTTTCGATCAGAGCATTAACGCGAGATTTAAACTACAATCGAACATTTGCCTCCCCCCCTCCTACACACACAGAGATTTAAATCTACGGCGTTAAAAAATTAGGAATTATTAAATTTTGAAACAGAAACAAAATTACTTTTTTTTTTTTTTTTTTTAACATACAAAAACAGTAAGTTATCGTTGTTAATTTCTAAAATCAAATACATAAATGACGTATACATAAAAAAAACTCTAAAAATCGCATAAAACAAATGGCAAAAATTCACAACTCACTGTTCGAATTGCAATCAGCTGACGACCTTTTCATCTGCCAATCACAATTGCCCGGTTGACTTATAGCTCTGTCTACAATTCTATCAGCTACCAGTCACAACTGCCCTCCAATGATGTTTGACTTGTAGTGGGCGATTTGTGACGTCATTTGAAACAAAAAACTCTGCAAAACAAGAAAAGAATGTTAAAAAAAGAAACTAAAAGAAAAAATCTAATAAAAAAAAATCGGGTTAATAAATAATCCGCAAATCCCTTTTAAAATTAAGATTTTTTATCTGTAAAGAATTATCAACTTTCTCCAAGCTAAAAAGAGTAAAAAAAAATGGCGATTGTGAGTGTATCTGAGGCTGAAATGGAAGCAACTACCGAACCAATCAAACGTTCTGGGCAAAATTACTTGTTGTCGAAGGAAAAAAATCGCCAAAAAATCAAAAATCGCTGTACGAATTTCGCATAAACTTTATTGAAAAGAGGATAAAATTTACTATATTGGGCTAAAAGATTAGAACCGGATTCCGGTTACTAATGTGGGTAAATCGCAGCGAAACGTCAAAAAACACTAAAAATCGCATATTTAAAATCACGATTTTTTATCTGTAAAGAATTATCAACTTTCTCCAAGCTAAAAAGAGTAAAAAAAATGGCGATTGTGAGTGTATCTGACGCTGAAATGGAAGCAACCACCAAACCAATCATACGTTCTGGGCAAAATTACTTGTTGTCGAAGGAAAAAAATCGCCAAAAAATCAAAAATCGCTGTACGAATTTCGCATAAACTTTATTGAAAAGAGGATAAAATTTACTATATTGGGCTAAAAGATTAGAACCGGATTCCGGTTACTAATGTGGGTAAATCGCAGCGAAACGTCAAAAAACACTAAAAATCGCATAGTATTTAAAATCACGATTTTTTATCTGTAAAGAACTATCAACTTTCTCCAAACTAAAAAGAGAAAACAAAAATGACGATTCTGAGGTTGAAATGGAAGCGCAACCACCGAACCAATCAAGCATTCTGGCAAAATTTCTTAGTGTCAAAAGAAAACAAATTGCTAAAAATTCAAAAATCACTATACAAATTTCTCATCAACTTTATTGAAAAGAGAACAAAATTTACTATATTGGGCTAAAAGTTTGAAACCGGATTCCTATTATTAATGCGGAAAAATCGCATCAAAACGAGAAAAAACACTAAAAATGGCATAAAAAATTTAATTAAAAAAAATCTATTCAAAAATTCCAAAATCTGGCTTCGAGGTACAAAACTACATGCATAAAGGTACCTTCCCATCAAATTTTGTAGCTTTGCGTGCAGCGGTCTCTTCAGAACACAACGGAGAAACAGACACACACACACACACACACAAACTTGCTTCTTTTATTATAGTTGGAGATGTATCAACAGCATAACTTACAGATACTAAAAATTCCGAACAAAAATTAAATCAGAAAGAAATGTTTTAAAAACGAATAGGATGCGAAAAGTTTGTTTGAAATATATAAGTATATGTTATTTTCGTTTTTACTTTTCATGTTTACTTTTAAGAAGTAGGAAAACATACTTTAAAATATATGGCAATATACTGATATCTTTAACTATGTAAATAATAATAAAATAAAATCAAACTTTCGTATTTTTGGTCGATTTTAGAGCAATGGAAAGTCCACCGTTCGCTTAATAAAATAGCAATAACATCAATGAAAGTAATCAGCATTAAGCTAAAGTTAAAACAGAACATATGCTGTTTATCCTAATAATATTGGGATTGCGTGCTAATAACGATTGCGTGCAAATGTTAGGCTGAAACCAGCGTCAAAATGGAGCATTTAATGATCTTGTATCTTTGAATATAAGTTGATTATAACCATCAAATGAACATAGGCTGGTTTTTGTTTATTTCTTTCAAATATTTTTCTCAATAATTCAAAATTTCGTTATTTTCATAGAGAATAAATGGACACTTTTTCGTATAATATTTTAAAATTGTTACATTTATTTTACCGTTGCTAATACTTTATCGTTGCCAATACTAAATCAAATCCCGGAGTAATATTTTTTACTACTCAACAATTTATTTTCAAGTGAAAAATTTCCACGTGAAAAATGAAAAGGAAATGAATTATTTAAAAATTGAACAGAATATGAAATGACGTCATATTAGAAATAAAACGTGCGCTTTTAAATATTTGATAATAATACAAAGTGCATAAATACAGGTAAGTATGGAAAGCAAGCGAATATGATGTCATATATAGAAAAATAAAACCGATTTGCTTTGATGTTGAAATAAAATTATCTTGGGTTATCAAATTTTTTGTGATTAATTTCTCTCTTTTTTTTTCTTTTTCTTTTTCACATGAAAGGAATTATATGTATTTTAAATGTATGTGTTGTAAATTAAAGTTCTGTGTTTTAAATGAAATGAGTGAAAGGTTTATATTTTTAATGAATTAAATACGAATGATGGTGATGTGAATAATAGTTGGCAGTTTATAATCTGCACACGGCTAACATAAATATACCATATTTTTAATTTAAATTTTAAAAGGAAAAAAGAAAAAAAATGAAAAGATATTGGATGGCAAATGTCAATGATATGCATCGCAAAATTATCCGTATCGAAAATCAGAAAATCTAAATAAAAATAACTATATTTTTTAAAAGAAAGTTGCTTTTTTTCATAAACGCTAAAGATTTAATATGATTGCGTCGAAGTAACAACATTTTTCCACAATCGAAACACAATTGTACATCGTCGTTTCGAATCGGAATTTAATTTGTCATTTTTAAATATAGCTTTTTTTATAGTTCTGTTCCATAATATATTTTTGTAAAGTCTTGTAGGATGAGAAAAATTGCATAGATTTTAGAGCAATGTTTACGTAAAATTACAATATTTTTTAAACTTAAAAAACAACAATGTTATCGAAACGAAAATCGATTTTACCGACAAATTCGCGTAATGCTAAACCAAAGAAGAAATCAAAAAGTAATGAAACTTTTCATCCAGCCGAATTGTGTATACTTGAACAATCCGATCGTGCCAATGCATAACATTATAAACGTGAAAGCGCGTTCTATATAGTAGATTTTTTTTACATATAGGTAGAAAAATCCCGAGAATAGGAAGGTTAGGAGTCTGTAATCGGGTCCATATAGCCAATTTGCTTTTTTTTTTTATTATCAAGTGAAATTTGGCGCAAAATTAAATACATTGTTGTAACAAAATTTGTTTTTTGCGTGGTAAAAACTTAATGGTAGGGGTGCAAAAATCTAGGCGCCAATGGGCCGATTCCCAGCAGTAAATTTTTAGTATTCTTCGCCTAATAAGAATACGGATAAAATTAATGCAAAGTATACTAATAAAATTTGATGAAGAATACTGTTAAAATTTAGAACTGGGAATCAGCCCATTGGCGCCTAGATTTTTGCACCGCTGCTTAATGGTATTTTAGATTATCACTTCCTCGCTTACCTTTGATGCCAACTATGACTGTAAAACATATTAAAATTTCAGCCGATAATTTTCAAATTTTCTTATTGCTTCATGATGTAAATAGACAACCGGGTTCATACTTTAAACCTGAATCGGTTATGCCATTGTCGTTCAATTTTTATTCCTAATCCTAACCCTAATCGTAACTTATCCTAATAATAACTTAAAAAAAAATATTCTTTGACACGAATGTGTAAATTAAATTAATATCCATAAATGGAATGAATGGGAAATAGAATAAATAGAAATGGCAAAATAAAATAACAAGAAAGTACATTTATTAGAAAGTGTAAAAAATTTCAAGCGCACAAAATAAGTTAAAATAATCCTATATATACTAACAAAAATATGTAAATTTAGATCATCTGATTGGTGTTGTCGGTATTTATTTGCTTATAGTGTTCTTGACGCGATAGAGAAAATATCGAGGTTAAATTGGGCAGAATTTAAAGTACTTTCTAGCAACCTTTATATACATTTTAGAATCGCATCAGATTGTTAAATCTTTATGAAATATCTATCAATGTATAAAATCTACAAGCAGTTTGTTCACTATTTACACCACTTAGCGTGAAGCACTTTATTTAATATATACATAAACAAGACATAAAATAATAATGTAGTAAGAAATATACAGGGTGATTTTTTTTAAAGTTGTGAAATTAAAACCTTATAACAAAAGAACCACTGATCCAAATGACCCGAAATTTCACCAGTCTGCTCCCAGAGCAATGGGTATTTTTTAGGTGTTGTTAAAAAAATTTAAAATCGCATCGATAGATGGCGCTATGTATGCAGTAAAGTCGGGAGGTGAACTTGCACACGACACACGCACATTGGCGAGAAAAACGTGAAGTACGCACACCTCGCGTTTATTATTCTACGGATATCCTGGCAATGACTGTGCCATTGACGGACAGTGCGTTGTTAGTGAAACTGTATTATCAGAATAATGACAGCGCAGCAACTGCTCTTAGGAGATTTAGGACACTTAAGAATTTAAGAAAAGGTCCAATGACGACAGGGGACCTACGGAAGATGGTTTCTCAAAGTACCGTCCATTGTTTTCTTCCCACTAACGGGTTTTTTCTGTTAACCTACAGCGCCATCTGTCGGTGCGATTATAATGTTTTATTTAACTACGCCTAAAAAATTCCCATTGCTTTGGGAGCATACTGGTGAAATTTCAGGTCATTTGGATCAGTGGTTGTTTTGTTATAGGGTTTTAGTTTCACAACTTAAAAAAAAATCACCCTGTATAACACATGCCTATGCAAATAAACAATATAATAATGCCCATTTAGCAATGCACACATATAGAAATTTCAAACCAAATACCACCTAAAATGCACTGTTGTATAGAAGAATTCTCCCAGTGTTGTTTTACGAAAAAGGATTCGTCAATTTTCACGATTTTACTTGGTCCTCCTTCTTTTCATTGGTTGCAGTTTCATTGCACGATTCTATATATTATTTGGCATGAAATTTCACTTTTTTAAAACTGGGTTATGTCAAGGCCCCTATAGCAAAGAAATACCGTATGGTCTCCTATAAAATGTGATAAAGCTTTGATTATTTATATATGTTGTCAATTATCAAGTGAAATGGTTTGGTAAATTAATGCATTTATTCTTTTTTTAATGTTACGTGAACGAAGTCACGGGTAACAGCTAGTTTATTATAAACTACACATTAAAATAATCAAACATTATAAAATTCAATAGGCGTTAAATTAATAAAGATAAATATAATTTTTATGACAATATATGGATATTAAATAAATCTTTTTTCCAATTTTTCATAACTCATTGAAGACAGACACTAGAAAAAAAATTATTTGAGTTGAGAAAAAAGTGGAAAATTTTATAACTATTTAACACTCCGCTTTTTATCTTAATTTGTAATCATAATCATAATAATATTATAAATCTGATTGTGTGAAAATGTTATGCTGAAGCCAGCGTCAAAATGGAGCATTTAACGATCCTGTTTTATGCATATATATTGTTTATAACCCTCAAATGAACATAGATTGGTTTTTGTATTTTTTTTTCAAATATCTATATATTTAAAACGCTAAGCGATTTCTTTTGACAATCCGTGAGAACAAACTACTGCATCAAATTACACCATTCTTTTTTTAAATGAAAGATATTTGGACACAGATTTGTTATCGTGCATTCGTTTGTTCAAAAATTTAATTAATTAACCGTAATTTTCAATTAAACTTTTACGTCTGCTAATGACGTCATAATCGGATAACGCCTACTGTTCCGAAGCACAGAGTTTATTTTCTAAACTCTGTGGTTGAATAAAAGAGAAATAATAAATAATAAAACACGCGGTTTTAAGGCCGAATTTGTTAATTTGCAAGTTAAATTTCGGTAAAAATACTTATCTGCGTGTTTTATAAGCGAATAAAAATTCATATTTATTGTGACGTCACAGGAATATTGTCCATTGGGTTTATTTTATCATTATGCATTATAACTTTGTTGATGCCATTTTTTCATTACAATTAAATACAAAATATATTTATATTTGTGTGCATGGTGTTTAAGCATTAATGTAAGGTATATGAAGAACGTGTGAAAAGTTTGCGCCGGTGAAAATGACGTTATGCTTAGCTTGAAGTGCATTTTAACATTGATAAAACTAATGAGAAAAATGTATATGATTGTGTTAACATGACATAATTTTACTGATTTTTGCATTCATAATTATAAAGATTAGAATTGGAGCCGTCATTGATTTCTTCATCTTGACTGCATACCTTGATTACATGTTACCAATTGCTTTTTTTTAATTATAGGATAGAAGATTTCCTTTGTTAATACAAAAAATCACAAAGGTAAAGGATTTCAGGAAATTTAAAGTTATTAAAAATAGTGTTATGGTAGAAAAAAATCTTGAAATAATTATTGTATTTTTTGCTAGAATAAACAATGTAAGACTAATATTTCATAGGAATTATTTTGATAGATTTATTATAAGTTCATTTAACAGTTCCTTATTAGCGCAAAGTCCTATTTCTTTCACTGTGAATTTCTCTTTCGATGTCAAAAAATGTTTTTCCACTTTTAGACGCCAGCCAAAATACAGTGGCAATTTTTAGAAATGTACAACAGTTGTGACAACAAAGGCGCTATCGCTTTAGCTTTCATCGCGCTTACATCACTTCGAAATACTACAAATTTCGATTTTTTACTACATTTTACAATTTCAATTCTTACATCATCAATTAGAAAAAAAATTAGCTTTCGATTGAAATTTATTTGAAAACTGCCGATTAATTTAACGACTTTTTAAATAATTTTCAAGCATGAAAAGTTTTTCAATTCTATCTTACCAATGACCACCAGTTTACTTAAATAATGTAAAATAGCCCATGGGAAAGTTGCCACAATTGAAAATAGATTTACCTAACCATCATATAAAGTGAATAATATTTTTTTTTTAAAAATTGATAAATCATAAGATCAGATTATCCATAAGATAGAACATTTTGGCGCTAAACAAAAATCTGTCGGAAAAAAAGACTATTTTTAGTTTATGTTGAACATAAAATTGATATGTTGAATTCGTCGATGAATATGTTCCATCAGATATCAGGATATGATAGGAATTGCATTTTTTTATTTTTTTTTACATTTGCCAACTGTTTAACCCTCTGAGCGTTTTGAAAAAGGGTAAAATTGTAATGTTGTTTTGTCTGTATTTTGTTTTAAATGCTAAAAAAATATGATTCTTTCAGCATTATAAATAAAACTTAATTACAAATATCAATGTAACCCTTGAGAGTATTAATCGTTCGTCAATGTTTTGAAAATTCATTAAATCTATTGAATTATATTATCTTAAACATTGAAAATATTGCAGTGAAACCTGGAGCTTAGTGAACGGAATATTACGTTCCACACGCTTAGAGGGATAAGAGGAAAAATATCGCCGACTGTGATGGAAAAGGCATAATCATCCTGATTATGTCAAGGAACCGAAGAAACCATACAAATAAATTACACTTGAAAACATTAAAAATCTCCCTCATCTGCAGATAGATTTATTACTGTAAAAAACTTCTTAATCTTTGCATAAAAATTGATTAGCTTAAAACAATGGATGCGTTTTAGATGATATGGATTTGAAACGAACAATGATTAAAGAGGACTTTTTAAAACTTTTAATTTAATCATTTTAAAACTTTTTAACGTCGAATTTCGACGGTGCTTTTGGGCAGATGCAATGCACATGCGCATAAGAGCTCATTTGGTTGGATTATCACAGGGGGGGGGAGATGTGTGCTTTATTTACTATGTTCTGTTATTTACTGAATATGATATGAACGTAGGAATATACTATTTGTATATACTTCATAGGTCCATGAATTTTTTTTCTTGCCGTGGGGAATATGGTGGTAATGTCAAACTGATTTGCATTACACAGTTATTTACGGATTGTTTGTTTGGAGTTTGCATCGGAAATAGTATTGTTTTTGACTGGGGACAAAAATTTAAATAAAATATTTGAAAGACTGTTTTATACGTGCCCCTTCCTAAATAATAAAGAAGCTTATTTTACTGATATTGTTATAGTATTTTTTTGCGTCAAGTTTTGACGGATTTAATCTAGTCTATATATTTAAAACGTTAAGCGATTTCTTTCGACAATCCGTCAGAACAAACTACTGCATCAAATCACACCATTCTTTTTTTTAATGAAAGATATTTGGACACAGATTTGTTATCGTGCATTCGTTTGTTCGAAAATTTAATTAATTAGCTGTAATTTTCAATTAAACATTTACTTCTGCTTATGACGTCATAAAGTCGACAACTCCCACTTTTGAGGGCATAGAGTTTATTCCCTGAACTCTGTGGTTCGCCAATCTTTTGATATTAGCTAATATCAACTAGGTAATATTTTAACATTGTAGTATAAAATCTTTTAAAAAAACTTAATTAGCTAGAATATAATCATAATAAAATATCTAAACGTAAACATATCAATATGAATAACAAATCTCACGTAAAATGTTGCAATTTAAATGATTCCAATTGAAACTAGATTTGGAGAGTTATCCTTGACGCCCATCTAACATAAAAGTACCTATTTTATTTTATTTATTTAAACATATATTCAAATTTATTATAAAACACCAGGTTGCCATACAAAGAAAAAAATCGTCATTTAGGCGCCAAAAAATAACCCAGGTGCGTCTGCGATATATGTACTGATTTAATCAAAATTATTTTGGTTGCACCGCATATTGCAAAATTAATTAAATCTATGATTATTACTTCTTTCTCAGATTAAAAATAAGAAAATTGGTACTTCTCTATTATCCCGTCGTCCACTTTTCATAACAAAAAACTATCGCCAAACTGTAACGCCAAATAAACGGGAGAACGTTGCCGTTGAAATATCAAAATAAATAAATAAATAAAATACATGAACTTATTGACACAATTGTTATTTTAATTAATGAAATAACTAATAAATCAGTAAAACATAAGGAAAATAGACGTAAATCACGAATTAAAAACCACTTGATGACGTAACAAACACGTATAATGCTTCTGACATCAAGTAAATCGCACTTCATTTTTGGCGTTTAATTTTACAGTTTGGCGATAGTTTTTTTGTTATGAAAAGTGGTCGACCGGATAATAGAAAAGTACCAGAAAATTTAATGTTTAACGAAATTCAATTATTTGATCGATCGCGAATTTTGGTTCTTTTCCGTTATACCGACACCATGCCATACATGTAAATATAGGCTTGGCGACACTGGTGTCCGTATAATGGAAAAGTACTCAATTTTTTCTTAGTTCGGGCTATACCAAAAACAAACATTTTACAGGTAACAAAAAAATCGCCGAAAATGGCTGCTACATCAGCTGTTATGACAGCAAAGTTGGATAAAATCTAATAACCTGAATTTTACAACGTTTATGCGAAACACCACAGAGAACACACGCTATTTTTATATAAGGAGGGTATATTTAAACGAATAAGAGAACTAACAACCTTCAATAATATAATGCATGAAAAAGTAAACAAATAAGGGATTCAGCAAATCATAAAATATGTATTTCTTAATATAACTATAAAATACAGAAAAATATTCTGGTACCATCAAAAATGTTCATTATCCCGTCGAAATTCCGTGCATTATCCCGTCGTCCCATTAAGAAAAAAAACTATATGCAAGTGAAGTACTTTTCGGTTAGCCGGCGCCAGTAATATATATATATACATAATAATAAACTCCAATGGAAAATTACTTGCAGAATCGTTATCACAAAAGCCAACCAAAATCTATAAACCACATAAATTCAATACTAGAAAAACAAAACTATATACATTATATATAATTGTATATATGTATGTATATACTATATATATACTATATATATATATATATACATATATACTTCATTGGCGCCCTGCTAACCGAAAAATACCTCAAATAATTCGCCAAACTGTAGCGCCCAATAAACAAACGGAAGAATGTTGCCATTAAATCTCAAAAAATAATAATAATAATAATAATAATAAAATAATTAAGAAAAGCCCCATTTACTAAAGTATCATTTATCAGTAACTTTTAACAATAAAATTTACAATATCTATATATTTAAAACGCTAAGCGATTTCTTTCGACAATCGATGAGAACAAACTACTGCATCAAATTACATCATTCTTTTTTTAAATGAAAGATATTTGGACACAGATTTGTTATCGTGCATTCATTTGTTCGAAAATTTAATTAATTAGCCGTAATTTTCAATTAAACTTTTTCTTCTGTTTATGACATCATAAAGTCAGCAATCAGATTAACGCCCACTGTTGCGAGGTACATAGTTTATTTTCTGAACTCTGTGGTTGCGAGATAATAGAGAAGTAATATTAAAAGCACGTGGCTTTTAGACCGAATTTTTTAATTTGCAAGTTAAATTTAGGTAAAAATATTTATCTGCGTGTTTTATAAGCGAATAAAAATTCATATTTATTGTGATGTCACGGGAATATTGTTCATCGGGTTTATTTTATAGACGCTTTCAGTGTGACGTCAGTAATGACGTTTTGGTTGAATACTCCAAACAAACGGTTGCTATGTTTCATTTCTTATTAAATATAAATCGTAAAAAAATGTTACCGCTGCATATAATGTATTGAAACACTTTACCGTGAGATATAGCTATAAGATATAGCTACATATATAAAATATAATAGAAAATACAACATAGCAACCGTTTGTTTGGAGTCAGTTTCCAAGCAAAACGTCATGATTGACGTTACGACTGAAAGCGTCTATTATTATGCATTATAACTTTGTTGATGCCATTTTTCAATACAGTTAAATACAAATATATTTTGATTTGTATACATGGTATTTACGCATAAAAGTAACATATACAAAGTAAGTGTGAAAAGTTTACGCCGGTGAAAGTGACGTTATATTTAGCTTGAAATGCATTTTAACATTCATAAAACTAAAGAGAAAAATGTATATGATTGTGTCAGCATGACGTATTTTTAAATGATTTTTCCATTCATAATTATAAAGATTAGAATTGGAGTCTTTATTGATTGCTTCATCTTGATTGCATGTTACCAATTACTTTTTTTTAATTATAGGTTAGAAGATTTCATTTTTTTAATATAAAAAATTCCCAAAAGTAAAGGATTTCAGGAAAATTAAAATTATTAAAAATAGTGCTATGGTAGAAAAAAAGAACTTGAAATAATGATTATATTTTTAGCTAGAATAAACAGTGCAAGGCTAATATTTTATAGGAATTATTTTGGTAGGTTTATTATGTGTTCATTTAACAGTTCTATATTAGCGGCAAAGTCATATTTCTTTCACTATGAATTTCTCTTTTGATGTCAAAAAATAGTAGTCTACTTTTGGACGCCAGCGAAAACACAGTGGCAATTTTTAGAAATGTATAATGGTTATGACAACAAACGACGCTATCGCTTTAGCTTTCATCGCGCTTACATCACTTCTAAATACTACAAATTTCAATTTTTTACTACATTTTACTACATTTTATAATTTTAATTCTTACATCATGAATTAGAAAGAAAAAATTAGCTTTCGATTGAAAATTATTTGAAAACTGGCGCTTAATTTAACGAATTTTTAAATTATTTTCAAGCATGAAATGTTTTTCATTTCTATCTTAACAATGACCATCAGTTTGCTTCAATAATGTAAAATAGCCACTGGGAAAGTTGCCACAATTGAAAATAGATTTCTCTAACCATCATAAAAAGTGAAAAAAAAGTTATAATAAACCCTGATAAATCATAAGATCAGATTATCCATAAGATAGAGCATTTTGGCGCTAAACTAAAATCTGTCAAAAAAGAAAAAAAAAACTATTTTGAGTTTTTGTTTAACATAAAATTGATATGTCAAATCCGCTGATGCATATGTTGCATCAGAATATGCTACGAATTGTACTTTTTTAAAAGATCTATTGGGTATTTAACCGTACAAGAGGTAAAAGATCCCCGACTGTGTTGGAAAAGGGATAATCATCCTGATTATGTAAAGGGACGGAGAAAACTATACAAATAAATTACACTTGAAAACATTAAAAATCTCCCTCATCTGAAGATTGACTTATTATTGTAAAAAAAATTCTTCATGTGATTACCTTAAAACAATGGATGCGTTTTAGAAGATATTGATTTGAAATTAACAATGATTAAAGAAGACGTTTTAAAATTTTTAATTTAAACATTAAAAAAAAAAATTTAACGTCGAATCTCGGCGGTGCTTTTGGGCAGATGTAATGCACATGCTCATAGGAGCTCATTCGGTTGCATTATCACAGGGGGGAGGGGGGAGATGTGTGCTTTATTTACTATGTTCTTTTATTTACTGAATATGAGATGAACGTAGGAATATACTATTTGTATGATACTTCATAGGTCCATGAAACTTTCTTTCTTGCCGTAGGGAATATGGCAGTAATGTCAAACTGATTTGCATTACACAGTTGCTTACGGATTGTTTCTTTGGAGTTTGCATTGGAAATCGTACTGTATTTCACTGAGGAAAAAACTTTTAAAATAAAATATTTGAAACACTGTTTCATTTGCACTCTTCTTAAATAATAAAGAAGCTTATTTTAATAATATTGTTATAATATTTTTTTCCGTCAAGTTTTGACGGGTTCCATCTAGTATTAATGAAAACAGAATCAAAAATAATCTTGGATATTTATTTATTTACATTATTTCTCTTAATTATGGGAAAGGAATAATCATCCTGATTATGTAAAGGAATGAAGAAACCATACAAATAAATTACACTTGAAAACATTAAAAATATCCTTATCTGCAGATTGGTTTATTATTGTAAAAAAAATTCTTCATCTTTACATAAAAATTGATTAACTTGAAACAATGGATGCGTTTCAGAAGATATGGATTTGAAACGAACAATGATTAAAGAAGACACTTTAAAAATTTTGATCAAAACATTTTAAAACTTTTTTTAACCTCGAATTTCGACGGTGCGTTTGGGGAGATGCAATGCACATGCGCATAGGACCTCATTCGGTTGCATTATCATAAGGGGGGCGGATGTGTGCTTTATTTAATATGTTCTTTTATTGACTGAATATGAGATGAACGTAGGGATATGCTATTTGTATGATACTTCATAGGTTCAGGAAATTTTCTTTCTTGCCGTGAGGAATAGGGCGGTAATGTCAAACTGATTTCCATTTTGTTTACGGATTGTTTGTTTAGAGTTTGCATCGGAAATAATAACGTAATTCACTGGGGGATTTTTTTTTTAAAATAAAATATTTGAAAGATTGTTTCATAAGCACCCCTACTTATGTAATAAAGAAGCTTATTTTACTAATATTGTTATTGTAATTCTTTCTGTCAAGTTTTGACGGGTACCATCTAGTTTTCTTTAATAATCCTAATAATATTATAAATCTGATTGTGTGCAAATGTTAGGCTGAACCCAGCGTCAAAACGGAGCATTTAATGATCCTGTTTTTTTTTGCATATATGTTGATTATTACCCTCAAATGAACATAGACTGGTTTTTGTATATTTTATTCAAATAATTTCTTTAATAATTAAAAATTTCATTAATTTCTTAGAGAATAAATGGACATTTTTCCATACAATTTAACCATTTAAATTTATCGTTGCTAGGGCTTTGATCGTTGCCAATAAATAAAACCACGGAAAAATACATTTTCCTCAACAATTAATTTTCAATTGAACGATTTTCACGTGAAAACTGAAAATTAAAAATAATTCAAAAGAAGATGAATTTCCTTGATATTTGAAACAAAAATATGGAGTATTTGTTATTATACATGAAGTATGAATATCGGTTACAGTAAAAAGATCTTTTTCTGTCAAAAACTGAGTTATAATTTGAAGGAAAATGAACAATAATTACATTATTAAAAATAGATTTCGCGTGGACCATGGAACTATGGAAAGGATCCTCCTCGGCTTGGACAAATATGACGTCATAAATAAAACATTTATTTTCAAATATTCGTAATAATACAAGGAGCATAAATATCAATGTATAATGAAAGTAGATAGATAATGGACGTAATATTTAAGATGAAAAACTAAAATATTTTTATCGATACTGATTAATAATTAGCTTGAATACCAGTTACATACAAATGTGAGTTTTTTGCTAAAATTTACGTCCTGATTGCCAGAAAAAAATAACAAGAATTATGCCATTAAAAAGAGATTTCTCTGAGGAAAAAGTGACGTCATATTTGAAATAAAACGGGAATTTTCAAATGTGTTTACAAGGAGCAGGAATCAATTCCTAACATTAATAATAAAAGGATCGGTAAGTTTAGAAAGTAGATGAGTTTCACGCCATAATTAAAACGCAAAATTATTATTATTATTATTTTATCTGTACCGATTATTAAGCATGAATATCAGTTACCTATAGATGAGAGTTTTTTTGCCAAAAACCACACCATGATTATTAGAAAAATAAAAATAAATACGAATCTATTATGTTAAAATATGACCGCATATTGTATTTCGCAACTACTCCTTTCAGATTGTCGAACGCAATGCGATGTACTTAACACCGGTTATCATTGATCCGAGGATGTCATAAACTCTCAGAATTAAAAAAAATGATTTAAATTCCGAGATATTATTATTATTATTTTTTTTTGTAAATTTTAACGAAGTTTCTTTAAAAATGGCAACTAAATTATTCGAATTTTGAGCGCGTTCAGAGACCGAAACGCGGGTTACTCGTATAGTTGGGGAATGACGTCATCTGATTTTCGCAGGGTAAAGTTGTGTTAAAACGGCTGTGAACGCTTTTGGGTAAAGTTATGGGTATATTTACAATCAAACACTTCCGTCAACCAATCTACCATTACATTTTGATTGTACGAACATTTCAGGAACCATCCTAGCCGATGTTGGCCAATTATATCATAGGCCTGTTAAAGGTAAACCAATCAAATGTTCAGGACTCACGTGTACAGTAGGAGCCATAAAGGAAAATAAGTTAACAGTTGCAGTTAGCTATAAATCAAACAAACAAATCAGATTTCGAACCACGTGATCACTTTACCCAACAAAATTCTCCAGGTTATGTGGGTTACCCGAAGTCTGAGTAATTTCCTGCTCTGAACGCTACGGGTAACTCGCAAAAAGTCAGGTGACATCACTCTCTGAACTCTTCGGGTTACCCATGTGTTACCCTATGTAACTCGGGGTTCGGTCTGTGAACGCGCCTATGAATAAAGAAGAAATAAAACGGATTAATATATTTTTCTCATTAAAACTGAAAAAAAGAATTTGTTTTCAAATTGAATAGATGGTGAAAGTAAAAAAAAATCTTGATTACAGTAAAATTTTTGAAAAGTTAAAACGTAGTTTCACACATTCAAACTTCATGAATCAATTTATTCTAAAGAACAAAAATCATCCAATCCAAAAATCCAAAAATCCAAAAATCCTTAAAAAAAATCCAAAAATCCTTAAGAAATCCTTGATCACATATTCTGTGGACGGAGTTATGCTCACGGCGCGCGTTACGTAATGTGACGTAACCCCGAACGAATTAGAAAACTTGTTTTTGTCAGTTGGAATAATTTGTATCTTGAATATGGAGCTTCTTGGCAGCTCTCCTGGAATTTTATAATTATATTCAGTCTAATATTTAATTTAATTTACTTTTGTGTTAAGTGTGTTGTCAATAAAAATAAGAAAAGACATCAAGCCTATTATTATGCATCTATCATCCCTACACTCTCCCAGATATTATTTATTGTGTTTCTTCTTTCGACATAATGTGTTTCTGACACCTGCTGCTGATTATCATTATTTTTCATGGCGCCGAATACCCGCGAAATCAAGAAATTGTTCTGAATTGTTCATCGATGTGACTATATAGGAAAAAATATTTATTGGAAGTATTTTTTTTCTCCTCTTGTGGACTATGCTCGGATAAAAGGTACTGTAAAAACTTTATTATTATTATTCTTATTCTAAAATGGAAAAAGTCGAAAAGTTAAGGCAAAACGGAAGCTTGCTCGAACTTCATGTACGAAATTGATAATTTCTATCGATACATTTATTCAAAGTATTCTGTATATTCTGTCAACATATTTTCATTTAGAAATAAAGACTTTTTTTCAGTTATAGATTAAATCAAGGAGGCAAATTTAAGTTTCTTGCATTTAGGTCTAGAATAATTGGTTCCTATTCACAAGAATTGAATTTTATGAAAAAGAATATACTATTTCCATTATCTTTGAAGGATGGCTATTAAAACGTTTCACAAGGCGTTAAAAGTAAAATGGTTTACTAGGTAAACTTGACATATGTTTTTACACAATTCGCCGATTTCCACGATTTTATTTGGCCCGCCTTTTTTCATTGGTTGCAGTTTCCTTTTCGTGATTATTTGTCACAAAATTTCACTTTTTAAAAACTTAATTATGTGAAGGTCTCTATGTTAAGAAATCCTTGATCACATGTTCTGTGGACGGAGTTATGCTCACGGCGCGCGTTACGTAATGTGACGTAACACCGAACGAATTAGAAAACTTGTTTTTGTCAGTTGGAATAATTTGTATCTTGAATATAGAGCTTCTTGGCAGCTCTCCTGGAATTTTATAATTATATTCAGTCTAATATTTAATTTAATTTACTTTTGTGTTAAGTGTGTTGTCAATAAAAATAACAAAAGACATCAAGCCTATTATTATGCATCTATCATCTCTACACTCTCCCAGATATTATTTATTGTGTTTCTTCTTTCGACATAATGTTTTTCTGACACCTGCTGCTGATTATCATTATTTTTCATGGCGCCGAATACCCGCGAAATCAAGAAATTGTTCTGAATTGTTCATCGATGTGACTATATAGGAAAAAATATTTATTGGAAGTATTTTTTTCTCCTCTTGTGGACTATGCTCGGATAAAAGGTACTGTAAAAACTTTATTATTATTACTGTTATTCTAAAATGTAAAAAGTCGAAAAGTTAAGGCAAAACGGAAGCTTGCTCGAACTTCATGTACGAAATTGATAATTTCTATCGATACATTTATTCAAAGTATTGATACTCGAAGGGACAATGATAAATTTAAATTATCTGAATATTTAATAAATTTACAGGAAAAAGAAAATGAACTTAAAAATTTAAATGAAAAAATGGAAGAATTAATAGATGATGCAACGCAATTTGAAAACGAAATTCAAAAGTCACTTGAGTATGAGGAAGCTATATCTGATTCGAAAACCAATATAAGAAGTAAATTGAAACAATTCAAGGTCGAGCAAGCTGAATCCGTGAAAAGTAATAATAGTATTTCTAATTTAAATAATGCATCACAGAATCCTGTCAATTTGCCAAAACTAAATATAACCACCTTTAGTGGTGATCCAAGTAAATTCTTGGAATTTTATAATAGTTTTGAAAGCGCTATAGATTCAAATGAATCATTAACTACTGTTGATAAATTTTTATATTTGAAATCTTTCTTAACCGGTGAAGATTACAAATCAGTAGCTGGATTTGCTTTAAAAGAAGAAAATTATAAATCTTGTTTAACTTTATTAAAAGAAATATATACGGAAAACAAGACCAGTTAATTAGTTGTTTTGTTAATAAATTATTAGAAATCGAACCTGTTGAATCTTCATCAAATATTAAGGTTTCTCAGACATATTTATGATGAAAGTGAAGTCAGTATTAGGAATTTGCAATCTATGGGTATTGCTTCAGATAAATTTGGATATATATTAATCCCTATATTGTTAAAACAATTGCGTCATAATTTAGTGGTAGAATTTCACAGAAAAGGGGATCCTAAGAAAATGGGTGATGTAGGGGAATTAATGAAATTCATCAAGTTTGAAATTGAATCTAGGGAGGCTGCAGATGTAGTGTCAGGAATTTCGTTGAAGCGTCAGGAAACGTTTCGTTCGAAAGCTGAATATTCTAAAGAGAAATTTAAAGTAAAAAATAATTTCCCGACATCAGTTGCATTAAATACTGTTACTAAAGGTGTTTGCATTTTTTGCAATTCTAACACGCATACTGGATTAGGATGCAAAATCTTAACCAATGAACAAAAAAGATTTAAGTTAAAGAAAGACGGACGCTGTTATAAATGCTTTTTTAAACACTTACAGTCAGCTTGTAAAGTAAAAATTCAGCCCTGTCAAACATGTCAAAGCACACAACATAATCACTTAATTTGCCCACAAACAAAATGTAAAAAATTTGTTGAAAATCAAGATACAAAATTAAAACAAGTTAGCCAAATTCCTGAAAATGAAACAGTCATGCAATCTATTCATAAGTCGAAAATTTTGAGAAATAATTATGTCACTCTACTGCAAACGGCTTGTGTTCAGGTGGAAAGTGGATCTAAAAAATTATTTGCCAGAATACTATATAATTCTGCTTCCACAAAAACCTTCATTCGGAGTGATTTGGCAAAGGCATTAAATGCCAAAATCTTAAGAAAAGAAAAACTTTTCATTTACACATTTTCTAACAGAAATCCTACAGAAAAAGAATTTGAATGTGTATTAATAACCTTGAGAAGCAGATATCATCCGTATAATTCGGTTAATGTTGAGGCATTAATTACGGATGAAATCTGTGGTACCCAATTATGTCAAAATATTAATCCTCAGGTTCAAAACCTTATTTCAAAGGAATATAAATTAGCTGATTTATTCGAGGTAAATTTAGCAGTTCAAATTTTGTTAGGAGCTAATTATATTTATGAAACATTATGTGGATCGCTTACCAAAATAAACAAGCAATTATACTTTCAAATGTCTATTTTCGGAACAACATTAGTTGGACAAATGCCAGATAATTATTCGATGAATTCTATTTCTTGTTTAAATATAATTTGCTATTCGAAAGAAAGAGATTTAACATGTTTAAATGTTTCGGGTGAAAATTTAAATACACAATTAAAAGCATTTTGGGAACTTGAAGCAATTGGTATTATTGAAAGTAATGAAAAGAAAATTTCTAATTATGAAGTAATAAATGAGTTTCAAGAAAACTTAAAATTCGTGAATGGTCACTATGAAACACGCCTTTTATGGAGAAATTCCCGTGATTCGCTTAAAAATAATTTTGAAGTAGCAAAAAAGCGGTTTTCTAGTTTGGAAAATAAATTTTTGAAAGATGAGTCTTTATTCAAAGAATACAATTCTATTTTGCTTGACCAAGTTAATGAAGGTATAGTGGAATTGTGCTCTAAAAAGTTTTCCGAGAATAACTGTTACTACATGCCCAATAGACCTGTCATCCGAGAGGATAAAATTACAACAAAAACTCGGATTGTTTTCGATGCTTCCTCTAAACAAGCGGATTCCTTATCTTTAAACCAATGCGTGAATGCGGGTCCTAACTTGAACCCAAATGTTCTGGATATTATTTTAAAATTCCGATTACACAAAATTGCCCTTTCAGCTGACATTGAAAAAGCCTTTCTCCAGATATCTATAGCGGAAGAAGATCGCGATTATTTAAGATTTTTATACTATGAAGATTTTGACAAAAATAAAGAAATTGTCTCCTATAGAATGACTAGGGCTACTTTTGGTGTCACCTGCAGTCAGTTTATCCTTGCCTGTACTATAAAAAAACATATAAAAAAATATAAAGACTCTCACAAGAAAACATTTGATATCCTTAATTCGTCCCTTTACGTAGATGACTTGTTTACCGGAGAAAATGATGTTGTACAGGCTTTTAATTTATCTAATGAAGCTGTTAATATTTTGAAAGAAGGGGGAATGCATTTAAGAAAATTTAAAACTAATTCCGAGGAGCTTAGAAAAAGATGGATTGATAAGAGCATACCTATTTCTAATTCCGATCCACCAAATAACTCTCTAAAAGTATTAGGTTTAACTTGGAACAATAATGAAGATAATTTGGGACTAAGAATTGCGTCCATTGTTATCAAAATTAAATAATGATTCTTGTACAAAACGGAATGTCTTGAATATTGCAGCTATGTTGTTTGACCCGGCTGGGTTAATCACTCCTTTTATTATTCGAATTAAATATTTATTGCAACAATTATGGGTAATGGGCATATCATGGGATGAAAATTTTTCTGGTGAGTTAGAAAATGATTGGAAAGCTTGGATTTCAGAAATACAGGATCTCTCACAACTGAAAATTCCCAGATATTACTTTAGCACCCTGATCATGGAAAAGGAGGGTCTCCAGTTACATATTTTTACAAATTCTAATCCTAAAGCCTATGGCGCAGTAGTATACTTACGATATCAAACATCTAAAGAAAAATTTAAAACTAGTTTTGTCATGTCTAAATCTACAGTTGCCCCCTTGAAGAAATTAACTCTCCCACGTCTTGAATTGATGAGAGCAGTTATTGGTGCAAGACTTGCAAATTATCTTAAAAATATTCTCCAGGTATTCCAGTTTGTTTTCTGGATAGATTCTGAAATTTTCCTTTATGGGATAAAAGGATCAACAGAAAAGTGGAAACCATTTGTCGCGAATAGAATTTCAGAAATTCATGACTTGTCTGATCCTAGTTTATGGAGACATTGCGAAGGCAAACTTAATCCTGTCGGCCTACTCACTAGAGGTTGTTCAGGAAAACAATTGGTCAATTCTCAAAAATGGTGGTACGGTCCCGAATTTCTTTCCTTGCCTGAAGATCAGTGGCCAAGAGTTAAAATACCCGCAACTCAAGTGTCTAATATTTCTGAAGAGCGGTCTCGAAAAGCAGAAATTATTTCTTGTGTAGTTAATACAAATAACGCTGATAAAATTCAAATTTTAAATTTGTCAAGGTATAGTTCACTAAAGAAGTTGTATCGAGTAACTGCATGGGTATTTAGATTTATTTTCAATATAAAACTAAAAGCAGAAAAACGAAATCTTGCAAAGTTATCAGCTGATGAAATAATAAATGCCGAAAATTTTTGGGTAAAACTTGTTCAAGAAGAAAGTTTTCCTGAGGTTATAAAATGCTTAAAGCTTAACAAAAATATCCCTAAAGAATCCAACCTTTTGCAGCTAAATCCTGTGTTGTCAGAAGAAGGATTACTCTTGGTACGAGGGAGGTTACAAAAGGCTAACTTGCCATTTTATGATAAACATCCTATCGTGCTTCCTCCCAAGCATAAATTTACTGAATTGATTATTAAAGATTCCCATGAAAGGGTTTTGCATGCAGGAGTATCAGACACACTGGTACAAACTCGTGAAAAGTTTTGGATTTTGAGAGGTAGACAGTGCATAAAATCAGTCCTCAACAACTGCACAATCTGCAAGAAATTTAACATACGTCCTGGTCAACAAGTAATAGCACCTCTTCCAGGTGACCGCATTAACGAAGCACCCCCATTTTCTGTTACAGGCCTAGATTTTGCGAGGCCCCAATATGTGAAGGGGAGTGAGAATAAAAATTACATCTTATTGTTTACTTGCGCTATCACAAGAGCAATTCATTTAGAGCTTGTGAAAGACATGTCAACTGCAGAATTTTTATTAGGATTTCGCAGATTTATTTCAAGAAGTGCTATAATCTGTGTGTGCTATAATCTACTCCGACAATGCAAAAACTTTCAAAAGTGCTGATCTTGAATTAAAAGAAATGTGGAAAGCTATCCGCCATCCGGACGTAAAAAAGTTTTACGCCGATCGGGGAATTTCTTGGAAATTCATTGTCGAACGTGCTGCCTGGTGAGGTGGCTTTTATGAGCGAATGGTGCGCTCAGTGAAGTTTACTTTACGTAAAGTCATCGGCAAATCTTCGTTGACTCTAAGTGAACTGGAAACTCTTCTAGTTGAAGTAGAAGCTATCATAAACTCTCGTCCATTGACTTACATTTATTCTGAACTAGATGAGCCATTTCCTCTAACACCTGCTCATTTTATTATAGGAAAACGAATTTTGTGTTTACCAACTATAAAAGTAAATGATTTAACCTTACCAGCAACCAAAGAAACTTTAGTGAAGCGTTTTCGTTTACGTGAGACTATTTTAAACCACTTTTGGAAGCGCTGGAAGAATGAATATCTCCTCAACTTGAAATCTGCTCACTGCACGGATCAAAATAAAACATCTGATTTCAAGATAGATGATGTTGTGCTTGTACATGATGAACATTTACCTAGAGCTTTCTGGAAGTTGGGAAAAATTACAAAAACATTTATTGGAAGAGACGGAAGAATTAGGTCTTGTGAAGTGAAAACAAACAATTCCATTATTAAAAGACCAATAAATCTCTTGTATAATTTAGAGTTAAGATACTTGAAAAACTGAAAAAAAAAACTTTTTTTACTTCCAAAAGACTCTAAATTTTTTCTTGATGATATTTGAATTGGACTTTAATTTCTCTTACTTATCCTTTTTGAATTTTTCTAAAATAATTCTTTGCCTGATAATAGAATGTACATGAATAATATTTTTAACGGTTTCATTTTATATTTTTAGTAGAAGATATTGTAATTTGTTTTTGTGCTTATTGAAGAAGGTATGTAAGTATCAATATATATTTGCATTGTTTCTTGAATTTAATATTTGAAATTTTCTTGTGTTCATGATTTAATCTAGATAGCATATCAAACTTTGATTTCCAGGACTATAGTTGTATCTTGGACAGTTGTATCTTGACTTGAATTATTTTAAATTTAAATATTTTATTTTATATTTGACTGTCTTCTTGAAACTCTTGGGCAAAACTTAAAAAATGTTTTGTTTTACTTACTTGGTTTCATTCTTGAATCTTATTATCTTGGATATATTATTATTATTTTACTTTTTATAATTTAATTTAAATCTTGTACTTGGAATAGATATTGATCTAGAATAATATTATGTTAAATTGTTTACTTGAATACCTTAATATTACAATTTAGATAATTGAGGTATTATTTGTTAATTGAAAACTAGGTTACTTGTATTGATGTTATATATATATATATATGATGTTATATATGTATAATCTACATTTTTTGAAAACTTTTGATGAACCCCCATGTATTCATGGTGGGGCAGTATGTTAAGAAATCCTTGATCACATGTTCTGTGGGCGGAGTTATGCTCACGGCGCGCGTTACGTAATGTGACGTAACCCCGAACGAATTAGAAAACTTGTTTTTGTCAGTTGGAATAATTTGTATCTTGAATATAGAGCTTCTTGGCAGCTCTCTTGGGATTTTATAATTATATTCAGTCTAATATTTAATTTAATTTACTTTTGTGTTAAGTGTGTTGTCAATAAAAATAAGAAAAGACATCAAGCCTATTATTATGCATCTATCATCCCTACACTCTCCCAGATATTATTTATTGTGTTTCTTCTTTCGACATAATGTTTTTCTGACACCTGCTGCTGATCATCATTATTTTTCACTCTATAACATAGAAATACTGTAATGTCCTATGGAATGTGATAAAGAGTTAGTTAATTATTTACGTTTATAATTATCGGGAATGAAATATTTTGCTTAATTAATGCATTTATTCTTCTTTTAATGATACGTGAACGAAGATAACAGCTAGTATAAAATAATTTTGAACGTATAAAGTTCATTTAACTTTAAACTGCAGAAATTTACAGAATTCACGAAATCTAAAAGAAAAGAGAAATCTGAACGGCCTAACAGAATTTCGTTTTACATACTGACATAAAAGTAAAATTGACACAAAACTAAAATATTAATATACTCTTTTTTTGTGTCTTCCCCCCCCCCCCACTCCCTCCCATGAAAAACGGTCTAACCATCTTTGTTTTTTGTTTTTTATTCGTAGTCAAAATATGGCAATCGTCTACTAGAAAGTTGATGTGTCTGTTTAATCCTACTGTAATACGACATTTTCTAAATGTATTTAAAAATCAAATCCTTAGCTTATTGTTATATGAATAGTACAATCTTTCTTTATATTTCAGTAAATGATATTCTTTACATTTCAGTAAGCACTAACTTCTGTGATTTGGATAGCTACATTTAATATTATTAAAGTAAAAGTAATTTTTCCCTAAAATTTAAAATAAAATTTGACCCGAAAATGTTAATTTAAATTTCCCTTTTCGATGTTTCTTGCTAAGATTTTTGTGCTTAATAAAACACAGTGCAGTTTATTTCCTATCGACAACATCCCAAGTTTGCTTAAACAACCGAAGGCAGTCTATTCGAAAAACTTCATTTGAGCGTCAGCAGTGTTGTTCGTTCAGCATGTGTTTATTAACCCACATACGTAGACAAGAGCGTGAATACGTACGAATAAGATTTAAATGGAATCAGATATTTGGGTTTGAGATTTGATTTTAGATTGGCTTCAGTTCAATCATAGCATCAAATTTTATCTGTCTTCTGCAACTTTTGTGATTAGATTCAAATTAATTTTTTTACTTTTGATTAGTATGCTATTTTTCTAAACCGGTAAATGTCTGTCTTTATTCTGCACAAGATATTTCTGAATACAGTTTAGTGAGTTTTTGAAATATTAAACTTTCAGTGTGCATTACAAAAAGAATTGTTAAATGTTTTCTAACGCTTTTGAACGTGGTTGATCATGATTATTTTACTTTATGCTTAGAAAAATAGATACAAATAATTTTTACTTATAGAAAAGTTGAATAAAATAATTTTGAAATTGCCTTTTAAGATATTAAAAAAAACCCGTTTCATTATAAAGCTACCATTAAATGGAAAAAGATTTTCAATGTGATGAAAATATTGTTAATTCAAACATAAATTTATTTTTACAACGAAATAAAAAAATTGAGATGAATCGATACTCATTTATTCAATTTATCGAACAAAATTTAAGCATAGAGTAAACTATTTCAAATTATTTTATTTATTTTCAGAAATGATTCTTTAATTGATTTCACAAAATTATTAATTACTTAAATTCCTTAAATGTATACATTTCTCAGAATTATCAGGTAAAACTGCTTATCAATTTATGGTACATATATTTTGTAAGTACGATTATTTACAATGATATCAGTATTGCAGTATTATCATAATCTTTGAATATTCGAGTATAAATATTTGATGCGGCAATTGAATGATATAAAACACTCAAAACCAAACTAGAATAATGGATCATATTCAATTACAAATTAGAGCTAGAAGGTTTATATTTCTAATAAAATTCCTGATATAGAAACCAATTCGCACAATTTTGTAAATGAAGTGGGTGAATAGATATGACAAATTCATGCTATACTGAAAAATATTTATTAATAAATTTTTAATATATCCTAGTGCAGTGAAGTATTTACATATATAGCCTTCATTTAGAATAATAATAATAATAATAATAAACAACTGGAAGTAGCGTATAATTGAACGAAATATCATTTTTCTAAACGCAAGAACGGTTACATATGATGTTTAAAGGGGCCAAAAGATTTTTGTTTGTGAAAAACATTTTTTCTTTCACCTCTTGCTAATGATTGAACAATTTTCATTGCATCATGTTTTTGCAAGCTATATCTCAAATAGAAAAATAAATAACCAGAAGCTATAAAACATAAAAAGATAAGTTTTATTTATGACTGAGTGTTAGGATCAATTTTAGAAACAATTGTCTTGCATACACTATAGAGAACTACACGAAAATGAAGATTTAGCGAAAACTATCTTCTAACTTTCTTTGTAAAACTTCCTTAAAAACAATAGTTTCACTGTAACAACACCTGTTACAAAGCAGATCGATGCTCTTAAGCATATTGCAGCCTAATAATGAATAAATTTTACTGTAAATTGTCTGATGTATTTTTTATAAATTGTCTGAATCATTCTAATAGGTCAATTTAAGCGTAACTTAAAAAAAGGCTAATTAAGGTTTCTTCTGAAAATTCTCCATTGAAGGCATATTTTTAATGCAATCCATGAAACATATCGATAGCTATTTATGTTGAGATAAAATGGGTCACTGTGTTGAGTTTAATTCAATGAAGACACTTTAAATGAATTACTATTGTATTGAAGACTATGTACAAGTTATTATTTGCAAATTAATAATTAATTAAACAGATCGTCGTTTACGAACAAACATCTTCTTTGCCATGTAACTTTTTGTTACTTTTTTACCAGCATACGTCTTATTCATTCAGCCACATTGCGGCTTCTGACGCGAAACTCTTTATCGGAGGATAAATAAAGTGTGGCACTGCTGTCCATTCTCATTATCGTTCTGCTCTGACGTGCCATCCGTCGACACTTGACCATCCTGCACGCCATGTCCTCCTACCCGTAAGGCATGGTGACGTCACGGCGACGTCACTGTGAAGTCACACTGTGACTTTGTGACCGTCGTCGTGGCGTCACGTGACGTCGATGTGAAGTCATTGTGACGTAAATGCGAGGTCGTTATGGCCGTTTTCAAGGCTTTCTGTGACCTCACAATGTGACTACTTTGTGAAGTCACCGTGCGACTTAAATGTGAAAAATGTGACGAATCTGCATCGGATAGGGTGACCAGATTTTACCCGAATCCTATACGGATTGTTCGGATCAAAATTTTTTTATGGTTCAAGTTTGTGACGTTTGTGACGACACTACACCGGGTCGGGTGACCAGATTTTACCCGAATCCAATCCAGAAACTTCGGATCGATCTTTTTGGATTTGTTTTGCTACAGAATAGATATGGATTAGTTGTCGTGTGACCTGATTTTCGTGAACCCGATCTGACCCGAATCGGGTATAATGTTTTTACTGTAAGTCTTGTTTGGAATAGAATCTTGCATACGACCGAGTAACCAGATTTTATCAGAAATTGTGTTACGATACAATTTCTGATGTCGGCTCGGATCTAGAGTCATACAGGAATCCGGTTATATACTTCTTGAACATGATTGAATGTCAACTTGAACATGAATGATGGTTGACTGAAACTATATTTTGATTCAACCCGTATTCTTACCCTAACCCAGCAACAACAACAACAAAAAATCTGTAAGCCCAAAACCCGGCAGAACCTGATAAATGATTTCGCATGGATTCGGATAACAAGATTTCACCAAATACGGATAAGATCGACGATAAGGATTGGATCGGCAATCATTTTTATTGATGCAACTCGTATTCAAATTAAAACTTTGCATCTGATTGAGAAACCGGTTAACACGAAACTTTCTGACACATTTATGAACAAACTTTTAAACGCATGGCACTTGCATGCCTGATTATTAAAGCTATTTGGAATGAATAGCGTTTTCCATTTTTAGATAAATGTAATACTTAAGATCAATGTCGGTCACGTTTTACCCGTTTCTGACGCTGCGCGTCGGAAATTTGGTTCAAAACACCGACTTTGATAGTGTTTTCTGAAACATCATCTTCCGTTACCAAAAAATGGATAACGCCATTCGATTATATATAGGGTAGATGTGCCAGTAATGGACACCCTTAAGGAATTTCTTTAACAATTATTTTTTTAATTAATAGTTATAATTGTTGTATTCAACATTTTTTAATATTATATTACTCTACCAACAATATTTAACCATGCTCATAGTCACATTTCCCAATGTGAATCTAAATTTAATTGTAAATAACAGAAATAAATCAAAACACCCTAAATTCCAGTAATGGACACCTCACAAAAAGTAATAGATAATTGATATTATGATTGCATTTAAAACTAGAATTTAAAGATAGCATATTAATGAAATAAATAAAGCTGAATTTTTATTGGTTATTTTTTTATAAACCAAAAACATTGAAGGTGTCCCATTACTGGAAGGCGGTCAATTACTGGCACATCTACCCTATTCTGAATAAGAACACCTGCCAATTTCATGTATTTCCGAATAAAAATGAATTCAGAAATATGCCAGAAATTAGCTATTTTGTATTTGAGAACAACTTTAAAGAAAATATAAGTACACGTTTTCAAATAAGCATTCTGAAAAATTTATATTAGGAATCAATTTAAATAATAGATATCTATTGTGCGATATTATTAAATAATAAACATTGTATCAAACAGTAAAACAGTTTTCGTTGTAAATGAAATTTAGAACTTAAGATCATAAATGCCAAAAAAAAAAAAAAAATTATATATTTTTTTTCTTTACAAATTATTTTATTTATAGTTTTTGATAGAATACTAAATGCAGAACTTAAATATAAATTTTTACAGTAAAAACATTCGATAACACAGCTGGAAAAATTACCTTAACTAAACAGTTATTTTATTGTTTCATCAATATTTATTATTTTTGTGCATCTAACATTGACATATCTCGACAAATAAATTATTCAATGCATTAAATTGTCACTTTTTTTTTTCAAATATACCGGAAAATTATTTCTGGAAACCTACACTAGCAACGAAATTATTAAATTGCAAATCAAATATTAATAGTTTTAAAAATTGCAATGTTTTTAATTATAATGAATAACTATGAAAATTGAACTAAGAAACGCAAAATATTAAATAAATTCCTCATTTTATATAACACTTTACATTTAGAATACATATTCTTAGTAAATACAGTTTTTCCAAACAATCTATTTAAAAAATATAAAACATTAAAGATAAAATTTAATACAAGTGATTTTTTAAAAGAAAATTTAAACATCTTAACTTTTAAATAATTCACTATTAAATGTACTAGTACTAAACATGCACTATTAGCAAAACTGCGAAGACATTAAAAGTTACCTGCTGATCTATAGATAAAGGGGTTATGATGGAATGCTCCTTATCTGCTTCCCTTTCATTGAAAAATTAGACTGTAAATCCACTACAATAATTTTCAAATTATTCCAGCAGAAGAGTTGTGTTCATAGATCTGAGAAGTCAAATATAACCCAGGCCTTATGAACACACCCGGCTAGACACAGGGAGATGTTAAAATGGATGCTTAACTTTAAAATGGAGATGGCTCACTTTAAAACGTTAATTTACTTACACAGTATAAATCTACAAACTTCAAAGAACCCAACACACGCTAATCCTAGCTTCGAATGAGAAAAAGTCGTCTGCCTTCAATATGCGCGCGCAGTATTGTTTAAACACAACAAAAAAACAGCTAGCAGATGTTTCCAACTTTTACCGCAAATGATATAGGAAGAAAATAATTTAAATAAAGACATTTCAAAACCTTTATAATTTATATGGCTGAAAAATGAACTTCTAATGATGCTATAATATTCTTTTTTTATATGAGAGAGTTTTGTATTCTTAGAAATAAGCTGTGGAAATTTACATTTTTATATATTTTTTAATCCATTGCATTTGCTTTAGTCGTCAAAAGTAAAGATATATTTTAAATAATAATTGATTTAATAGGCTTTATAAAGTAATTTCGATATAAATTTAAATTGCAATCAAATTTCCTAAGTACAAATTTTTAATTTTTTACACTCTATCGAAAAGAGCAATATATTTAATAGAGGTGACATCTTACTAAGCACTGGCCAGTTTTGGATAAATTGCTATAGGAATGACATATACTTTATAACATGTTTTTAATTCATTTTTGCTCGGAAATACACGAAATTTACTCGTGTTTTGTTCAGAAACTATGTTATTGAAAAACCTTTTCCATTTTTTGTTAAAAGCAGAAGATCTTTCAGAAAAGAATGTCAAAGTCGGCGTTTTGATTTGAATATCCGACGTGACAGTGAAAAACTGGTCGTCACGTGACACGAATTGCTTATAACTCGATAAATAACTAAATTTCTATTTAAGGATTTTTACCTTTGTATTATATAGTATATTTTGTTAAATTTCATGAAAATAGTAATGAAAATTGTAAAAAATTATCTGCCTCATATATGTAGACAGATATTTATTTATTATTTTATTTTGGAAATACTCAATATATTTAAATAGTGTGTGACAATATTTTTATTAATGATTTAGGTACATGACATAATTCAAATCTATATTTTATGAGTTTTTTTTTCAAATTCACTCTCCGATCACACCGTGAAGTCACAGAGTGTTGGCATTTTGGTCATAGGTTTTACGTGACTTATGTGACTTGCAGTGACGTCATTGCAACGTCACAAAAATTTTTAAAACTGTCAAAAAGTAATTTTCTTTATGTTATAAGATGTTCTAAATTTTATTTTAAGTTTTCTTTAGATCTCCAAGACGTTCACATTTTGGTCACAGTGTGACGTTACAAAGTGGTGGCATTTTGGTCACAGATGTGACGTGACGTACGTGACTCACATTGACGTCACAATGACGTCACTGTGACTGTGCATGCTATGCGGGTAGCGACTAAGTAGCCAGGAACTGAAAAATCAAATGAAAACGCAAACAGCAAGAGCAAACAAATAATAAAACAAACAATTAAAAAAATAGCAACTGCTGAATACTGGTGATTTTTCTCTCGTCTTTGTCGTCTCTTGACCGTCAGTTTGTCAGCTTTGATCGTCTTAATATTCCTCGTCATCTTACCGTCTTAATATTCTTCGTCATGTTACCGTCTTAACATTCGTCTTAATATCACCAGATCACCTTAATACTACCAGGACATAGAAATATTGTATCCTATTCGTCGTATGAATTGTAATTAAACACATTATTTCATCCTGCTGTATACATCTTAATAATTTTCATGTACTCAGAAAACTTGTCTTCTTGAATCAAATTTGAATAAAACGAAATATTAATACATTTACACTTGTAGAATAAAAAAATAATAATAAAGATGTTCTTAATAAAAAATGAAAAACACAAAAATATACTTGAATAATTAAATAAAATATGTCGTGTATTTCAAGACATAACATAATAAAATTAACATAACAATAACATATAAAATTATGTACAGCATAAAAAAGCTTTAAAATTCATATTTTACGTGGTTGACCACTGTTTCATCATGTCAGCTGCAGTGGATGTTGTATTTGGACCCTCATGGTGTCCAACCTTTCTACCTCATATTTGTCATGACTTTTAACAGATTTGACTTTATACGGGCCAAAATATTTGATTTTACGTTTCAGGTCAGGTCCGAATTGAGTACGCTGGATTGCGACTAAGTCACCATCTTGATATATTTTTGGTGGTTTTCTACATTTGTCATAATACCGCTTTCTTTGTTGTTGGTGCTTAAGGATGTTATTCTTAGCAATTTCACTTAACTCGTTTTTATTATGCAATGCTAAGTTGGCAAGTTCTTCTTCTAAGAGTTGTTTTATGCGAATGTCATTTTTATTTTTCTTCTTAACCCCAACCAAAAATTCGAACGGGGAAAACTGTGTGATATCTGATTTTCGTACTATTGATAATTTTTTGTACCGAAAGGACATCTTTGTACCATTTGTGGGATCATCCAAAGATTGTGAGAACTCGGATCAAAATGGCATGAAATCTTTCGACTTGGCCATTTCCATATGGTACACCAGTAGCGATCGGGGCATACTCAGTGTGCTCTTCTTCACAAAAAGTTATAAAATCATTCGACGTAAAAGCAGGACCTTTGTCGGAAATATGCGACGTGGATTTCCAAGGACAGTTTGTTAGAGTTTAAACTTGTCTAAAGCCTCACGGGCAGTTGTGGATTTAACAGGAGATGTCCACATAAACTTAGTGAATGCATCAACCACTCTAAAGAGATGCTTATAATTTTTGTTCGTCGAGGGTAGCGGTCCTAGAAAATCAACATGGTACATATCAAGAGAAGTGTCATCTTTGGGAAATTGGTGAAGGAAACTTTCGGGCTTTCCAGAATTCCTGGAAGACAAAATGCATGGTGCACAATTCGCAATGACAGTTTGTACTAGCTTATTGAGATTGGGAATGTAATAGTCTTTTTTAATGACATCCGCAGTTTTTTGTGTTGGAAAATGATCTTTAGAATGAGCATCTTGTATAATTTGATTTTGCATAGCTTGTAAGACAACTAATATTTCTTGGTCTTGGTCAAGTTTTTACAGTACACCGTTCTTTAAGAAAAAAATCATTCACGGGGGAATACTCAACAGCTTGTTTCATACTACTTATGAAATCATCGGTCGCTTGAGAAGCAATAATTTTTGTGTAATTTCATTATGTGTGATTAACAATACTGGGTAACGACTTAAAGCGTCGATGCGTTGCATGTGTTTGTAAGATCTGTGAGCGACATTCAAAATCAAAATCTTGTAGAAAAAGAGCCCATCTGGCGATTTTTGCACTAACAAGGAGAGAGTGAAGATTGGTAAACACAGATGTTGGATTATTCTTATATGTTGTAGGGTGTAGAAGCCGGATAGTCTGGGGTTCAACGGATTTTATGCAACACTCATTAGTTCTCGAGAAATAGGGGGTCTAATATTATAACACAACTTAAATACCGCAATTTCCGGCCTGTAATCCGCTTATCAAATAAGCATGTTTCGACCCAGAAATTTTATTCAATAATTGAAGTCGAATATTTACAGCGATTTAGTAAGTTACGTTTTATAAAATAAAATCTCTGGGTCGAAACATGATTATTTGATCCGTGGATTATAGACCGGAAATTACGGTATTTAAGTTGTGTTATTATATTATATCCTTTATTTCTCGAGAACTAAGGAGCGTTGTATAAAATCTGTTGAACCTGAGACTAAGGGACTTCCACCCTATAGCACTTATAAAAATAATCAAAATCTGTGATTACCAAGCTTGGCCTTCTCCTTGTAAGCTCAGCTTTATCCATAGTTTTTTGGAAGGCTTCACAGTCTGTGACAATTTTGAATTCAGTTATATGTGAATATACTCTGAATTTTTTTAGCGCCTCAATGATCGCTATAACTTCTAATTCATAACTATGCAATTTCTCTTGTTGGGGGGGGGGTGCCTTTTTTTTTCATGTATAAAACTGGAGGAAATTTGTCAACAGCAGATTTTTGTAAAGTAACTGCGCTGAAGCCGAACTTAGATGCGACTGTATGTAATGCAGCTTGTTGCTCTGTACCAAAATAAAATGTAAAAGAATTTCTGAGAAGATCACCTGGGGTTTTGAAATGTCTGTATATCCAAAAATATATTTGCGAAAATAACCAGCTAAGCGTAAAAAAGATTGTAAATGCTTAGCATTTTTAGGTGCAGGGAAATTCTGCATAGTTTTGATTTTCAAGGGCGATGGTGCAATTGGGTTGTTTTCTATCACGTATCTTAAGAATTCACCTTTACTGACAAGAAATTGACATTTTTTGAAATTAATGTTCAGACTATAGTTTGATGGTACTTGTAGGATGCGTTTAAATTTATTAAATCCTTCCTCTTCACCTTCCGCAGGTATGATAAAGTCATCCATATATAAAATTAATGTGTCGTCTGCTAACAAATGACGGAAAACACAAGCTAAATATCTGTTGAAAGCAGCAGGGCTAACACTTAATCCGAATGGGGCTTTTAAAAATTCCCATTGTTCATTATGAGTGAGGAAAGCGGTATATTTAGTACTGTTCGGATCTACATCCACATGGAAAATACCATTTTTTAGATCAATTGATGTGAACAAATTTGGCACTTTGTAATTGATACAAAACATCATCGATGAGGGGTAAAGCTTAATTATCCCTAACATTTTTTTGTTTAATTTTTATAGTCTATTTGTTTAATTCTATTTCTGTTTCTATTCTATTTCTGTTTCTATTCTATTTCTATTTTGTTTAATTTTGTATAGCTTGCATAGTCACTACAAGATGGTTAAAGGATACCTTCTTTAAGCCATTGCTCAATTTGAGCAGACACAATTTATTTTTCCGGTAATGAAATTCAACTTGCTCGTTGACAAACAGGGATATCATATTTTAATATAATCGACATTTTCAGATCAGTGGCGTGCGCTTTGACTTTTTTGTAATTGTAAATTAAATTATACACTTTTTGTTTGCATGTTTTATCACGAATATGACTTAAATCTACATCTAGGTGATCTTCAACAAAATTAACTAAGTACACAAACAAATTATCATTAGATGCTGGTTTACTAAAGGAAATGCCAGTTTTGTTGTAAAGTAAGGTGTCTTGAGTAATTACATCTGTGTCAATGATAGGCAGAAGATTCATGTGATGCTTAGCAATGACATGTAAAGTAGTAATGAAAGTACTGTTATCAATATCGATGTCACCATAAAATGAGCCAACTGGTTTAGAATTACCACTACCAAAACCTGTTAATGTTAAACCCACGGGAGTTAATGTTGTCAAACCCATTTGTGCATAAATATATTCATGAAGCAAAGTGAAAATATTACCAGTATCTATGAGAGCACCAATCATAACACAAGAAATTTTAACTAATTTATGCATTTTCGAGAGTTTATTTTAGAATCTAAATTGTTTACTTGGGAATTATGGCTACCTGCCTGATTAGAACATTTATTTTCATAAGACTTATGGCCAAAAGAATTACATTCAAAATCTTTACTCTTATCAGAATAAAACTTAGATACGTGATCTTTGGCACCACAGTTAAAACAAAACTTAACATTATGATTTCTTGAATTATTAGAATTAAATGTTGACCCCTCAGCATTATCATGTTTCGATTTAAAGTCAGGAACATTTTCATACTTAACACATTTTTTTTTTCTGTTTCGATTTCGTATTCTGAAAATGGCTTTTATTTTTAACAAATTCATTTTGAATTTTGTCATAATTTTTCAACTCTGTTTAAATTCTACAATAGTTTGATGTTCATATATAAATTAGATTTTTTTAAAAACAGGACCAGGAATACTGTTAATAACATACTGCATGAAAACAGAATCCTCAATATTACCGTGGGATCCTAATTGTTTCATGATTAAAAGTTATTCTTCGAGGGATTCATTCTCTTCTAATTTTCACGCAGTCAATATATCATATAATGCGGCAGAATTATATAATGTATCGAATTCTGATATAAGAAGCTGTTTTAATTTATTTCAATTATTTATATGGCACACAGTTTGTTCCAATAATTGTGCTTTACCTCTTAAAGATATTTTTTTAGCAAATATAAATTTATGTAACTCAGATAAATTAAACATACTTGTGATATCCTCGAAATTCGAAAGCCATTGGTCAATACTTTGAACACACTACTATCAAAAAGATTTATAACACTTTCAATATCATAGAAATTAACAATAGATGACAAAATACTTTGAACTGGAAGTAGCTTATTGTTATCAGAACAAGACACTTCTACGTTATTGCCGAAAGTACTTTTAAGCGATGCGTTTATTCTCAGCATTATTTTAATATAATTCAGTTTCCGATTCAGCGTCACTTTCATTTTGGAATTATGTTAGTTTGAAGCAAACTTAAATCCTAAAGGATAAGTAGTTAATCCAATAGTAAGATCAACTAACGATCCTTCATTATCAATAAAAAGTAAGTTATATAAAGCTATTAAATCATTTAAAGAAAATTCCACTTGAATGCAATCCACTTTCTACTTAAATTCTGGAGAGTCTGTTTGAAAAGTGAATCCAGAAAAGGTCACGAATCCTTTTCCTACTTTTCCTATTAGCTCTATCACCTTCCGAATCGAACAAAAGGGGGGTAAAACAAAAAGGGTGTTTAAAGAAGAGATAGCGAGTGAGTAAAAGAAATGGAAACTAAATCGGGGAAATCTTGGAGCATTTAAAAAGTCATTTACTAAACTGTTTGAATTTTTTCTTCTGAAAAGCTTCCCAAAAAATCAAGATTGTGTATTGATAAAATTTTTTGTATTATTGAAACTTCAGAAAAGTTGAAAATGTGCTTGTTAAAAATGATTTTAGACCAACAGTCTTTAGCAACAAAAGAAGATTCATATCACGATTTTTAACACTGTATTTATGTTCCCCGTCCATACGGATCTTTAGAGGACGTTTGGTTTCACCTATATACATTTGATCACGCTCACAGGATATTTTGTAAATCTCCCATTCTGAAAACTTAGTTATTCGATGCTTGAGATTTGTAAATTTAATTTTATTTAAAAAATATATAGATCTCTTTAAAATCAAATTTCATCTAGATTTGAAAAATCGGATTGTTAATTTTTGGAAAATATAGTATTATAATTAAATTCCTATTAAGAACAGAGTTGACACTGAAATGGGCACGTTTAATGAGTATATTAAAAATTGTATCAATGATTTTTTTATGAGAAGCCCCGGAATAGAAAAGGAAAAAAAGATTTGAGAAGTTAGATGGCTAAGTATCGGTAAGTATAGTAGTATAATTAAATTATGTACTTATCAAGTACTTTCAGATTCTCCCAGATTTGGTTTTAATTTCTTTAACTCCCTCTCATCCACCTTCCAAACTCTCTTTTGCATTCGTGCATTTCTATTTCATTATGAATGAACTAGACATTGCCTTCTCATTGGTCTTCAACGATTGCGTCATACACTTCGAGATTAGTTAGCTTCCTTGTTTCCTTGCTCTTCACCATCTGGCCTTTGGCTGTAAGATGCATTTCTTGTTCAATTCTCCATATCATTTAATGTTTCAATGTTTCTAAACCTTGCACTGTAGAGGTAGTCTTAGAAACTCCGAAACAGCTGATTGCTGTCTGCATCTATAATTAATTTGTATTTTTTTATCACGTTCTATATTTATACTGGCACAAAGTTTCACGCATTTATTTTAATAACAGGATTGTTATTACAATTACAACAAAATTAATGTGTCGGAAACGAATTAAAATTTTTAAATTGTGAGATCCTATATGACATCCTCGGACCTTCGCGTATAAGTGGTGTTAATTTCATTGCTTAACGTTAGATATTCTAGCAGGTGTAGTGGATAAATATAGACAGGCAGATTTTAATAATAGATACTGAAATCTTGTTGATGGTCATTCCCCTCAAACATTGTAATTTCCCAGGCATAATTTTATTATATTTTTTGTATTTCTAGACGAATGTATTGGGAAATTTGTATTCACTACTTTGGTAAAGGATCAAAAAGTGATAAATATAGTTCATTAAATTTCACTGATCGTTGCTTATTGCATGCAAGAATGCCATTAGATGTCTTAAATTATATAAGTTGGGAATAGCTTACTTCAGATATGCTAAGTGCAAATACCGCATTCTTGGAATGTGAAATAGAGATCCATAGTCTCTTCAAATGTCATGCATGATATATATGTATTACATGCCTTATTAGATATACAGCAACATTAGGAAGATAAATATCAATTTTCAGTTCGTATCAACATAGTTATTGATGGAATAATCAGTATTAGTTTAGAAATCATTTGCTTTGATGCTAAACAATTTACCTTATTAGAAATTAAACAAATAAGGGTAATGTTGATCAGACCACTAACAACAAGTTCATGTATCAGATCGTATGAAATGTACGTATTTGTTTAACATTCTTAAAAAAAAAGTTATACAATTCGTTTGAATAGTTTTTGTATGTATGCCCACGCATAGCTTTCAGACTGATGTTGTGATATTTTGATATTTTTTATGGATGCCCACGTATAGCTTTCAGTCTGATGTTCCGACATTTTGATATTTTTTATGTATGCCCACGCATAGCTTTCAGACTGATGTTCCGATATTTTGATATTTTTTCTTGTATTGGAAAGAGTTAGTTTCGATAATGGATGCATATAAATTTCGCTATTTAGGGGAAGGTTCTACTCCTTTAATTAGACAAAAAAAAAAAAAAAAATATATATATCCGTTTTTTTTTTTTTTTTCCTCCCATTGTTTGTCTAAACCGGTTTCACAATACTCTAATCTTTTACAATCTTTTTTTCCTCTTTGAAGGTAACGTCGCTCGTTGAACCGTAACGTTATACTAGTAAAATTTTAAACTTTCTTTTCTTGAAACCATGCTTTTTAAAGTGGGCGACCATTTTTTTCGAGAACTAGTTGACCGATTTTCCTCATTTAAAAAAAGAATGTTAATCATTTTTGCTGGAGCTTATACCACCGAAAATCATAATTTTCATTGATTAATTATTTTTTCGATCGTGTAAAAAGTAAAAGAAAGGCAAAAAATGACCTTTTTTGTTCAAATGATCGCCTTTTTCTCAAAAATAAACTCCAGAAACTTTAATGCCCTTTTATAATTTGCCGACAATTTTTTTTCTTCAGATTATTGTGACCGGAGAAAAATGATCACCCGCTCAGTGTTCACTGCGTGCGATTGCAGGTACTTTCCGTCGCACAAGACGTATCATTCATTATTAGTACACACAAAAATTTAAATATATAAGTGATACATATAATAAGTCAATACATATAATGCCAAAAGCATGAAGGTGATGTCATTTTTCTTTGTAACAGAAAATAAATATCGTAAAAATTACATGATTTTTAGACAAAAGAAGTAGAACCTCCTCTTAAATGATAATGGTGAGTTCGTTTGCCTGTCCCCCCCCCCTCCTTATATTGTAGACTTTAACTTTCCTAAAAATTGTCAAATCGTCACAAAACTGTCATATATTGTTAAGGTACAGAGTAAAACTATACGTTTGAGAAATACTCGTTGTAACGATGTATATTTTATTTAATAGAGACACGTAAAAAAGTTTTATACAAGATCGTCTACTGCACCTGTAAGATGCGTGGTGTTGACAACAATGTATTTACAGGGAATGTGTATCACAATAAAGTGTCCGAATCATTCTGGCTAAACCATGCCAACTGGCGTGCAGTATGTAAATAAATTAAACAGGCAGTGACTTAAAGTCGATTGTATTATTATTATCATGATAAAATTACTTGTTATTCCAAGAGAATGAATTTTCGATTTCAATTTAAAAGATGATCCTTTAATTTTATCTATTTTAGATATTTGCTCATAATTTCACAACTAATTGTCAGATGTAAACGAAAATTTAGTTTCCGATATTTAAAACCATGTGGAATTTAATGTTGACGAACAAAGTATACGTTTCTATTGATGGCATTTTTAATATATATTATAAAAATCAAAATTCCGCACTCTATTAAAATTATTCCACAAAACTTTTCCCTACTAAATTCATCCTACAAACCTAGTCCTAGTTTATTAAATTATTTACGATCTTAAACAATATTGCATTTTTTCGATTCCTTCAAAATGCTTATTTAATAATTTTCCTTCAAATTATTCTAAACACACCTCTCGTATTTATTTTTTTCAAAAACTTGTTTTATTTCCCTATTCTTAAAAGACCGAATTTATGCTATTTAGGATTATCATTTATACCCTTTTCTTTCCCTTATTTTTTATTTCAAAAACCCGAATCGCGCGCTTTTTTGTCCGGTGGCTCTTACCCCCTCAAAATTCTGCTGCCTTAAGTAAAGAGTTCCGACATAACCAATCACTCGGATTGGTTATTTCTTATCACCGCATTAGCGTAGAAAAACCTGCGCGTTGGAGTATTGAACGTAATACACGAGTCTGTCTCAGTTGCCGGAAGTGAGAAATTTAATGCGCATGCATATGTTGCATGCATGACTGCATGATTATGTTTGTGGTCTAAATAAGTTCTTCGAGATTCAGTTCCAACAATCAAAAAGTGCTACAATACGATTCGTGTCGTAATACAAATAAAAAAGTTCGACAGGATTGTCATATCGTAACGCTTACACACACACAAACATATATATTTATAATCGCAATTTTTATTACTAATTAATATTTAAAAATCATTTTAAAACAAAATAAGAATGCAATTTATGTTCGGGCTTACAAATAGTATCATACAAAACAAAAAGTAGTGAAATAAAAAATATATGCTGGTTATCTATGCCTAAAAACATGACATGTGACGTTAAAATAAGTGTGTTCAATTTTGAGTAATTCATATTTCATTATCACCGATTCAACACTGATGATAGTTCGTGTATCCGCGTATTTCATTTTATGATGAATAAAAAAAAGTAATTCGAAAATATAATATAGTTATGGTGTTAAAATTAAACTTTCGAAAGTTAGATACAAGTAATTTAATAACATAATAATAAATTAATAGGTAGATGATCCCTTATGACAAAATAAATCACATTCAATTATAAAGAACTTTCAACGATATTCAACAGTACTATTTAACACATTTTAACATTGTTCAAAAGTATTTATGAATTCGGTTTCACTGTTTGGACGTCTGCCTGCCCGTCCATTTGTCCGTACTTTAACTTTCGTAAGTATAATACATCGGACTACGATGTATTTTTAATATGTTAATGAGGTTGACTATAGAATGTTCGTTATTGAAAATTAAGTGTGTTGCATTCATAATTCGTTTACAGGGACACACACAATAATTCCATTATATGGAGAAAAGTCGATTCCGATGCACTTTACTTATGTTATAATACTTAAAATATAATGAAATTAAAAAGGACTACTGAGGTACATTGCAACATGTTTTCTATATATTGTAGAGTGCAAAGCATATCTTGGGTGCAAGGAGAGTGATGCGCAGGTGGCGGTGCGCTTCATTCGTCGAAAGCTTGCATCATGGCGTCGTCATAATGGTTTTTACCAATCCTGTCTGACGCGTGGCGCATTTGGGTTCTTCAGAACTTGTACTGGCAGGACTTTCGACCGTACGGTCTGACAGTTTTATCGTTCATTTAAGAGATACACAAAAAATTCAGTTACACAACGGAGTATGATCGATTTCGTTACATGAAAAAAAGTAATTTCTTAATATTATTCTATTATTCACAATCTCTGCTTGATCCATGATTTTTCTTTTTTTATTTATTAAATCAATTATACCTAATGTTATAATTTGCGTCCTTAATTCTTATTGATCCACTTTACATTTCGTAGTAAGATGTAAGTTCGCCAAGGAAATCGCAACGAAGAAAAGTAATGAAATGCAATAGTTTACATACGCTACTTTCTACCGGATATACAGTATTATTTCCGCCATGCCCTTTCACATGTAACTACCTATTTCCTAATGCATTTGAGTTATCGGCACATTCAACAACGATCTAATAGATCAATTATCTTTGTAATATGGTAAGCGTTACGAAACCAAGTTTCACTGGCACGTTAGAATCGAGTTCAATTTAAGGTTCTGAAATTCGTGATATAGAGAGACCCTTCGAGGATCAACTGACTATGACAGGGAATCACTACGGCAATAAATCATCTCTCAACCTGCATAATGATTAGAAACGTTAGATTCACCATATCAGATATTGCATGCTAATCTAATACAAATTGTCAGAAACAAGTTCACAATTAATCGAACATAACCAAGCTCGTTAACAATAAGATTTTTTTTTCTAATCTTTTAATATGATATTCGTAATACCTCTTCCTCCCCCAAATATACAAGTACTAATTTATAAAAATGAGCACTTGTATTTGTTTAATATAATTATGTAGTGTTTTTTTTGGCTTCATAAAATAAGAGTTTTGAAAATCTACTTAACTGTTGTTTGTACAAAGGTATTTAGACATTTCATAAACATATGCGTAAAAAATCTCTCTGTATTAAAATAAAAAAAAGTAACCACCGCCGCCACAGCCACTGCCGCTGTCAATGACCTTTGTGCTTTCAGGTTTTTCTGTGCTAATATTCAGAAAACTATTGCATATAAATATGTGAAAATTGGTAATTTGATATGAAATATTCTGTAAATACGATGAAGCAGACAAATTTTAAATCTAAGAATTATTTTAAGAGATATTTAATATTAAATTCGGTCAAAATAGTTCCCTTAAAAAAGTTTTATAGGAACAAAAACTATGCATAGGAATTTAATATTTTGAAAGGATATACTTGACAAGCTTGCGGTGTGCAGAGTGCAATTATTTTGACTAATTTTTGAGGGTTTTTTTTCAGTCTTTCACTCAAAATTTGATCATTTTAATTGAGATTTATTACATATTTATAAAAAGTCCATTATTTAAGTTGTTGCCAATTTGTAAAATAGCGCACATAATATTTCCTTTCAATTAAAAAATGTGCTTACACGTAACTTTTAAAAACAGAAATGAAACTTTAAAATAATATTTAAATGATCTCGTGTTAAAAGCAGTAAAGGGAGAAAATCATGTAAAAAAACGTGATTACACGTGAATATTAAAAAGAGAAATAAAACGTGAAAATGATAATTAAATTATTACGTGTTCAAAGCATTAAATAAGGAAAGTTACGCCACATTTAAAATGCTCAAATAACAATATTTCCAAACAGTTTAAATTAAAAAATATATTTACACGAAGGATTAATTTATTTCGACAAAATCTTTTACATATTGTTGCAAATTTTAAAACAGCGTACATAATATTTCTCTTCAATTAAAAACTATATTGTTACATTTAATAAAAGGAAGAAAACTTTCGTTAAAATTACGTCATACTAGAAACGATACATTTGAAACGTTTTACTGAAAACAATTTCCGCTATTTCTCCATTATACCTTTGACATCTTTCTATTAAAACAACAATATCGCCAAACTCTAGAGCGTAAAAAACAAATGGAAGAATGTTGCCATTAGAATAATAAAAAAAATTACAAGAAATTAGAAAAAGCCCCACTCATTAAACTGTCAACTATCAATAACTTTAAGCAATAAAATTTGTAATACATTAATGAAAAGGGGAAAAAAAGTAACCTTAAATATTTATTTATTTACAATATTTCTTTTAAATATCCCCTTCTGCTGGTGGATAAGTATTTATGACATCAGTTGAAACGGATCTGTTGTGCGTAACCATGTTTGGAAAAAAAATTTTAATGCCTTTTCTCTTTTAATATCATGACTGCGCCGTTTACGATCGTAATTATTATTTAAATTAACGAAATAACTAATAAATTGGTAAATTATCATTAAAAATAGTGATAAACGTCTTATTAAAAATCACTCGATGACATAACAATCACGTGTAACGTATCTGATGTCAATTGCGAGGCTAACGAAAAAGAAAGGCTACCGCGGTGCTATACGTGTATCTCTTTTTACAGACCGCCGGAGTCACGTGATGCTCCAATGCACCAATGCAGGTGTACGAAAAGAGCATCACGTCACTCTAGCGGCCAGTAAAAAAAGATAAGTGGAATGCACCGCGGTAGCCTGTCTTTTTCGTTAGCCTCGTGTCAATTGAATGTGAATTCACGGTCACTTTTGGCAGAATCCAACATGTTGACGACAGTTTTTTTTTCTTTTTTGGAAACTGGTTGACGGGATAATGAAGCAGTACTCAATTGCCTTATAGCATCGTTATAAAATTCCCCGATGCAGCGACATTGTTTTTTTAGTCATTTTACACATTTTTTTTTTTCAAATGTTGAATTGATCTTATTCAATCGATCACGAAAACAGTCGTTAGATGTTTCGACAGCAGTTGATTCGGAGTTAAAAGCCCTCTTTCACCTATCTCTTTCTGTTTTCGAGATAGGAATGGTAACTTCGCAATTTTCCACCAGGTGGCGCCTAGGCGGTTTCATTCAGTAGCGGATGGTTACTTTACTTTACCCAGACACCACTGTATGAATATAGCAGCAGCCATTCCGAAGTTAAAAGGGTGGCAAGGAACTTTAGTGGGCATACTGTATAGTATGTAACAGTTTTTCCCATCAGTTGTATAGATATATCTGTGTGTGGGTGTATTTAAATATATGTATATAATGTATGTGTGTAAGTATGTATAATAGGAAATAAAATTCTATTTTTAAAAATCCTAAAATTACTTCCTAAATCCAAATTGAAAATCCTAATTTCTATTGAATAGAAATACTTTTTTAAAGACAAAATGATTATGCAATATCTAAAGAGATAATTTCGGTTTTGTCTCACTCCGTCACAGATCACAGCTTCTTTTTCAAAAGACATACAAATAAGCTCACAAATATTTTATAATAGGTTAAAACCATATATTTATATTTGTACGCCGCCCCGTCTCCTATAAATCGGTTTTTATTCCTCTCAGAATACACATTTTGAAGACTGTTATCGATTGACCTCCAATATTATGTTCATTGTCATTAAGTTTTTTCGGCAGTTACAACTGTGCCAGTTTGAATCTCAGACTGTTTTTTAAATGTTAATACAGGACTTCTATGTAATCAGCCTTCACATTCTTCGTGATTGGAGAAACATTTTGTGGATACTTATGTTCTAGTTCATTAATCAACTGATTGCTGACTGACTGAGACTGCTGAATGAACTAAAAAAAATATAACAAATTATAATTTTGTAAATGTAAAAGCTAGATTTTATACCTGAATGCGCAAACAATTGCAGAGTAAAGGCAAGTTAAAATACCGATACCAGAAAATTAAAGAAATGCTAATAACATCAGACGGATATGTACATACAAGCCAATTTAGTCCGAAACTGTCCAAATTTAGCCCTTTTTTCAGGTAATTTATTCCTAATTTTTTTTGTTGGGCTCTACAACGATTTTTGGCCCTTTTTATAATTCCTATTGTAACCGTTTTTGTAAACGTTCAATTAAATCTCTCCTGTTATTTATATTTTTTCAGACACTTTTAAATTTATAATTATATCAAACATAATGGCTTCTTTAAATTTTAGCTTTTCACTAGATGTCGAATTGTGAGTAGAAAACACTAAATTGGAATGTTTCATTCATTATAAAGATATGTTATAGCAGTGCTTCTCGAATTATTAAACCTAATCGTTGTTACTATCAAACACTCATTGACATCAGTTTTTTTTTGTCTTTGTCGCTATCCACAAATATTCGCAACAATATACAAAATTTGGCTGAAATCTCTGCTCAGTCGTTCATAAACCATTAAATACAATATTTTGACATTTACATTTTTTATTAACATACATCTGACCTGTGTGCTTGGTGTCAAGCGCCCGCTTATAAGGCATCGTCAATATATACAGGGACGAGATAGCACACACAAGGAAATTTACAGCACACAGAAATACAGCCGGAAGCTCCACAAAGAGTGTGCAATGGAGCCAGCGGGATTCGAACCCGCTCCCACCTACACTCACAAGCGATTAGCGGTGTGATGCCTTGACCACTCAGCCACGTGGGCCCAAATATTTTGATTAAAAAAATATTCCTCACTCCTTTTTGCAAATTTCGTTGCTTGTACTTGAATTAACTTGATTTTTAACCAATTATCCGGTAATTTACGGATAGAGGATGGTATTATTAACGAACGATCAACTTAATAGATAAAAGTTAGATGATTCGGGATTTCGGGGCAGACCAGCAGAATTAAATCCATTTTTATAAAACTAGATATATTTTCTTTTGTAATTAATGTAGAAAAATGGAATCAATATTTAAAGAAAGTATGGTTACTTCGCCACTAATATAAAATGGGTGCATTTCTCAATTAATTAAGAAAATGTTGCTGTCGTAATTTGAAAAGTTTGAAGATGAATCAAATCTGCCTCATTTGTGTGAGATTTGAGCCAGATGAACTGGAGATATGACCAAGCCAAAAAAAGGTCAGGTAAAAAAGTAATAAAAATGAAAAATGAAATGCTATATTTAAAAAAAAAAAACTACAATACGTTTTGTTTCAAAAACAGCGTGGCCAGGGGGATACCCGAGGCTAACGAAAAAGCCAGGCTACCGCGGTGCATTCCACCTATCTTTTTTTACAGACCGCTAGAGTGACGTGTTGCTCTTTTCGTACACCTGCATTGGTGGATTCGAGCATCACGTGACTCCCACGGTCTGTAAAAAAAGATACGCGTAAAGTACCGCGGTAGCCTTTCTTTTTCGTTAGCCTCGGGGATACCCTCTTTAGGTATTCACGGGCTTCGTAACCCCGGGCACCTGAGCGATCTTTCTCTTTTCTTTTTTCCTCTCCATTCTCTTGTCTAATCTTTCTTCTTTGTTTCACTCTCATTGTGGTTTCCTCTTCTGAGGTGAGGGCGATTCTCCATAACCGATATCATCCTGTTTATATCGACTTATGGAGAATCGTAAACCACCCAAGCGTTTGCCGTGTGTGGCAACCCGTGTCCCTAGAAAGGGGGATCCTGGCAGTTGAGGGAAACCAACACACTGCTTTGGCCTCTGCTTCAGGTACACGGGAGGTGCATATTGGTCCCGTATGCATCAATCGGCTGGTCAGGTGAATTGACTTGTCACTGGCTGGGGATCAAGTGAGCGGGCACATACTAATAATCTCGTTAAGGGTGGAGACTGAAATAGGTGTGTCTTGTGAACGTATAGGCCCTGGTTAGTACTGGTGCACGAATGTACATCCCCTTGTTGGGCTCGGTAGTGGGTGGTGCGGCCGGGGTTTGAATATTTTTCTCTCTCTAATATGGATGGAAATACTTCAATTCCTTCTATTTCTCTCCCATGTGGAGAGCAACAAACTGTGCATAATGTTTCATTCACATGTTTTTTTTTGTAGTTCATCGCACTGATAGTCTCTCTGATAGTTCTTTTAAGAGAACTTCTCCATTTCTTATTGCAAAATCATTTCAGTCAATTTTTGGAGATGGTCATTCACTTAAAAAAATGCAGTCTAGGGATTTGCTGGTGGAGGTTTCTTCAGCGAGTCACTCAGAATTTCTCTCAAAGTGCACAGAGTTTTTTTCTGTTTCTGTTCAGGTCCATCAAACTTTCAACACAAGCCGTGGTGTACTATCAGAACCAGAACTTTTACTCTCTACGAAAGACGAACTCTTGCATAATTTAAAAGATCAAAATGTTATAGACGTACGCCGTATCACTATTCGTCGGAATGAGAAAGTGCTTCTTACAAAGCACATTATTCTGACTTTCAATAGCCCTACTCTACCAACTAGAATTAAAGCTGCATACCTGAGTTGTCCGTCCGGCCTTATATCCCTAACCCTCTCCGTTGCTTTAAATGCCAGCGCTATGGCTACAGAAAAACTACCTGTCATGGATCTGTTACATGTGCAAGATGTTCAGAAGTCGGCCATGAGAGTAACTCATGTGAAAAATCCGAACGCTGTATAAATTGCAAAGGTGACCATCCAGCATACTCTTGCTCTTGTCCAAATTGGATCCGTGAGAAAGAAATTTTTGCAGTCAAAATCTCTCAGAAACTTTCTTATCATGAAGCTCGAAAACTTGTTGAATCTAGAACACCATCTGTAGGAGTGTCTTATTCTAATATACTCAAGCGACAATCAAAATCCATAAGACATATAAGCACCCAAACTGAATTCTCTTTACCACCAAATGATTCATCTATTACACTAACCAGCACTATGAAGAAAAAAACCCGTAGTACGTATTGTTCAGCTAGAATAAGACCCCTGCCTGTATTGCAACTTTTGCTACCATCATCAGAACCTGTGAAAATAGTATATTCTCAGTATCCGTCTAAACAGTAAACCGAATATGAATCAGGCCAATCTTCAGTTTCATCTCCAAACAAATTGGGAAAACCTGTTTCTCCTACACAAAAACCAAAATCATGTGCACAGAAAGAGAGAAAGAAAACATCAACACAAGCCCCTTCACAGTGGAAAACTGTAAAGGGAAGAAACAAGAAAGCCTGTTTTGGTACATCGCTCCTTAATAAAAAGGATTCAAAACAGCTGCTGCACTATGCAGAGGAACATATGGATTCAGAGTCTTACAGTTCTGACCCAAATGAGGATGATAATACTGTTTTTGAGGCATTCGAACTTACGTGATTTTAAATATATTTTTGCTCGAAAATTTGAACATTTTACCAAATGTTAGTTTAAACATTGTTTATATTTTAATTGTGAAAACTTCTGTTTATTTTCTTTTAGACGTTGTGTTATATTTCCATTGAATGATTTTAACTATACATTTATCACCATATCACTGTTTTCATTTAAATGTTATTTTCATTCATCTTGTTTTTATGACAAAGTTTTAAATCGTTTTTATATTTCAACTTGACGTTCTTATTTTAATCTTTTTTTTTTTGGCGCAGCATGTCCCTAAAGGGACTTTGTGCCATAAAACCCCAATCAACCAACCAACCAAAAACAGCGTGGAGCAATTCAGTCGATATCTTATTTATTGCTGAGATAACCAGCAAGATAATTAAGAAAGGAAATATTTTAGTTGGGTGTCAGGCAGGTGCTCAGAATAATAGCGTTAAGTTAAAAATGCGAAAACAGCATGTTAAGAAAACGAAGGAAAAATAATGTAAGAATATAATGGTTACAGAATTCGCGTACGTGGTTTCAGGCGTAGAGCAACCAATAGGGACACCTACATGTACACCTGAGATCAGTTAGCAAGCTTTAAAACGAATCCATACATTAATACAAAGTATTTATACTACAATGCATTTCAGTTATATAAAATGGAAAAGGAAATTTAAGTTATAGAAAACAGGGAAATGTAGGACATGTGGCCATTTGACCATTTCGAAAGAGGTGGTCAGTGGCGGAACAAAATGCCCAAATATACATTTTTAGGTAAACTCAGCAAAATGTAAGATAAAATATGAAGAAAATGTAACAATTGATGTATAGCACGAAAGCATGAGAAGGTATTCCATGGTAAGAGATGTTAGAAAGTATCCAGGTGCATTCGGCGCATCTGGGAGACATTGAATAAAAGAGTATTATACACTCTTCTGATACTTTACAAGACCTGGGGCTATAAGAAAAAAATGCGAATGAGGTACAGGAAAAGGTCCTTTTATATGCGGTGGCAATTATATAACATCCTTTATGTTACCCAAACAATTTCTTTTTACTGACCAAAAGGCGATATATCGGAATTCGTTGAGGTTTGCGTTTAAAGTCCAGAAAAATAGTATAAAAATGAATACGAAAGGGTAAACTCGTAGCAGAAGTTTGGTGGTGCAATAAAATAGATAAAATTGCATATGAAAGGGTAAAGGCGACCAATAGAATATGGAATTATTGTGGGCAAATAACCAGTGAGGTCTTCAGAAATTATCTTATTGGAAAATACAAAAGGGGTGTGAAAAGGGGCATCATTTTGATTTTATGTCGACAACCAATGATCATAGGATAGGGTTGTGATTGGAAAATTGAGGGGCATACATTTTTTGAGAAAAAGGGGGTTTTGAACAAAAAGGGTAGACACGAGATTTTTAGACAGTAGCTAAGATTTGAAGGAAGTGTAATATTCTAATAATTTTAAATTATTATAAAATTTTATGTAGTGATATTAGTTTGGAGTTTTCTTTCCAGAATATTAAACTCATGGATTATTTAGTTTGGATGCCATCCAAGTTTTACTGGGGTAAATAATTACTATTTTAATATCTGAGCAATTTATTCAAATATGTTGTATAAACTGGTTAATTTATTTTAGAAATATGGCATCCCTTAGTGACTTCTCATATGATTATTATTACTGTCATCGTTAATATTATTATGTTAGAATTTTAATCAGTCTAACTGAGGTTAATACTTAAATGTTAATCAGGTTAAATGAGGTTGAACTTAAATGTTATTGAATATGTTTATCAAAATGAATGATATAAATAATGATTATTATGTGAATACTTCATAGCCTTTAGTAAATTTTAGCTCATTAAAGTAAATTTTAACTCATTTCACTTTACTTTAATAAACTTATTAATATTTAATTTATGTCTCTTTAATTCAAGTAGTATGATATATTCTTTTATGTTTAGTAAAGATTTCAATCACTCGGTAACTGGGTATACTTTAGTTACGGCCGAGTTAAATAACTCATTTTCAAAATTAGAATATAAACAATTTAATGATAAATTAATAATTAAAGATAGCAATGAAGCAAGAATTCCATTATTAGAATATATTTTTAATGACTTCCATTTTCTGGCATCATCCAACGCATTGAAAATTCCTTGCTTTGTAGATCTTTCTCTGTAATGCTTTCTTTTTTGTAGCACTTACCTTCGTTTCATATTAAAAAGACATCTTTTGTCTGAAACCAAAAAAAAAAGTTTTTTTTAAATTAATGAATAAAAATTGGTCTATAACATTTGTACACAAAGTTCAACCACTGTTTTAATCTCCCTTTAAAATGTCGTTCAAATGTCTGAGCCATTGCCGCATTGAGCAGGTTTGCCAATAAAATGAATTGGGCTACCGAATGTTTCAACCAGGTGTACACAAGGCTGAAATATTCTTTTTCCCCGACATATCTGGTGAGCCAACTGATACCGATGAACTACGATTTTTTATTCGTAGAATAAAAAGTAAAATATAAGAGATAAAATTACTGATAAGATATGAAACAACGAAGATTTGAAAAACAATTATAACATATACTATACATACACCTCATTGTTTAAATAAACAGGGAGCAAACAATAGAAAACAATCATTTTTACTTTCAGCACATCAAATCATACTTGAGTTGATTTAAATCCAAAATCATTCCGGATTGGCTGTGAGTTTTTGACTCTTTATGATCGTTATGAATTGACTGTCGTCGTTCAGATACCTAGAAATCTGAAAAAAAAATATTTTTGGTAGTTTGTGGGACTTCCCTGTTCAATTGTTCCGGACTAACCCTTTACACATGTTCCTTTATTCCTGTTTTAAATAAAAATTACATTTTAAATTTATTTGTGATAGTTATTAGGAATACAGGTTATAATAAATGAAAAAATATACACTGTTGGAAAAGATATTTTCAGAGATTGTTGGTGATGATCCGAAATATATTTCCGTTTACAGAGTCTTTTAAATGTGTTCAAAAAATAAGAACATAGATAAGATAGAATGAAGAGAGGAACGTTTTTCAACTATAGTTAATTTAAATTCAATGGTAGGAGTACCACAGTTGAGGTTTATTACAACAGAGCAAAAAAATGTCCGGGCGGGTAAGGACTCAAACCTGGGTACTTTGGCTTGTCGTGCCAATGCTCTTCCTATGGGCTACTCGAACGATATCCTGGCTGGAATAATTCCGTCTTATTTTTTGGACATGATGGCGAACTACGAAACGCTAGTTTGATTCATCTGAGCTCATGGAAACTGCTGTATACCATGTAATTAGGGCATATGACCTAGCCAGTTCGCAGCCATGTCCAAGAAATAAGAGTGAATTATGCCAATCAGGCTATTGCTCGGGTAGCTCAGTAGGAAGAGCATTGTCACGGCAAGCCAGGGTTTGAGTCCTGGTCAGGACATTTTTCATTCTGTTGAAATAAACCTAAATTATGATACTCCAACCATTGAATAGATAAGATACTTCAACATTTATTTTTATTTTTTTTAAAGTTAACTTTGTGATTTCGATTCTGTTATTTAGCCTTTAACGAACGAATGCCTCCATATTCAAGACAACCAATTATTATTATCCAATCGTGTTGTTTTCAATTGTTATTCTTTTGACACCACTTTTTCTGACAAAAAGTTTTTGCCTTATTTAATTGCTGACATTCTGAGGTAAGATAAAGTGAAAATTTCTGTGCAAAGATACTGGCGTCCAATTGGGAAGAACACAATTGGACAATAAAAATTTATTGTCGCGAATATAGAGACGTTCGTTAAGGTTTAAAATTCAATGTGAAAATATTTTAAATCACAAAGCCATAGTTAGCTATTGGTAATAACTTACAGAATAAGTAGGTTATTGCTTAAATAAACAATTAAATATATTCTATAGGATTTACATTATGATACTACAATATTCACATGTCTAAATTTTCCTGTGATAAATATATCAAGACTCAATATACTAACTCAATATATTAAAACATATTTACATAAATCTTTATAACGGACCTTTTTGGTAATGTTTTCGTGCAACTGTGAAATAATAAATAAAAACCGACGACAAATGGTTTATTTATATTTTGCATATTTTTATCATTAGCACTGATCGTGATATATGGGATGAGTTCCGCTTAAATAAACAAAATTAAATTAAAATATTTTTTACAGGATTGATGCATCCAATGTAACTCGACCGAAAATAAAACGAAAAGAAAAATATGCATAGGAGATTTTCTTATTTTTTAGATAAACAAATTCATTTCTAATGGCATTCCTTGAGATATTATCCACTTAATTGGATATTTCTTAAAAATATTTTGAACTAAATAAATTTTTAAGCTAAAACAAGACTAAAACTAATAATAAAAAGTAATATCAGATCAAATTTAAAATATATGTTTGTTTTTTTTTTATTTAGCCGCAAAATCTTTCAGGCTTGTAGTGAAGTATCAATATTAATTAAAAATTTCATTTTATGCAATCCAGTTCGTCATACAAAATATATAAAAAGAATTTTTCAATAAAAAAATTTTCCTTACACAAATAGAGCATAGTGTGGAGAAATAATCATAACTTTTTGTCAAAATAAAATATTCTATTAAATTGAAATGTTTCCAAAACGCAAACAGTGCGATATAAACCCAAAATAAGTTACCTGAACTTGCTTCTTAAAAGAAAGATAACGTTGCAAAACAAGTTAGATAAACACAACTTTCTTTTGAAATGACTTTAGAAAAAATTAATATTTTGAAAATCGATGTCTCTAAAAATGTTAGAAGAATGAAAATTCTCTTTCCAAAACCAAGATAATTTTATTTTATTTTATTCTACATTAAAAAACAAGTTATTAGATGCGTGAAATTTTCCGAATTCTGTGCTTTTTTTTTTCCTTTTTTTTTTTTTCCCTTGTGGATTTACACGTTTTGGGATGTCCTGAATACGACTTTACTATTTTGTGACTGAAGTCTGTATCTGTCTGTGTATTGCACAGAAATTTTGGACCTGCAACTCAATAACTAATACATGGAATTCCATTAAAATTTATATTTAGTTAGACCTAGAAATAAATTGGTATTGATTATATTTGGCTTATATTGCCTAAAAGGGAACATTACTATACCGTGGTTTCACAATTTCCATGGTAGCTATATTTCAGGATCGATGAGATACAAAAATTCAAGATAAGAACAATGTATTTAGTAGAATATGTTGCCATATTTAAACGTCCGTATATTTCTTTTTATCTCCCACCCTACCTAAATATTGTTCAGTTTAATTTCACAAGTTATGGTAGTAGATTATGCAAAATAAATGACCAGTTGCTGCTCATTTTGCATTTTTAAAGCTTTTATTATTATTAAATTTTTTTTTCAGTTTTGAAGATATGTAGCCATTTATGGGCAACTTTTAGTATATATATATATATATATATATATATATATATTTTAATTTGCCAAAACAAAACTTTCGGTAATGAGAAAAACTTTCGTTCCGCACTTTTGAACGACAACTGCTTGATTTTTTATTGAATTTTAATGTGCGTGAAGGACTTTTGTTTCACCGTGTACTTCCAAAAATATCCAAGACTAATACTACCTGAAGTCCAAAACTATGGTTAATTTTCATATCAAATTGTTACAGTTTTAAATCATCATGGTGGAAAGAAATCAAAGCTATAATAATATTTTCATTTTGAACAAACGGGGTTACGGTAAACAGTTAATTATATGAGAATAATATTTTTATCAAGAAACTTGCTTCCGGAAAACAATCTGTTAATAATATGGAATTAATGCTTTTCCTCATAGTTACAGTAATATTGCGATTCAATACTGTCTAGACTCTAGACACTGTTCAGCATCTATCAAGAAAAGCTTTTGAGCATTAATCCCATATCATTAAGATACTGTTTTTCGTAAACCTGTAAGACAATATTTTTCGTAAGCCTGCAAGGAAATATTTTCGTAAGCCTGTAAGAGAATGTTTTTCAACCTGTTTGTTCAAAATGAATATACTATTCTCATATATTTAACCCTTTAAACGTCCTATCCGTTTTTTTTTTCTATCACGTAATTTTTAGAACTTTCCAAACTAGTTGAAAAGTGTTTATGGCTTCAGTTTGTCTTCCGTCTGAGGTCTGACCGTGCTCTAAATCGCGTAAATATACTCTGATTGCCTTGAAATTTTTTTATGTTATTGTCTTTTACTATAGCATGATCCCTATTGAAAATGAATTGTGTAGCACTTATAGTTTTTTACAGGGACACTCAAAAGTATTTCGTTACATTAAAAAATTATACAGTCAATGGGAAATAATCGTTTCAAGTGCATTTTAATAATGCTACGAAATTTGAAACATAATAAAATTGATATATAATTAGGAAGCGCAATAAAACATGCTTTTTGTAGAATGTGGGTGCAAAGCTTCTTTACTCATTTACAGGACCAAACAAAAGAATTCTGTTGAACATTGTTCTACGTGGACAAATCGTTTGCAGTGTAATTTAATGATGTTTCACTATTTCAATCATACTGAAATTTATATGCATTACTGAGGTGCATTGTAGATTGACCCCTTAAAAGTATGGTATGCATTGCGTTCATCGTTCATTTACAGGGACACACAAAATATATCGACTACAGTATACGTGGAATAATCACAGTCTATGTGTGATAAGTGCGTTTTCAACATTGGTTTGCGTTTTTTAATTTATGGGGTCTCAGGAGTCTTACGTTTCCTCCGAAGATGCAAGTTTGCATCATGTCACATTTTATTTTATTTTTGACTTCATATAACACACAATGAAATGGAATTTTTGCCACTAATAGGTTCTTCTTCTTGAGGGTTGAGATAGGTTCTTATTCTAGGTTCGTTAATCTTCTTGATTTAACATAATTATTTCAATGTTGTACAATTCATATTTAACTATTTAAAAAAAATAATTTAAAAAAAGAGTAAAAAAACTTTTTCGCCTGGTATCCACTGCGCGCAAGGATGTAGAAAAAATATTGCTTCAAAACTAACAAACAAAACTTAACAAAACACATAGGGAGAAATGCAATTTTCAGCTTGCTTTATTCATAAAATTCCAATGTGAGACCCGACAGATCCCACTGTCTACTTAACAGGTGATAAAACAATTTAAAAGACACAAAGATGTTAAAAGGTTGTTCAAAATTGTCCTAATACTTTCGGCTGGCTACCGCTGCCATCATCAGAGAGCGAAAATTCTTACTGACTGCCGTCTTGTGCATCTGAACTCCAGCTTCGCCTTGGGGTGGAAAAGTCCATTGTTTCTTGGGTTTATTTGAGTTTGTTTCTATGGATAACCTGAATGTGTGATAATGTAAGCAAGTTTGTGAACTATGCGAAATAAGAGAGGGGAGGGTTCATATACTTTATCTTCTAATATTTAGGACATTAAACCATATATTGGGTATATTGTATGATACTGTATCGTTGCAAACCTGATCTCCTTTACATAAAATATCTATAGATTCTCTGATAACGGATGTATAGTAATTAGATGATGGATAAATGGTTTTTGCTTGATTGAAATCTATTATAATATTTTGTTTACAATTTAACCGGGATAAAGCAGTAGACGGGCGACCAAACTTAATATATGCCTTATGTTCTTTCATTCTTTAACCAAATTTCCTGTTTTTCATGCCTATGTATTCCATTGTATTATTGTCGTTGGTTGTAAAAGTGATAGTATATTCACCAGCTATTTCATTTTTTGGGATTGGATCTATTTTAGTTCAAATTAACTCTTTCAATTTTTGTGGGGGACAGGCTGTCAAATTTATGTCATGTTTTAATAAGGCATACCTTGATTTCTCAAACAAAGTAGGAATATAGATAATTTTTTTATACCTCATTTCTTTACGATCCGCTCTAATAAAACTTTCCCGATGACCAAATTCATATATTAGTTTGTTAATGATGGATAATGAAAAACCGTTTTCTATTGCAATTTCTCTCATACTGTTTAGTTCCTTCTCTAAATATTTTTCTGTACAAACTTTAAAGGCTCGTCTGATGTAAAATTTGAAGGCTGCCGTTTTATACAAGAATGGTGAGTAGCAATTATATGGAATGGTGTTATTTGATCTCATCGGGTTCCTGTAAACAGTTCTATCTATGGTGAGGTTCTCTTCGTTTCGGATTAAATTGACATCCAGAAAAGGTAAACTACGGTTTTTTCTACTTGAAGTGTGAATCTTATATTTTCATCAAAGCTATTTATTTCATCTAGGAAAAGGTGTAACTCCGCTGAACCGTGTTCCCAAACTATAAAAATGTCATCCACAAATCTGTACCAAATTGTATGTTTTAAATTCGAGTTAGCTAAAATACTGCTTTCTAAAGGTCTTAAATTGATTTCAGGGAACAGTCCCGACACTGGAAAACCCATTGGCGCTCCCTCTAACTGCTTATAATATTTTCTTTTCAATACAAACACATTATTATTCGTAATAAGGTTTAAACCAGATTTTAACGTAGTTTTCAGTTGTATATCTGACATCGGTTCTGAATCTATTGAGTTCTCAATAAATGTTTTAACTTCTGGCAAATTAATTGAGGGGTATAAAGATACTATGTCTAGACGTGCAAGTATACTTTTTTCGTTAAGTGTTAGATCCTTTATTTTATCGATAAAGTTATTAGTAGAGATTAAGACACAATCTGAATACGGTAAAATGGTATTCAAAAAACTTACAAAGCCTTTTTCAATATGGTATGTAAGGCTGCAGCATTTAGTAACAATAGGTCGCTGTGGGGAGTTATCTTTGTGATCCTTTACTCTTCCTACCAATCTCGGTGTTACTGCTGTACTATTAATTTTAATTGTCTTTCATGCATGCCGGCCATGTTCCATTCTTAACCAGAACCTGTGCTTTTCTGCTGATTGCACTATTTGGATATTTATTGAATTCCTTACATTTAATATTTCAATACATTCCTCCACCTTTTCAACGTACGTGCTTCTATCCAGAATTGCAATTTTGTTAGATTTATCCGCTTGTGTAAGAACTACATTAGGATCTGTTTTCAATTTTTTTTTCAACTTTTTAATTATTGCATATTCTGCTTTCTGATGCTTATTATGTTTATTTATGTATGTTTTGACATTACTATATAGGATACCGCTAACTTCATCTCTCTTTTCCAACTTTACACTGAAAAAAATGAAGTACTCAAAAATGAGTATGTCCATGTACTCATTTCAAAATGAGTATTTTTGGATCAAAAATGAACATGAGCATTCTCAAAAATGAGTAAGTTCATGTACTCATTTCGAAATGAGTATTTTTGGATCAAAAATGAACATATGATCAAACCCAACATACTTGTATGTTTCAGAATGTGTAATGACGAAATTTCGGAGCCTAAAAAGCTATTATTTGAAGGAAAAACGAAGAATAAGAGAAATGAAAAGTGGATCTGGTTGTTCGGGATTTTCATCAAAGTGGATCCACTACCACACATTTACTACTCTTTTTTTTCTCACATTTTACACATCTACTTTTTTTTTCCTTGATAGTACTTCAAAATTATGATTTTTTTTCCAATAATTTTTTTAAAAATTTATTTTAACTTCTTTAACGTGAGGCAATATTGTGTTATTTAAAAGTTTCATAACATAATATCTTTGCAAATTATAGCTATGAAAATTGGTATTAAACTAAACTGATTTGGCTTACAAATTTATGAATTACGCTAAAATTTATTATTTTATAAATTATAATTTTACAAAGTTTATAATTTTTTCCTTAAATTTATAAAATTAGTTAATATTTTTTTTTACCTTTATAAAAATAAAGTTTTTAACTTTATAACGTTTTTAATTTATTTCGTTAGCTTATATTTTTATAAATTAAACTGATTTAATTTAAATTAAAAAAATATGTCCAGATTTAAACCTACCAATCCCAAGGTCATTAATTTCAAATTTGTCGCTAAAAATCATTTTTTTAACTATTTAGTTTAACAGAACCGTACGCAAAAGAGCTTTCAGCATAGCTGAAATATAATAATTTAATTTATTATAATTTTTTTATTTACATATTTTTTTTTAAATAAGACATTAAAAAATATTTTAATAGCATGTAATAAACACGTCTGATTAAGGTAATTGTTGTTTTTATTGGAATTGAATAAAAAAAATTCTTAAATAGATAATCAGGCAAATAATCTAAAAAAAGTATATGTTCGAAAAAAGAAAATGTTGGTACTGTTGCAAAAAGAAGCAATCAGTATACTTAATACAGTGTTTTACGCATATAATACATAATAAATTGAAATTTATCTGTTATAAGGCACCAAATAATACAGCAAAATATTGAAAATTATGAAAAGAAAATATTAAAAACATTGGAACTGAAAAAATCCATCTACAGAAGAAACCCCCAAGTTTTTGCATCATAAAATAACTAGAAACATTTGAAAAGGCGGCGTGACCACTCATGGTGCGTTGGTCTAAGTCGTCAGGTTAGTATACGAGAGATTACAGGTTCGATTCCGCTCATGGCAAGGGTTGGTTAATTACTATAAACTCGCGCAGGAATGAAAAAAAATGATCAGAAATGTATGTATCCCTTGTAAGATTGGCCTCGCGAAGTAACTTTTTTTCCGTTAAAATACGGAAATAGTACTGGCTTCTCGATTGCCAGTACAATTTCCGTTTTTTTCAGGAATTTTTTTTTTTTACAGTGGGGATCAAAAATGAGTACATAACACTTCATATTTGAATACATCCATGGGATCAAAAATGAGTACATAGCAGTTCATATTTGAATACATCCAGGGTATCAAAAATGAGTACATGTGTTTCTCAAATTTGAGTACATTTGGATCGGAGCTATTTTGAGTATGTGACGTATCCAAAATTGAGTACATTTTATTCAATTTTGAGTACTCATTTTTTTCAGTGTACTGACCGTGCAATGTCCTCGCAGTTTGTGACAAGTGATTTAATGCCCAGTGCATTTTTGAACATATATTTATGGCTCTGGGCCAAAACTTTATCCTCCACTTGACTTATAACTCTATTAGATAAATTCACGTACAGCAGCGGTTTCACGGAACATGATGCAAAATTGATGTATCTTGAACTTATACTTCAATTTCAAGCCATTCATTTTTTTTTAATTGGCATTTCTTCAACAAAAAAATGAATTTTTTAAACATTTTACAATTTAAATTAAAATAAAAAAAAATTAAATTTTTAATTGCTTGAAATTGAAGTATAAGTTCAAGATACATCAATTTTACATCAGTATCAATTTTGTTTGTTATTTTTGAAGCAATATTTTTTCTTCAACCTTGCGCGCAGTGGATACCAGGCGAAAAAGTTTTTTTTTACTTAAAAAAAAAATTAAACTTTTTAAAAATACTTAAATATAAATTGTACAACATTGAAATAATCATGTTAAATCAAGCAAATATTAACGTATTAGTGGTAAAAATTTCATTTTATTGTGTGTTATATGAAATAAAAAATAAAATAAAATGTGACATGATGCAAACTTGCATCTTCGGAGAAAAAGTAAGACTCCTGAGACCTCTTAACGTATTTTTTTCGTAGTACCTGGAGTGTTCGGTTAATCATATACAGGGCTTCACAGGGGAATTCGTAAGCATCACGTGATTGTAGTATTGTGGGAATGAATTGCTTAGGGCTGATTTTAATTGTGTTAGGGAATTTGACTTACAGAAGTTTGTGAAAAATTTTAAAAATCATATACAGGACTACGCAAAGAACAGGGTACATTGTCTTTTTTAGTTGGTAATTGCTGGAAGTTTGTTTTAAGTTCCTTTATGTGTTTTTTACTTGAATTAAATTTTAGTTTAATATGGGGTGTGCACAAAAGTCTTTAGATAATATACATGATTGTACAAAAGATTTCAAGTGCATTTCCATCGATTGGCGAAAATTACTAAAGTGAATTTTTTAAATGAACTAAATTTTATCATCCTATGTAGTATATATCCAAGTCTATAGATCATATACAGGGCTGTGTAAAATAATTCGACTATATTTTTCACTATGTATTCATATACTGTTTACTTACATATCTTCTAAAACCTTATTGAACGGTGAAGTTTCGTTACAGTTTTCGGGATGTATTGGAAAGTGTTTCATAATCTATGCTTGACGCATGCTTTTTCGTTCTTGTTTTTCATTTAATTCTGGATTTATAAAAAGAGGATTGTTTTTATCTCTTTTCGATATTTCTGAAATCTTGAAAAAAATATATTTACAGCAAAAAATGTAAATAATTGTTTAACTACGTAAAAAAAAAAAAAAAAAAAAAAAAAAAAAAAACATTCCATAAATTTTAATTGCCAAGTTATCTCAGTACAAACGAAAAGGGCCATTTCGTTTGGGAATAGGGTCTTCTTTAAATTTATACGTAAGAATTATGTTTCGATCTCCAGATTGAAAAAACGAAGAAATTTTAAAGTTTTTCACGCCGACACGTATTTGAACGTATCAACACTTATTTGAGGAGGTTTCAAAATAATTTCTAAAATGGGAAAATTTTCTCTATTATTTTCGGCTTCTATTTGTTTGAAAATTCTATAAGCATCTATATTATATTGTATGAATAGTTTACTTCTGAGTTTTTCAATTATTAAAAGACTGTAATCGCATTACACTCAATTAAAAGACTTTTCTATCATTGGCTCCCAAATTTTATTGGTAAGCGATTCACTTAATATCTCGGTATATCGAAGCTTTTCTATAAACTATCCAAGAAAAGAGTGAAATTTCATAGAAAACATACTTGCAAAATAGTAATAAATGTTTCTAATGTACAAAATTAGACTAATACTAATGCGGTATAATAAAACATAATATTCTTTTACTAAGTTTGAAAAATAATGTTTATTAATACTTTTGTAATACAAACAACTGTTTTAAAAGACCAGTGCGAATTGTAATGCTGTTTTGTATCAACGAAATTGTCTAAGGTAAATACAGGAGAGATGGCGCTGTCGGAGAGATTGCGTACGCAGATGTTCGGGGGGAAGGAGTAGAGTGAACGTGCAGCGACTCCAGGTAGTTGTACAACAGCAGTAGTGGAGTGTCTACTTGTGTAGTGAACGTTGATTGTTTTGAGTGTCTAAGATAAAGCACTGCTATTTTGTTTTGTTTTCCCCAAATAAGTGCTTGAATTTTCATAGCTATTCATCAAAATTTCTATACAATGTCAGTAGTACTAAATATTTTAAACTTAAACGATTTCTCATAAGCTACTAATCTAGACTTAACAATGTGAACATCAACGATTCGTTTTAGTAGATCGCCATGTTTATATAAAAAGCCGCGCAATCTCTCCTACCGAAATTGGAGAGTTTGCGAATCTGCTACTTAGGAGAGATAGCGCATTGTTTCCATTAGTTTCCATGCTAGAAGAGATTACGCAGCTTATTGGTAAATTTGCATTAAAAAATGAAAAATTAAAGTGAACTAATTTTAGGTTAAACGTGTTATCAAGTAAGTTAATGTTATTTTGTAATCTTATCTGGACTTGCTTTTCCTGATTCTTTAATTTTTTTTTTCCTTTAAGTAAAATTTTTTAATCGTTTTTAAAATTATTTCTTTTTTTCTGATTCTTTAATCATTAGGTTGAAATATGCACTCCTAATACAATAATATTTGTTCTCAAAAACCTTACAACAATGTCATTTAAGTGTAATTATTATTGTTAACAATTTAATTGTAGTTATTATTAGTAACAATCTCTCCTACCCATGTGCGCAATCACACCAACCCTGTAAGGACAGATTGCGCAAAATAACTTTCCTTGTTTATTACAACTCTTCTATTAAATTACAACATAACAACAAAATAGAAATGGAAACGCATAAAAAACAAATGAAGTAAAAATTATTCACGGATAGTTTAGCAAAAATTTAATATTTAGGTTTTTTATTGTTATTCTTTTGAATTGTGGGCAGACTCTCATAGCTTTTCCTTATATCAGGTTTGAAACTTGATAATATTTGTCTCACGTCGTTCTCAACACAAGTTTTACAAAACACTGTCGAAGTTGTTTACCTATATAAAATAAAGATGTAACATTTTGTATTCGTTATCACTGTGCACAAGCTAACTGTATATAGAACGTAGTACACTATTTTAACGAAGCCGTTTTCGGCATCCTGTATCTCATAAGATAATTGAGATTTACAAATACGATTTTGCTGACGTAATATGATCATTATTGCTATTCAGTATCCTTAATCGTCATACATATATCCTTGAAAGGTTAGAAAATAAGTTCATTACTATGCAATATTTTTAATTTTTAACATTTTTTTTGTATACATTCAGAGATATAGAACTTCAAATATAGCTGTTTAACTCATTCGCTGCCTGAAGTATGTGATTAAACCCTATTGACTACTTCCAGCACACTTATAAATTTCATATGCGGTACTTAAAGAGAGTTTTTTTTATTTAACCGAAGAATAAAATCAAAAATCCAAAAAATTCTGATTACTTTGCTGTAAAAGGTGAAAGTTCCAATTCATACGTATATTATTTTTGTTTGCGACATTATATTTCAACAATTCTAAGCGTCATTGATAAATGGCTTGAAATTTAAAAAATGATGGAGATTTTAAAATGAAAGTTTGCTTGAGTTTCTATCTTTTCTTCCAGTTACATTCGAACTTTCACAAGTTCACTTTATAAAATTCGGAATTATTATTTATTATCTATTATCTATCTTATTTATCTATTATATCTACAGAGTGCATTGGAAATTGGAAGTCCATTTATCTTGAAAATACTTGCGAAAGGAAAGAGCAACTGCTATGCAAGTAACATAATGGCACAAATTAAAGTAACTACAGCAGACCTAATACCACCAACGGCAGCGTCCCCTAGTGGCGAGGTTTTGAATTTATCAATCCTGTCTCGAAAACTATAAGAGACAGTAACAAATCCAATCACCAGTTTAAATACGACACTAATCGCATGCAGAAGAGTGGAATTATAAGTCAGATGTACATTCACTTATAAAACTTCAGGCATGTAGGCAAAGACGAGTTTCTTTTAATAAAAAATCAACTTATTTATGCTGAATACGTCCACTGTCAGCATCAATGCATTCAGCAAGCCAGAGTGCAACTAAATATTAGACAAACTTAAATAAAATATCACAAAATATACTGAATATTTTAATTGCGGATAAAGCACTACACTGAAAAAATAATAATAATAATAATAAATGTTTATTTTACGGTATAATACTGACAGCTGGGGGACAGTATTATACCGAAATATAAAAATTTTTTTTCCTGTATACTATATAAATTTTTGTCACTAGATGATGTTCTTAAGATGTGTGAAAATCACATGCGTGCTGCGTTGCAAATTAATGACTAAGGTCTTTCGAATTGCATAATAATTTATCTCATCGAACACTAATAATTTTCTGGAATAATTGTTAAAATCTTGAAAATACGTTTGATGAAATTCCAACCTATAGATATCACGATATAGCTATCTTTTAAATAGAGTGTATTGGCAAAATTTACATCCTGCTTTAAGAATAAGGCTTTTAAAATTAACACTTATATTCGCAGTCATTATGTTAAAACAAGCATGACTTAGGGGATTTTCTTTCAAAATGGTAATTAATTTTATTAACTCAACAATTACCATTCTGTGATTCTGTAATTTGTCTTAAACTACGCTCTTCAAAAGTTAAAACAAAATCTCCAGTTGCAATGTTTAGAAAGAATTTATTGTCGATCTTTATACTTTTTTCTAACAATATATGAATGTTTTCCTATTGAATCAACTTTTATTTCAGTTTGTAACAATCATTCTAGAAAGTTATTATTGCTCAATGAGATAAATGATTTAACGATTCAAGAGCTGCCAGCCATTACTTTACAACGCAACATGCATACTATTTTAGCCCATCTTATCTTGTGACAATATATATATATATATACAGGGCTTTACAAATTTGAAAAAATCTGGTAGCCAGCAAAATATTATTCTAGTGGCCAGTAAAAAATATTTACCCGCGTCCCGTCATCGATTTTCACAAAGCGCAAAAGTTTTTCATGAACTAATTCAGAAAAAATAATAACAAGCATAGTTTAGAATTATTAGTTACATAGTTTAGTACACAATTTAGGAAGATAATATAAACTAAATTTTCCAATGAAACTTATATCTCTGGAAAGGAAGAAAAAGAAATATTATAAAGGCTGAACCGGCATGTTCAGGAAATGCTGATTGCCAAATGCTTCAAATGTCCGGATGGATGAGTGCTACAAAATCTATATCTAATGAATGAGAGGGGAGGGGGGGGCATGGGTGAAATAGTTATGCAGGAAAATAATTTTTTGCCTATTTTCCTGTCGAAGTCAGTCAAATAATTCTGATTTTGTTATTTTAAAATTTGGATTTGATGAATTTACTTTTTCCAAATAATAAATACAATTAAAAAATACTTTTGTTTCAATACAATTTTTAAGTTTATTTCTTAATTTTTTGAAACTTTTATACTGAGACATCGTATGAAAAATTTAAAATTAAAACTGTTTCTACCCATTTCTTGAGTCAATTTTTGTACCAACGGAGAAAAAAAACCCCGTAGATTAGATAACTTAGTCGCCAGATAATAAAACTTGGATGCCAGTGGCTACCTGGCGACCGCATTTGTCAAGCCCTGTATATACACACACATATATATATATATATATATATATATATATATATCGCAGGGCTTGATTTTGAATGAAAAGCCACAGTATTTTTCCTGACATTTTAGTTAAGGTTTATTTGCATAATATTGTAGAAAAATAATTCTAATTTATGATAAGGAAAATAACTTGTTTAAAGACTGTCTAAAAATCATGGATAAAAGCAATTTTTAGGCTTTATGCATTAACTAGACCTTTCATAATGCAGGCACATTTCAAATAAAGAAGTAATAAATACAACATAAGTATTTATTAAGCATTTATTAAGGAAAAATAATAGTGTAAGAAAGCAAATCTTACTCTTCTTTTTAAAACTGTTCTACAAACGACAGCTTCTAAATCTGTTTCAGAAACCATCTCATATAATGACAAGGCAGCACAATACCAGAATTCCGCATAACAGATTTTACCATTTCATAAATACAGGAGGCAATGAATTTGCCTTTGTATAAAACTAAATTTGAAAATCATAGTAATAAGCTAGTTACTATAATTTTAGAAATTTTAAAGGCTGTAGAAGGGATTAATTAATTTTTTTTTAATTTAAAACAATTAACGCAAACAATCCACTTACCCTCTCCCCCCCAATCTTAACTTGCTACATAAGTTTATATATACTGTCATGAATTTTGAAGATAAAAAAAGTACTTTTACAAAGTGATTATATGAAAAAACATTTTACATGTCTCGCACCATAGCCTATTTAATTATTTAAAGTCTGAATGGAGAGTTTTGTAATTTTTTGTAAATAATTGACGATTCTTAAAATACTTTTCTCCGAAGAGCTCTTTATAACAACTACGTTGCTAGAAAAAAAATCACGTATGACAATTTTCTTGATTTAAATGGAACATTTTTTAACGGTACAGTTAATCTATTGCTACTTTAATTAACGTAGTGTAACCTGTTTTTTTTGTCTTTAGACTCATAAAAACGAAATAGAACTTTAAGCTGAAAAATATACATCAGTTTGGGAAAAAAAATTTAGCTTTTATATTTAGTAACTAGGAAATACTATATTCCAAAAACACGAAAAAAAGTCTTTTCTATTTTGATATGACAGTTGTCGTACCTTTTTAGATTCTTTTAAATTTAATTATTTAAGAAAAGATGAGACTGCTGCAACTTCCATTATTAATATTCTATTCTAAAGATAGCAAGAGAAGAAATTAGTAATTTTTTTAAATGACTGATGTTAATATTTCAGCAGTTTTTTTTTTAATTTTCGTTTCTCTTATTTATTTATTTATTTATTTTTGTTCTTGTTTTTTTATCTTGTTTATCATTTTGACAAATAAAAAAGACGGATCAAGTCAATTTATATGTTGTCAGTTCGTATTTTCTTATCACTTATATTTGAGATTTATCTTGTGTATTTTTCATAAAGTAAATGTAAATGTTATTTACTGTTTCTTTAAAAAAATACAGCTGCGAAATATTATGACACTTAATAACAAAATAGTTTCAAAGATAAACCACTTTATAATTAAGATATCCTTTAAAGAAAATTTAGTTTGATATTATTATTATTTCTAAGAATTTTATAGTTCTGCCTTACACTGAATATTTCCGTGTGTAAACCCCCTTTTCTTTTTTTCTTTTACTTTCTGTTGCTCCCAAATGTTAATTTTTCTTCTCAATGATTTTCAGCTATTTAATGTCTACCCTACTTTAAAACGTTCCCGTGTAATCATATAATAACTTTCGAATGAACTATCTGAATCTATTTATGTAATTATTGTTATGTAATTATTTAATAAAAATAATAAAAGACAGAACTGAAAATATTAAAAATTTAGTAGGCTTCTCATCTACACCTGAGGTAAACAGCCGGTAATTAATTATTCCTGAATTATATATATATATAGTTTCAATCTGTCTATCTATATATATATTATTCTGTATACACTTTATACTTATTCATCTTTTAAAAAATGGATATTTTGTCAGTTTTGTTACTAGAACTTTTTTTTTCAAAGGTTTATATATATATATATATATATATATATAACAAAACTTTTTGTTAATGATAACTTTCAAATCTACGAAAAATTTACAATATATCTGAACCAATAGTTATGATAGAATGCAGAAATGTATATGCAAGAATGAAAAATTCACAAATGAAAAAAAAAATGGAAAAAAAAGTAAAAATATGTGGAGAAAATTCTCTCTAGCAGAACGTGAAAATTATATATATATATACGAATTGCTATTGGTGAATGGCCATTAAATTTATAATTATAATCGGTATTAAATAAAGGCTTATAGTTCGATTTCCACTTTTTAACCTGTTGTTAGGCCATACCTAGTACGCATTTATAAATTTATTTCACTTAATGCACCATTTTTTTGCAGCAACTTTTTGTCAACGTATATCTTATTTAAATATAAGTGCACCTGTTCATGAAAGACAAACCTTTTGGCGAGTTACATACCACGCGTCGATAAATGGAATTATAATTCCTGCAAAAGATGTTTGTTGCAATATCTAAGTGCCTAAGCTATTAAAAAAGATATATATAGGATTGTTCTTTAAAAAATCCTCTTTAAAATGCATTATTCTTCCTATTCTAAATAATTACTTTTCTAAAAATTATTAGGTATTAAGAAAATAAGGAGTATGTCCATGAAAACATTTTTATCTATATATTCATTCACAGACAGTTCATTTCGGAGTCATTGCTTATTTGCAATGACGAACCTTGCTTATTGACAAATTTCTTCAAAATGGTGTATTTTGCTTAAGTAAAAATTGTACCTCTTCAGTACAGAAATGGTTACAAAAATAGTTACATTGTATCACTTATAATTTGCTTGCTAAGTCCTGGAAAATGTTCATAGGGCAATTCAGGTTTATATTCTTTTTTAAACTTTCAACGAAAGTGTCTATACAATTCTGTTCATTCTATACAATACTATTCATTTGTATCCTTTTTATTTTCTTCTATCTATAATGGAAGAAATTATTGTAATTGAAATTCTCTATCGACTTCCGGTTTCCGACGGATTTACACGTTTTCGGTGTCAGAGATCCCGAAAAGCATGTATTTTCAAAATACCTGTCTGTCTGCGCGCGTGTGTGTGTGTGTCCTCTTTGTATCATTGAAAAACATATGAATGTTATGCATAAAATTGAACCAAATTTCATTTATATGTTTTTGTCTATGGCCAGTAGGTTTTAGTTGAATGTAGGAATATTCTTCCGAAAAGGGGCGCTGCGATAGCGATTTTTGTTCCACTTTCATTATTGTATCATCGAAAAGTGTATGAAGTTATGCATAGAATTGAACCAAATTCCGTATATATGTTTTGGCTATGGTCAGCTGGTCCCAGTTGAATTTTGGACAATTCCGTCGGAAGCGGGCGCTGTGATAGCGCCTTTTGTGTGATTTTCGCCTTTTGTGTAACACGGTGATTTCCAAGCAGCTGACGTACAAGAGAATGACGAAAAATATTGATTTTATTGGCAATATGATAGCGAATTTTTAAGTATTAACATGTACGATATAGAAGAAAGTTTTGGGAATCGCACATCCGACTACACTGTAAAAAAAATTGTTGATTTTACGGTATAATACTGGCATCCCAATTGCTAGTATTATACCGTAAAAGTAACAGTATTAAACAGTGAAATACGCAGAAATACGTTACCGCGCATGCGCGTAGTTGTCCTTTAGTTACTTCACATCTGATATTAGGGGAAGGTGGCCTAAAATGATCCTAACGGGCAAAACGATCTACATATGTTTTGTGCTAGACATGTCGCGCTATCTACAGGGTAACACATAAACTAGTTGTGATAAGTGAAGAAGAAGCAATGGCGATATTCAAACGATCGCAGTATTACGTGTTTGAATAGAATTCTTTGAAAAATTGGGTTTTATAACATCTGTTATAATGTAAGCACTAAACTTTCATATTTATTTAGGTATACATTATTTCATGTACAGAAATATGACTTGGTTTACTTAATAGAGTATGTTTTTAGATGTGAATTACACTTATGTATTGTCATAATTATTTTTATATCCTTTATTTTGCCGATAAAAAACAATTTACAAATATTTTTAAATGAAGAATCATTTTGCCCATGGGTGAGGTTAAAATGATCCTTTGGACATTTTGTAAAAATTCTATTTTTTTCATTAATCAGTTTGGGTTTTAATTATCATTAAAATATGTTTATAATGTAAAATATAGTGTAAAACATATTAGCAAAGAGCCAAAATTTTATTTAATCAGTTATGTTATTTTACCCAAGTTTTTCCCTTAAGGGGATCATTTTAGGCCACCTTCCCCTACTTTACCTCTGGTAATTTTTATTTTAAAATTATTTGTTTTTATGTATTTCTTTCGAAATCGGCCAAAAAGCTAAATTTCATCTTTTTAATACATTTAAAAAAATAGAAAATGCAATTGAGATTAAAAAAATAAATTGCAGAAATCATCCCATATATTCAAAATGAAAGTAACATGCACTTTCTAACAATAAATTAAATACTTATTTTAGAAACAAATCCTAAAGTAATGTTTCCAAAATGGAAGCATTAGCGCCTAATGGGCTTTAAAGATACTGTATAGGTAATGGACATTTAAATATAATTTTCACCTTTTTATAATATACCGTACTTAAGTTTCAGTGACTGCGACAACAGCAAATGTTCGATATCTCAATTCTTTCTAAACACGACTGTTCTATAAAAGTTGCTGCTTTAAACTTTTTGCTGGACCAAATCAATTTTTTTAAAGATTAAAATGTGTCATAGGCATGCAAAACACAGTAGAGGACACGATTGAATTTTAGTAGAAAATTCTGAAAATATACGAATATATTAACTGAAAGATATTTATTGTTACATTAATGAGTTAATATAATGAAATCCAAAGATGAAAAAAGAGTTTCTAAAAAGTTTAACAAATTAAACTTTGTAGCATGGTGCATTTCAATAGCAGAATTTTATTGCAACTAAGCCTTAATACGTCAATGCAATTTTAATCATAACTTTATGTAAGAGACAGAGGTGATTACTAGACACCTATAGCCCAGTCACATTCTTCTAAATTTTAAGTCTACGATCTAATTTGAAAAGTGGCGGTCAGTCGTCGTGAGATTTTCTTATCATTTGAATGGTTCTTTGAACTTGGCTACCACTATTTCCGAGAAGTAATATTCTCATTATTTTTCTGTAATTAAAATTACGATTCGAGAAAAAAGAAGAAAAACTTAAGTAAACGGTTTTGTCCCCTTCTAAAGCGAGAACTTTGCTGGCTTCCGGATTTACGAAAAAATGCTGTCTCGTTGGCGTTAACCACTCTGGTTGAATCTTTCAGCATGGAATGAAAGCCAGTTTTCGACATTTACCTGTGAATCTCCTTAAGATATTTAAACTGAATTTTTTTTATGATACGGCCCTTGTTGCTGTTAAATTTTGAACAACTCGATCAATAATTGTTGGATTTCTTCGCAAAAATGTACTAAACCATTTGCGGCCTGGTCGGTTATGCACAAAATAGCTTTTTCTTATCCAGTTCTTTATCAATTGTCACACATGTCGTCCTTTCTCACCAACATCTTATCTTTTGATAATATTTCTCATTACTGGTCATGGTTTATATTACAGATTATATGTCGCGGTATCAGTAGTAACCACCGGTAAAAAAATACATCAAACGAAGAAAGATGAAAAAAAATACAATAAATAAATTCTGGATGCAAATTTTAGTCATATTAAAGCAAAAGATAAAAGAAATGCTTTAACGTAGGCACACACACACAGAGATAATAATCGGCTTACCTTATTCTTCGAAACTACAAAGAATCCTCTATTTCATAAATATATCCCAGACATTTTCTTTGTGCTTTTATCTCTTGATAAAAAGCAAAATGCGTTGTTTTTTATCTTATTTATTTTTTATTGTTAAAATAAAATACTAAACTATTATCAGGAAGTATTATTTGTAAAAGAGATCTCTAAAATTGTAGAGCACAAAAAATTCCAATAAAGATAAATTGTAATAGATCTCAACAGAATTCTATGTTATGTTTTTAAATTCTTTTTCCTATATTTTTCTTTTTTTGTTGTGAAAGTCTAAATGTAAAAAGAACTTTTCAAAACTTTTCTCAGTTCATTCATTTGTTCGGTTTAAAATCGTTGAAAGAGTTCTTCTCTTGTTATTATGTTTTCCTAAGTTTAGAAAATTCTAAAATAGTTTTCATTTGCTACATTTATTTACTTTCGTCCCAATTTAACAAAGGGTTTCTGTGCTAAATATTTAATGAACACGATATATTTTTAAAGACTGTATTGATTATAAAAATTACAATCAATATACTTCCTTTCACAGAATAAGCATTTTAAATATTTAATTACATTTATTGTAATTTTCAGATCCTGCATCCCTGCTATCCTGCATTATATCGAAACTATAAAAAGAACTTATTCCGAATTGTATTTGAATAATGGAAACCTGTACAACACTGTTTACAATGCATTTAATACATATTTGTATTGCTAATATAAGGAATAGGGAAAAATATCAAAATGTTACTTCTTAAAAAATTTTATAACGCTTATTCATATACCATCTAAAAAGTGCCCATTATGAAAGAAATGTTTAGAAGTTCAGTGTAAAAATTTCATCGGGTCAAACAAAAGACGAAACAAGAAAGAAAATTCAAGCATCAAGCATAGATTATAAAACTCTGTCCAACACATTCAGAGTACTGTAACAAAATTTCCACGTTTAATAAGGCAAAAGAATGATATTTAAGTAAACAATTTTGGAAAAAACATAACACATTTGACTACTCAACTTCAGAAATTACCATCTATAATCGAAAAAGTATTCAAATTCTTTTGTATAAATATTTGTATATGTACTTAGCATGAAAAAATTTAATTCAAACGCATAACACAGTTGAAATTTTCCTTTAAGCAATCTCCGGAAATTGCGAATGGTATTATTTTGTGCAGCCCTCTATATAATCTATGGAAAAAATATACACCAAGTAATATACAAAAATTTAGTTAAATTGGAAAACGCATACCACAACTGAAAACAGACTTCGAGAAATTAATGCTCATACGCAATACTGTAACCGAATTCTTATGTGTGTCCCTGTAAATGAACTATGGACACCATATTCTACAGTAAACATTTTGTAGTGCATCTACGTGATGTATATTAATTCCAATATGTTTGAAATAGTCTAACATCAATACATTGCAAACGATTTTTCCGCAGATACCATAATGTAACAAAAAGTTTATTGAGTGTCCCTAAACGAATTGTAAATGCTATAAGCTTCATTTTTAATACCGAGTATGCCATAGTAAACCTTAATAATTTATATCAATCACATGACAATCCGGGTACATTTATGTGTGAGGTATAAAATTAGAGCGCGGACAGACGGCCAGACAAACCGAATTCATAAACACTTTTCAACTATGTTGGAAAGTGTTAAAAGGGAAACAAATAGTGTAAATACTATTTAGACCATGTGGAAAAGATTTAATATGTAACTAAAACTCCGCGTTTCGCCACTAACAGCAAAAAATGGTACTTTAAGCTGCTTTAAGATGATTTACTGACTGTTAGACAGTCTTTATTTTCTATGGCTATTTTACTAGCATGAAACCTAAAAATGGAACATTTCACAGATTGATTACTGTTAAGATTATACTTGGCGCAGTACATTATAAGCTGATAAAACAAAGTGTGTATGTGTGTTTAACACCACAACTTTTTATCTTATAGCAGACTTGTTTGGATAGCATTCAGTGTGCCTTTTAAAGTGCAAAGAAGGATGGATTTTTATTCACATACATGGAATATACACATGTAATACGGAATGCCCACATATATGAATACGCTTCTCTTCCATATATATGAGCAAAAATCCATCATTCTTTGCACTGAGTGGAATGCGGAATTAACACAGCGGAAAGTGTTAAAAATTGTCTGTATTTTTATGTTCTATCTTTCTCACAACTAAGCTTTCTGCTGCTTTCAAACACTGCTTGTCTCCCCATTGATTCTTATATTCTTAGACAAGTTTAAAAAATATATTTTAGAAATGTGTTAATTTTTCTGCAACTTTTTAATAATATTTTTACAGATGATTTTCCACTACAGCTCTTCCATTTTACATTTGGCGGGGAAGTGTAACCACAAGAACAAGGGAAGTGTAAACAAACGAGTTACACTTGCTTCAACACTTCTAATTTAACTTTTTTTCGTATCAACTCAAGTTAATAACATTAAAAATGTGTAAGTGGATGCTTCAGATATTGAAATAAAAATTATCGCACTGCAAAAAAAAATGTTGATTTTACAGTATAATACTGGCACCCCAGCTGCTAGTATTATACTGTAAAATCAATACTTTGCAGTGCAGATCCATCATTAGGCTGAAGAGAAGAAATAGTGTTCTTCATTTCTTTCTTTACATATGGAATGCAGTTAAAATCATGAAATGATTCTTATTAAGGCGGTATTCAAAAAACAATATTTTTCCACGCTCAACAAATCAAAATTTTGAGACACATTTTTAGACTCATTTTTAAATGTAAAAACATGAAACTTTGCGGCGTGATTTATGAAGAGATTTATAAGGGACCCATGTTTTCATTTTTCGTTCAATTAATTAAAAATTGATTTACAAGCAATTATTTTCACAGTACGATAATCTTTTTTTTTTCTTTTCAGCGCTATCGCTTCGGGAAATTCGGTTCAAAATGTCCACTTTGACAGCATTTTTAAAAATATATTCTGCCTTTCTCAAAAAATCGAGACAACACGGACATTATAAAGTTTCTGAATAAGAGAACCTGCCAATTGGATGCATTTTAGAGCAAAAATGAATTTAAAAATGTGTCTCAAAATAAGGAGTTTGGATTTGAATACACCCTTAATATACAGGGTGATTCATAAAAGATAGGCAGAACTTTAAGGGGTTATAGTACACTTAAAGACAAATAATATTAAATAGGAGACTAAGGGTCCCAGACGTATTCCCAAGGAGATAGGGGGCATTAAAGTTTAGGGTCCGAAATTTCAAATGATTATAAAACATGGAAAAATTGGTCGATTCGTTTGCGGTTTTTGCAAAAAATTTTCTTTATGCCAGTATTTTCTTGAAATAAAATTTTAAAGTTCAATTTCAAAAAATGCCGATAGGGGGCGCTTTAGAATTTGGAGTAACAAACAACTATTTTTTAACGTTATTTTTTGTATTTCTTTAAATGATTTCGAAAGCTTAGACTTAAACTTAAATTTTGATCTAAAAATCTGAGTCCTAACGAGTAGTTGAGTAGCGTAAACTGAAATTTGAAATTTGAAACCCTTCTCCCCCCAGAACAAAAATCAGTTATTCCCGATCTTTGTGTCGTAGATTAGGCTCTAACTACTGCCGCGTTTTGCTAAAATTATTCTTTATGTCAGTATTTTCTTGAAAATAAAGTTTAAAGAAAATTTTCAAAAAATTCCGATAGAGGGCGCTTTAGACTTTGGAGTAACGAACAACTATTTTATACCGTTATTTTTTGTGTCTCATTAAATGCTTTCTAAAGCTTAGACTTAAACTTAAATTTTCAGCTCAAAATCTGAATCGCTGAGCGTGGTTCAGTAGCGAGGGGAGGGGGTTCAAATTTCAACTTCTGAACATAGTTCAGTTTGCACTACTTAACCATGCCCAACGATTCTGTGCTGTGATACGAGGCAAAAATACAACTTTCGTCAAGGACTGCATAGTCGGAATTCACTCATAAAGGCACTGGCACAGTTGGAAACGTCGCTCATGCAAACGTTAAAGCTCCATTCCTGACGCTAGTCACCGGGTGAAGAAGGAAACAGAAAGTATGCAAATGTCAAATGGGGAAGAAGAAGAACACGTATGCAAAATTTCGACACGATTCAGGCATAAAAACCACTGAACGGTGAGTCAAGTGTAAGTCGCTGTAGTAATGAATCGGAAGATGGTGCCCTTCACGAATAAGGAAAAGGCTGAGATGCATTTAATTTACGGAGCGGCAGATGGAAATGGTGCAGAGGCACAACGAATGTACGGAGAGCGATTTCCTAACAGGCGGTTGCCTAACCGCAAAACTTTCGAGCGCTTGCACAGACAGTTGTGTGAGACGGGATCATTTCTCGCTTCCCGGTCGAATGCAGGTCGTGCAAAAAAGGACGAATCAGTAGTTGTTGCAGAAGCCATTCTGGATGTAGTAGCGGCGCAGCCAAGTACAAGTACACGAACAGTGGCTAGCCAGGTGGATACCTCACAGTCCACGACTTGGAGGGTACTGAAGGATGAACATTTGCTCCCGTTTCATGTGCAACGAGTCCAGAAACTGTCTCCAGGGGATTATCCAAATCGTATTGAATTCGCCCGCTGGTTTCTGCAGCAGAACGCGCTAAATCCACATTTTGGACGAACTGTGCTTTTCACCGATGAATGTACCTTCACACGTGAAGGTACATTTAACACACACAATGCACATGTATGGGCGGATGTCAATCCACATGCTACGTATCCACATGCTCATCAGAGACGCTTTTCCATCAATGTTTGGGCAGGAATCCTCGGAGACCACCTAATCGGACCGTACCTTCTTCCTGAACGCCTCAACGGTAAAACATACCTCACATTTCTGCAACATGTGCTGCCAGACCTGTTAAACGTTGTTCCTCCACGCATCCGGCGGGTCATGTGGTTCCAGCACGATGGAGCGCCAGCCCATTACGTACGAGACGTCCGCAACTATCTGGACATCACATTTCCGAACAGATGGATTGGTCGAGGTGGTCCTGTTGCTTGGCCTGCTCGCTCGCCAGATCTTTCACCCCTCGATTTCTTTTTTTGGGGACGATTGAAGGCTCTTATGTATGAGACACCCATTGAATCCCCTGAGGAACTGGTCGCCAGACTTTCCGCCGCTGTAGGGGAAGTGCTCGAAAAGCCTGATGTTTTCGCGAATGTTCGCCGTTCCATTCGTCGCCGTTGTTCTGCGTGCATAACCTCTGGTGGTCACAATTTTGAACATTTATTGTGATTACATGTTAATAAATATGCTTTGGTAACATAATCCTAATTTGTGTCTTTTTACCTCGTATCACAGCACACAATGTGTGGACATGGTAAACTGAACTGTGCTCAGGAGTAGAAATTTCAAACCCCTCTCCCCAGAAACTTAACCACGTCTAATGATTCAGATTTTGGGCTGAAAATTTAAGTCTAAGCTTTAGAAAGCATTTAATGAGACACAAAAAATAACGGTATGAAATAGTTGTTCGTTACTCCAAAGTCTAAAGCGCCCTCTATCGGAATTTTTTGAAAATTTTCTTTAAAATTTATTTTCAAGAAAATACTGACATAAAGAATAATTTTAGCAAAACGCGGCAGTAGTTAGAGCCTAATCTACGACACAAAGATCGGGAATAACTGATTTTTGTTCTGGGGGGAGAAGGGTTTCAAATTTCAAATTTCAGTTTACGCTACTTAACTACTCGTTAGGACTCAGATTTTTAGATCAAAATTTAAGTTTAAGTCTAAGCTTTCGAAATCATTTAAAGAAATACAAAAAATAACGTTAAAAAATAGTTGTTTGTTACTCCAAAGTCTAAAGCGCCCCCTATCGGCATTTTTTGAAATTGAACTTTAAAATTTTATTTCAAGAAAATACTGGCATAAAGAAAATTTTTTGCAAAAACCGCAAACGAATCGACCAATTTTTCCATGTTTTATAATCATTTGAAATTTCGGACCCTAAACTTTAATGCCCCCTATCTCCTTGGGAATACGTCTGGGACCCTTAGTCTCCTATTTAATATTATTTGTCTTTAAGTGTACTATAACCCCTTAAAGTTCTGCCCATCTTTTATGAATCACCCTGTATTTTTTAATAAGCAATAAACTGAGACAATATTGGTTCCTACTATTTTTCAATCCAAGTGACAAAAAAATTATAAAATATTTTTCTTTTCTAATGCAATATTTGTTTTAATGATAAAGTTAATCGTTACAAAACAGAGTTCATAACTTTCAACTCGAATAAAATAGTCACTGCTTATAAAGATTGCTTATAAAGATTATTATATGTATATTTTTTGGTTTGAAAACTATTGTTTCAACGGAAAATGACCTATTTTATACTAATGAAAATATTACATTGTTATATGTAACTTAACTGATTTTTTTTTTTTGTGGGTGTGTGTTTTTCAATAAACCAATCTTTTTAGTTTCTGGCATTATTTTGTTTCTACACATCTGTGTTTACAAAAATGTTTATAACTTTCTACTCGAATAAAATATGTAAAGAACTGAAAAATATATCAAATGAAAGATAGGATAAATGAATAACCACCCCGGGGAGTTAATCGTTACAAGAAAAAGAGTTCATAACTTTCAACTCGAATAAAATATTCAAAAAACTGAAAAATATATTTAAAAAGAAGATTGGATGAATGGATAACCACCCTGAGGAGTTAAACTTCGCAACAAAAACAGTTCTTAACATTCAACTCGAATAAAATACTTAAACAACTGAAAAAAAATCAAATGAATAATTAAATAAATAGATAACCACCCTGGGAAGTTAAGTTTTACAACTTTATAGCTTTAGTGGAAGCCCGGGGCGGGGGGGGGGACAGAAACCAATAAATCTAGCAGAATTTTACACGTGCTCTAGGATTGGAACCATATGTTTTAAACACAAGATAAAGAAATGTCTTGGTACCACTTGCACAGAATTTCGCGAAAAATGCAACCACCCAACGTCAATTACAAAAAAAAATATATATAGCTCAATAACCATTTTTTAAATACAGACCTATGCTAGTGTTGATAATAGGCTACTAAACAAGGGTCTTATATATGCACATACAAAAACCCGCTTGATTAAGTCTGACAGTAAATGCGTGGGAAAGGTTTAAAGTCGAACTATGCTAAAACATGGTTACACTTATCCCACTTAACTTTACTTAAAATTCTTTTTGTCTCAATAAATCAAATTTTGTTTAATACATACAAACTATCTCAAGTAATGCAGATTGTTTTCATAAATTAACACATTAGAAAATGTTTCTGACAGTTAAAAATTACCTTTACATGAATTTAGAAAGCTATTTTTCTTCAAATGATTTTCACAAATTGATCACTATGATAAAAGCGAATTCTTTGTGTACATTACAAAAAATATGAAAATTTGAGCGAAGTATAAGCCTAATCTACCGTACGTACAACATCAAAAATCTAATAGGTAATATCTATACTTATAAAAGAACATGTCCTGATGGACTGATAATCAACGCCAAGCCCCATTGCTCTAGGACAATGAAATTTGGAAGGCTCCTAAGGGCGTTAACCTTAGGGGGCGTTTCGCCTTTTAGTCATATTTCAGCAGCAGTTTTAGGTAGGAGCGAGAAATTCAAGATAACAATTAAACACATATTTTAGCGATTTTAGAAATTCAACAACTAAGGGGGTTATATGGGGGGAGATCGAAAGGTTTAGGTCATTTCGCTTTTTCGCAATACCTCAGCAGCAGTTTTAGGTAGGAGCGTGAAATTCTGGTTAACAAATCTACTAAAAATTGTTAAACACATATTTCAACGATTTTAGAAATTCAAACATTAAGTGAGTTAAATGGGGGGTCGAAAGTTTTAGGTAATTTCGCTATATCTCAGCAGCAGTTTTAGGTAGAAACGTGAAATTCAAGATAACAAATCTACAAAAAAAAGTTAAACACATATTTCTACGATTTTAGAAATTCAATCACTAGATCCCTAAATAGGGGGTCGAAAGGTTTAGGTAATTTCGTCCTTTCGCCATATCTCACTCAGAAACAGTTTTAGGTAGGAACATGAAATTCAGAATAACAGATCTACTAAAAAAATAGTTAAATACGTATTTCAGCGATTTGAGAAATTCAACCACTAAGTGTGTTAAATGGGGGTTCGACAGTTTTAGGTCATTTCCCCTTTTCGGCTCTCATCAGCAGCAGTTTTAGGTAGGAGCGTGAAATTTAGAATAACAAATCTACTAAAAAATTGTTGAACAAGTATTTCAGCGATTTTGCCATCAACATCGGCTATGCACCTGATTATGGAAGATTATACGAATAAGATAATTAATTCAAATTTTTTATTAGATATTTTTCGTGACATTTTTCTGGGGAAAAATTGTTTTTTGCTTTATTTTAAATTTCATATTTTATAAATTGTTTCTGAGCTTTTCGTATTTTAGCGATCGGATTTCAATTTTAATACAAAATATAGTACATTTCCGCCTGTTCTTAAAATACATTTTTTGAAAGTAAAGATTTGGAATTTTAATACTGATTGCCATGTTTATGGGCTCGGGAATGCACAAGATTATGTTATAATGATTAACGTATAATCAGTTTACAGGCGTGAAACCCACAGGGCTCTGTTAAAATTATTGTCATTTTAACAATTTATGCATGTAAAATTCACAGGGCTCCGTTATAGGGATAGCTGAATTAACAATATATGACTGAGAAGCACACAGGGACGCGATATTTTGATCACCATAATAGCAAATTATGGGCCTGAAACCACAGTGACCATTTACAACAATCGTCATGTATCTTAGGCAATCCCGTATTTGATTAATTTATTTCAAAGCTCTCCTTTTTCCCTATAAATAATTACTTACGGGCAGGGCCATGCGCGGATCTTTGTGAAGTGGATCATGAAAAAATATATATTATTTATGTCGCGAAATCGTTATTCACGTGCTATTTTGATATTCTTATTTTCGTATAGTTTAAAAGAAAGTAGTTTATTTATATTTTTATGTTTTCATGTAAAATGCACTTTCTGGGCCACAAGTGAAGTCAGGTCTATACGCTATAGCATATATGAAAGCATCTGGGCACACACGGAAACAACCGTCTAGACGGGCGAAGATCGGCTAGTATAGTATATACATGTATTAAATCTGTTTTAGCAGCACAAATTATGGAAACTTTTTTGTGCAATTTGGCTTATTATCCGCTAGATGTTGCATTAATGAAAACTTAAAAATTATTAATATAAAATTTCATAATTTTTGTTTATTTATAAAATGGAACATCTAAACAATTGAAAAAGATATCAAATGAAAGATTGGATAAATGGATAACCACCCCAGGAGTTAAGCTTTACATAATAACTTTATAACAAAATTTGATCTAATAGGTAATATGTAAAAAAGATATTCTAGCAGTATAAACTTTGAATACATTTTTGTGCAATTTGGATTATTATCGGCTAGATGTTGCATTAATGAAACTTATTACAGTATCTTTAAAATAATCACATTTCCGAATCAAAAATTTATTTAGTTATGGCTGGCTTCCATATACAGAAAAAACAAAATTGTATTTTGTTTTTTGCTCTTAGTTAATTAAAGTTGAAAATGGCTGGTTTTATTAACCAGTGTTTCATATAAGCAGCGTGTGCTGAAATGATTTTTATGTAAAAACTTAACGCATTACAAGTTGATAAATTATTGCTTGAGACTTTTGGTTACGCTCATGATAAAAAGGTTCTCCGTGGGAAGGTGAACAAAGTCAGATTACAACATCAGTTCATAAAAATTAAAGCTCATTCTCCAAAATACTGTTGGAATTGAAGATATACCTTGAAAAGAATCTTGGTTATTTTCTATTATTTAAATAGTTATTTATTTTACTTTTGAGATATTTTTTAAATAATAAGAAGGTCCACCCTAGAGGTCTGGACGGGCCGAAATTTTCAGGCCCAGGCCCGAAGAAAAGCTATCTTGGAACGGCCCGGTGTAAAAAATAATGTTCGGTACTAATAATTTCACAGTTCATGGCCCGGCCCGACGCGTGCAAAAAACAGTGAAAACAGGTTCGGCCTGGCCCGACGCGTGCAAAAATCAGTGAAAACAGGTTCGGCCCGGCCAATGGAAAAATCAGTGAAATTAGACCCGACCCAGCCCGACTAAACTTTATACATATGATTTTTCTTAACACACAAATCAGATTATTTTAAAGAATACTGAATTCATATTTATTGGAATAATTTACAGTATATTTTAGATTACTATGCGTTTGCAAGCAATAGACAGAATAATAACAGTAATAATCACATTTAGACTCTTAAACTATTATCATCAGACTCATTAAAGAAATTTTTTAAATATTTCTGTGTAATTTATTAAAGTATACTTTCAAAGTTTCCGTTAACAGAAGTTCACTATCGCAATTACTACTTTTATAAAACACGTAGCCTGCCCGACACGTCCTGGGAACAATTAAGTCCACTTCCTATACGGCCCGGTTATGTAGGAAAAAATGTAAGCCTAATACCGGCCCGGCCCGAGTTTTCTGAAAAAATTAAACCCGCCAGACAGGATGTAACCGTCCAATGTCGATCTTTACACTGAACATGTTATATTTCTGTATCGACGTTGTCAAACTAGCATCGGTTCGTGCAGCGCATTTATACTTATTCTCGTCTAAATCATGTCCAATGAAAATTGTTCATATTTTATTGGCTTAATTTGATCCTCTTAAATTTGTAATATCGGGCCGGTCGTCCAGCTTATTTTTTTTTGTCAGTCTCGCTGGTCCGTTTAAATTTTTTATCGGTCCAGATCGGGCAGTTAACAACTTATCTTTATTCTGCCGGCCCGGTACGTTTGAGAGTTAGGCTTCGTTTTGCCGGCCTGTCCCGTGCAGACCTCTAGTCTGCCATTTCTAGCTACTCTCACAAAACCCCGCCACACACCAAGCAGGCTCTAAAAACACGCTAATTTGATCTGTTTTAACTAGATTGGCCAATTATGGAAGACTGAATAATATTAATATTACCTGTGGAGATTTTACGTAATCGAGTTGCCATTCATTTCCCTTTGATTGAGGGGAATCTTTGGTTCCTAAAGCTTCATCTACCGCTGTCGCGAGAACTGAAGGCTGGTTTTCATTTTTTATTAAGTATATAATTTTAAGTGTATATTTTTATTAAGTATATCTGTGATCTCTCTATAGAGACGGTTCAAAGAGGCTTTTTAGACTACTTAGAAACTCCTTAGAAATGAAAAAGTTTCCAAGGAGTACTTAGAACTCCTTAAATAGAAAAAATATTCCTGATGTCCGGTGGCCAGACGTTCACCAGATTTATCCAGCATCGATTACTTCTTATGGGGACATTTTAAGGCAATAGTTTACGGGACTTCAGTTGACTCAATTGAGGATCTCGTTGCTAGACTATCCATTGCGGCTGTAAATATATGCGAAATGCCTGGCATATTTGGAAGTGTTCGCTAATCGTTCCTTCGACGCTACCAAGCATGTATTACTGTTGGTGGTCGCAATTTTGAGCATTTATTGTAAGTATTGCTGCAAATAAGCACTTTGTGAGGATGTTGTAAATAAAAAATGCTTTTCTTTTCAGGTCTTATTTTTTGTGTTCGTGCCTCAACACGTCACTTCCAATCATACATTCCTATACAAATATGTTTGTTTTAATCAGCTGCACCACCCCTACAAGTTTGTCCGATGATCGTAGAAACACCCTGTATAACGTAATGATTTAATAATTTTCTTTTTAATATTCACATTGGTTAATAATACTGCATAAACATGTAAAGCTTGGAAGAGATTAACGTTTAAATGAAGTAAAAAAAAATCTTCTCATGTTTACAAATGCAAAATTCAAGTGATTACTGTCGTTCTAAAAAATAAAATAAAAATAACAAGACGTTAAGTTACCATATTTTTTTTCGTATACGCTGGTTGTTTTTTTCCCTTCAAAATTTACTGTTAAAATCTAGGTGCATGTGTTATATATGATGAGTGTTTGGGATTTGACTTGCCTCTATACATATGACCATTGGTCACTGAATAAAATAGCTGGCCGGCAGTTTTGTATTCAAATTTATGAAGCTAAGGAATACATTGTGAATAATGTGCAAGTTCAACACTAAGCTATTACATTTTAATAGAATAAAATCTGTGATCTCTTAAAATGAGGTATTAAAAATTCGGATGGGTGTATATGTAACACGAGGGCACGTGAGTCATGAAAAAATACGGTAAGTCCTTTAAAATTCTTCTACTTTTTGAAGTTTCTCTAGACTCCTTGGATTAAAATCGTTTGAAATATGACGTTTGAAATATATCGTTTTAAATATGACTTAATTTTTACCGTTAAATACTTTTGCACGTAATGATTTAATAATTTTCTTTTTAATATTCACTGTACTTTTCAATTGAAAAGTGTTTAGAAATATTATTCTTTCTCTTAAAATGTGGCAACAATATGTAAAAATGGGTTTTTAAAAATGTAAATGAAATCTAAATTCAGATAACGAAATTTTAAATAAAAGTTTTCAAAAAAATATCAAAAAATTAGACAAATTAAAAAAAAAATGTACATTTAATACCACAATCTAGCCTGGAAAAGATAGTTAAATTGGTATGCACATTTTTTGATCCTATAAAACTTAAGTAACCGTACTATCTTGAATGAATTCAATATTAAATAACGCTTAAACTAATTATTTAATTCGAGAACTGTATCCTTCATTTTGTTTATCATGTATTTCTATATAAAACTACCATTTTTTTTTATATTTTTACATGAAATAGTTTTTTTTTTATTATAAGCCGAGGAATGGAGAAGGTCACAATACATTCGATTACTGCAGCAAGATTATTAGTTACTTTTTTTCAGAATCGCGAGATATCTGAAAACCAGTGTGATAATTCCTGTTCTAATGATTTTTTTATATAAAACGCACAGATTAGAGTGCAATTTAATATGTAATGTAAAGAAATTGACGGCATGTCTTAGAAAACCAGTTGTGTGAAAAATAACACTTTATCCTCTAATCAAGTATTACAAATTCTTGACAAAATTACAATTAAAAGGAATGACCTTTAAAAATTCTTTAGCACTTAAAATAAATCATAAAGATCTCCAAGACCGAATTCATTACTTATTTTTCGGCTCATAAATGCCGGTGTCGTTTATGTCATCCTTTTTGTAATCTCTTTCCATTTAACATTGAAACGATACCAGTTAATTAACACACTGAATTTTCTTAATGAAAGAAAATGCACTAAAGATATTCTAAAATTACGTTTCGTTTATACTTAGCTTTACGCTTACTAATTCCATTAGAAACTTCATTGATTTAAATTTTACGTTGCATCTTCAATTAGATGAATTAGAGGGAATTACTATTAACTGATATTTAACCACTTTTAGTCACTACTATAATGTATCTTTTTTAAGTATATCGACATTAATTGAGAATCAAACTATTTTATGAATTCTTAGATATAATTATTTGCGCACCGTTATTTTTCTTATTCTCATTTCTGTATAAAACAGCATTTTGTTCAAGAAAACTATTTTGCAAAATATTAGGATTTACAAACAGATGCGAGATTTTGCTTCAAACTTTTTGTACAAAGATATTCTCCACAAGTTTCATATTTTTCATTAAACATTATTAATCAGGCAAGAGAAAAATGTTTTATTGGTAGATGTTTATTGTTAGCCTGAAGAAACCACAATTCATCCTTTAAAAGTTCTTAGCATTTTAATATTTTTCTATATTGTTATACATTTTCTTTTGTATTTATATTTGTTATTTCCACAAATATTTATGATATTTCCTTATAAATAAATACTAGCTGTTACCCGTGACTTCGTTCACGTAACATTAAAAAAAGAATAAATGCATTAATTTAGCAAAACATTTCACTTGATAATTAACAACATATATAATTAACCAAAGCTTTATCAGATTTTATAGGAGACCATACGGTATTTGTTTACTATAGGGGCCTTGACATAACCCAGTCTTAAAAAAGTGAAATTTCATGCCAAATAATATATACAATCGCGAAAATGAAACCGCAACTAATGAAAAAAGGAGGACCCAGTAAAATCGTGAAAATCGAGGAATTTCTTTTCGTAAAACGAAAAACAACACTGGCAGAATTCTTCTATACAACAGTGCATTTTAGGTGGTATTTGGTGTACAATTTGTATATGTGTGCATTGCTAAATGGGCGTTATTATATTGTTTATTTGCAGACATATGTTATATATTTCTTACTACATTATCTTGTTTATGTATATATTAAATTAAGTGTTCCACGCTAAGTGGTGTAAATAGTGAACTACATTGATAGATATTTCACAAAGATATAACAATCTGATGTGATTCTAAAATGTAAATAAAAGTTGCTAGAAAGTACTTTAAATTCTGCCCAATTTAACCTCGATATTTTCTCTATCGCGTCAAGAACACTATTAGTAAATAAATACCGACGACACAAATCTGATTATCTAAATTTACATATTTTTGTCAGTATATATAGGATTATTTTAATTTATTTCATGCGCTTGAAATTTTTTACGCTTTCTCTAGGGTTAGGTGTCGAATAAATGTACTTTCTTGTTATTTTATTTTGCCATTTCTATTTATTCTATTTTCCATTCATTCCATTTATGGATATTGATTTAATTTACATATTCGTGTGAAAGAATATTCTTTAAAGTTATTATCAGGATTAGGATAGGGTACGATTAGGGTTAGGATTAGGAATAAAAATTGAACGACAATGGCATGACCGATTCAGGTTTAAAGTATGAACCATCATGAAGAAATAAGAAATTTAGAAAATTATCGGCTAATAGTTTTTAATATGTTTTACAGTCATAGTTGGCATCAAAGGTGAGCGGGGAAATGATCATCTAAAATACTATTAAGTGTTTACCACGCAAAAAACAAATCTGGTTACAACAATGTATTTAATTTTGCGCCAAATTTCACTTGATAAAAAAAAAAAAAAGCAAATTGACTATAGACTTAATTACAGACCCCTAGCCTTGTTATTCTCGGAAATTTTCTACCTATATGTAAAAAAAATTCTACTATATAGAACGCGCTTTCACGTTTATAATGTTATGAATTGGCACGATCGGCTTGTTAAAGTTTACACAATTCGGCTGGAAGACAATATTCATTACTTTTTTATTTCTTCTTTGCTTTTGCATTACGCGAATTTGTTGGTAAAATCTATTTTCTTTTCGATAACATTGTTATTTTTTAAGTTTAAAAAATATTGTAATTTTACTTAAACATTGCTTTAAAATCTATGCCATTTTTCTTATCCTACAAGACTTTACAAAAATCTATTATGAAACAACTTTAAAAAAAAGCTATATTTAAAAACGACAACAAAGTTTTTCCTATTTTAAAACTAAAAGAAATGTAAAATTAAATTCCGGTTCGAAACAACGATTTACAAATGTGTTTCGATTGTGGGAAAATGATAGAGGAAAAATGCTGTTACTTCGACACAATCATATTAAATCTTTAGCTTTTATGAGAAAAGCAACTTTCTTTTAAAAAATATAGTTATTTTTATTAAGATTTTCTGAATTTTGATCCGGATAATTTTGCGATGCATATCATTGACATTTGCCATCCAATATATATGTATATATATATATATTTACTTTTTAAAATTTAAATTAAAAATATGGTATCTTTATGTTAGCCGTGTGCAGACGATAAATCGCAACCTATCCCATCATTCGTATTGAATTCATTAAAAATATAAATCTTTCACTCATTTCATTTAAAACACAGAACTTTAATTTACAACACATACATTTAAAATACATATATTACGTGCATTTAAAATAATTCCTTTCATGTCAAAAAGAAAAAGAAAAAAAAAGAGAAATTAATCACAAATAATTTGATAACCCAAGATCATTTTATTTCAACATCAAAACAAATCTGTTTTATTTTTCTATATATGACATCATATTCGCTTGCTTTCCATACTTACTCGTATTTATGCACTTTGTATTATTATCAAATATTTGAAAATGCACGTTTTGTTTCTAATATGACATCATTTCATATTCTGTTTAATTCTTAAATAATTCATTTCATTTTCATTTTTCACTTGAAAATAAATTGTTGATTAAAAATTATTACTCAGGGGTTTCATTTTATATTGGCAACGATAAAGTATTAGCAAGGGGAAAATAAATTTAACCATTTAAAAAAAAAAGCTGCAAAACCGAGCCCTTTGGGCCAAACCAACCAACCATTTTAAAATATACGAAAAAATGTCCATTTATTCTCTATGAAAATAATGAAATTTTGAATTATTAAGAAAAATATCGAAATAAAATAAACAAAAACCATTCTATGTTCATTTGAGGGTTATAATCAACTTATATGCAAAGATACAGGATAATTAAATGCTTCATTTTGACGCTGGCTTCAGCCTAACATTTGCACACAATCAGATTTATAATATTATTAGGATTAACGTAAAGTTTTTACTACAGCTGTATGTTACATACGTCATGTAGAAAAAGAAAAAAAAACATTTTAATGAATGACACTTTTAATTTTACGTTGTTTGCTATGTTACCAATTAATATTATGCATTGTGAAATTATAAGATCAACTGGGTCATTCTCACAACTTGCAAATTTAAGTGAAACTTTTTCGCTTTATCCTTGCCATGTATATTTTATCAAGAGTGTAAGGTTACGTAACCATATACAGTAAAATGTCGCTGTAACGAATATCAGTATAACTAAAGATTCAGAAATCCGAACTTATTTTGAGGCGTCTTCTGTTCTTCCTACTTAACATGTTTTAAAACATATAATTTTAATGAATTTTGAACGTATAATAGAACAAGTGGACATTTTGGATAATGTAGATCATTCAAAAGGCAACATATCAGAAAGTAAAGCACAGCATGACCCAAAAACAGGAAACTTGATGCGTTTGTGCATGAAGCTGGATCTGGCAAAATTGGGAAACTTTCTGGCTATGTCAATGTGGACTTTGATACGACGACATTGCAAAACGAAATCACTGAGGAGGAAATTGTAACAGATAATTATGAGTGAAAGAAATTCTTGTAATAATGAGGTAGAAGAAGAAGGTGAGCTTCATCGTGATCAACAGAGTTTGACACTTGTGCATGTCACGAACTTGGTACGTAGTCTTAAAGATTTTCTTTGTCTCAAAATGATGTGTTTGAATCTGTGTTAAATTCATATACGGCTATTGGCAAGTATCTTGAGTGATAATTTTGTCTGTGGGACTGTACAAAAATAAAACCATTCCTTTAAAAAAAAAAAAAAAAAAAAAAAAAAACAATCGGACCATTGTTTATAACGTTCTGGAAATTTCGTATGGTAAAAAAATATAGAAATACCTCTTTCAGTTATTGTACATTATATTACTTCGTATCACATTACTTCGTATCCTTAGTATGCTGTTTTCTATTTTATTACATTCTTTTATTACATACTTTCTTTTAACTTACAATTTTGTATGTATGTCAGTCATATCTTGGGACTCCTTTTTCACCCACTTCCTGTTGACATAGAGCTTTGAAATTTGTAATATATATCTATACCTGAAGGTAATACATGAATTGGACGTTATTTGTTTAAATTTTCATTCCTAAAGGGGGTCAAAGACGGCCCAAAACTTGCATTTTTCCCATAGACATTTTTACCATAGCATTTTTCCCATGTTAGGATTCTTTAATTGAAAAAATAGCTCCATTGTTGCAACATTCATCCATTTTCACCACATTGTTGTCCGCATCATTATGACGTCAGCATTGAGCGTCATAACACACATTTGTGCACACATGATGCGCACAAATGTGTGTTATGACTGTCCCTCACTCCGAGTCCTTTGGAAACATTATGAGTGGTGATAGATTTTTACACGGGACTCGGAGTATGCACTTCTATATCGCTTCTTTTTATGTGATATCACTTCTTTTTATGACTGACGTTTTAAGTTTGTGGCTTGGCGGGATCATTTACAACGAGTTGTTTTTGATGAGATATCACTCCTTTTTGTAAGGTATTTAATTCCAATTATACAGATTACATTTTTATTCAGGAAAAAAAAAATCAAACGTCCCTGCGATAAGCGCGGCTGAGGAACTGATTATTCATTTCAGTCTCTTTTACTAAGTGGCTGACAGGACATACTTATATTCGTACATCTTGCAAATATTTTCTCACAAATTTCGGATGATAATTCTTTGGTAAAATTATAATTAATTTCAATAAAGATTAGCTATTCGATAGTTTATCGTTATGAAAAGATTTTCTTTAATTTCGGTCATATTTGTAAAACTTTTCTAACACTATACCTAAGTAAAAATATCTAAAAGCTGTTTATGCCATATCGATAACACTCTTTAATTAAAAAGTCCTAAATAATAGAATCGATTAATTTTACGACTCCCATTATTAATTTTTTTAAATGAAAACTTCATAAAAAAATTTCTATAAGACTGTAAACAAATTTATTTTATGTAAAAGGATTGTAAATATTGAATCAAAAGCTATTTAATAAAAAAACTTGCTGACTATATTACATTTGTAGAATGACTTAAATTGAATAAATTGCAAAGTTTGGACTGATGAAAAAACTATTTGAGTACATGAAGTATACATATAGAAAAGCAGACAGAAAAAATACATGTAAAACCTGTATGAAAAATTAAAAAAATTAATTGGTTTAAATATAAAAGAAATACATAAATTATATTTTATTCAACATGAGTAATCAAAACGAAATTGAAGACTCCATTATTCAGCTATTGCCGTATGACAAACTCTAATCAAAGTACATATATTTATTTATATGCATTTCTTTACCAAAAAAGTTTATAATAAATAGAAAACTGAATCTTATACTATAACGTTCAAACACATTAGTATAAAAGCAATATGGAATAGAACATTTTATCGCCTATTTCATCATGATAATCAATAATCATAAGTAGGTTAATTTGTTTATTGTGCATTTCTTTAATGCTACAAAATTTATAAAAGCTAAAACGCCATTTTCTTACTATAATTTTCAAGCACTTCGGTACATTTCTAAAAAACAGACAAAATCATTAAGACAAAGTATTTTGATTTACAGCAAAATCTAATGAGCTTTTGAACAGCATTACCAATAGTTTTTCAACTACAATTTAAGGCTTAAGACGGGATTCAACTTTTTGAAACTGATGTATTTTTCAAGAAGGAAATTCCTTTATAATTGAAATTTATACACTTAAAGTGATTTGTTGGAAGAACATACATTTTTACAATTATAAGTTGGATCATGTGAAGTACAATAAAATTTTTTATGAACACTTAGTTCGCCATTTGTAAACCATTTTGAGAAAATATGAAGAAATATATTATCACTGATATGGCAAGATCTTCAATAACGATGAGCATTCACTAAGAGTATCAAATACATGTAAACTAAAAGTTTATTATAGTGAAATATGTAAAAAAAATATTGAGAAATATTCAGTAAAGTTTGATAATATCCCCCTTAATGACCGGAATCAATCAAGGTTTTTTTTTTTTTTTTTTTTTTTTTTTTTTTAAGCCAGTAATTTAACCTAAGGTTTTGAATTTTATAAATGCATTCAGTCAAACAAGAATTTGTGAAGTTTTTATCATGTATGTTTGAGTACAATAAGCATATTTCATGTAAACTTCCATATTAAATTGAACTATTTTCTGCTTTTCCTGATAAAGGAATTATTCCGCTTTCTTCAATAGAAGCATATATATATTTTTTGCACCTGTTGGCCATCGTGTTTCTTTAATTTCTGCATCATTGGCTAGAAGCCACTTGTCATTCTTTTTAAAGTTAACTGTGTAGTGTCCTTCAGTAATAGTTAATCCATAATGAAAAATAGCCGATAGTGGATGATAAAATTTTCCTGAAATTTTTATTTTAGAATTAGGAATTCCTGTAATTTTTATGTCGTTTATTTTCATTAAGTTATTACTAAAAATTAGAAATTGCAAGGCTATATGTTGCTTTGTTGCTACTATTCTCATATTTTTGCTGAGCTTTTCCCATTGTTCCACAATAAATACATTTGTAAGCGTTATCAGTTTCTTCCCAATGATCAAATGTTGTTTTAAACATACTTTGAATCGAAACTTTTCTAGATGTGATTGGAAAACGAACAACTGTTTCTTCAGTTTCATTTACTTTAGCATAATTACAATTTAGACAGAAAAATGTGTGTTTTTGTGTATATGGAAACATACTTTTTAATGATGTAAAGTTTGATAACACGTCTTCAAAAAACTGGACACAATCTTGTTGTACGTTTTCCACATAAATGCTACTTAATCCCTTTCTTATATTTTTTGCATCTACTAAAGGTTTTTGCTCGTAATGTATTAAATTTTCTTTTAAATACTCCGGTGCAAATTCATCTGATTTTATAATTAATCTTACACTCCTGCTGCTATAGAGACATTGCATCACAGAATTTGCATAACATGAAACAGAATGAATATTGGTAAAACCAGAAATGTTCAGTGCTGTACTGCAGACTTGAGTTTTGGATTTTCTTTTGTTTTCAAAAGGGCTTTCACTGTTTTGTATTTGTTTGAGTTCTGCATTTATTATCCAGCGCCTGTCTTTTATGTATTTATTATTGCTTGCATCCGATGTTGAAAATAAGGGCAGATCGGATCTAAATTGTGATCGAAGCCTATTGTACTCTTCTATTGCGGACTATTGAGCCTTTATGTTATAAGGATTAAAATTGATTAGGTGAATTCCTTCTGATGAGACAACCCTGGATAACGCTACGTATGTCTGTCCTCGAGTGAAGATAGATTCTCCGATATCCAGTAGAACATTCTTTAAACTTAATCCTTGGCTTTTATGGATAGTTATAGCATATGAAAAAGTAATAGGGAATTGTTCTCTGTAGACAAAAGCGTTTTCAGTAAGTTCAAATTTACTTGTTACCCGTTTGAGATCGTATGTGATACCATTTGAAAAGCATATTTTTATTATATCAATATCATTATTTTCGATATTTCTTTTTCTTCCTGAAACAACACCGACTGCAGAATTAACCAAACCACGTTTTACATCAATATTTCTTCTAAGCATGACTTTAGCACCAATTTTAATAATAATTATTTTTTCCATTCCTGCTGTACGAGTAGAATCAGTGTCATATTTAGATAATAATTTGCTCATTTTTCCTTTTAAATAAGGCTTACAATCAAACAAATCTTTTGCTTTTAAATGAATTTCTTCACCTTCTATTCGGGACAACATCTCTATATTTAATTCTTCACATTGATTGCTAGTGGCACATAATGCTGTTGTTTCAAAAGGCAATTTTGATAAATAATTTCCTATTTCTTTTAATAATTCTCTTGCATTTGTAGACAGAAGTGGGATTTTATGATTTTCTAAGAACTTTTGATCTTCTAGTAACAGTTTTCCTAAACGAATGCGTTCAAGGATTTCGGCATAGCTTTTATCTTTTTGGTGTTGCATGTTTATGGTAAGTTCATCATAAGTTAAAAGCTCAGTCCATAAATTCACACACGTAAGTGATCCAAAGGTATTTCGCGATATTTGTTTGTGATATAGGAATGAAAGGGGACTCTTCGTGTACAGGAGGTAATTATAAAAGATCCCCAAACAGTAGAATGTGTTTCTTTCCGAACCATCCATCTTTTTCGTCAGTTGTAGCAAATACTTCTGATAATCTTAGGTGTATATATAAAAATGTTATATTAGACACCATAGAGATTTCATCAATAATGATCAGAATTACGTTTTTCCTTTCGTGCCTCAAGATTTTAAGTGCATCATCAGAAACTGGTCTAAATTTTGGTGTGTGCATATGTTCTACTGGGAGCTGAAATAATTTATAAAGTGTTGTACCTGATATGTTATACGCACTTAAACCTGTTGGTGCTGAAACTGCTGTCAAACTTCCGTTCATATTTATTTTTGTCCAGATTCTTATAGCATTTATTAAGAAACTTTTGCCAGTGCCACCAACACCACTAACAAAATGTCTCAAATTTTGTTCGTTTCGTTTCCGTGTTTTAAGACATTTGTAACATAATGAAAAATTATCTTCTGATCTTTATTTAATCTTGAAAATGTGTACTCGAGTGAATCAGAATTATTTTCATTGAATAATAATATATTTTCCATTGTTTGTTTCATGTCTTGTGCAACATTAGTGTTCTCAAAATTCTTTAAAGAAACAGGGAATTCAAGTTCTTTTTCTTCATTCGATTCTTTGATTCTGCTTTTTTCTTCTGCTTGTTTATTTTGAACTAGTTCTTTTGTTCGCTCGATGACTTCTTCTAATTCGCGTAACTTTTTGTCATATTGCATTGCATCTATTATGGTTTCTTTATGTTTAAAAAATGATTCTTCATAGCTATTAAAATTTCTTTTAACGTCAGTTATGTTTCTCCATGGGATAAACATGAACAGCAAAGCAAAGTAATATTTTTCTGATTCCTGCTTGTAGCTATATTTATAATGATTTATAATGTAGGGGCGACTTCGTTTAACAAGAAATTTATTTTCTAGAGTAGGATATTTTTCTTTATCAACTTTTGACGGTTTTGATTTTACATCGAACCACCGAACAAAGTCGTACAGTGTCATCGTTTCGAGCTCTCTGGGCCGATTTGGATAGTGATCGTCTGCCATAGATTTTCAGAATATATTAGTCGAATTTTTTTCTAACTCCTTTATTTTATGGATTGGCTGTAAACGTTTCTTTCGGTTTATGTTAACATCCAGCCATTTTATAGATGTTTTAGAGTCAGTCCCATATAACGGTTTTCCGAGAAGTGTGTCCGCAGCTCCAAAGAGCCACATTCTCTATTACTAAGTGTTCTTAGACCAATATTAAACAGTCGACTGCTTAAATATTTTGTCGATTTTATCAATGTAAAAATATTTTCATGACTGTTTTCAGATTTTGTTGTATATTTTGTGATATACCAGTTTAGCATAGTAGTTTTCTCACCAATATACTGCAAATCGATGTTACCATTCCAAGCTAAAAGAATAGAAGCATTGTAATCATTAATATATTGCTGTTTTATTGTTCTCCTTAAATCGTAAAGCCTACCTTTCGATTTTAGAGATTTTCGGTCAGCAACTGCCTCTACAGTGTCTCGTAATATCAGTGATGTACAAACAGGGCGAGGAAATCCAAATCTGCATACTTTTTTGAATCCTTTTTTAGTTTTTTTTATTACGGAGGCAATAAGAATTATGTTTATGTGTCTGATATTCTTTTACTCTTTGATAAATAGTAGGACAAATATTTTCATCAGGAATCTTACACGTCAAATATTTTTCGATAAATTTAGCTACATCATCATTAGAAGAAATACCTAATATTGGAGCTTATTCTACCCATAATAATATATGAAAATGCTGTAAACCTCTATTTTGGTACTCTAGACGAAAAAATTAATGGTTAACTTTACCTAATGGAGCATCTGGTGATAGTATAAAATTGATTGAAATTTGTTGTCAATGAATAGCGAAGCGGAAACTGGATCAAATGCAACTAACTCACTTGTACTTTTTTTATGTATATTTTTTACTAAAGCATTCATTTCTATAATAAAAGTAGCAAGATCATTCCAATTCCATTCACTCGGACTTATTGTCAAAAACCAAGTAGCTGGTCCGTAATGGTAAGTCATACATCTAACATCATTTCTTGGCTTTGTCCAGTATTGAGGAGTGTTTCTTAATTTGGCAAAGATGGAAGTTAAATCACCCTCTAATTTACCTTCTGACAGTTTTTTTTTAGGTATTCTTCAACTGTTAATCGGTCTGTGCAATTTCTTGTGTTTAATTTATGAAAAATGCCTTGTTTTAGTTGTCGTAAATTCGAATCATGTAACAAATAAAATAAATACTGTTGATTTAATTGAAATTGAGAATGTTTTGACATCAAACGGCATTTTATAAATTCTGCAGATGTTAGCTTAACTTGCCTTTCATGGAATTGGCCATACATACCGTTCACGTAGAGATCAGGGAAGCAAAGCAAATCTATATACTTCTCTCTATAATCTATAGGATTATCTTCTACCTTTAACATTTTATAAAGGCGACTGTCAGTTTCATAGCATTTAGTCTCATTTAAGGCATGGATTGTATATTCCAAATGTTCTGCTTGCCATTCATCGAGCGAAATTTCGGTAATAATTGCTCTTTTTTTCTCCCTGTTGATATTTTCATCATTTGTAACAAAAACACTATTTTTAACTGTATTTGTTATATCATTTGAGGAATTCGGTAAATTTATAGCTTTATACAAAGGGTTAATCTCTTTCAAAATTTTAAGAGCATTGTAAACTTTTTTAACATCTATCAGGGTCTCCCATATTACTTTCCTTTTTGTTGGTACACTTCGCAGAAGAACAAAAAGTTCTGAATTTGAATTGATTATTTCTTCAGGATTTGGTAGTTTTTCTAGCGTTTCTTCTAATGGCAAAGGTAGATGAAAAGTCCTCCCCTTAACTTTTTGAATTTTCTCTCCTACTCGTGAACGATTTTTTCTAACAGTATCCATTCTTGTAACTACTTGGAAAGCTTTTGCTCTTTGTATTAAAACCTTTTCAAAGGTGTTCAGGCTTGCAATTTCTTCTGGTTGATGGTATACGTAAAGTCCATTAAGAATACATATCGCAGGAAGTTTATTTTGCCGGAAATTATCAAGACATGTCCGACATATAAAACCATTAGCAATTTCATTTTTCTTAATATGTACTAATTCGTCCCAAAATGTTCCTTGAAGAGGAATCCTTAAACTGCGTATAGCTCTTATCTGACGCCTAAAACAAAGTCTCTCGCATGAAATGCATGGATGTCGTGGTATATCAGAACATCTTTTTTCAGCAGAAATAAATGCATTTTGAAATAAAGATAAGATTTCGCATTCAGATAATGTTTCAGGCAATGTGTTATATTGAAACTCTTTTGCTTTTTCGCATGTCGTTTCTGCAGTTTTTTTCAAGAAAGAAATGTGTCCTGCAGTAGTACCTTTCAATGCTTCTCTTATAGCACTTATTTTCTTGGCTATAATAATCATGGCATATATTGTGCGAAGATAATTCCTTATACGCGGAAAATGCGGACTCAATGTTCTTAAGTATGGTAAAAATAAATTGCAGTTATTATTTTCGTAACAGCTTAGACTATGTCGTTTTGTTATATTGAAGTTTTCATTCGAACAATCATTTAGTGTAACGAAATAATTACATGATTTTTTAATAGGGCATGTACTAACTGGGGCTTTTTCATTTATAATGTGAAATATATTTGTAGCTTGATGTTTTTCATTAACAGCTATTTTTTTTTGTGGATTTGTAAACTTTTTATAAGAAAATTCGTAGTAGAAAGGTTCTGTTGCCTTGGTATGAAGCGATTCCCCGCATAAAATTTCAATTTCATTATGCAAATTTTTATCAAACTGTAATTTATTGATAATATTACAAAACTTTTCTTTTAAATTTCTAAATCGTTTATAAAAAGTTCTTTGGCTTTTTTTACAAGTATAAAGGCACCATTTTATAATCGATTTGGCTTCGACTAATTTCTTTACGAAAGTAACTCCTTTTAACTTTTTCGCTATTTTCCGAGTTACCGTTTCGATATTTATCCATTTGTCAGAAATTTTTTTTATTTTCTTTTGTCTTCTTAAGCATTTTTTCTCAATGTTTGGCATTTTTTTCTGTTTATTTAAGTTTGATTTTCTACTATGAGCTTCTCGAAGGAATAGAAGACATCTTGATAAAATTTTTTCCCTGATTGTCTTTGGTTGTTGTTTTCGGCATAAGTATTTTGATAATGTTTTTTTCTTCTCTAAATTAGAATAAGTATCTAAGCAACTTTTTTTTCCTGCATTACTTGTATTATTACCGTATGTATTTCTTAGTTTCTGATTTCTACGGTTTTTAAGTGCTAATACATTTTTAGTTTGTTTGCTTAAAGCAACATTTTTGTTTTTGGAATACCATTTTTTTCTTCTATTTCGTTTTTTTTGCTCTTTAGACACCATTCTAGATTTTTCTATCGTAGAAATATATGAAATCTGAAATTATCTACCCTATATATATAAAATCCTAATGAAACGAATTTGTGAAACGATTTTATGAAACGAATTTATGAAACGATTTTATGAAACGACTGATTAAACGACTGATTATGTTTCAGGGCTATTTTTAATAAAATATTAAACGCTTGATGGTGAAATTAATACCAATTGTCCATAAAAATCCGCGGATGTCAAAACTGGTAATAGAATTTTGAAATTGGAATTAGTTTTCAAGATATTAATTTTTTTCTAATTTTAATGACATTTCTGTAATGATGGCAACTAATTACTCAGTTTTCTTGTGACAAAAAAGGGAAAAAAAATGAAAAGGATCCCGATAGGGATTATTGATTTATCTTTATTCGTCATTTTCAAATTGAAATTGAATTTATATCTTTTATTTCAATCGATAATGAAGACAAGATTGTGATTAAATTATGTTTTTCAGGGAAATTAAAAAAAAAAAAAAACACATTTCTATCGTCAGGATTCAATTGTCTGTCAGCATTTAATTTAATTTATAAACTGAAAATATTTTGAATAATTTCGTCCAAATGACGTCATTTATGTAAACGCAAAAGAAAGGAGCAAAAAAATATTTATACAATTTGTTTAGCGTAAAATGTCCTTTATCCTATTTTATATATAATCAGAAGTAATTTGTATAAAAAAAAACAATAATAATATACGTATAATTAAAATACGCATATAAACAAAAAAATCGTCGAATTTGTTTCCATGGCTGTTTATGTCATTTGGCACCAAATCTCACTTTCTGATGCCCGAATTGCGCCAAGCTTTTTAAAAAAGTGAAGACCATGGTTGTCAAGACCCTTATAATAGAAAAGCACCAAAAGCTCATTGGGTTTGTTTTCATAACTTTTGGCAACAAATCTATGTATATTAACGAATCTATCCCTTTTCAAAGCTCGAATTACGGCAAACCTACAAGCAAAGGATCCTATACTGGAAAAGTACCCGATTTTCTTATGGACAATATTCAAGTGACATAACAAGGTGTAAAATTATCGCAGATAGCAAATTTGTTTAAATATGTCATCAATTGATGCCGAATAAATGCAGGCATGCAGGCATGCATGCACAAAATATTTAATTAATTTTGTATGATAAATAATTATTAGAAAATTCGTATATACATATTAATTAAAATAAATAATTTACATATTTAAAATAACATGAAAATATGCATGATGGTGCACTAAAATAGAGAGAAAATTAAAACCTGTTACTGAAAATATCTATAACATAGTACTTTTCAATACCGTGGTTTTTAATCTTATTCAAAAGCAGATGGAATTTTTCTCATCCTTAAACGCAAAGGAAGAATATAATACAGATCGTTGTTATAAAAGTCCGAGAGGTAGCCACAATTTAAACCTAACCATTTTATACAAGCTGGTTTTCAAGTCGTAATTGATTTTACTTATCAATCCCGAAAACAGTCGTCAGTTGTCGCAACAGCTGTGTATGAGGCCATGGTAATCAAAAAATGCCCCATTAAACGTTAAAAGCATGGCAACCCAATTACAGATTTACCAATATTTTTAAAACAAAGTACGCTGTCATGTTTTTAGAGGCTTCGAAGTCTGAGCGGGGATTGGCGAGCGTAGCTCGCAGGGGGTAGGCCCCCTAGTATGTATTTAAATTTAATCTGTAAATCTACGGCATAATCATTTCTATTAATTGTAATAGAATGAAACCCAAGTTAATCATAAACATGTTGTAAATTTACTTGTTATATTACATCGTAAATCAGACGTTCCATGAAATAATTAAAATTTCAACATCTATTTTCTGTAGTTGACAAATATTAAAAAGGACATCATAAAAACGCAATAAATATATGGTAAAATTAAAACAAAAATTCTAAGAATGCTTTACCTTAAAATGTATTTGAACTGAAAATATACGACAATCCTTCAAGAAATTTGTCAACAAATGCATGGATATATCGTTATAATTTATTGACGCCACAGCTTCATATCGTAAAACAATCAAAATACATATACGTATATACAATAAATACAAATTAAACAATAAATGCATAATTATTTTATTTTATATTTTTATTAATTAAATGTAATTTATTAGTTATAGAGCTTTATTCAAAACCCTCGAAAAGGGATACATATGCAGCAACCGTAGTTATTATTAAGAATTTGTATTAAAAAAGAATGCAATGTCTAAAAAATTACGTCATATTATTTTATAATTCCAAAAAAGAACGTATCGATCATGAATTTTCTATACAATTAGGAAATTTACATTTTAGTTAAATAAAGTTCATTGTAAAATGCACAAACATATGAATGCAAAAAACTTATAATTCTAATTTAAATAGGATAAAAAAAAAACGCAATTTACAGGAATATGAATAATTCTATTTATAAAATGTGATATTTTTACTCTAAATGTATCACAATATCATGTTTTTCATATTTATTTAAAATCGTCTGCGAATACATCAGAATTATACAACTTATTGAGTGGCTTATTTCAATGTACATGTCGCTACCATAGCAACGGGGAAACTTTATTATTAATTTCCTTACATTGTATTCATCAAATTATTTATGACATGTTTATTTTCTTTTTTTTGTTTATATCACTCTTCCGATTATACACATTCAAAAACAAAAAAATAGAAAATTTTACAGTAGTTTACAAACTAATTAAAATACTACAGTTTCAGAAAAATGTGGAAAAATAAGAAGCACTTTATTTTTCGGTCAATTATAACGATAAGTTTATGGAGCATACTTTACCGAGAAAAATCAACATTTTTTTTTTCTACGAAGCTATTTCTACTAGTATAAAAATTCACAGCGATTTGTATACTAATATATTAATTTTGAAACTAACTGAGCACCTAAGAAGTTTTTTATTTGTTTAAGTTTTTTAACTCAACGTTTCGAGAATTTGAATAAATATAAAATTCGCAACGTTTGCAAAAGTATAAAAACTATTAAAGGGATTTCTGTTCATATAGTCTGTTCATTCCAATTCGGTGATACTAAAATATAAATCCCCCCCGGAAGTCCATGAATTAATTAGGACATATGTATGCAACTATTAAAATGTTCTCAAGTTGACAATAGAGGCAATAAGTATAGCTCGGCAAATATGAAACACGGCATTGCTTCATCATGACTTTGTTTCGTGAGGTGTTCGTTTTCCGAACATAAAAATCTCTCGAAAGTGTTCGTTAACCGAACATGTGTTCGTTCTCCGAACAGAAAAATCTTACGCAAAAGTGTTCGTTAACCGATTTGTTCTTTAACCGAACACTTCGTTACCGATCACCTATTGTATACGAAATTTAGCATTTTAAATTTTTATGGAGAATATAAGAAGTTATTTCCTATTCATTGTGCTCTAGGCCCGTTTTTAGAGCATTTTAAGTTCGTCATAGCTGGAGATTCGATGAACGGCAAATATTTAAACGCAAATATATGAACGGCAAATATTTAAATCTTGGGGTAGCAACATTTTTACATTCTATTACTTAGCGTATGAATGTAAAGTTGAAATTTTGTAATCGCTATTTCAATCAATTCCTGATACGCTAGAATTATATATTTATAAATAAACACAGTTTTTTTAATCGATGAAAATACTATATTTTAATAGATTTAGAGCTTAACATCGACGAGATTTCAGACGGACAAAATGAACTCATTAAATTTTAAAGCAAGATAATAAAGCCATACAGAGATTGAAACAGTGTAAAATCATTAAAATACATCTCACTCAGTAAATATACATCGGTTGTAATGTAATCAATATCTTCTAAGAGACTCTGTAAACGAAACGTATATGCTTCAATGCCGCTTTACAATAAAGAGTTTAAATGAATCGGATGTAGTAACATATTTGAATATCTTGTGTATATAGCCACCTTGAAAAAAGTTATGCTATTTACTATTGTTTTTCCTCTGTGTTAAGTACAGGAATCATGTACTTCAAAGTAAAAATTCGCTACTTACACAACTTTTTAGTCTTATTAAAAAATCTTTTGAGTTACCCTATAAACGAACAGTAAATTCTACAAATCTGTTTTACAATAGGAAGCTAACTTAGGTCGTTCGTAGTAACATATTTTAACACCATGCGCATACGTTCTTTTTGAAAAGAGTTAGACCATTTAATATTTCTTTGCTTCATCTTAAGTATAGGAATAAATAACTTTAAAGTGATATACATAAAAAACTAATTAATATTTTTACACGAAATATTAAACATTTGAACTACTCCTAAAAACATTTCAAATTCTGCAAACTGCGTAAAAATCGGATAATTACGCAACTCTTTAGCCCTATATCAAAAGATCTTTTGTGAGACCCTGTAAACGAACCTTAAATGTTACGATTTTTTTATAATAGGAAGCTTACTTGGGTCGAGTGTAATAACATATCTTAATATCATGTGTATACGACCATTCCTAAAAGAGATGGGTCATTTATTATTTTTTTGCTCTATGTTAAGTATAGGAATCAATAACTTTAATCTGATATAAATCAAAAACTAATTAATATTTTTACATGAAACTTACAAAGGTTTGAACTACTCATAAAAACAATTCAAATAACGTAAACTGCGTAAAAATCCGATAATTACACATTGCTGTAGCCCTGTCAACAGTTTTTTGCTCTATGTTAAGTATAGGAATCAATAACTTTAAACTGATATAAATCAAAAACTAATTAATATTTTTACATGAAACTTACAAAGGTTTGAACTACTCATAAAAACGATTCAAATAACGTAAACTGCGTAAAAATCCGATAATTACACATTGCTGTAGCCCTGTCAACAGTTTTTGGCCGGAACAAGATTTAAAAAGGGCAAAAAACAGCACTTTTAAAATTGCATTTACTGAAAACCTATTCGTCGGATTTTGCTTTACTTTTGAATTCTGAGTCACTGGGCACGCCCCATTCCATAAAATCAAGAATTTTGTTTCTATCATAAATAGAACGCGAGATATAGATGTGTCAAAAACCCGTTTTGTCCCGTCCGCAAAATATAAACTAGACAGAGTTAAAAAAAAAAAAAAAAAAAAAAAAAAAAAATTGTAAAACCGTTTGGCATCCATTGGCGGAAATTCCTTTCATTTACGGTTCAATGCATTGCTGTTTCTTATGCTTGGCGAGAAACTCTGTCGAGTTTCTATGAAAACTAGACAGAGTTAAAAAAAAAATTGTAAAATCGTTTGGCATCCATTGGCGGAAATTCCTTTCATTTACGGTTCAATGCATTGCTGTTTCTTATGCTTGGCGAGAAACTCTGTCGAATTTCTATGATAATGAGTGTAATATACTTTAAAATTATACGATTTAAGGCGGTATTCAAAAAAAAAAAAAATATTTTTCCACGCTCAATAACTCGAAATTTTGAGACACATTTCCAGACTCATTTTTAAAAATAAATACATGAAACTTGGCGGTGTGATTTATAAAGAGATTTATAAGGGACCCATGTTTTTATTTATTTTTTCATTCCTACTATTAGCTCACACTCTCTATATATTTATATATCTTGTTCAAATTTTCAATCGTTAATAAAATATTTTCTATTCATCCTATCAAGTTCAAATAAATTTTTTAAAACTTGTACTGGATGACAATTGATGTTAATACAGTTTTTTCAAATATTAATTAATTAATTAAATTAAATTAATTAATTTTAATTTTATATTTAATTTCTGTTCAAAAGTATAAACTCACTCCATATTTATAGTCTCACCTTCACACGTAAAAAGATAATGGGGCTGTTCACGGACGAAGATCAGGCGGCTCGCGGGCAAAGGAGACTATAAATGTGGAGTGAGTCTATACTTTTGAACAGAAATGAAGTATAAAACTAAAATTAAATAATAAAATTTAATTAATTAATATTTGAAAAAAAACTGTATTATCGTTAACTGTAACATCGCCAGGGCACTTTATTGTGAAGTTTGGTAATTTTTGAAATTCAATATTTTAAAAACGGCATAATCATTAGATTTTAAATTTATATCAAGAAAAATACATTTTTTTTTAACTTTCTAACGCAGTTTGTCTAACAATTTTGTGATAAATACTTTTCGAGCTATTAATTTTTGGTATTTTAGCTATTTATTTTTTATTTAATTTTTAATACATTTCAAAAATTTCTCTTATATAAGATATTTAGCAGGATATAAATTTAGGAATAAATACCGTCAGTGGCGAAGCGTATAGATCGCTGGAAAAAAAATTCTATTTGACCTAAGTAGGAATTGACTTTAAAAAAAAGTTTTTATATTACTTGTTCGTTCAATTAATTAGAAATTGATTTACAAACAATTATTTTCACAGTACGATATTTTTTTTTTGTTTCCAGCGCGAAACGCTTCGGGAAATTCGGTTCAAAATGTCCACTTTGACAACATATTCTGCCTTTATTAAAAAATCGAGACAATACGGACATTATAAAGTTTCTGAATAAGAGAACCTGCCAACTGGATGCATTTTAGAGCAAAAATGAATTTAAAAATGTGTCTCAAAATAAGCAGTTTGGATTTGAATACACCCTTAATCAATTAATAGTTGTATATTAATTAAATTATGAATATACGTTGCGAAATCAATTTTGATATCCTAAAAAGAAAATAATGTTTATTATTTTATTTCCTGTTACCATATCTTATAAAAGAAACTGAGCAAAACGTATGACCTTTTTAAACAAATTTACTTGCTCGCGCTTTTTATCAAAAGTAAAAAAAAAGCTCTGAATTTTCCATAATCGAGTTTCGTGCCTACCCCAAATGAATGTATTGTAACGAAAATTTTTGGGAGAAAAAACATGAATTTTAGTTATAAATTTAGGCGTGATTTTAAATATTAACATTGAATTCTTATAAAAGTGTGTTTTAGAAAAAACTATTTTTACTTTTATACTTTTTCTTCGTGATACCTTTTCAAGTCACATGTACTTGCTATGTCGTCGTTTTCTTATGTCTTCTCAAACTGTATATTTTTTCTGGTTCTCGAAAGTTTGAAATTGTTCTTTGTTCGATCAAGTTTGTAATAAGATGATTTGAAATGTAACTCATTGTTAATATTAATTTGTATTTCCTAAGATTGGTATTTCCAAAATTGTGTTCCATTACTCAGACATTATGCACATTCACTTCTTTAAAAGGGTAATTTAGACAAATGGACTAAAAAAATAAAAAATAATAATAATGTTTAAATACTTTTCATGTCAAATTTTAGAAGGCCTTTAAGACGAAACGCTCATTTTTATTTTCCCTTCTTAAATGTTGGCATCCTTTCCTTAACTCTTCTCTTTTCATAACAAATCGAGACGGAATAAAATAATTAGCATCTAAAATGTTCTAAGTAAATGAGATACGTACACTTAAAATAAGGTATAGGCTACACACATTCTAAAATTGACTGAAAAAAGTTGTAATTGGTGTAAGAAAGAGTGGTTTGAATTAAAACGCTTGGTGAAATAATTTGTCTAATTAAATAATAATAATTTTTTTTAAATATTGTCAATGTATGGTGGCATACATAAGACACAATAAAATATTGTCAAAAATTGAGCAAAGTAATTACAGAAAAGCATTTATGTTGTTGTAAGCAGCTACAAAAGGTACTTCCGGCTTTTACCGGGGAGAAAAGGTAGCTTAGCCGGTTTTCTTTTAAGCACCATTTATCCCCATCTATCGGAAAATTTGGAAATATTTTTTAATTTGCTGAAACAAAACTTTTTAGTCTAATATGCACTTTTTACCTCCTTTACTAGATTCCGTACTGAATTTTAAAATGTACCATAGACTTTTCTTGTACCCTGTTATCTAAAACTATGCGTAAACCCTGTAAGTTCAAGCTATATTATTCTCAAACTATATAAAATTCCTTTTATGTTAATTGTTCGATTTATAGCTTCAACATTTCCTCAATTTATTTAATTTCTTCGTAAAGTTATAGTTTTTGTTTTGATTTACGTATAAAATTGTATTTCGATTTGCATACAAATTAATTGATATTGTTTCTAATTTTTTTACTAAAACTTCTTTAATTGTTTTCTTGATTTCAAATCAGTATGAGATCTTGAAAAGTATGTCTTATTGACAATTTTGTTCGTTTCGTGTATCTATTACGCTATAGAAGAAATATTGTTCTCATTCGACGCAACTTTAATTTTTTTAATTGTTATAATGTTTATTTATATGCTTTTATAATGTTAACTTGTATTGTATAATGTACTTTTACTTTTATCTTTTATAAGAGATTTTTTTTTTTTTTTTTTTTTTTTTTTTTTTACATTATTCTGTAAATAAATATTATCGGAAAATTTCTATTTCAAATAGGTTATTGACTTCGGGTATCAAATGAAATAACTTAGTTGTACAATAGAGGCGAAATATTATCTTTTATATGTTATAATATGTTGCAACCTATTAGAATTAAAACAATACATAAAGTAACAGTGATTAAAACAAGAATAATTAAACTAACACCAATTAGTATTATTTATTATCAATTAATGAATAATATTAAAATTGTAAGGCTACAAGAATTCGGAAACTTCGTAAAAGCTAAGTATTATTTTTATTTGGGAAAGTAGATATCTATAACTTAAACACAACGCAAACTAAATCCTATGAAAGGTATGCTTCGGCATCTCGACTGAAACGGATATAAAAAGAACGATCTTCAAATACTGCTTATCACTTAAGACGAAACATAAAATACTCTAAAGTGAATTACTTTTCTTTTTTTCCTGCTAAAGTGTCGGTATTCTTTGTATCACTTAATCGTTTTTTCCGTTGTCTTCCGATTAAATATGCAGACAGAATAACTCAATTAAAATCTCGAGTCTTTTTAATGAAAGAAGATGCACTTAAGAGGTTCTAAATTTATGTTAGTTTTATATCTATTGCTTTCCTTACACGTGGAATAGTTGCTTTATTGATTTAAATGTTAATGATAAATCCATTTAGCTCAGTTACGTTGAATTGTAATTAACAGATATTGAATCATTTTGTGGGTGTTTTCTGAAAATCTATTATACCATACATGCCAAAATCTCTTAATTATACCGGAGTCGGATCAAAGACAAACATGATTTCAACAGAAATTTTATTTCATTAAACTTATTTCGAATAAGCATATTATAGAAAAAGACCTATTTTCTTATATATACTTTCCGGTTTTAAACATGTTTTTCGTGGATCGAACTCCGGAATATGTAGGAGATGTTGGCACATATGATTGTATATATGCTCAGTCCTGAAAAAAAAAATTATTTACCTTTTCTTATCACCACATTATTACATAGAGTTGCAAGAGGTACCCTTTAACATGGAATTGTGATTATTTTTCAACTGTGAAGATAAGTTTTGAAGTAGAGGTCACCTTACAAATTGCACAAATTTTGTATTTTAAAATAGCAACATCCTATTTCGACATCCTATTTGAATTCCTTAATTCAAGACAACCCAGGAATTGTAGAGTTTGTAAACTTTTCTTAAATCTTCATAGAAATATAGAAGGACATATGTTAGAGGTTTATACATAAATTTTGAATTTTTTTTATCTCTCTCGATTTTACTGCTTTTAAAGCCGTAAATAGGTACAACGACAAACTTTAAAATGTTTAATTCGACAAATTCACCTGGATATTTTCGAAATTTGATACTAAATACGTAATTTATTAGCACCATGAATATATAGCTTGTAAAAATTCATTTACACATGTACCGAAAATCAGAAATCATAACATAAACTTGTTTGAACATTTCATAAAAGAATTCTTTTTTTAAAACAATATAAAAAAGAGAGAATCAGAATTACTTTTTTTAGCATTTACTCTATCTATCAGTAAAATATCTGTAAAATTTCACCGATTAATTAAAATAAAATCCGTGATCAAACCTAAAATAAAATGAATTTCCTTTCACATTACAGAAAACTTATAACTATGTTGCCAGTATTATCAATAATTTGCTTTTGATAACAAAAAAAGAATATTGCAATTTATCCTCTAAAATAAATTGCATTTCTTAAGTACTTTGATAACATTTCTTAAGTACATTTATCTAGCTTTTATCACAGAAAACGTTATATTGTTTAATGTTTCAATTCTTTTCTAACAGCTGTGATTATGTACCTGGCACGTCTCTCATATTTTGAGTATCACTATTACTGAGTGTCAATTTTATTTAATAGAAAATCTTATAGTAGTATTAATGTAATAGCATTAATCTGTTGGTAAATCTAATTAATGTAATTAAATCTAATAGTATTAATCTTATTTATTCACAATTTTTTTTCATTAGATAAGGCGAATACTTCTGTTTGAAAATATTGATAATCAAAATACGGGAGATTTAGCAATTAGTATATTTAGTATTATTTAAAAAATTATCGGATATCAGTAATATGTCTAAAAAATATGAAAAATGCCTTACAATTATCGATTTTTAAATCAAAATATAGCATTTTTAGATTATTATATTGGAAAAAAGAATACATTTATCATCTTGTAGTGACATACTTAAAGCAAAGCATTATTCTTATTATATGGAATTAATCTAAAACTCTGTTCATACCAAATATCCTAAACGTTACTGCTCAATTGTGTCTAATACAGATGACAAACTAATTATATTCATAAAAAGTGTATGCTTTTATGGTTTTTTGGTAACTTATAAAAGAAAATTATCAAGAAAATTGTCAAAATAAAACTTTTGTATATTTATACACTGGCCTCCAAAATGTAAGGTGCAACATGTTTTTCGAAGCTCACCAGACAAAACATGGCAGTCAGATTAAACATCATAATTTATATGAATGACAATAATAAGATTTAAAAGAACTTACGCAAAAATTACAGCTACCACTTTTATTTTATAGAAAATAATAGGTATTTGTGAATGAGAGAAAAATATGCAATGACGAAGCTTTCGTAATTTCGCGTGTAAGTTTTGTTGTATTCAAACTATTGTTGTCAGGTTTGTTCACAACAGCCAGTAGAGTCTAGAAATGTCTAGAAGAAGTCGTTTGCCCGATTCATTAAGGTGGCGGTCGGTAGGATGGATGGAAATGGGGTTGTCACAGGCCGATACTGCCAGACGGCTCAAAGTGTCTCGCAGTGTAGTCCAACGACTCTGGGATCAGTATGAATCCGAAGATTCTGTGTCCAGAAGACATGTTCCAGGCCGCCCACGTGTTACAACACCTGCAGAAGACCGGTTTCTAGCTCTTTCGGCCCGAAGGAGTAAACGCACTACTGTGCCGCAACTCATTGCAGACCACTTTGCAGAATCAGGGAGAAGAATCTCCGCTACTACGGTGCGAAGACGTCTTCACAATGCAGATCTCTATGCAAGGCGACCAGTTGTGTGTGTCCCCCTCAACAGACTTCAGAGAAGGGCCCGCATATGTTGGGCAAGAGAACATGTTTCCTGGACCAAACAACAGTGGGCTTCTGTACTCTTCACAGACGAGTCCAGATTCATATGGAGAGCGATTCAGGAAGTCTTCTGATCTGGAGAGAACAATGTACTCGATACCTTCAATCAAACACTGTCGAAACACACAGGTACAGAAACGGTGTAATCATGGTTTGGGCAGGGATCTCACTCGGAGGCCACACTGACCTGCATGTGTTCCATGGAGGAACTGTGACTAGTGCGAGATATCGGGATGAGATCCTTGATTCATATGTGCGCCCATATGCCGGTGCTATTGTCAATGGTTTCATTCAAATGGATGATAATGCGAGACCACACCAAACTGTGGTTGTTGTGGATTATCTTGAGGATCACGGTTTGGAAAGAATGGAATGGCCAGCTCACTCTCCAGACTTGAATCCGATAGAACATCTTTGGGAATATCTTGGAAGACAGGTTGCGGCTTTAAGTCCTCCTCCAAGGCCATTAAGTCAGCGTTACCTATTTCGGTGTCCGACAATTTAATTGAGATCATGGAAAGTCGATGCCAAAAATGCATTCAAGTCCGGGGTGGACATATTCCGTATTAGAACCAGTTTTTTAATGTTTCTGTCACATTTTACTGCATGATACTGCGATGTACCGATTTCTCCAAGCATGGAATTTTCCACCATGAGTGCTTTTTTGTTGTAATTTCCTTTATACGTTTAACTTAAGTAAATTTCTATGTCGCATTTAATAAATAACAGATTAGCGCACATTTCCTCCAAATTTGTTGTTTCTATATTCATTCATTTGCAAATTAGACGCAAAAAACTGGTTGTACCTTCACTTTTGGAGGCCAGTGTATGTATAAATATTGATATGTTGAAGAGAGATTACACAAATTTCTTGTTTTGCCTCTTCTATACAATTTCGAGTAATATCATTAAAAGAAACAGAATTTTAAACTTTCAAACAAAAATCTATTGCAATTAAATACCAAGTAGCGGTCGAGACTGTTCGAAACTAACCGAAAAATTATATTCAAACTATGTATATCAATATATAAATTATGTAATGAAAATGTAAAAAAAAATAATCAAAATAATCTATAATGGGCAGTCAAATAAATAAAAACAGAACACCCACCATAAAACACATTTTGCGCCAAAATTGGCAACATTGTTGTAACATATCGATACTTCCATTTCGAGGGTTGGTAGAAATGCATAATGACAGCTCACAGGTACTCACAGTTTTTTTTCCACGTGTGTATGGTAGAATACACAGCTTTGTTCAGCTATATTATAGCTTGTTCAATGATTACACAATTAAAAATTACACACTTTTCCCACTCGTATTCACCATATACGTCAGTTACTACACTTAAGCGCCAATATCATCGGTATAACACTCGGATGATATTCAACGATAACCTAATTGGATCAAATCATAGCCGAGGTTAATGATAAATACTACCATTTGAACGTTCGACCATAGATTTCCCTCTTAACAGACAGTTGAGGCCGATGGTGAATACGAGCGTAAATTAGATTAACAGTAAACAGGAAAGATGGTTTTGCAGTCGGATGAATTAGACTCTTCAAGAACTGTTAAAGGCAGAAGTAAAATACAACTAAAATTAATCAATGTTCAAAGTTTAGTCTCTGTCCACTAGAATAAATCATCAATTGACATCTCTATAAATGTGAAGAAAAATTACTTGAACAATTAGCATATAAAGCAAAACAAAAAAACCTGTTTTTGCCCATAATGATAATTAAAACCTTTTACTGTATTTTGTACGCACTGACCGTTGACAATCATGTTATGGTATAGGGAATCAGCTGTTTGTTATCTATAGCACTTAGTGCCACGAGTTTATTAATTATTGTTGGGGAAATATCCGAAAAAGTAATCTCTGATAATTGATTTTCAGTGACAGATAATATACTTTCATAGCAATCTCGTTACGATAATGAGATTGACCTAATTTCAAGCAGGAAGTGAAACTTCTATGTAACATCTGAGTGCTTTTCCTAACACGTGAATGAAAAGATGGGAAGTACTTATACGTACAAGTGACGTGTTTTGACTTTACGTCATGAATAACCAATAAAAGGCCTTAAAAGTGACACCAAAAGGAACTGAAAAAACCCTTTTTTATTTCTAATAGACTTTAACTGCTGCTTTCCGTGTTGAAGACGAAACATGTAATTCGTTCTTCCTTAAATTTTTAAAAATAATTTCTAATGTTTAAATTTAAATGTAACTAATTAAGATTAACAATTTTTAATTAAATTCTTTAAACAAAGTACTATGTGATTTTTTACTAATTTAATATTAATATATATACACTTACTATCACTAGATACGCTGCTCTACAACTATGATTAAATTTAAAAGTGCAAAAGACTCAACTATGGAATTAAAACATATTAATAAATAACTCTTTGATTTACATATCAAACAAATATGCCAACTAATAATCAATAATGGATTAACTACTCTGGATACCTGGCTTGGGATGTGCTGCTTTGTATGCTGAAAATAAAGGTAAGCTGATTTTCTTACCTATATTCCTTTAGAAATTGTATATTTACTCTAATTGCTTTAGAGCGCGCTATTATACTACTGCATTACCTAACAATTTTTTAATGAAGTTTAGCGGCAGAATCGGTAACAATTAATTCCACACAATCTTAACACATAAAGCATACCTTTCTAAAAAAAGATTAAAGAAACTCACTTGTGGAAAAGTGGGAGGTTTCAACTCAAGATTTCTGCAAAAAAGCACCATCTTAAATACCCAGTAGTTATCGAGCCACAGAAACTCGAGATTTAATCCAGACACTTCTTCACGAATTTCCAAAATTTTATGGACGAAAAACAAGCAGTTTTACAATTTCATTACACTCTCCAGGCAACAACTGGGTTTTTCCGGCACTAAAACCTCAATATTTCAAAACGCAACTCAAACTCTTCTTTTATAAATAACTTTTCAAAACGTCTTACTTAACTTTTGATGAGCTCTACAGCAATATCCGTATAACATTTTCTGTCTTTCACAAATTTCTGAATTCTTAAATGTCGGAAACGTTTAATCAAGCATATCTTTATTTATCAGAGAAGTGACATATCGATAGCTAAACACTGATTGGTTGATTTCAGAGAGGATTTCAGACAGAAACAAACAACAGGCTTGTCATTATCGCTAAGATAATGTTTGCTTACTCGTCTAACACGACTAAGCAAACTCGCTCAGGGGAATAACGCGATTTGAAGAAAAATTACATGAGCAATTAGCATATAAAGCAAAACAAAAAAAAAAAACCTGTTTTTGCCCATCTAATATGAAATGCCATAGTTAGGAGAAAATTTTCGAATCTGACCATGCATCTAGTACACATGTCTCTACTCTGATAAATAAAGGTACCCTAATCCAATTTACATTTGTATAAAAATCATTTTTGAGAAAATGTAAATCATTTAAATTTCTTAATGAAAATAATATTAATAATGATCGATTAATCATTAAGAAAATTAGATAGGAAGGAGTAGCTGAATCTAAAAATTTGTTACAGAAACAAAAACAAAACTTCATTCATAAACAACTTACAAAATATTCCGCATACTTTATACACTTTAGAAAATTGTTAAAAGGTTTGAATAGCAACATAAATATTTTAGTACGAGGAAATTAGTTGATGCATCATAACGAATTCCTTGAAATATATTTTTTTCATAAGTATGACCACATTTCTTCATAAAACATAACAACAAATGAATAATCAAAAATTTTAATGCTTTAGGAAAAAAAAAGTTTTGCATGTCATATGCTACTTTTTTTTTTTTTTTTTTTTTTTTTTGATTATGCGAAATAGGAGTAGGCAGTTTATTTGTTTATGTAAATGACTGACGTGCACCTTAAAAATGTTTTTTTCCCACAAAGGACTCTTCATAAACCATTTTGTTCTCACAAATATGATATCGAAAGTGACGCTGTTTTTTTATTCAAATGATACATTTTTTATAACAAATACACTAGAATAACATCTACTTTCATTAAAGGTTAGCTTTATTGATCTGTACGTACTCATGAAAACAAAGTATAGCTACAAATTTAAAATGCACGTGCTGACAAAAAAAAAATACTAAATAAATAAATAAAATAAAAAAAAAGTAAATAAATAATCTTGTTCTTTAGAAATTAAAATTAGGTTATTATAGGAAAAAAGAGAACTCGCAGAGAAAAATATAATTCAGTAATTTTAATATGGATGATTTAAAAAGTGAAAAAAAAAACTAGAAAAGTATTTTACGTTTTGACATGTCGGTTTAAAGAATTTTTTGATTCTTTAAATTATAATTATTTAAAAGAACATGAACAAGATAGATTTTTGTTATAAAAAATTTACTCAAAAAAACTAAAGAAACATTATGTTTTATTTTAAATAACTATGTTAATATTTCAGTTTTAAAAATTTTCATTCAGTTTTTTTAATTTATGCTGCTAAGATCTATGTATTGATTAATTGGTTACGATTTAAAAATCCTCCCAAGCTTCTACTTGGAATGCCTTTTATCTACAATTTTTGGCTAAATATAACAGCTTACAATAAAGGTGATTGTTAGATTGGGCTGGGTTTTATACAGGTTTATTAATATAAATCTAACCTAAAAGAAATAGAGTAAATATGTAATTGCTTAAAGTGATAAACAGTGCACATAAAGGCTTATAAATACTTTTTATTATATAGATCGACAAGTTTCGTACGCTCAATCGGTGAAATTTTCAAGATAAAGAATGATAAATAAACTATTATTGCAAAAATTTTTCAAAATGAACTTGATGAACATAAACCACGAGATCACATGTATAATGAAAGAACATGTATAAAAAAGATCAATTGTTAAAGTGAAAATCATTTTTTTCTTACTGCTTTTTTAATCTGTAAAGCATCTCGTGCCAAATTTTAGGTAATTCAAAGAAGGGTGATTCATTGTATATGTTCTCGCTTCGCATATAGATTTCCATTGATTCAAGGATAATTGATGTGTAATAAAATCTTGAAGGATGAATATTTTACTATTTTTAAAATGAATTAGCAAAGGCTAATCCTATTTAGTCCTATGTAGTCTGACTAAAGCTCTAGTTCTTCTGTCGTATTTGATATTTGCCATATGTTTTTTTGTTCTCGTTTTAAATTTTCTATTTGTCATTTTTATATAATACTGCAATGTTCTATCAGCCCTGGTGAACGGGATTTCATAAACACCTGATAGTTGGTCAGACTCCATTGGATCTATTTTTCTACAGACTATGTTTTTTAATTTTACCTGATAAACTATCAGGTGTGTATGAAATCCCGTTTGATGGAACATTGCAGTATTTTATAGGATTGATAGATCCATCGAGCAAACATCCAGAAACTTGTGAACTTCTAAGAAATATCTCTAACTGTTAATTGTAATTATAATTGTGTATTTTCCTTTCCTGTAATTTTTGTGTTCCCATATATAAAATCACTTTGGGGCATTCAGAGTTAGGGGAGAGGGGGGCACGTTTGAACTGGGGGCACCTTTGTACACTGTAAATATTTTTCTTGAAATAAAATATATTTTTGAAATATAGATGGCAGGACATTACTGCTGCTTCAATGCAACAAGGATAAAAAGTTTTACCATTTTGTACGCACACTACTGTCTATGCAATGTATGTATTTTTCTCTTTCTTCAATCTAAACTTAAAAAAATAAAGTTGTAAGCTTTTTATTGACAATCTTATATCCCTAACATTTTAATTGATTGTTGAATATTTAAAGAAAGATGTTAGCTTTAGCTTATAAGCTTTGTTTTATTCAAATTCTTAAGCCTAAATGAGTAAATAGTTGTAATGCTAAATACCATGTGATTGAACAAGAAAGTTGGGGCACCATTGAACAATTAAAACTATGAAATAAAGAGTTATGGATGTATCTAAATATTATTTTTGGATTTTTTTAGAAAATGTGAAAATTAAAGATTATTTAAGAATTATTATACTTAATATGAAAGTTGTACTGATACAGGGCTACAAACTACTACACATTAGGTTTAGAAACAACACTTTTTTTTTGTTTAGTGGTTTTTGAAGATGAGAGATTCATGTCTTGTCATATATTTGGATTCTTTTTTCATTTTTAAACATATATATATATATTTTATTATGATTTAAAATGTATATTATATTGAGCAGGGCTTTGTATACTGCATGGAATAGTTTAAATAAAAATATTCAGTTTAGTTTTGGTTTTAGCTAAATTTTTATCTTTTTATGTAGCCTATTTTAATTTAAAATGTCTATTCACCCTACAAGATTAAACGTTGATTATAGGTTTAAATGTGAAAAAATAAATTTTGAAACTTTGAATAGTTGTATAAGGGTTTTATATTTTTATTAATGAACGTTTTCTTTATTTTGTGTGATATTTTAATGTGTTTCATAAAAAAACTAATAATTAAATAATAAAAAAATAGTAATTTCAGTAAAATGTAGTTAATTTTATTCTAAATATTTCATATTTCTTAAAGATGTGCAGATTTTCATAAAAACTCTTAATATTTTCATATTTTGTTTATTTGTTCAAAGGTGCTCCTAGCTTATTCAAAGGTACCCCTACATGGCGCAGGTTTGAGCAGAAATCTCTAAGCTTTTTAAAGTCTCACAGCGTATTTAATTTATTTGGAAAACTCATATGATTGGAGCTCATATGATGAAGAAATACTTTGTTTTTCTCATGTAATATTTAAAATGCAATAAATATAATTAAAAAGTAAGAAATATATTGATTTCTAAAAAAATGTTCAAACGTGCCTCCCTTTCCCCTACCGCTCTCCTGAGCAAATGACTCTTCGTTTACGGCCATTTATTCGTAGTACTTAAGACCACCCTAGGCTCTGTTACCTGAATGGTGGACCTCTTACGTCATTCTAAAGTACCACAACCCCTCCCCCCACCTCGTAGAAAGAGCTTTTCCCCGTATTATCAGGAAGTAATAAAGCTCTCAAATGTATTGTGTTTTAAAATCCAGATTATAGTCAGGCTGTCGCCATACGGTCCATTTATTTTATGTCCAAGGCTTTGGCGTTCCAGGCGTTATATCATAAGGCAACTCAACCAATCAGAGACGCGTAAAGAACCAATGAATCATACTGATTGGTTGGAAAACACATGCCCCATAGACCTCGTAGACTTAGGGTGATGGTTACGCCATACTGTAAACGCAACATAAGTGGATAAATACATTTTTGCTTTACATGGGGAACATATAGAACATACAAAATATATACTTAAAATAACCAAATTATATCAATATGCACTTAGAATACCCTATCCTCTTTTATAACATGTAAGATGCATTTCTATATCTATAATTATATCCGAGATACTATTTCTAGAAAACTGGATTGCCCTAAAATCTCATTACCAACGAAAAAAGATGTAAAGAGGATGAGTTAAGTCTATTTCTCTTCATTAATTTTTTTCTTACTTTGATATAAATGTTTTGTTGAATAAATACAACATACCAAGTCAGTTTCTAGTTCGTCTGATAGTTTTTTAAATCATTTTTATGTCAGATAAACTCAGCTTAAATTTAATAAAGAAAAAGCACATTTACGCGTTTAGATTTAAAATCAACAAAACTGTATGGATATTATTAGGAGGTACTTGTAAAAATTATTATAAAATCATTTTTAAAGAAATAATTAAAATCTGATTAACACTTAATATCACATGTTGCAGATACATAGCACGTACGCAATGGATAACTTTAACATGAATTCCTCAAATATTTGTGTACTGAAGTCAACTTCAGTTAATTATTCTAATTACCGGAGTGCCAACATCATATTGATACATTTTTTTAAACTCTACCCACGAATATTTTTTATTCCAAAGTTAAAACACAAATTTCTTATTAGTGACAAAGTCCTATTTCTTTCATTACGGATTTTCTATCGTTTTCAGAAATTTGTAGGACTTTTTTGATGGCTGCCAGTATCTGGTTCCTATTTTAGTCGCCTATACATCACTTCTAAATATGACATAATTACGATTTTTATATCATTGAATAGGTTAAAAATGTAATTTTTAATTAAATTTGTTTTCAAACTGTAGCTAAATGTAGTGATATTTAATGATTATTTAAATATTTCGAAAGGATGACTCTTTTTTTTTTTAATTCATCTCAACAATGAGCGCTTTGCTACAATAATGTAAAGTAACCAGTGGCAGAGTATTATAATTAGCAAAAGATTGATCAAAGGAAATTAAAATTATAAAAATCAGATTAACCATAAAGTACCGCATTTTGGTGCTAAACTGAAATCTGACAACCGAAAAACAAATTTTTACTTTATGTTGACTATAAAATTAATATCACGTTAAGTTGTACTTGGTTAAAAGATACATTGCATCAGATATGCTCGGAATTGCATTTTATTTTTATATTAAACAATTTCAATATTTTTCTCATGCACTTTTAATGTAGCACATGAAAATATATCTAGTTTATTCTGTTATGTTTTTCTGCATTTATACAAAAAGTGTGCATCTCATTTTATTTTTCGTTTTCCTTGAACCAATAAAATTGCATGCAGTCTTTCATCTTCCTTTCACATTGTCTGAAAGAAACGCATCTTCTATTATATAAACAGAACTTGACTAAATAATAAACTCTCGGTACATTAAATGTAGTTTTCAATAAGATTATATTTACTATATTTTTTTTTCTTCGAACATATTTTTCTTGGTGACAAACTAGTTGAACATATTCCTAGAGGATGAGTTTTATTAACTTATAAAAAAAGTGTTTTCTTCCAAACAGTGTCTTGCAAGAAATGTAAAAGAAATTTTCCATTTTTTCGATGTCTATATATCCAGAAAGTTGCAGAAAACTAATATTTTTACTGCAGTAATATATATATAAAATATGTATGGTGTTTTTAGTATGACAAAAAAAAAATACATAAGCATTATGCACTCATCAAATAACTTAAACAATGTGTATCTACCAGAATTTCCGAATTCTACCTAAATTAGCTACTGGGAGTATCTAGTAAAACGTACTTTAATTTTAAAAGTTTTAGAAAAAGGAAAATCAGAATTTTAAGACCATTACTTTCGCGAACTGATTTACTATTTTGAACAACATTACTTATGAAAATTTTGATAAGACACCGTGAATTCCAAAGTCCTTAAAATTATAAAACATCCTTTATATATTTTTAAATCCTTTTGCACTAGTGTTTCTGGATTCGATTTTAAAATATTATCGTAATATTGATTACATTAAAAAATAAACAATTCATTCGGTTTAAAAGATCATAAAGTTAAAAATTTTCTCATAAAATGTCACTAATAAAAAAGATTGCTTGCCATTTTTTATAAATATGCTAGAACTTTTATATAAACGGTTTTTATATCTCATTTAATTGAAATAAATGAAAATCATATGGTTGGAGTATCGTAGTTGAGATTTTTTCCAACAGAGTGAAAATATGCCGGGAACAGGACTCGAACCTGGGGCTAAAATTTTTAATGGGACTTTGTATGGTCCCCAAAATTTTGACCCCAGTATTTTCTAAAAGTTTTCTTTGACTTGCTTAATCTCAGAAAAATAAGGGGGAGAAAACTTTAAGAAATTATTGGTATTAAACTGGTCCTGGTTCCGGCATATTTTCACTCTGTTGGAAAAATTTTCTACTATGATATTCCAACCAATATAATTTACTTAGTTTAATATAATTTCCTCTGTTCATTATGACCTAAATGAAAATCTTCTTATAAATATAGCCAATTGCCCTGCGATACACACTGCTGATCTGCTCAATCGAAGCCCCTACCTGGTCAAAAGGCGCACGTATTTCACTGTCATAAAATAATGACTGGCCAATTGTCGTCATGATTGACGTAGTGTCCACTTATTAAATTAGTTTTTCTATGTGGCTCATTGTACGGAAGAATCCAAGGTATATGATTGGTTTACGAATAAATCGGCGATCATACGATTGCTCAGCGCCCCTTGAATGCTAGGTGCGCACGATGATACAAAAATGGCGGTTGTCGTAGGCGAATATTTTTAAGTGAAGATTGTTAACCCGGGAGCAGTCGCATGGGGTATGACATACCCCAGGGTGCGTACGGTTTTTACAATTGTCACCACTATTTTTGGAAAAGTAATCTAAAATTTACATTATCATAGAATTTGTAACAATTGTCTCAGACTGAATAAGGTGACGATTATTAATTGTATTTATTGATGACAATGTAAAAACAATTCATTATCTGGGTATGCGCGACTTCTCCAGAGTTAATGGGACTTTGTATAGTCCCCTGAATTTTGACACCAGTATTTTCAAAAAGTTTTCTTTGACTTACTTAATCTCAGAAAAATAAGGGAGTGAAAAATTTAAGAAATTATTGGTATTAAACTTCAAGGGACTGTACAAAAAGTGAAAAAATCCACCTACATAAAACGTCCATTTTTGTGTCAGCGCGAAGACCTAGTATGGATAGTATTCAGGAGGCAGTGGATTGCTCTACGCCGCCATAAAATACTCTGCAATGGCAGCTAATAGAAAAAAAAACAGAAAGCAGATTGACTGACGAGAGTATTTGTAAAAATGTCCTTTTCAAATATGGGGAGGGGTCATTTCCTTGGTCGAGTCGTACAGCGATGCTTCTCTCCATATCATTGATGAATATAGACGATGGCAGGTTTGCTCTCTGCAAATATATCACTTTTCTAGGATTGTCCTATGTAATATGTATTGTGCTGTCTGACTATTTTTAACGACGACTCATAAAAAAATTCTCGATATTAAGTACATGAGTCGGAATCGGAATATATGTGTATAGAAACCGGATAGCGGAATTTTTTTAAACGCAAATTGCATAAAAAACTTTCTGGTCTTATATCATAGTCTGTAAATTTATTTGCTTTTTTTAGAGAGTAAATTCTATTTTCTTCCAGAATTTAGCAGCAAAATTTTGTAACAACAAAAATAAACAAATGAATAAAATAATTAAATTATCAAGCGTAGTTTATATATAATTTTATATTTATAACCGTAATTTTTATTAACGTAATTTGTATACATACTTTTTCAAATATATCAGATTTTTTAATTTTTGAATATGATAGGTTTAGGACTACATGTCACATGCAAGACGTATGAAGAGAAATATTATAATTATTGACTTCAGTTTAAGCTCATTGAGATTCATTATTACAAAAGATAAAAGGCTTAACTCCTTTGCGACGGGGCTTCACGTATATGTGACGCATAAAGTGCTCAGAATATTTATTAATTCCTACTAGTTATTTTTAGTTGAAAATTTTGGACTATTTAATCAAAGTATTTCTGTTATTAAATTAGGCAAAAATTTCTATTTTGTAAAACCAGTTGAAAAAGAAAAAAATCCTGTGAAGGACGCTCATCACAAAGGGGTTAATAGAAAAGTTTAGTTCTGTTCGCATATCTATACTCGCTACTTTCTAACACATTAACAAAATTGTTTTTATTTATAAATCCACAAATTTGTTAGGTTCTCTTATTCAGAAATTAAGAAATCGAAAAGCTTTTACCATATTTTGATTAAGGTTTCTTTAAGATTCATTTAGATAATGATGTCAATGTTGGTATTTTAAGTCGATTTTCAGTTTGCGATAACCTAAGAAAGGTGGGTACGTGACAACTATCGATTACAGACGTAATACATTTATAGAAACAATTAAAACTTCATTTCATTCCAAATTATTTAAATACTCATGATGGCTAATTTAACGGGTATAAAAATGAGTTGCGCCAGTTAAAAAAAAGTAGAATATAAATTTAAGTCAGAAAGGGGGGGGGGGGTTCGAGTCGTTGAACGGTATGAAATATATTTTTTTTAAGAACAGCCTTGCTAATTTACTAATCCTGATAAAAATAATGAGATGTAGTAATTCATGACAAACTCATGTGGTCTCGACAAATTCCCAAGACAAATTTGATTTCAGTGACAATTTGCTATATTACCAATGTTACCATAATCCTTCTTCGTATATTTTAAATTAAACTTTTTTCAGTAAATTTTTAAAATGCTTCTAGCGTATCGTAAAATTATATCAATTTTGTAATTACATCTAGGAAGCTTTGTAATTCAATCTATAGCATCAACAGTTTAATTAAAATAAGTACTACCTGTTAAAATAAAAATTTATCCTAAACTGTTAACATACCTGCTGATACAAGGATATATTTTTGGAAATAAAAAGAATGGTGTAGAAAATACGTAATTTTATCTCCTGGGATTTTGAGGAACGAGTTTTCCTTACATTAGTACCTGTTTGGTGCCGCAACTTTTACTGTGTTTATTTTAAGTAACAAACACACTTCCCGAAACTTTTTACAGTAAACTTTTGACATACTTCTTGCTAGAAAACTTAAGTTGACTTTGAGAATAATACTTTCAGATATTATTTTTCTTTGCATTAGCAGAGAATTGGAATATTGGTGATAATTAGCATTATTCATTGTGAAACAATATTAAAACAGCGAATTTTAAATCCACATTTTCTTTATAAAACCCAAAACATCCAACAGTTCAATATAGTTTTCGTTTTGCAATGTTGGTATTCATTATATTGAAAATAATGAATAAATATGTATTCGTGTACGACGGTTTCAAAATTAGTCAAGGTGTTTCAAAACCTTGACTAATTTTGAAATGAAAGGAACAGCCTTTGAACATTCCTTATCACTGAAGACGAACCATGAAGTGCGCTAAATCGGAACACTCAACTTTCTTTTCTTTCTTTCTTTTTTTTTTTTAATGTTTCAAAAGTTTCGGCTTCTTTTGTGTTTTCGATTATTTTTGCCGCCCCTTTTCATTGAACACCGAGAAGAAATAACTCAAGTTTAATAAAAAGAAGGGCACATTGTTATATTATAAGTTCAATTTGATCAATTAGACCAAGTTGTTATAGTTGTTATTAGCCGTTATATTGAACCATTTTAAGGATATAGTTTAATGTATATTGCTTATACAGAATGCCCACTAAAGACCTATCCAGACCCTTTAACTTTAGAACAGTGGCAGCCTTAAACATAAACTTGGTGCTTACGTGTAGTAAAGTGGTATGTACTAGACAATTACCATGAGACCACTTACAGCGCCTCTTAGCAGCTACAACAGTGTTAGCGTTCCATTATTTTTTGACCCACTGAATTTACTTTTTAGTTAGCACATCATGGTTATGTACCGGGCTTTACAAATTTGGTAAAATGTCGTAGTCATCAAAAAGTTATAGTCGCCAGTAGAAACAGCACATAGTCTAGAATAGTACATAATTTAGAAAGATAATATAAACTATGTTTTCTAATGAAACTTACCAAAATTTATATCTAACTGAAAAAAAAGAAATACTGTAATTGCTGAATTAGCCGGCATGTACAGGAATTGTTGATTGCCGAATGCTTCAAATGTCCGGATAGTTGAGTGATACAAACTCTATATCTGTTGAAAAGGGCATCGGTGAAATAGCAGGAAAACAAGAAAACAATTTTTTGCCTATTTCCCTGTCGAAATCGGTCAAATAACTCTAGGATATAAATTATCATATATTAATTTACTCTCCTTGCTTATATTCAAATTCTTAAAGCTCATCTTTCATTCAGTCTAATTCTTATGTTTTATCCTAAAATACCATAAGCTTGACAGCATTTACTATAAGCAATCCCTATTTAGTCCAGATTTAATTTTTAAATATTCCCTATCGAACGCGTAGAAATTAATTTCTTCTGTCGCACCATTTTTTTCCGTTAGCATGTTATCAACGTATAAATGAAATATACGGAATATGAAATGAAAATAATTAATTTTCTTCCTTCTAAGAGCTTAAAGTAGTTATGAAAGAAGGAAATCAACATTTTATCTTTCCGCGTTTCGTAATATCATAATTTGAAATACTCCCGTATTGCGCTGGCTAAATAATTTATTAATATATTTACCAACCAATAAATTTAGTAAATATCTTCTGTCTTGCTTGTTTTTATTGAACATTCTTCTTTTATGTTTATGTATTTCAACACTTGATATTTATCCAAATCACAGATTGACTAGATAAAAGCGTAATATCTGTCATCAATCTTTTGAAAAAAATGTCCTTCCCCAATGATTTTAAAAAATGATTGTTTTATGCCAGATAAATCACAAATAATTATCTGTTTAATGATCTTACATTTCCGTTTTGCAGCGTCTAGCGCCAGTTTTCTTACGCATTGTAATTTAATGTCTTTCTATAATTTTCTTCACTGGCTGAAAGTCAATCAGTGCTAAATTGCAATTGTGGTCCTAAGAAATAATATGATCTCTGTTCTTTGAAATAAAGCCAATATTGTAACCTTTTTGGCGAATTTAATAGATTTCTGGCAAGTTCAGCGGGTAGCTAATTCACTTCACTTGCTGTCCCACTTTTCTGGAATAAACTGAAGGAAGAGTGCGTTTAAGCGCGATAATGTCTCAAGAAGATTAAAAAAGGATAAGATAAAATTTTCTTACCTTTTATGGAGGTGCATCTTATTTCTCATAGTAATCCAGTTAAAGGTAATCCAGGTAAAGGTAAATCGTTCGCACTGAACACATCACGTTTTCGCTGAAAAACTAAGTTTAAATATTAGTATGAGGCTAAATAAATTCACATTTTCTTGATCTTGATTAAATATATATTCACTGAATTAGAGCACATGGACATTACAAGAATTGACATTTAACAATTAAGTTTAGATTATATTTAGTTGACATTTTAGAGGTTATTCGCTCTAGTTGTTTACGCGTTTACATTTTGGTAGAGGACTGAAGAAATTAAAGTCATAATAAAAAGTTCAGAGTTTTTCCATTACATCATTCTTACGTCAGAGGAAATTACACACATTACAAGGTTTGAGCGTAAGAACGTAACTGGAATAATAATGTTTATAATTATTGTTCTAATGTCTTTAATTCATATAATAACAGTTTATCAATTTAGAAGAGCTTTTGAACATTTATTTGAAGTTGAGTGGTCATAAATCTCACTTTTGAATTCATTATGCGTGCAAAGAAATGTTGAAGCTATTTCTTTTTCTTTATCAAGGTTTTCCTTCTTTCTCTTTTGCAAGAGGAAATGAAAGAGTGGTTTTTCTGTAAATAAATTTCTCGGATGAGGTTAATATTTATAACATTCCCCCTTGCTCCTCCGAGGAATTGATCATAAATAGTTTCATTGAATTTCTATGTCTTTCCAATGCAGGTTTGGGTATGGGCTTGGTTAACGCGTCTGCTATCATCTGATCCGTAGGACAATATTTCAATTCTATAATACCTTCTTCTCTAAGCTGTTTTATAGCATGAAATTTGACGTCTATGTGTTTGGTACGTTTACCAAACTTTTCGTTGTGTATCATCTTTATGCAGTTTTGGTTGTCTTCATGCATTATTATTGGTTTTTCTTGAGTTAATCCTAAATCTTCTAATAATTTAATTAACCATAAAGTTTCTTGACAAGCGTTTGCTGCAGCTATATATTCTGCTTCAGCAGATGATAAGGCGATGCATGTCTGCCTTTTTGTGATCCACTGTATTGGATTGTCTCCCAACATGTAAATACTGCCAGAAGTTGATTTTCTCGTTTCTGTATCTCCCGCCCAATCGGAGTCTGTGTAAACTTCTAATTTTGGTTTCTTTTTTGTATTTAAAACTAAATTTAAATTTTTTTGCACAGTGTAAATATTTGATTATTCTCTTTACTGCATTCCAGTCCTTGTTTCGTGGTGCTTCATTACGTCTACTAAGGATGTTGAATGGTGCTGATATGTCTGGTCTAGTAACTGTCGCGATGTAAAGAAGTGAGCCTATGGCTTTGCGATATTCTGTGTTATTTCGTAACAAATTTTCGTCATCTTCTATTTTATTAAAACCGGGTTCCATTGGTGTACCGTATGGTTTTGCATTTTCAAGATTAAATTTCTTAGGTAATTCTTCATTTTTTGATTTTTGGTTTAATGCGTAACCGTCCGGTATTTTATCTATTTCGGTTTCTAAGTATTTCTTTATTTGTAAGTATTTCTGTAAATTTCTTAGGTAATTCTTCATTTTTTGATTTTTGGTTTAATGCGTAACCGTCCGGTATTTTATCTATTTCGGTTTCTAAGTATTTCTTTATTTGTCCCAAGTTTTTCAATTCAGATTCTTCGTTTAGTGTTTTTACGATTTCTTTTATTATTTCCGGTTTACTTGCTATAAGTATGTCGTCGACATAGATTATTACGTATGTGAAATTTTCTTTTTCTTTTCTTATGAATAAGCATTTATCGGCTGTGCTTTACGTGAAATTAAGTGCTTTTAATGAAGTTTCTATCTTTAGGTGCCAGGCTCTTGCTGCCTGTTTGAGACCATATATGGTCTTGTTTAGTTTACAAACTTTATAATTAGAGTTTGTTTTAATGTAACCCTCTGGTTGTTGCATGTAAATTTCCTCTTGTAAATTTCCATGAAGGAATGCCGCATTTATGTCAATATGGTGAACATCAAGTTTTTTATAGGCGGCTGTGGATAAAAATGCACGAATGGTGGTATTTTGCACTACTGGTGCAAATGTTTCATCATAATCTTCACCAAATTTTTGGCTAAAACCCTTAGCAACTAATATTGCTTTATATATGGGTGATTTTCCTGAGCTATCGACTTTTCTTTTAAAGATCCATTTTGATCCGATTACTTTTCTATTTGGTGGTGGTTCTACCAGTTCCCATGTTTTGTTTTTCATCAGCGCTTCTATTTCCGCATCTGTGGCTTTGAGCCAATTTTCCTTTTCTCTAGGATTTTTTATTTCGTTGATTTCTTTCAAATTTTTCGTTTTGATTATTTCATCGTTTTTTACTATACAGATATAACTGTCGGATGTATATCTATTAGGTGGAACTCCCCTGTTTGTCCTTTCTGATCTTCTTAATGTAGGAATGTTTTGATCGGGTTCTGCTTGTGTTTGTTCTGTATTGTTTATTTCCGTTTCAAAATAACTTTTGTTATCAAGCAGGCATTCTGGTTCATTATTTTCTTCATTCAGAATGTGTGTGTTATTCTCTAGGAATTTTACAGTTCTCCCGATTATGATTTCATTATTTTTAGTGAATACTCTGTAACCCTTTAAGTGGTTATCATATCCCATAAATATTCCTTCCCTGGCTGTGTTATCTAATTTTCCTCTATGTATCTTGTTTATGTATATTTAAGCTTTACAGCCAAATACTCGAAGGTAATGTAAGTTTGGTTTTCTCTTGAACCAAATTTCGTACGGAATTTTATTTTTAGCCTTTGTTGGTAGTCTGTTTTGGAGATGTGTTGCTGTATTTATTACTTCACCCCAGAATTTGTGGGGTAACCCAGCGTCTGAGAGCATAGCTCGGGTCATTTCTATCAAGCTCCTATTCTTTTTTTCAGCAATCCCGTTCTGGCTCGGGCAGTGTGGAACAGTAAATTGGTGTTTTATACCTCTTTTTCTAAGAAAGTCCTCCGTATATTTACCAATATATTCGCCCCCGTTATCCGATCTGAATGCTTTGGAATATCTCCTGAATTGTGTTTGAACCATTTGTGTATAGTCCTTTATTTTGTCTGAGACCTCATCTTTGTGTGATAGTAAATAAATTACTGTAAATCTTGAGTGGTCGTCAATAAAAATGACGAAATACCTTTTCCCCCCTAAAGAGGTTGTTCTTATTGGTCCACAGACATCTGTATGTATCAGGTCGAGTACCTGTGTCGTTTTATTTTCAGATAATTTCGGATATGGTGCATCAGTAGTTTTTGTCTTTATGCATGTTTCACAGTGTGTATTATGACTGCAGTTGCTTATTTTAAAGCCATTGGCCAAGTTGTTTTTCATCCTTTGTTTTATACTTTCGTAATTCCTATGACCTAGGCGTTTGTGCCAAAGTTCTTGACATTCTTTATTTTTGCAGTCGTTTGCGATATTTGCTGTGTTTGGGATATCTTTATCTAAGAGAATTACCTCATATAAATTATTTTTTTTTTCGCTTCCAGATACGTTTTGCCGTTACAGGATAGCATGCATTTTTCGTCTTCAAATATTAATTTGTAACCGTGTTGAGTTGCTTTACTCACAGAAATTAAGTTTGTTTCCGAATCTGGAACATATAACACGTTTTTTAATTTAATTTTATTTGAGTCCCCGTTTGATGTTTTTGTTGTAATCATAACTTCACCGGATCCGTAGGAATTGAGTGTGTTTTCGTTCGCGATTATTACGGATGTTTGTTCGGTGTTGTTTATTTCATTAAATATTTGTTTGCTGTTCGCAATATGGGAAGATGCTCCAGAATAAATAATCCAGGTTGGTTTTCAGGGGCTTTTCGATTATAAATGCTGCATCTTGATTTTTGTTATGATTTATTTGTACGTTTTTATTTATTTTTCTTTCGTTTCGTACCCATCATTTTCACTATACCGATTGTGTTTTCGAAGCAGAGCGACGATGTAAACTTCTTTGGTTTAAATGTTTGTTTTGGTGTAGCTTTGTGAATTTCTGTTTTTTAAGTGCCAGCATTCTTTATAGTTATGATTATTTTGCTTACAGTACGTGCAATATTTATTATGATTTTTGTAATCATTATTTACGAACTTTTTCTGTGTTTTAAAAGCTTTTGCCGAATTTTCGGTTTGTTCCGAGTTTTCTACTCGTTTATTATATTCGTCCACAAGTTTATTTTTTATGTAATTCTGGTGTTAACTCATTTTCCGGCCTGGCTTCCAGAGCCGTTATTAGTGTGTTGTAACTAGGTGGAAGTGAGCACAGTAATAGTGCTGATATTGTGCGATTCACTAATATCTTCTCCAATTGTGGAGAGTTTGTCGACGGTTTCAAGAATATGTGTTATGTGACGTTGCATGTTACCGTTTTCTTGTAATTTGGCTCCATATAATTTTTTAAGTAAATACAGTTTACTTGAAAGATTTGCTCTTTCATGAATATTCTTTAATGTGTCCCATGTTTGTTTCGACGTGTTTAAATTTCATATATGGACGATTTGAGAGTCCTCAAGACTTAAATTTATTATGGCCCTTGCCTTCTTGTCCTTCTTTTGCCAATCAGGTGTTATTGGGTTTGACGGTTCGTCTGTTATTCATTCAGATAAATCTTCTTTTATTAATAACATTTGGACCTTGAATTTCTATATGGAATAGTTATTTGGGTTTAATTTTTCAATTATCTGTGTTTCTTTTGAGAAAGCCATTTCTTTGATTGATTTTTCTTTATTGTTTTTATTAAGTTTTATTTAATTAGTTCTATAAAGATGCTTATATTTATTTTCTTTCTTTCGAAATTAGTTCTAAGTGATTTGTAAATTTGTTTAAACAGTTTTTAGTTTTTAAGCTTTAAAAATCACACCTTCCTTCCGAGACAATTTTTTCAGTCTCGTAATCTTTCAAGGAGGAGTTCGTTTAAGCGCGATAATGTCTCAAGAAGATTAAAAAAGGATAAGATAAAATTCTCTTACCTTTTCTGAAGGTGCATCTAATTTCTCATAGTAATCCAGTTAAAGGTAATCCATGTAAAGGTAAATCGTTCGCATTGAACACATCACGTTTTCGCTAAAAAACTAAGTTTAAATATTAGTATGAGGCTAAATAAATTCATATTTTCTTGATCTTGATTAAATATATATTCACTGAATTAGAGCACATGGACATTACAAGAATTGACATTTAACAATTAAGTTTAGATTATATTTAGTTGACATTTTAGAGCTTATTCGCTCTAGTTGTTTACGCGTTTACATTTTGGTAGAGGACTGAAGAAATTAAAGTCATAATAAAAAGTTCAGAGTTTTTCCATTACATCATTCTTACGTCAGAGGAAATTACACACATTACAAGGTTTGAGAGTAAGAACGTAATTGGAATAATAATGTTTATAATTATTGTTCTAATGTCTTTAATCTATTTCATATAATAACAGTTTATCAATTTAGAAGAGCTTTTGAACATTTATTTGAAGTTGAGTGGTCATAAATCTCACTTTTCAATTCATTATGCGTGCAAAGAAATGTTGAAGCAATTTCTTTTTCTTTATCAAGGTCTTTCCTTCTTTCCCTTTTGCAAGAGGAAATGAAAGAGTGGTTTTTCTGTAAATAAATTTCTCGGATGAGGTTAATATTTATAACATCAACAACTGTCTGCAAATCCTACCTTGGCTATTGCAATTTTAACCGTAATCTCGGACGCATGTTCCGGACGATTCTTCTACCACACTATGGCTCCTGTAATAAAGCAAGTTTACTATAATCCCGGACACTTCCCTGTTTTATTGACTTTTTCATTAACTCAAAGCTTTTATTTGGTATTTTACTACTTATCGTTAATTTCGTAAAGTTGCTCTCCAAAACATATTTTTCACACTGCAACCATTATAATAAACTCCAATTTTATTATTTTAAAATTTGCATTTGATAAACACGATTTGACATGATTTGATTTTTGCCAAATTAAAAATAAATATTAAAATATTTTTTATTTCAGTGTAATTCTAAGTTTATTTCATAATATTTTGTAACTTTGTAATATATATAATGAGACATCTTTCTGGGATTTTAATTTAACACTCTTACTGATAAGTAACAGATGCTGCACTCGATGGAAATTGTATGCAAGTAACATATTGATAATTAAAAAATAAGCTTACACAGATAAGCCGGCTCAAATAATAAATATATTTACCTGCTGATAAAATAAATCCCAATATGAAAAATATAAAACAAATTACGTTTGCAAAATTACTCAAGAGTTATTATGTAATATACGTCGACTTATTATGTATACAGGTGCAATGATAATAGAAATGCCAAACATTTAAAGCAAAGAAAAATATTTTTAAACTAAATATTATATTTTATTTTTATTAAAGTTATTTATTCTTGAAATTTTAATTAAGTTTTATAGATTTTCTTCAAATGAATTAGTACTTATAATCACTTATATTCTTTAAAGTGATAGTGATAGATTAATCAGTAATTCTGAACACAAAAATATGATTTGAAACTTAAAGAAACTAAAGAATTTTTTTCGCAAAAATTAAGGTTAAAAATTAATAAAGTAAAATGTATTACAGTACGTGCCATTTAAATGAATAATACTTCCGAATCGAAATTTCATAAAACTAATGGCTGATTCCAATATACAGAAAAATAGCCTTTTGATTTTAATTCTTGGTTATTTGAGGCATTAAATCGACTGATTTCATTAACTAAAGTTTCGTTCAAGCAGCGCAGCATATGCTGCAATATCTTTTTATGTAAACATTTGCCACGTTACAATGTTGATGGATACTGTTTATGAAACTTTAGCACGCTGCCGTGGACACTCTATTCTTTAAAGGTGGCATTTCGACATTTATATTGAATCAGAACCGAAAAATAATATCTTTAAACATTCCATATCACTTAAGACTTACTACAAAGTTTTTCACGGCGGAACAATCTGGGTTTTTTCTTTTCTTAAGTGTCGGCCCCATTTTATTTTCCTTGCTTTTTTTATTGACTGTTTTAATTGAAAATCTAGGTAGAATAACTTAATTAATATCTTGAATCTTCTTAAAGGAAGAAAATGCTCTTAGGCATTTCCAAAATTATGATACTTCTATTTTAAGCTCGAGCTTTGTTCTTTTAACAGTTTATTTATTGAATTATACTGAGTTGTAATTGAGCGTTTTAGGGCCATTTTATAATATATTCATTCATATGCCGTAGAGAATATTCTTGATTTAAAAGGGGAAAAAACGACAGTGGAAATAATTTAATATTCATGTTAAGTTATTAGCTTTATAAGTATTTTTGTAAATGTTTGATACTTGTTTTATTTGTTGAATAAAATTACATTTCGACCTGCAAACAAATGAAAGCTGAGTTTTGAAATGCAGCGTTAGAATTGAAATTATAAGTGACTGGTCCTCTAGACACCATGATTGAATCACTAACTATATTCCGTTATTTTTTAACAAGACATCTTTATTCAAACACGTTTGAAAGAAGTATTTACTGGTTTAATTGGCTGATTTTTACTTTGAAAATTAAGGTTATTTCAATGTAAGGATATAACAGCTAAATTTTACAAATAAATTACGCTGCAGATTGTTCGCCTTGTTATAGAAAGAAAAAAATAATATTTTGAACTGCTATACTGCTGGTTCCGCGCATTATTGATTTCACCTTGGTGGTTCGATTGGATTTTTAGTGGTCACGGACTAACAGATCATGATTTCGAACGTCGTTAAACGTCTGTCTAAAAATGCGTCTTTATATTCTTAATTAAAAGACAATACGCATTACGTAATTCGCGCATTGAAAATTTTTTGGTTTCTTGTGCCTAAAAGGCTGTAAAAGATTTAGTCCCTCATTCATTTTGTACGTTTACAATATTTTTTGCGTTTATTTATGCACTATATATTTATATTGCGTTCCATTAAATGTTATCAAAATATTTCTTCTTGAAACATACAGTCAGAGACTTCGTGCGATAAAGTAATAATAATGATAATAATAATAATAATAATAATAATAATAATAATAATAATAGTAATAATAATTTACATTTATGAGTAAACTTCTTTTATAGATTACATGATATACTAAAATTTTGTATGATTCCGAAAATAATATTAAGATAATATTCACTATATTGAATTACATTACATAATAATAATTAAAATGTAAAGCTACAAGAATGTGGAAACTTCTTAACTACTTGATATTGTCTTCATTCAGAAAAGCTCATTACAGAAATGTAACACATACTAAAATTTCAAAAGATATGTTCCGACATCTCGACAAAAAAGAGAATTGAAAAGAACAACCTTTAATTACTCCTTATCACTTTCGACAAACATAAAGTGCTCCAAGGCAGGACTTCTAGTCCTGGCTCCAAGGCGAATGGCTCTACATTTTCCCCGCTTAAGTGCCGGCATCTTTTATGTAACTTATTCTTATTATTTCTTCTTTCCATTAAACATAAGGACAGAATAAATTAATCAAACTCATGAATTTCTTAATGAAAGAAGATGCACTTAAGAGATTCTGAAACTATGTTACTTTTATATTTAGAACAGACCTTACATTCAATAGTGTCTTTATTCATTTAAATTTTATGTGATGCTTTCATTTAAATCACCTATCGTGATATGTAATTAGTTAATATTTAATCATTTTTGGGGTAATTTTTCTCATTATACTTTGTTTATATGTAGAGATAAACCTCTTTATGAAAGATAAAACAATGTGTAATAAATCATCCCATATTTAGATTTTAAGTTGTAATTTTTTAATTAAAAAAAATTGGTACGTATTTTGATTACTGCATAACATATAATTTCCATTAACATTTTTTTTATAAATGTATTTAAATTTACAGCAGATTTTTTTTAAAAAATATTTGTTGAAATAATTTATATTTTAATATTTATTGAAAAAGTCTACATTAGATCAATAGAAAAATCGTTAATTATGTAAAGAAACCTTAGAACGAAATAGGTTTTCGTGATTTATGCATTTTTTCTGAAATTGAAGTGAAAAATATTAATTATAATGTATTAACTATGCTACTAGAGAATAACAGTTTTCGTGTCTGATGTTCCTAAATATTGGAACTAATGTAAAGCAGCTTAGGCAATACTTTTAAACTCTTGTGGTTTACATTTGCAAAATAAATATTTATTAAGGCGTGTAATCAGTCGAGTGTGTTGAAAATATTAATTTTATCGTGAGAAATATTGGCCAAAGTACGGAGCTTAAAACAAAATTTGTATCTATTATGTCATATAAGTCTCGAAAATTTTGAGAATTGAAACACAGCTAGAATAATTGATGTTTTTTTCTCTTTTTTGGAGGGGGGTGGGGGGGGAGGTTATGCCTGTTATTATAACTGTGAACTGTGAATAGGTAATTTGACGAGCATATATATTACAAAATTAAAATTTTTCGCCAAGGTTAACATTATTCTATATAATTTTTCCTTTTAATAATATTCCATTTATTATACCAGCTTATTAAATTAAAACCTATTCTTAAGCTAGTCCATCAATCTCCATATGTAAAGGTATAAGATCTTAATCCACCTAATCATCCTTATATATTATTTCTCCTGTCAACATCCCTTTTACTCAGAAAATATGAAACGCAGAACAACGAATGAGATACCATATGAAAGGTTTTAGAACAGGCTTCTGACATAGCCCACTTAACAAATCGTTAAAACATGTTTTTGATTAAAATTTGCTGAAATTAAAAAATTAAATCGGCATTGTTTCATGAAAGAAATATATATTCCTTATATATTATTTCTCCTGTCAACATCCCTTTTACTCAGAAAATATGAAACGCAGAACAACGAATGAGATACCATATGAAAGGTTTTAGAACAGGCTTCTGACATGGCCCATTTAACAAATCGTTAAAACATGTTTTTGATTAAAATTTGCTGAAATTAAAAAATTAAATCGGCATTGTTTTCATGAAAGAAATGAAAGGTTTTCCTGAAATTATTGTTGCCAAAAAAATAAAATACCACATTATATGATGCTCATAGCAATTATTATAAAAAACATCGCACGGGTTTATTTTATACTTATGATTAAAAAGCGAAATTGAAATTGAAATGTTTAGATTTATATTTCCAAGTCCCATGGTTTTCCCGAAGTGGATGACGTCATCCTCTAATGCAGCCAAAATACGATTGTTAATTTTTTTTCTCGCGCGTGCCTTTAGCAATCTTGGATCAGTTTTTAGTCTAACTTTGATGGAATAAATTATATGATATTCTGGCTTGACTAACAACTAAATGTTGTTTGCAGATATTTTTATCCTTGCTTTTTCTTTAGAAGTTTAAACCTGCATCTAATAAATATTACATATTGATAAAAAATGATGCTTCTCTATTATCCCGTCAACCACTTTTCATAACAAAAAACTATCGCCAAATAAACGGGAGAACGTTGCCATTGGAATATCAAAAAATAAATAAAATATAAGAATTTAAGGACACAATTGTTATTTTAATTAATAAAATAACTACTAAATCAGTAAAACATAATGAAAAATACACGCAAATGTCGAATGTAATACCACTAGATGACGTAACAAACACGCATAATGATTCTGACATCAAGTAAATGGGACTGCATTTTTGGCGTTTAATCTTACAGTTTGGCGGTAGTTTTTTGTTATGAAAAGCGGTCGATGGGTTAATACAGAAGTACCTAAAAATTATTAGATTTCAGTGCGAAATCTTCGCACTGAAACAACTTACAAAACTTCGCACTTACTTCGCAACAACTTCGCACTTACAAAAACACTTTTTATCTCTGGTTATATATTATTTCTCCTGTCAACATCCCTTTTTCTCGGAAAATACGAAACGCAGAACGACGAATGAGATACCATATGAAAGGATTTTGAACAGGCTTCTGACATAGTACACTTAATATTTTGATAAAACGTGTTTTTTTTAATTAAAAATTGCATTTATTTAAAATTAAATCATTATATATTATTTCTCCTGTCAACATCCCTTTTTCTCGGAAAATACGAAACGCAGAACGACGAATGAGATACCATATGAAAGGATTTTGAACAGGCTTCTGACATAGCACACTTAACATTTTGTTAAAACGGGTTTTTTAATTAAAAATTGCATTTATTTAAAATTAAATAGGCATTGCTTTCATAAATGAAATGAAAGATTTTTATCAAATCAGTGTTGCCACAAAATTAAAATACCGCATTATCAGATGACGTCATCCTCTAATGCAATTAAAATACGATTGTTAATTTATATCTTGCGCGTACTTTTTGAAAAAATATCGAGCTTTTAATCGGATTTTATTTAATTTTTACGCGTGCGTTACCTACTGTTTATTTGTTTTCTTTGTTTAATCATGGCTGTGTATATGCGTACTGTATTGGGGCACCAGTAGATTACGTAATTTAAGGATTATTTTCCAATTGATATACAGTTCATTAGGATTTACAAAAATTGTATTTATCGAAATAAATAAATGGTACTTCTCTATTATCCCGTCGACCACTTTTCATAACAAAAAACTATCGCCAAACTGTAAAGCCAAATAAACGGGAGAACGTTTCCATTGGAATATCAAAATAAACAAATAAATAAAATATAAGAATTTAAGGACACAATTGTTATTTTAGTTAATGAAATAACTAATAAATCAGTAAAACATAGTGAAAAATATACGCAAATGTCAAATTAAAAATCACTTGATGACATAACATACACGTATAATGCTTCTGATATCAAGTAAATGGGACTGCATTTTCGGCGTTTAATCTTACAGTTTGGCGATAGTCCTTTGTTATGAAAAGTGGTCGACGGGATAATAGAGAAGTACCCAAATACAATATAAGAATTTAAGGACACAATTGTTATTTTAATTAATGAAATAACTAATAAATCAGTAAAACATAGTGAAAAATACATGCAAATATCGAATTAAAAATCACTTGCCATAACAAAGACGTATAAATCTTCTGACATCAGTGGGACTGAATTTTTGGCGTTTAATCTTAGTTTGGCGATAGTTTTTTGTTTTGAAAAGTGGTCGATGGGATAATAGAGAAGTACGCAATAATCGTATGATTTCTGTTGTCAACATCCCTTTTTTATGTACATACAAATGTATAACGATGAATGAGGTATCATTCTAAAAGTTTTTGAACAAGTTTCTGACATAATACACTCAAATTTCGTTAAAACGCGTTGTTTGATTAAAAAAATCAGTTAATTAAAAATGAGTGCTAAAATGTACCAGGAAATAATCTCAAAGATTGCAGTGCGAAAGCTTCGCACGGGTCCTTCTGATAATATTTATTTCAAATTGCTTAAATCTAAAAATGGCGCTAACTACTTATATTCCTTAAATGAAACCCTTTTATTATTTAAATCTCTATTAAAATTCACTATTATTTCCCGTTTATATCAAACCTGTCTAAATTCTTTACTTACTTGCTAAAATGTCATAACTAATAAAAGTATCCCGTTCTAAAAAATATATTTATTTAAAATCATTCTTTTGTTAAAATATCAAATTGTCTTTTATAATATTTCAATGGTTTAATATTTTATTTTTATTCCGTATCAATACGTTCATTTTGTTTTTTCTGTTTTCCTCTAGCGTAAGCAAAAATTTATTTTTAACCAGCACTCTCGAAATCAGATCTTATTGTTTGTTTACACGACGTGTACCGGATTCGAGGCTATTAGATTATTCTAGAAGGCCTTTTCGCGTCCCGGAAGTAAATTTACTTCAAGATTAGTTCACCGGAACTGTTAATAAGTCTCTCTTAAAACGATTATGATTGGAGAAGGGAAGTCAGGTGACTTGCTTGTCACTTTGTCCGCGATTCACTTAAATATGCAACCACAGCAAAATCGTCTAGACATAGAGAGAGAGGTAGGATTTTGTCATCGAAGTGTTGTTAACATAAACTGTTGCTTGCCTTCGAATTGGTATATAATAAAAATGATGTTCTTCTATAGAGAGTTATTCAATTTATCGTTATCTAAAGAGAGCATTTCCCCTGAATCTGGAAATAAAATGGATTCGACTATCATCGTGTTTTTCTTGTCTACAATCGACACTTTACTCGGCTCTGTCTTAAATTGTTGCAAAATGTAACACGCACACACACACACACACACACACACACACACATATATATATATATATATATGTATGTATGTATATATATATGTAATGTATATATATATACATGTAAAAAAAAGAAAAGAAAAGAAAAATCAAATTTTTTTAATGGGATTGAATGATGATATTCAATCTTGGACGCGCGCGAGAGAGGCAAGCATATGTCTTAAACTGGATTGAACTTTTACATGACTTAAACTTTTAAATCGGTTTTAATCTTTTGAATTGGTACTGATGATGGAGCTTTAGGGGCTCCGAAACAGCTGTTTGCCATTTTATATATTTTTATTTGTGCTATTCCACGTTGTACATTTATTTTTAATATAACGGCACAAAGTTAAATCCATCTTTTAAATATATATATGTATCAATGAAAATTTGTGCTTCAGTTATCAGACTTTAGTAAGGACGATTTCTTTCACAAATGCTGGTTTCTACTTATATTTAACATCGGGTATTTTTTAAAAATAACCTAATGAAAATGTAATATTTCTATTATGCTTCGTAATTTTGCGAGTAACAACATGAATATTAACGTTCCAAAAGTAACGCAATTAATTTTTTCAAATATTTTCCAGACTGTAAATGTTTATTACTTGTATTTCTAATTTGGGAGAACTTTTATATTATTTCTCTTTAGCCTCATTTAAATATCTTGCTTTTAGAAATGAAAAGCGTGTCACAGTACTGATGACGAAATTTTTCGAATTTAATTTTTTTATGTGCACGTTCCAGAAAAGACAAAATATCCCTGACACGTGCTAAAAAGTATTATTAATGGATATACAAAATTTAACATTAAAAAATCGAATCAATATTAAGTATAGACCGGTGATTTGAAGATTTTTCTATAAAGAATTGTTGCCTATCTATATTGTGTTAAAAGATAAGCTTTAAAATGTGAGAACTTTAATTTAAAAGAAGATTATATTTTATAACGCAAAATAGTGTATTTGATAAAAAGATGATCAGAATGAAGGAATTTCTTTTTGTAATCAAGATTATTTTTGTGAAAGAAGCTGCTATAAAACAATACATATTAATACAATTTTAAATTAGAGAGTTTACACTGTTAAAAAAATGGGTAGATCTACTAAAAACATATTAGTTTTTCTCATTGATCCTTGCAATTAATACAAATTTTATTGTATTCTTACTCAGTTACAAGAAAATCTGTAAGAATTACTAGTAAACACTTAGGAACGATTCCGGTTTATAATACCGGTTACTAAAAAATTCTGCGGAATACAAATTTACTAAAAAAATTATTAGTAACCTCATTTTTTTTTACAGTGTACAGACAATAATAGCGAGCAAAATGGACATGATATATCATCTATATTGGGTTAAAAGATAAGCTTTAAAATTTTTAATTTAATTTATATCTTTAATTTAAAAGAAGATTATATTTTATAACACAAACTAGTGTATTTGATGAAAAGATGATCAGAATGAAGGAATTTCTTTTTTGTAATCAAGATTATTTGTGTGAAGGAAGCTGCTGTAAAACAATACTAATTATGTAAATACTTAATACGAATATGGATACAATTCGAAGTCAGAGAGTTTTCAGACAATAATAGCGAGCAAAATCGATATGATATATCAGCAGCTTTTCTTTTTTTGTAATATACATGTAACATTCGATACGTATGTTTGAGACGTAAACCAGTATGTTTAGTAGAATAACATTCTTTATTCTACAAGAAATTTCTAAAAATTCGGCGAGGAGAGAAAAAATTCTCTCGGTTACTTGAATTTTCTGAAACAATATGAAATACATTTCTAACTATGTGTCTCTGTAAACTTTGATATATACGCATATAATCAAAGTAACTGACGGGATTTTTTGTTTTGACTAAACAGTACATTTGTGAATTACTTTAAAAAGGCAAAAAATAATTTTAGTGCCTTATGATCATAAGATTGTACGTAATTTACGGTATTAAGTGATTTAATGATTAATATAAATAGACTGGGCTTATTATAACCATTTTTAAAGTAACTCTAAATTTACTGTTAAACAAAATTATCCTAAAATATTAAATATTACCTTCGAATTCAATATATATTTATATATATATATAATTAGAATGTTACAAGAACTTGATATGTTTTTTGAAATTCAAAGATATTATATATATACATATATACCGGGTGTCCCAAAAATGACTGATGGATTTTAAAATTCAATAACTGGCAAACGGTGATAGATATTTAAAAAATTCTTGCAGGAGGGTTATGTATGATGTCGGGAGTTTTTTTACTGTGATTCTTGAATTTAGTTCGAATTTCAAACAATAGATGGCGCTGACAGCGGTTGGCGCTCATTCGAGGGCGAAACTGACGTCACTCAGCATTGATGCGAAGAAAGGAGATTAAGGCTATGGAGTGGGTCTCATTCGCCAGTACAATCTTGCTCTTAGGACTCATTCGATATGATTTCAATGGAATGCGTTGTTGCCATGGAAACAACAAATTCTTTGTCAAATTCTATCAAATTCTTTGATAGTGGAATACAGCGTTCAGATCAAGGCAGGAATTTAACAAGCAGTATTCGAGTTGCAGGCGATTTTACATTAATGAGTATTTATGGGAATTTTATCTAACCAATATGAAAATTTAGTTTTGCGAAATGACGGCAATGCAGGTATGTGAGAGCTGCACAGAAATCGAATCCGTCACATCTTCATTCGTTATTTTGCTACGCAATCTGCTAGTGAGTACTTTTAAAAGAGTGTACACTATTTATTGAAAATGGTTTATTTCACGTAGTAGCTTTAAAATACGATGAATAAAATATTCTTTAAATCAGGCCATAAAAAGTAATTTAATCCGGGAAAATAAAACTTCATAAATGTACAATCGCCTACAACTCGAATACTGCTTGTTAAATTCATGCCCTGATCTGAACGCTGTATTCCACTATCAAAGAATTTGTTGTTTCCATGACAACAACGTATTCCATTGAAACCATATCGAATGAGTTCAGAATCGGGGCCTAAGAGCAAGATTGTACTGGCGAATGAGACCCACTCCATAGCCTTAATCTCCTTTCTTCGCATCAATGCTGAGTGACGTCAGTTTCGCCCTCGAATGAGCGCCAACCGCTGTCAGCGCCATCTATTGTTTGAAATTCGATTTAAATTCAAGAATCACAGTAAAAAAACTCCCGACATGATACATAACCCTCCTGCAAGAATTTTTTAAATATCTATCACCGTTTGCTAGTTATTGAATTTTAAAATCCATCAGTCATTTTTGGGACACCCGGTATATATATATATATATATTTATTTATATTGAATTAGAATGTTACAAGAACTTGATATGTTTTTTGAAATTCAAAGATATTATATATATATATATATATATATATATATAAACATGTTGCGTGTACTCCATTTCATACCACAAAATGTTTACAATTGTTAGCTAATTGTTTTAAAATTAGTTTTAGTTTAAATATTTCGATGTAGTTTTTTAATCTGAAAATTTTGAAAAGAGAGGAATATGTGATTTTACACTTCCTGTCTTCAAGAAAAGCTATGGTGATTGTATACCACCAGCATCTTAGATAACAGCTTGGGAGAAAGATTCCTTCGGTGATAGCAAGAATCGTTGAGGTGATGTTTCGACTTCCTAAAACTTACTCCATTTCAAGGAGTATGGTACATTTTTAAAAGTGTTACCATTCTATAAATTTATACAAGGTATGTGAATTCGTAAGATTCTTAAACGGTTTTCTTTTAGATGAATTTCTGTGATGTGAAGTTTACTGATTGTCTCAAACGTTTTGGGCAAGATTCCTTTGTTTAAAAGTGTAATCTGTCATAAAAATTTTCAATCCCAAATTTTCATAAAAAGAAAAGATTCTACTTAGTGTATTAAGTGTGCACATACTTTTGAGTAAATTGTTGAGTTTTGGGGGAAACAAACAAATTAATATTGAATAAATTTTATTAATCATTTCGGGTCAGATTTTTATTTTGTTTGATTTTTTTAATTTAATTTTTTTACAATTTTGGAAAAAAATACTTTTACGTTAATAACGTTAAAAGGAGCTGTACAAATCACAAAAGTTAAGTTTACTAAATTTTAACAAATATGTCATTTACTGTAATGTAAAGAGTGAAGTTATTTTGTGTACGCATATGACAATAGACTAAAGCAGAGTTTGAAGACGATTGATTAATGTCGTATTACAACAGGATTAAACAGAATAGGAACTTTCTAGTATTTTTAATGTGTAAGAACGAATTACTCGTTCGGAATTTTAACCCTATTTTAAATTTAAAGAGAAAAACATGGGATTGAAAGAAAAGTATCACCAACGGTGTAAAGAGAATTCAGCAACTTATTATTATTACTAAATGTTGAAACGTAAATGAAATCGTAATAACAAGTAAAGACATATATATACTATCATTAAGGTAAAGCCAGGAGAGATGACGCGGTCGGAGAGATTGCGCACATAGAGGTTCGGGGGGAAGGAATATAGTGAGAGTAGTTGTACACCAACAGTAGTGGAGTGTCTACTTGAAAATGCACTTTGATTGCTTTGAGCGTCTAAGATAAAGTATTGCTATTTTGTTTTGTTTTCCCAAAGTAAGTGCTTGAATTTTCATAGCTATTCATCAGAATTTCTATACAGTGTGAATAGTACAAAATATTTTTAACTTACACAATTTCTCATAAGCTACTAATCAAGACTAACAATGTGAACATCAACGGTTCGTTTTAGTAGCGGTTTTGTTTAATTAAAAAGCCGCACAATCTCTCCTACCGAAATTGGAGAGTTTGCGCATCTGCTACTTAGGAGAGATGGCGCATTGTTCCCATAAGTTTATATGCTAGGAGAGATTACGCAGCTTATTGGTAAATTTGCATAAAAGAATGAAAAATGAAAACGGACTAATTTTAAGTTAAACGTGTTATTAAGTTACATAATTTTATTTTGTAATCTTATCTGGACTTGCTTTTTCTGATTCTTTAATTTTTTTTTTCCTTTAGTTAAAATTTTTTAATCGTTTTTAAAACTATTTCCTTTTTCTGATTAGTTACGCACATTAGGTTGAAATATTCACCCCCAATACATTAAAATTTGTTCACAAAAACCTTACAGCAATGTCATTTATGTGTAATTATTATTGTTAACAATTTAATTGTAGTTATTCTTAGTAACAATCTCTCCTACCCATGTGCGCAATCACACCAACCCTGTAAGGAGAGATTGCGCAAAATAACTTTCTTGGTTTTATTACAACTGTTCTATTAAATTGCAACATAACAACAAAATAGCAATGGAAATGTATAAAAAACAAATGAAGTAAAAATTATTCATAGATAGTTTAGCAAAAAAATAATATTTAGATTTTTTATTGCTATTCTTTTGAATTGTGCGCAGACTATCCTAGCTTTACCTTATGCTACATGCAGATAATAACAAAATAATTGTTAAGACAAAACAATTTTTCAATGAAAAGACATGTCCTATTAAAACGAGGCAAGACTCGAACGTTTTAGAAAACGTAAAATAAACGTTTTAAGTTAGTTTTTTTTTTTTTTTTTTTTTTTTTTTGAGAATTTCTAAAATAGTGTATTAGTGATACCATTTTTAAATAATATGTAAGCAAAAAAATAAAAAAATAGACTAATAATAAGGAAAATAATAAAACATAATTGTTTTCAGCAAATAATTCATTTTTATCTCATTCTTATTTTTAAAAATAACCAAATGTAAAGAGAAATAACATATTTTAAGATACAAAGAATTCCCTAAGAAGTAATTTAAGTATAACTATCTCTTGCACAATAACCACGAAAGTCATTTACTCTTTCATTTTTACATATTTATTGAAATTTCTTTCCATGTACATTAGAAAAAGTAATAATTGCATTTCTAAACTTATTTATTCATGTAAAATGCAACAGATAATAGTACTTTTTGAACTTTTTTTCAGAGATACCCAGCACGTTTCTTTCCGAAATTAAGGGTAAAATGTTCTTTGTTATGTTATTTGTTATTCAGATTATTCATTTAGACCTTCTTAATTATTGAGTTTCAAACCCTTAGAGGATATATGCGGAGCAACTAATTGTAGAATTAAAATTATAATGATTTGTTCAAAATATTCATAAAGAAAGTTTGAGTCATAATAGTTTTTTGACGCATTTTAGAATCTTTTTTACCTTTAATTCCATGAAATATTAAAAATAAATAAATAAATAAAAATAAGTATAAAATATTGCGTAAGTTGACTCTCCGCCTTTTTATGGAGTGCAAAACTTAATTAAAGAAATTTTGAGAATTCTTATAAAATCAAGCAAAGAAAACAATTATTATCACAAACTATTATAATTACTTTTGCTTTAGGTTTGCAATAATACATAAATAAAAATTAAAAAAACTAATTATTTTCGATTTCGGATATTTTTCGTATTATAACTTTGTTAATTGATTGTTAAGGCAATAGTGGATTATTATGCATAAAAAAATTACAAAAAAAAAAAAAAACTAATCATCATATATATTATTTCTGTTGTCAGCATCCCTTTTCTATGAATTTATTAAACGAATAACGAGGAATGAGGTATCGTTCGAAAGGTTTTTGCAACAGCTTCTGACATAGTACACTCACATTTCGTTAAAACATAATTTTTCATTAAAATTTGCTGTTAATTGAAAATTAAATCGGCATTGTTTTCATAAATAAAATGAAAGGTTTTCCTAAAATTAGTGTTACCACAAAAATAAATGATGTTCAACAATGATTATATAAAAAAAAAACAAATAGTACAAAAAAGATAAAGTATGATTTCTCCGCACGAGTTTACTTTAAGTTTATGGTTAAAAAGCAAAATTGAAAGTGAAATGTTTAGAAGTAACAGACATCATCGATCGATCCAAGCAGTGATATTTCACGCGTAGAATTAAAGGTATTCTTTGTTATATTAGATTAAATTGTATTTTAAACGCCTTCAATTTATTTTTCTTTGTTTCGTGTTTTTCAAGAAGCGGATGACGTCATATTCTATTGCAGTTAAAATATGATTGTTAATTTGTTTCTTGCCCGTGCCTTTTGCTATCTTCAATCAGTTTTTATTGTAACTTTGATGCAATATATGAGACGATATTCTGGCTTGACTAATATTGTCTGCAGATGTTTTTATCCTTAATTTTTTTTTAGAAGTTTAAACCTGTATCTCAGAAATATTAGATATTGCTAAAAAATATTAGACTGCAGTGCGAAATCCTCGCACGGGTGCACTGGTCCTTTTATATTAAGTATAAAGATGTCCTTTTCTCATCATCGCTGATGTAATGATTTTACATCATTACGCGATGAAATTATGATGTTAAACCTTAAAAAACGAAAAAACATTACAGTCTCTTTGGTGTATACTGACGCACATTAATATTACTTCTTCTTCAGGTTTGTTCCCTAATTAGTGGGTTTCCTCGATCAAAGATGTCATTGAGATTGTCATTCTTCATTATTTTCTGTCCAGATTATCTGATGACATAATTGGTATTGCCTCAAAGTTTTTTCCATCGTGCTTTTACAGGTCATCCTTGATCTGCCTCCTTTTCGTCCACCTATCGGATTCCAGTCTGTAAGTACTTTTGTTAGGTGCTCATCACACATTCTTTGAGCATGTCCATACCATTTAATTATATTAGTTTTGATTTTTTGTAAGAAACTCAGTTTTACATCCATTATCTTTCGTATTCTTGAATTTCCAATTTTTTTTTACCATTGATTTTCTTTGTTCTACGCCTAGTGTCAACATATACATACACTGTTAAAAATTTGCAGCAAACTGTCCGGTCATTCGAAATTTTATAGAAAACTGTTACATAACCGTAATTTAACGTTATTCTGACCATATTATTGCTCATATTATGGTCGGAATACTGTTACATTAAGGTTATGTAACCGGTTTATATAAAAACGGTCGAATGACCGGACAGTTTTCTGCAAATTTTTAACAGTGGCGGACAGTTGCAACATGGCTGTTACTAATGCAAATAATCTTTACACTGAAAACTGTGAAATTCAGTTTTCTTCGAAATGTAATTTAAATTCCAATTTATAACTTTTAAAATTTCGGCGAAAGCTTTGAAGGTTATAAAAAATTGGAAACTTTTATGAATTGTATATCGTCGCTTTTCATTTGATGTTTTTGAAGAATAGTTCAGTAATTTCAGTAGTTTTAAGCGTTCTTTAGCATGAATTCAATGTTAGCTTAATATATGGCGTATACAAAAATCTGTAGACTGTACAAGGCTGTACAAAAGAATTCAAGTATGTTTCCATCTATTGGTAGATACTGCTAAAGTTGAAATTTTAAGCAATTATGCGTTTTCTTTGTAAACTAATCTTTGCATTTCTATGTAAAAATATATATAAATGTATACATGTCGGACGGTAATTGCTGAAATCTGGTTTTTAAATATTTTATGCGATCTCTGAAAATTTTACTTAGGTATCTCATTTACCTTATAAAACAGAGAAGTTTTATATAAAATTATAATAAATTATAACACCTTGAAATAATATATTTCTTTTATACGCTAAAAGGTGTAAACTAACAACATAATATACAGTAAAATAACTTTTATTAGATTGTTGATATTTTTCGGCTCACTCCGAGCCATTTTCAAAAACAAATGAGAATATTCTGTAATTTTACGATTTTTGAAGTAATTATTTGAAATTCTATCGTTTAATTTTCATGTACTTTTTAAGAATTACGTATTATTATCTTTTATTTTTACTTGGTTGTATATTTCCATATTTGTAGCCATGGAGTAACTCCAGCCACAATTTCAGTAAGTTAAAAGATTCTGCATCGTTACATATTGTATTTTTGAGTGTTACTATCGCTATTGTTTCTCTCATTGTGGATGGATACTATAGACTGGAGGGAGAAATTATTTTACTTTCTTTGAAATTTATTTGGAATTAAAGAAGAATTTATTAAAGAAGACGGATCTAAGAATTACTATATTGGCATGACAAGCAGGAAATTTAGTTGCTGAAAAACGGAGCATATAGCTGATATTAATTATAATAGAAAACCCCCAGCCCTGGCAAAATATATCAAGAAGAAACCATCCAAATAAATTTCAATGAAATAAAATAATTCTTCCCTCCAGTCTATACTATTCATTTATGTAATAAGAGAAATAATAAGAGAAACAATAGAGATAGTAACACGCAAAAATATAATATGTAACGATACAGCATCTTTTAACTTACCGAAATTATGGCTAGAGTTACTCCATGGTTACAAATATGGAAATTAACAACCAAGTAAAAATAAAAGATAACGTAATTTTTAAAAAGTACATGATTGCTTCAAAGACCGTGCAATTATAGAATATTCTCGTTTGTTTTTAAAAATGGCTTGGACTGAGTCGAAACATGTTAACAATCTAATAAAAGTTATTTTACTGTATGTTATATTGTTAGTTTATATGTTTTAGCGTTTAAAAGAAATACCGAGAAGTTTTGTTAAAGTATACTGGAAATTTTGGAAAGTGTTTCATAATTTATGCTTGTCGCTTGATTTTTCTTTTTTGTTTTATTCTTATTGAAATCAATCTGAAAATAATAGAGGGTGTATATATTTCCCTTTATTTCCTTTTTTTTCTTTTTATTTATTTCTTTTATCTAAAAAAAATTGGATTGTACAGGGCCGTATCACAAATTTGAATGCACTAGAATCTGTGCTATGTATAAAGAAAACATTTGAAATAGTGAGATATATAGCAATATCGCAACTGGTTAAACTATCCTTAGTACATGTGGATATAGTGTTAAGCTACACCTTATATATTTTGCATTCTTAAAATATTTTATGTTTTTTGTATGTGTTTTTTTTTTTAAATATTGTTTACATATTTATAATTTTGTATTTGGACCGAATTCTGATAATGAAATGTGATGAATTGTGATGATTTATTTCGCTTAAATAATATCTTTTAAACACAACATTAAAGTACTTTAAATGTATTTCCAATAAATATTTGCAACTGAATTCCCTAAGTATATATATATATATATATATATATATACAGGGTGATTTTTTTTAAAGTTGTGAAAGTAAAACACTGTAAAAAAAGAACCATTGAAGTAAATGACCTGAAATTTCACCAGTATGTTCCCAAAGCAATGGGTATTTTTAGGTGTAGTTTTAAAAGAACTTAAAATCGCACCGACAGATGGCGCTGTAGGTTAACATCAACTGTTTTTCTTCCTGTACCGGGTTTTAGGCTCAATGAACCAGTCTGCTCAAATTTCAAAACCCTCTTCCGTAGGTCTTCTGTCGTCATTGGACCTTTTCTCAAATTCTTATGTGTCCTAAATCTCCTAAGAGCAGTTGCTGCGCTGTCATTATTCTGATAATACAGTTTCACTAGCAACACACGGTCCGTCAATGGTACAGTCATTGTGAGGATATCCGTAGAATAATGAACACGAGGTGTGCGTGCTTCACGTTTTTAACGCCACTGTACGTGTGTCGTGTACAAGCTCGTCTTCCGACTTTACTGCATATGCAGCGCAATCTGTCGGTGGGATTTTAAGTTTTTTTTAACCGTGTCAAAAAAATTCCCATTGCTTTGGGAGCACACTAGTGAAATTTTAGATAATTTGGATCAGTGGTTCTTTTGTTATAGTTTTTTACTTTCACAACTTTAAAAAAATCACCCTGTATATATATATATATATATATATATTCATGAGTTTAAAAAAATTTGGACAGTTTCTTAGCAGATAAAAGAAATAATGACTCCAGAATATTTTAGCCTTTTTGCTTAAATAAAAAAAATGAAGTATTTTTATTGTAATAAAGGAAAAAAGATACCTGAAGAGTATTTATGACATTTCAATAGCTATGGCGTCAACAACAGAATAGTCAAGTACTTTATATATATAAAAAAGAAATATATATATTTTTTATTCTCTTGTTCGAGACTACTTCTCTTAAGCAGTTGATATATATTTTAATGTTCGTAAATTAACAGTTATTTAGATTATTCACATAAGTAAATTTTAATTATTTCTTAACAATTGTATTGTAATTGTTTTCGATAAAATTAATAGTTATTTATTTAAAAATCTATTTAGCTATATAAAAAACTTTCATATATATGAAACGAACGTTATATCAGTCACACAGGACGACATCTCCGGCCCCAAACCCCATGAAATGTACCGGATGAGAAGACAGATGTTGACACAGTCGAAGTCAACGTAAACCATTCAAAGACAATCGCAGACGGTATCACAAAGATTTAATTAAATTGTACAGAAAAATCACTTGAGTACAAGCCACAGTTGAAATATTTAGTGTATACTCAGTCGTAATCGAGCTGAGTAGAGACAATCAGTTCCAGAAAGGTTTCTCCAAAAGCAGTGAGACAGACAGAATTGAAGAATAATAGTTTATTTCGACAACATGTATTAAAGCTCAAACTCCACGTAGATTCACTTCCTTAAAACTTGAAACACGTTGAGATCTATTACATATGATTGAAGAAAAACTACCGACGACTAAAAGTGAACCATCCCAGCGACCATGTCTAGTTGACAATAATAAATTGCGTAAAAGTCTGTCTCCAAAGCCAGTGCAACGATATAAATATTACAAGACTTTGCTCAAGGTTACAGAACCGCATATTGCCACACCAACGACAGCTGTATAAGGTGGGGGAAAAGGGGGCAGAAAAGGCGAGACTTGCTCGCTAATGGCTGAAAAATTAGGCCAAGAGTGTGAGGTCACTGACGTAATGTCATAACTATTTCCTTTAAAGCGGAATATTAAAAAGGTGAACAAGTTTAAGCGGGAAGGCCGCGAAGAATCACGGGATATCGAATGATAAAATTAAATAAAAAATATAAAATGGTATTACAAAATGTTCCAAAAGAATAAAAATTCAATGTCTCAAAATAAGAAGAAATTTAACAGGTGCTTTTTATAAAAAGTGTTGCATTTAATATAATAAGGGTTTTAGAAGAGGATTAAAAGAATATGTTGATTAAAGATATAAAATTAAAATATAATTTAGATTCAAGAGGCATTTTAAAAAACAGGAAAAAAGAAAAATATAATTGTAAGAATTTAGAATAAATGATTGAAGGAAAAATGGCAAAAATTTTTATTTATACATATCCCCCCGCCCAAGAAGACAGATGAACTGGTAGGTCATATAACCTGCAAGTTCATAATAGGGAAATGTTACATGGACTTGGATTACAATTTGTCAACTGGAGAAAGTGAAAATAAGTAAATTTCCTAAAATTTTCATAAATGCCAAATAACATTAATTTTAATAATTATAACGCGAACTATTGGAGTTGTTAATAAAAATACAATTACAAGATATTAATATTATTAACAAATTACATAAAATCACACCAATTAGTCGGTCTTGAAATGAACTTACGCCATGCCACGCGAATCTTCCAATAAACAGGGAAGCTGCGAATATGTTGCTGTGTGCTGCTGTGCATCTTTCGTTATAGATGGGCTGCGAATGTTTTGATTATGTGCTGCTGTGCACCTTTCCTGACGAAATGCGCATCAAATATTCCAAAAAATTATGGAATCTTTTATACCTTGACAACACCGGATAACCTGCTGTTTCGAAATCCATTGGGGTTTCTCCGCGTAGGTTCGAATCCTACCGGCTAACTGTAAACATTTTACGAAGATGATTTAATATTCCACGAGAAAATGGCAGTTTGTTACAGATGTAGAATTATTGCAGTCGTTATCAAGAATCATGGCGAGGAGGTTAGGCAATGATGAAACACCATAAGAATTTCTTTAATAATGTTCAGCCAATTTCGAGAGTAATTATTTATTAACGACCAGGAACGATGCCAGTAACAGTTCCCACAGTATCAAGGTGTAACCATATAGACTTCAGGCTTGACGTTAACTCACTACATTATTGGATGATCTTAAAGGGCTGTTGATAAATTCTAAGTCATTTGAACACCAGCACTTTCAAACACGACAAAAATCTGCTCTCCAAAATCTTGCAAGTGAATTTTGTTAACGGCGCGTAGAGTTACGGAAACGACGTAACTTATGCACGAACCAATGAGTGACAGACGAAATTAAGGTAAGCGAATGAGGTGCGATGGAGAAGATTTAACATGACAGAATCCTTATCCCAACTGCGCATTGATTTTGACGTGAAAAATACCCAGCGCGCGAAGCGAAGCATGGAATAAAAATTTTTAAAAAATGGCTTTTAAAAACATTCGAAATGACAACAAGTGTCTCTCAGAATTTTATAGATTGGGGAGTTGATAAAAGTTACGAATGTACTTAAAGTTTTAGATTAAGATTTGGAACAAGATAATTATTAATATACGTGTTATTACTTTTAAAAGGACATTAAATAGGAATAAATATTATTAAGAATTAAGGAAATAATGACTATGTCAGAATTTAGATTAATTTAAAGGAATAATGCAAAATAAAATTTTTATATAACATATATATGCAGATATTTTATGAATGTAAATAAAACATTGTATAAAAAATCAAATCGATAATTATACAGAATGTCCCTCACTGTTAAAAATTTGCAGCAAACTGTCCAGTCATTTGACCGTTTTTATAGAAAATGGTAACCGTAATTTGACACTATTCTGACAATAATATTGGCAATAATATGGTCAGAACAGAATTAAATTACGGTTATGTAACCGTTTTCTATAAAAACGGTCAAATGACTGGACAGTTTGCTGCTAATGTTTAACAGTACTTCTTACCGATGACCAATAGCTATTTTTAAATAGTTTATTTTAGTGGTATAGCTCCAATTGAAAAAAATTTTGAAATGTTGCTCTTATACATATGAAAAATTATTTACGTCAAACAATATATTTTTAATGTAACGAAATTGAATTTCTATGGGTTCTATAAGTTATACTAAAAACAAACAACAACAACAAAAAATTTAACCATCTTATAAAAAAAGTAAAAGAGTAAAAATTCCAATTTTTGACAGATAAAACTTACCGAGTTATGATACTTTTTGGATTTATGAATTTCTTTATTTTTATTGCACACTAAAAACATCTTGTTTCATTTTTAGTGTCAGATAACACCGACATTTCATAAAATGCTACGTATGATAACTCGCAAAGTTTTAGTCATAAATGACTGAAATTTATATTATTTGTGTCAATGAATTAAAATTTCTGAAAATACAAGAAAGAGAATATTATCACCAGAAATTTTCTAGTCTAAGTTAATGTTCAAGAAAAAATTGTTACATAACAGATTAATGCTGATTTTAATTCTTTGTAGTGCACCTGAAAAATGTATAGAAAATCCACTACGTTTGAAGCAGTATGACATTATTAAAATACGCTACAAACCTTTTATCACGGACCATTATGTAGACGAATCATTTTGAATGAACCTGTAAGTATATGAGAAATACTTTTCACAAATTAAATTGAAGAAATTGTTCCTCAGGGCAAAGGGCCTTTTCAGCAGGGCCACTGAAATTTTCATAAAATTAATCAGAATATCCGTAAGCAAGAGATAATTCATGATACTCTATTTAAATTGTTAACTGTATGTTTTGCTTTACCCATTAAGAAATGACTCAACGTTCAAAAATATCTATTTTAAAATAAGAATCTTTCGGAAACTTAAAAGATAATTCTCCGAAGTTTAATTGAAGAAGCACTTCAATTTCCCTAGTTGTTATTTCAGAAATAAGGCTTGTTAGTGATCTATCCTTTTTTCCCCAAACTAATAAATAAAAATTGCTCATTATTTCAATTGACGCCTGGAAACTACAGTAGACGTTTAATTTAACCTCCAGATAATTAAATTTCTTTTTTTTTTCAGGCGCTTTAATGGAAATGAAAAATTAACAAGCAGTAAACTACAACATCCAGATGCAATAAAGATTTCTGATTAGAAAATGATCTTAGAAATTTAAATGTAAATTATCATTATTCTTTTTCTATTAAAAGTTCAACGAGATTTTCTAAAACTATTATAATTCAGTAATAACATAAATAAAAAAGGTGTTAGAATGAGCCACATCTAACACAATCATTGCATTTAGATTAAAAGTACAGTAGTAAAAAAAAAGCATTATCGTCTACCAATTTAGCCGCAAATCATCATATAAAAACTGGCATCATGTGACTACCATTAATAGATCAGTAATAAGGTCAGTTAAATAATTATATAACGTATCTGCAGGATTATGGTCAAACTAAGGTAGAGTTTTAAATAGTAGCAGTAACTCATTTTTAAACGAAGACTTTTAAAACTTTTCAGTAGAACCCTGGTTATCCGAAAATCGGCTTACCCAAAAGACCTTAACCCATTCGGGACCATGGTATCATATATGCAACCTCAAAAAGAGCATACAGAATTTGTTTTAGGCACTAGTAAAAAATAAAAGTAATATCTGCCTTCTCATATTAGAGCATTTTTGTGATAGTTTAAGTAAAGGTAGCTTTTTAAAAAAAAGTGGTGCCAAACGAATAAAATTTGTGTAAAAGCCACCGGTCCCGAAGGGGTTAAAACTCTTTTTTTTAAATTTCATTTTTTAACGATCATTTTCTTTATCAAATAAATAAACAAAGTCAACTTACTTATTTGGATGATTGCGTAAATGCAGACGCTTTATTAAACAACCACATACAACACTTAATTTCTCTACAAAATATGTTGTGATGTTCTTTTTTTTAAAACTTCACATCACTTCAATGGTGTCTTATAACTCCACCTTTTAAATAACAATAATACATCTGACGCTGTTACATCTTCTTGCACTTCAATATATCGAAGTGCCGTATCTAGGATCTTCTTAACCTCACTGTGTGTAATGCTCCCATTCCCAGTCTTTTCAGGATCTTCTTCTTCAGCATCAACATCTCTTTTACTTCCGCATCTGTCAAATCTTGCTCATCAGTGATTGGACCAAGTCAGGCCCAACCCCACTTTCGGATATTTCCCCGGGAAGCTGTTTGAACATGTCCAAAAACACTTCGGTGTGCGTATCGTCATCATTTCTGTCTTCAATTATAATGACATCAGTTTCAGAAAACTCCAACTCTGTTTCAAAGACTAGCAACTCAACATTAGGCCATAACTTAGGCCAAGATTTCACTAACGTTCTACAATGAACTTCATCCCATGAATATGCTACTACCCAGTAGCCAACTATCTTCATATCTACAAGTTTCACATATTGAACAACTTCTGCTCCATCAGCCATTTCTTCAATCAAAAACCGTGTAAGCCTTTCCGTGTAATCCTCTTAATGTTCTCAATGACACTCACATTAGGAAGCAAGAAAATCTCTTTTATTCCATCCTTCACAAGCTCACATTCTGCTGGGTGCGATGGTCCATTATCAAACAAAATAATAGCTTTCTGAGGAAGTTTCATTTTTTTTTCAAAAAGAGTTTTGCAAACTGGAACAAATTCTTTCTGAAACCATTCACTGAAAATGTTACACGTCTACCATGATTTTTTCTCTGACCGGTATTTTACTGGAAAAGATATGCTGAGATTTTTGAACGGTCTGGGCTTGGCCGATTGCCCAATTAACAAAAGTGGGAGTTTATGAGATCATGGTGCATTGCTGGAAACCAAACGTGTTTTTTGCTTTGGCAGTCTTAAATCCCGGAGCCATTTTCTCTGGACCATTAATTCATATATTGTGTAATTTTATTGGTAAAAAAGAAAATACTAAAAGTACATCTTGAATGATTGAATGATTAATATTGTAGCCATGTACAAGATTTCAATGACTATTTTCCACAAAATTTAATAAAGTTTCTAAGAAAAGTATTTAGCATAAATCCCTTTTTTTATTGAAGATACTCTGTTATCGTTGCTGACGAGAGATATACCCATTCTGCTATTCTTTAAAATGATTCTTGAGAACATTTAAAAAAGAGTGATTTAAGGAAGTTTCGTCTTTTGAGGTCAACATGATAGCAACAACTAAACATTTGTGCGAAAACTATAAATTTTCTACTTGTATTTAACAAAACTTATCTATGTGTGAATCTTTTCTCTACTCTTCTTTCATTTGAAAAAAATCAGTATTAAATTAAGCATTGAATCTGCCTTATCTAAACTTTAAAAAAACTAGTTAATCGGACGTGTAAAAGCTACGTTTGATTAAGCAGCGATACTGGTCAAGTTAGTTTATGTCAGATGCAGTATAGGTTAGAGAATATAAGCGTATGCCAGTAAATCTGGGGTTGTCGTACTTCCTTCTCTTCCAAATTGTTTAATGATATTTTCAATATTATTAATGTATAGCCTGTTGCAAATATTTCAATTTATACTTAAATACAAATTTCTGTTATCTCATAAGCTCAAACAATGTTCTTTATTCAAAGTAGAGATAAGGAAGTTTCACTAACTTTCTTTTTATTTGGTGGTCAGGTAGTCTGTGGTACGAATGGTCATCATTTATTAAATCCTGGTGACAGTTATATTCATTGTGTATCCAGGGGAGGAGTGCACAAGTATTCCACTACTTTATTTTGTGGTGCAAAATAAATTATATTTAATTAATGTTGAGTATTAAGCAATTGATAGCAGTCATTATATACTGCAAAAACATTTAATTAACTTTAATTATTACGTAGAATTTATTTAACTTTACTTTTAATGAAAACGTGAACATTTCGCTCCGTCTTACAACAATTCGAACACAGAACGAGAGAAAGTTTTTACTCCCATATAAGATATTAAAATAATTAAGAGTTCTATTTGATGGGAAAACCTTCAGGAGTTTCCGGCTTGCATCGTTAAGCGCAATCACAGATTTCATCTTTCTGTTGCAACATCTGTCATTAGTTGGTAATTTTATTAATCTTTAATCACTGTTATTAATAAGATTATTTGTTGACGATACATTAACATTCCCCTTTAAACTCTGAATAAGGATGATGTTGCAATTTTAAATTAGTTCCATTTTTCTGGAAGTCAATTTGGGGCGGGTTTTGTTAGTATGTCATAAATCATAAATTTGCTTGGGCAATAACATAAGTCAATTATTCCTGTTTCTTTTAGATCTTTAATTGCATGGAATTTTATATCAATATGTTTATTGCAAATTGAGTGCTTTTCAGATTCGATTATCTCAATGCATCATTTGTTGCCTTCAAAAAGTATTGTTGGCAGTTTTTGTAGAAGATTTAAGTCCACTGGTACTTTTAAAATCCAGTTTATTTCTTGAGATGCGTTTGCGTCTGCTACATATTCAGCTTCTGCTGAGGATTGCGCAATGTATGATTGTCGTTTTGCTATCCATTGAATTGGATTCTATCTTAATAGAGAAAGATTAACGGTGGTTGATTTTCTAGTTGTTACGTCATGGGCCCAGCCGGCATCAGCGTAAGTTTCTAGTATTGGGACTGCTTTTGTATTTATTAATAGTTTTAAGTTCTTCGTTGAATTAAAGTAACGTATAACTCTTTTCATTGCATTCCAGTCATTTTGACTGAGTTCATTTTCCGGCTCAAGATATTTATGGCGGCGTATATATCTGTGCGGTAACAGTAGCTATATACAGTGTGATTCATAAATATCGAAACAATAGGCTAAATATTGCCCCTAAGCACATACTTCCAATTGCAAATTTTCATTAAAAAAAGGTTCAAAATTTGATGAGATAAGTTGCAACTCCATGGGGGGGTCTATTTGAGAAAGTACAAAAATTAAATTTTTATATGGCCCCCGTAGAATAAAATTTCCAATTAGGAAATTAATCTACATATTACGGACGATTAATGGGCGGTTTGGCAGCTATCTTTTTATCATGCGAAAACATAGTAAAATATACTGTAAAATTTTCTCATAAATATGTATACAGTGCTCTTTAAAATAATTTTAATTGTATCTTAAGAAAAATGAGAATTTTTTGTACAAATTTCGGCCTGTGCAGAAATTTAAAATATACACAGACACCTGTCTAGATAATGAATTAAATAAAATTAAGTGCATCGCCCATGAAAAGGGTTTTCTTTTGCATCACATAATAAACCCGACCTGAAACATAAAGTGCATAAAAGACATTTATATCTCTAATAAACTTAAATTTTGTAAATTTCGCTGTATACCAGATTGTATGAGAGACTAGGGAATGCGTTAAACAAATTTAATATCTGTACCCAGGAACCAAACTATCGTAATCAGAAATTGAAGCTACAGGGAGGAGTTACTCACCTGGAAGCTTTTAAAAAGCATTTAAACGTTCTATTAGGACCCAATCTTTGTTTAAAATTTTAAATGCATTTTTCGGCATTATAAGTATTTTTCAGCATTTCTCATCTTTAAATTTATATAAGTCAATAACCTCTATAAATGGTTCAAACTTGGAATGTATCTTTTTCAAATATTTTACTTAAATTTTAATTAGGCAAATTTGAAAAAAAAAATATTCACTTTTGAAAATAAGATTTGTTTAAAATAAGTCGCATCTTTTTTTTTTTTTTTAAATTGCTATTTTAAATATTTTTGCAATTAATATTTTTCAAAATGCTGAATCAAAATTAAAACTTATATATTTCTGTTTAAATAAAGGAAAAAAATTCTATTCGACAAATAATATTTCGAGTTATAACAATTTTAAATTACTCTGCATTTTTGAAAAAAATATATTTTTTTTTATTTTGTAAGAAGTTTTATGATGTGATTCTGCTTACAAATTATATGGCTAATCATCACAAAAAATTCAAAATTCTAACTCTAAATAAATAAATAAATGTTTCCCGGACACCTTACAGTAACATTGTTTCGTGAATTACACGCATTTCAATTTGTGTCTGATCCCTTGAAACCTCACGAGTTATTAAAACGGACATATCTCTCTTAGTTTTGCAGATATCAAGATGGAATTTATTTTGTTTAATTCAGGAATGGATAAGGAAAAATTTCCTAACTGGAAATTTTATCCTACGGGGGCCGTATGAAAATTTAATTTTTGTATTTTCTCAAATAGACCCCCCCCCCCCCTGGGAGTTGCAACTTATCTCATCAAATTTTGCACCTTTTTTTTATAAAACTTTGCAATTAGAAGTATGTGTCTAGGGGCAATATTTAAAGAGATAATTTAAAGCCTATTGTTTCGATATTTATGAATCACACTGTATAGTGTATTCACTTATCGTCTGTCGGTACCTTGTATTGTTAGGCATTGCTTTTTCTTCATTATCAATTCGTAGATAGCCGGTTTCTATTGGAGTGCTGTAGGGTTTTGCGTTTTCTAGGTTGAATTTTCTCGCAACTTCTTCGATTTTTGTTTTTTGGTTAAGTATGAATTCATCTTGTGTTTTCTAGGGTTCCGTACTTAAAAAGTAAAAACGGGGCCACTATAATATCACTCTTGTGTCTGTCCGTCTGTCTGTCGCAGCCCTTTTTTTCGTAAACTATGGGACGTAGAAAGTTCAAACTGGGGAAGGTTATAAAGCCTTTTTACCCCCATATTTTCAGATTATTAGCCATTCACAAATATGTTTAGGAAAAATTTAGGGGGTTAATTAGGTTACTTGAAAAAAAGGTTTTCTTTTTGTGTATCGTTTGGGGTATCGTGTGAAATATCTCGTAATATCGAACTCAAAAATATACTTGTTTTAGTTTTAGGTATTATATTTTAAGAGATATCATCAAAAATGCACTGCAAAAATATGTCCCCCTCCCCTCTAGTTGCGAATCAACTGAAACTAAAATTATGAAAAAAATAGGGGTAGTAGGAGTTTATTTAAACCTTGTAGGAAAACTATGGTGATTTTCTTAGGTAACATAGTTTTTGAGAAAAACGTATTTTTCTGTTACACACAAACTTTACTTTTCTAGCGGTCAGCGGGGGAATTGATGGGTGCTCGAGGTATCTATCGACGAAGAATCATACAAGGATATTTGATAATGATTTTAGAGAACAATTGTTGGTAATTAGCCGAGATATTAATTAAGTTACTTGGAAAAAAACTTTATTTTTATGTATCCTGCAGGATATTGCTCTAAAGATCTCGTAACACTGGACTCAAAAATATATTGGGTTTTAATTTTAGGTGTTACATTTTCAGAGATATCGTCGAAAGTATACTGGAAAAATATGTCCTACCCCCACCCCTTCTATTTCCGAAAAATTATGAAAAAATTAGGGGTAGTAGGTTTTTATTAATTAATAAATTGTAATTAATAAATGTTATGTATGGAACCCTTTGATCGCGAGTTAAACTTGTACTTGACCGATTTGTTCAATTTTTATCCCTAGATAATTATTGACTTTATGAATTATTTCTTTAAATTGCTCATGTTTTCCAGCTATTAGTATGTCTTCGACGTATACAATTATGTAAGCTGTGTCCTTGTGTAACAAAAGAAGTATCTGCAGTGATTTGTATGAAATTTAATTTTATAAGCATTTCGGATATTTTTGTATGCCAGGCTTTTGCTGCTTCTTTAAGTCCGTAATTTTTTTCATCAGTTTGCATGCAACCTTTCGATCGGTTGTCACAATCAAGAAATATGTCTTTCTCAGCTCTATCATCTAATTTTCTTCTCTTAGTTTAATTTATGTAAGCATAGGCCTTGCAGCCAAAGAATCTTATGTAGTGTAGGTTTTAGCTTAGTCCATAATTTGTACGTTTTTTTTTTTTCATTGACTTTTATAAGAAGACGATGCCGAAAGTGATTAAACATGCTAATTACTTCTCCCAACAGTTTTTGTGGTAAATTCGCTTCTAATAGCATGTTTCTGGTCATGTCTAAAAGTGATCTACTTTCCTTTTCGTAACGCCGTTCTGACCAGGAATATGAGGGACTGTTAATTGATGTTCTATACCGTTCGTTGCGTTTGAGAAATTCTTTTGTTTCGGAGTTAATGTACTCATCCACGTTGTCAGATCTGATCGTCGTGGTTTTTTCCGAATCTATTGTGTGACGTTGAAATATACTCTTTCAAATTTTCTATTACATCACTTTTTCTAGACATTAAATAAATTATACAAAATCTTGAGCAGTCATCTATGAATTTGACGAAGTATGTTTTTCCTGCAGTTATGTGTGTTCTGAATGATTCGCAGACGCCCGGATCAGTTGTAATGTTTTTGTGGCTCTGTATTTGCCCTATATTGGATATGGGGTATCATTGGTTTTTGCTCTTATGCATGTTTCGCATATTGTGTCATGTTTGCAGTTATCTATCGTGATTCCATTAGCTAATTGTTTAGAGTTAATGCTTCTGATTGTTTAATAGTTTCTATGTTCCAGCCTCCCTTGCCAGAGTTCGATGCCAGAGATAGAATTTTTATTATTGCAACTATAAATGACGTTTGCTTAAACTGTAATTTTGTATATTCATTTGTTAGCTGTACATCATACAATTTCCTTTTAAAATTTTCCTTCGAGTATTATATTACCGTTACATTTGTTTTAGATAAAAAAAAAATTACGCGCGTATAAGATATTAGATTCATTAAGAGTTCTACTTGATGGGATAAACTTCCGGAGTTTCCGGCTTGCAATGTTAAGTCTAATCACAGATTTCATATTTCTGTTGCAACATCTGACATTAGTTGGTAATGTTATTTTCCTTTAATCATCGTTATTAATGATTATTAATTATTTGTTGATGATATATTAGCATAGTCATGGTGATACTCCATGTATGAATGTTAAAAATGAAGGTAATTTAAGTACCATTTTAGTAATATCACGAAGTTATAATTATGAGCACTCAGGAATTAATTTACTTACTTCGGGACCCTGAGCATACATGCTTTTTCAGATCACTCTAGAACACTTCATGTGTATTGTAAAACTTTTAACATATGTTTTTGTCGTTTGGGGTTTTTTTAAAAGAGGGGATATTATACGTGCGACGAATTCTTTACTGTAAATCAGCCCCTGTTAGCATTACCTTCGTTATCTGATAGTACAGCAAAAGTATAAATTTCGATGTAGATGTTCGCTAATCCAAAAATTTAGTAACCTTTGCAATAACTGATTGGAATCTCAAGGAATTAAGTGAGCTTATTTTATTTTTTACTGATATATTGCTGTAATAATTTTAGTGAATGATGTAATATTAAGTTCAGATTCAATGCATTTTATTTTGCATAATGTGGAAAAATGAATTAATTATTTTAATAAAATATAAACACCATTAAAATAAAAAGAGTTTATTTTTCAGATACATTTATACATTAACTAAATCAGGTTGATTTTAAAATTAGACGATTGTATCTAAACTTTTTATGCAATATTTTACAATAATTTTAAGTATATAGCTTTAACTTCTATAATTTTTAGCATTTTAACACAATGTCAATGTAAGTCTAATTTTAGGATCAACCTGCTTCACAGTGTGAAAAGAAGAGAAATATTTTAACAACGTATTGAAAATATGAAATTTACAGAAATGCACCATTATACAACAATTAATTTTGTGTCTGAAAAAGTAATTCTTATGCAAAATATCGTCATACTATCTATAATGCAGCTTAACCCGAATATAGCGAAACCGTTTAACAACATTTAAGAAGACATTTACAAGCTTCTTTTAACCTTTAAATTTAAGCTTAAACAACTGCATTTCCTGTTAAGCTTACTTGTAAGTTTACCGAAAGAGTTGTTTGGTAATAAATATGTTTTAATTTCAAGGGGTAACACTATTCTGACACCCAGAAATTTAAAGCGTTTTTGGGAATGTTTTAGAGAAATGCGAAATGTTTATAAAACTCCATTAACATATTATTACACATATATTGGAGTAGAAAATCTTATTTTTCTTAATTGGTATATTAAAAAATGACGACTGGACAGCTAAAGAACTGGGACACTTCGAACTAAGAGGGTTGTACGAAAGACACTGTAACTCATCGTAGATTTAACCTAAAATAATGAAACAAAAAAAGAAGTTTTTGTATTTTTAAAGCAAGTGAAATACGTAGATTTTTTAAAAGCATTTTTAGTAAAATGCAAATTACTTGAAAGTAAAATGTAAAATTTCTACCAAACATTTTGTTACTTAAAGTTACTTATAAGAAAAGCGAGACATTAACATTTTGAAAAAAACCCATATATTTCCCAAGAAAATGATGTGACGATTAAATTTAGAAAATACTAAGTTTATTGATTGAAAAGTAGTGGGTCTAGTGTGTGCAACTATTTTAAAAATGCTGTTCTGAAAAAAAAAAAGAACCTTGCGTAAAATGTTTGTTATTGCTTATTCGCTGAGGATGCTTCTTAGTCCTATAGTTCTAAAATTACCCTTTAGCTTTGAATATCGATTTCTGGCTAATAAAATATATTTTGTTTTTGTGTATAAAGATAATTTTAAGCGACAAAAAATAAAAATGAAATTGAAATTTTGAATCAATCAAAATAGTGTTTTCCTTAAGCGTACTTTTAAATTTACTGAAAAAGTTCCTTGATCACAATTATAAGGTTTTTCTTTCTAAACTTTAAAATTTGATTATTTGTGAACATCTAAAATTAAGATTATTGCATGGCTGCATTATGGAAGTAAAAAGTTTCAACAATTATTTCATGTAGTTACTATACATCTTTTGATGAAAATGTCATTGCGTCGTATTACTTAATAATACATTTGATCTAAACAATGGTTAAACACGGAAAACGTAGACATTTCTATATTTAATAGAAAGATTGCTATTGTTTTATGTATTCAATAAATTAATATATATTCTTCAAAATCGTTAAACAATCTTTAGACAAACTCTAATGAAGGATCAAGCAGAGAAACAAACCACTTCCTTTTTAAATATTGACATCTGCATATTTAAAATTAGCTAAAAGTTGCAATGTATTTTTGCTAGAATTTCTCTTTCAATTATGTTTGTCGGTAAACTTATATTAACTTTTATAAATGAACCTTACAAATTCATACAATTTCTGCTATTTCAAGGAAATATGTAATGTCTTCTGTATAATGGGTTCCACTATAAACGGGTCGTGCTGAGAAACAGAAACATAACTTTATTTTAAACACCGGTGAAAACTATTCATGGCACCATTTTGTGTTCGTGTTACATATAGTCACTAAAACGTCACAATAAACATAAAGAAATAGAAACATCTTCTTTGGTCTCCAAAGCAACTATCTAATCCTAATAATAATTGTATCCATACTTTTACATTTCGCAGCATAGAAGTACGTATCTTCCTATATTTTTTGCAGAAAATGACAGCGTTTGTACTTCTAGCGGTGCTATAGTATGCCAGGTTGCATACTTACTTAAGTCAAAGAATATGTTTAATTATTAAGAAGGTATAAACATAGTTGGACAAACACATCACAAGCACCATATCTATACATGACATAAAAAAACTTTTTAGACTTCTTAATTAATTGAGACAATATAACGATTTGTTTATAAAATACAATATATAATTCATCCTACGTGCAGAGTTTCATATTATAAATAAACTTAAACGTACAAGGGTGCAGATTTTTTTTAATGTAATAAACAGACGTCACCACGACAGAGCAAAATACTGATAAAAAGTAATGTCAGAGGAAAATATATGACGTGTCATTTTTCGTTTAGATGATGTTATATTGAATGACTGAAAAGTTTACAAGGGTTATTATTATAACGTATTAAAATTTTTTGGAAGGGAACAAAATTCCATTCGCGTATTTTTCACTATATTTAATACTGAATATTAATACTGAATCATTCATGAATAAGTGACACTTAGTTGACAATATGTGATCTGGATATAATCTATCGGGTATTTTTAACAATCTGATTCTGCTTGGTGTCTTATTAACACTTTCAAGGGCAAGTAATTGTGTTTCTATAAAGTTGAATTTACACCAGAACTTTCAAAAAAATTTATTTGAAAATATAGAAACGGAGATTTAAAGCTTTTTTTCCCCAAAGTCATAAAACTAAAATTTTGTTAATTCTGGTATAAATCTTGATTTAAATTAAGTGCTATAAAAATATTTCACAGCCCTTCAAGTGGTTAAGGATGCACATAATATTTATCAGCACTTAGTAACAAAATAAGGAAAGTCTTAAAATCTCGAGTTCCATTACTGAGACTTTTATTTGAAATACGTGTTCCTGTTTTTTATTAAAAATATACTTTTACTTCATTAATTAAGTAAAATAATTCAAGAATAATATGTACATATTGAAACCTGTGATATTCTTCTAAGGGGATTTTCCTCATACTAAAATGATTTTAAAAAGACAGTTACAGTTTCAAAAATCTGATACAGAATATAGTATATAGGAAAATAGGCTGTTACTCAAATCGACAATATGTTTTTTATTGTATATTCATAGGAAACTTTGCAATATTTTTACCGGTTTCGATGGAATTTGTCTCTTGCAAATGCTCTTTTTCTCAGTGGTCCCACAAATTTAGGATGCAATAATTTCAAATTTGATAGTTCATCGTTCCGGAAATTTCATAAAAATGTTCCAAGGATCATGGAATTCAGATATGTTGTTGCAATACATAGCTGTAGATTCCCCTAAAAAAACAGTACTCGTACTATAAGTAGTCCTTCTTACAAAGAAAAATGTAGAAATTTGAATGTATTATCATCCACAATCCTCCTTCAAAGTCCAAACTTTCAAAAAATAGTTCAGAAAATTTGCTTTTAAACCTGGGCAAAATTGCAACGTTTTGTTTTGTAAAGTGTTTTGCACATTAAAATTATTATTTTGTAATTTCAATCATTATTTAAATATTTATTCATTTAAAACGTATTTGTTATTATAATTAATTATTTTCCATTTAAATAAATGTTTCTTTACACATTTCATATTCACAGTTGTATGTAGAAAAAAAAAGTATTTGTAGTAAATAATAATATTTTTATTAGTCATTTGCTATTTATTTAGGGTAAATCCAGATTAGATGTCCAATTGGGTTAGTTGCCCTAGTTACTGTATTTCAGCCATTGTGTGTGTGGCAGATCTAGAGACGTTGCACTACTATCAATCGTTACAAAAAAGCGTAGTATACGAAGTTACAGCGATTTATGTCTTCAAATAAATGTTTTATGCATCAAAAAAAGTTAAGTTTGGCTTTTGCTGTATCTCTTGAAAGATAGAAACAAGTAGCAGATGAAATATAATGTATTTAATAGAAATTTTTCATGAAATATTTAGCGAATGGGGTTGAAACAAGTATCGAATAATGTGTTAGTTATATGCATCAGTCATATTTGTCCCTACTTCCAGAGCTACTAGTTGGGGTATCTATACCGGATTAAAAGAATACACGCCCCATATGCATCGGGGATATATGCCTCACTTGTGATTCGAGATAAAATAAGATATTCCCATTTATAATTATTAAGTAATCTTGATGAATGAGAATATTTTTATTTCATATTCAGGATTGTGAGAAAAATATCCATTTTTTCTTTTGGTTGACTACGGGCCTTCCGGATAATCATTACCTAACAAGTCATGGGGCGGTGTTAGTAGTGATAAATTATCCATTTAACCAATGGTTAAAAATTTTTCATCTATTGCATTTCAGAAAGTTGGTTCAAAAGAATGCAATTCCCTTACATTTTTAAGTGAAAAATATTTAAGTGTTTGGTATTTATAGCTGTTCTCAGAACAATTTAATTCACACATTCTGAACTTTCTCTCTCTTTATATCAGAATATATTCAGAAGCACTAAATCTAAATACAAAATTTAAACCTAAAATCCCTTACCTAAATCATTTTCACAGAAAATTCGGATGGAATATACCAGTATAATCCCTCTTTATGCTTTTTTGTTTATTTAAATAATTCTGCTTTTGTTGTTGTCAATTTTTATACCCCTCCCCCCTTAATTCAAATGACACAAGTTTAACCTTCCGTAGGATATATAAAATATTTTTAACTGATTTATCATGAAACATAAAAATTTGACGCATTTAATTCGAGAATTTTACATTGTCTTCCCGAATTATATTTTAGAGTTTGTACTTTGAGTATTAAAAAAAGTGTGTGTGTGTGAGTGTGTGTGGGTGAGGGGGGTAATGCCTCTTAGTTTAGATTCTACAAGTTTAGTCTTCGTTAGAAATATCCGATTGGCTTCAAATTTTGTATACCGATTGATTCGAAGAATTGGGAATAGCAATATATCATTTGATGTGGGAGTGTAATGCAGAATTAGTATACAGAACCAGTGAAAATAAAACAAAAATAAAGCAAAAATAAAACTCCACAAATAAATAAGGTACAAGTTTAATAGACGTGTAATCGAAATACGCGTTTAAAAATTGAAATAATCAGAAAAATAAAAGGCTGCAGTAAATAGCGATATCTTTGGTGGTTTCTTGAGTTATTAATTTCTTGCATGTGGCTATAATATGAAAATATCGTTTTTAATAAATTTCAAAACTTTATTTGAATACATAATTGATAATTTAATGTAAAAATTATTTTTTATGGTGTTAGTGGGCAATGCAAAAATACTAGAGTTGTCAATTAAAAATAGTTTTCACCAATTTTCTGTATACAATGCAATATGTTTGGTAACTCGAAAAGCTCGGGTATGATATTCTTGTTAAATATAAATGGTTACATTAGATATTTATTCATTGCATCTGTTATTTATTTGATTAACATGTAATTTAATGAATTATTTATTTAACCTTATAGGCAGGTTAAAGAGAGGTTTGTTTTAGAGTTTGTTATAAAGCGGTTTGTTATAGAGCGGTTTGTTTTAGAGTTTGTTATAGAGTGGTTTGTTTTAACAAGTTTTGCCGCTTTCAGTAAATAATCAGTATTTTCATAAAAATACTGACTTAATTAGTATTTTAGTTAAAATGAGGGCATGTAGTTTTTTAATTAGTATTTTCTTAATTAATTTATTTACTTATTATCCTATCTGATTTATTTTCCGTTTCAGCCATGTTTAGGTTATAGAGAATTCCCATTTTAAGGTTTTACGGTATTCTGTTCACTAATAATTATTGTTCACTAATAATTGCAGATTAAAAACAATTTACAAATCTTCTGTTACAATTTTGCCTAGTTTGAAGGTATATTTATCTCAATTTGCCTAAACTAAAATTTTATTATGCTATTGCAATAGATCATTAAATGTTCTATTTCGAAAATGATCTTTCTAGTTTATACATAATTTTCTAATTTATGGATAACATTTTAACAGGAACAAATAAAATTCAAATACATAGTTATTTGTGCTGATTATTGATTAAATATTTCGTGGAACATTTCATATTGTAAGTTTAGGATGATGACACTATGAATATTTTTGTCTTGAAATTATCGCAGTGATGGAACAGTGGCGCAACAGAGAACCAATTGACACCGTTAAATTTAAATTGTACTCTTTATCTTATGTAAGGACAAAGTTTCAGAGATTTTTAAAAGCTAATAATACTATTAAAATTTAGTGGTGAGAATCGCCCAACTGCTGCGCCACTGTTCCATCACTGAATTATGCCATAACGGCAAAAGATTAAGATTCAATGGTATCGCGATGCAGTGTATTAAAATTTAAACAAACAAAATATAATCTTATTTATGTTTGTCTCTATCTTTAATAAGTCAAATGTTTTATATGTAGTTTTATGATCTTGAATTAGGCATGTTTATTTATTTAGCAAACCAGATAAAAGATAATCCTATTTATGCTTTATTTCTATCTTTAAAAAATGAAAAATGATAAGACTGTAGTCGATGATTAAAAAACTAATTAATTATAATATTAATAAAAAATTTACATATATCTTTACAAACATAACGATTTTATCATGTGATTAAACATAATTTTTTTAGTTCAGGAAAATGCAAAAATATGTATTAATAAAGCCGTTTGATATGACAGTGATATGAAATATGATAAAATTTTAAAATGTTCAAAATTAAATATTTAAAAAAGTAAATTAGTAATGTTACAGCTGCAAGGAGTAGAAATGTATAAAATTTGAAATTCAAAACTTCAACAGTTAGCAAATTTATAATAAAAGTCACAGCTTTACATGATAATTCAAAAAAAATTATAAGTAAATTGTTATTTACTTAAGCATAAAAATGAAACAATACATAAGTAAAATAAAAACTTTAGGAAAATGCTATACATTAATAATAATTTTTTTTATTTATATGGTTAATACTAGAATAAAAAATAAAACATCATAATTTAGTATTCTTACAAATATTTCATTTCATGTATTTTTATGTAAAATATAACAAAGAATCTGGCATTTGGAATATTTTATTTACTTCATATTTTTTTTAATCCGTGCAGTGCATTACTAATAAGCAAATACTTAGATATGTATATAAAATTGCTACATATGTAAAAAATCATACACAAACATTTTCAACATTAAAGGTGATGTAAAGTTGCGGTATAAAGAGAAGAAAAGCAATTTTGAGTATCGCTTGTGGTTGAGAAAAAAATATATCAATCGATAGGGAATAATATATGCAATTAACTTATATACAATATTAAGCCTTTTAGGGCCGTTTACATTTGTAATTTGAACTAACTTTTGAATTTTCAATAGTAACATCTAACTTTGACAAATTACTTTTAATCTAAGTTGTAATCTATGCCAGACTCTAAATTTCATGTCAATTGCACCAAAAATTTTGGACATTCAATTTAGACCCTTGAATGTTAAATTTTACACATTTGTATTTATATTTGTTAAAGTAATACACAACTAACGAACTTCCGTTTTTCTCAATTCAAATAAAATCATCTCCGCTAGAAAATCTATCTAATGAATGAAGCATGTAATTACTAGATAGACGAAAGGTAAAATTTTATTAAAAACTTTTCCTGGTTCAAAGTATGAACATCTCCTTTAAAAAAAACAGAAGGTTAGTAGCTGTGATAGTATTATTACGCTGATTTATTTTGAATGAACATACTACTCTAAACCCAAACATATTTTTTCGTAATATGAAATTTTATGTAGTGTCAATCGGAAATAATATGAGAAAAAAAATCTAAACTTTTCCAGTTACTACTAACGCTGCTGACGTTAAGCCAAAAAAAAAAAAAATTGTAATTTGGGTTTTTTGTTCCTTTATCTGATTATGAATTTAAAAAAAATATTGCCTGCCATACAAAAGGGTTAAAAAATTAAAACCCTGCCTCATATTCGCCTCTCTAAATGGGGATAATATAAGCCGGCTATGGGAATAAAGTGAGGCACCATTATTTTTAATGGTTGTAAGTATCCAACAAATGAGAGAACTTTCTCAATGTTGACCCAATGTTGACCCAATGTTGACAATGAACTTTCTAATGTTTCAGCGCTTTTATATATATGTTTTTTTTATCTTTCATTTTAACTGAATTTCGGGAAATTTTTAACACATCCATCAGAATTATCAAGAGAACCCACTACAATAAACCCGTTTCCTAATTTATGAAATGGTCATTTACACGGGAAAAAAATCCTAAGAAAATTATCTACAACATTTAAAATATATTTTTATGAAGATTTAGCAGCAATCTTATTATAGTATAACACTTGTTATTGAAAGAAAAAGCAAATAAAAAATGTAGTCTACGATTTTTACTGTTAATTCATTAAAAATAGCAAATAAAACATTTGTGCAAGAAAATTAAAAGGCAGAAAACCAACGTTAAAAATGCACAAATAATACACAAAAAGCAACAAACAGCTGTTTCAACCCACAAGCAAGATTCCTCTTCAGCGCGACAAAGAGCAAAGCACAGCGTGCTAGAAAAAGTAAGACTGGGCCAAACGACACCGCCTCTCTGTCGTTTGGGGTAGTCTTGCTTTTTCTGACACGCTGTGATTTGCTCTTTGTCGCACTGAAAAAGAATATCGCTTGTGGATTCGAAACAGCTGTTTGCTGCTTTTTCGTGTATTATTAGTGCATTTTTACATTGTTTTTCTGCCTTTTAATGTTAATTCTTTGTTTATTTATACTTACATAACCAGGAAAAGTGCAAGTAATTTTAATGTTTTTGGATGTAGTGTCATGGAAAGGTAGGACTTTTATACAATAGTTGCGTATGTATTTTTTCTTAAATTTTGAGTGTATTCGTAGTAGATATAAATAAAATGATGTATTGCATACAAAATTATCTCAAATTCAAAATATTACTATAAAATTGCCTCTATTGACGCTATATAAATTTATTATATGGATTATTAAATTACTATTCGAAGAAAGGTAGACTTAGAACCTATATACATTTTGATCGCATTCGAGTGATAAATACTTCTTATACGCGTATAATCCACCCCCCCCCCCCACCAATCCCTCTTTATCAGAGATTTTTAATTCAGTTATCCTTAAAATACTATCGTATGACTTAGTAGATGAGGTACGAAATACACTCAATGCTCGCTTGCTCGTTATAAGTACCAGATTTCAATTTAAGAAATACCTTGAAGCTCTTCATAAAATAATTGCCGAAACGTCAGTGAAAGCTCGCTGAGGAGACGTAAAAAGTTTTTGGTTTCTATCTGTCTGTTTGTCTGTTTGTCTGTCTGTTCCACGATAACTGCCGCAAAAATCAATTTTCATATTTTTTATAAATTTTAAAATGCATTTCTTTTTACTTTGCTCTTTAATTTATTAGTTGCTTAGCAACCATATTTCAAAGAATATCAAAATAATAAAATTCAAGTAACTCGCACTTTTTTGCTGCAACATTTTATTATCAAAATAAATTATTTTTAGGTGATTTTAGTATTGTATTGACTTAAATGAAGACTTTATTTTAATACAAGTTTATTTTTTAATCTAAAAATTTACATGAAAAAGAAGTGCATAAGAATTTCAGAATATCATTGCATAAACCTTGTTTAATTTAACGCTTCTAATTTCTGAAACCTCCGAAGTATTTTATATTCGTATAAATATGTATGTAATATAAAAAAATTAAATTGCGGATTGTAAGATGCTAAGTAATATGAAAAGCGAGATTAAAAAATAATGACTTTTAGAGCTGACGTTGAGGTTCCTGATCTGCAGATTTACTAGTTAACAACTATGGAACTAATCGTAAAAACGGCGTGAGAATTTGCATTTCGAATACATGCAAATTTTCTTTTATTGTAATTTGTTTATTCGAAAATGTGGATTCTTTTTTATTGGAACAAAAGTAAGATTTACTGTTGCAAAATAAAACGTATATGCCTATTTAAATATGTAGATTCTTAAGAAAAATGTTAAAATATAAAATAATTAAATAAGTATCAAAGTAAAAATAGTTTTTTAAAAAACATCGTTTTATAAGCATTCAATGCTCATCTTGAAAATCATGCCTAATATTTTGACTGCAGTTCATGTTTTTTCACCAAAATTTCCGCTACAATAGTACATTAATTTGGCGTGGGCACCTAACTGTATTATAAGCAATTCCCAGCTTTTTTACGCTCAGTAGAAAGCGCAAGCACGTGAATTTATTTTTAAAAATAATTTTTGTCCTTTTTTTATTTATTTATTTTTTAATTTTTATAAATTGCAACAGGAAAGAAAAAATGAAAAATTATTCAAACTATCTAACATTCAAACACATTTCTAAATTCGATTTCTCAACGTATAATCGTAAATTAATTAATATTAAACTTTTAATTGATAAAAGCGTATTTTTGAAAAATATTACGCTCTTAATTTTTTTATTTATAAATTAGTTTCTACTTTTTAACTTTTAAAATGTTTCATTGTTGGAGTTTCACAGCCATTTGGCCTATTTTGGCGAGCGTTTATAAGCGCATAACTAAATCCGTTGTTCTTTCAACTCGTATATCATTGTACGAGTTACAGGGAATACTTGGCGATTTATTAACTGTGGCGGGCAAACGGAAAAATGCCTTAAAATTAAAGTAAGAAATTATAATTAAGTTCTAAAAATATAAAAATGTTGTATTGTCATTGGGAACACACCTGTGAGCGTATTTTATATAATTCTATCACATCAAAAATTGACTTAAAAATCAATTACAAAGTTCTATCTTTACATACAAAAACTATGTTGAGTGTAACAAAAGAGTGTAAAAATAAATCTATTCCCTATTAATTGACACATTTATCTTTGTTCTCAAAGAACAGTACTCAAAACAAAATAGGATGGTGAACAATTGCAACTGTGCATCATATTTTGCACAATATTTCATACGCATGATATGGTAATCTAATGTTAATTACAAAACATATGACATTACTAAACACAATTTAATGTAACATTTAATAACATTTTTCTTCATTCAGACAGTACTGAATACTTATATTATATTTAAACATATGCATTATTTTTAATGAAATCGATTTTATTCAAATACATGTGTGAATAGAAACTGGAATGTATTAAAGCTCTTTCAATGCTTTCTATATCTAGTTTTGTATATTCTCATATGTACAATAATAGCTACTTTTATTTAGCAACTTCATATACACAATTGTAAGAAAATAAATTATTCTCAAATTCCTTATAAATAAATTTTATAACTGAAAATATTATTTTCAATGTATTCATCAAAATCATTTATAATGCTAAGTAATACTGATATATTTCTTATCATTCTTTAAATTAAAACAAGATTATAAAAAGCAACAAAACTCTTTAGAAGAGAGTTTAATAAAATAAATAAATTTATGATTTTTTTTTTAATTTTGAATCAATAAAATGTTATGATACATTTCATTGATTAAAATGTATGTAAGTAATTACTTATCCCAAAACATACAGTGCGAGAAATAATTATGGCCTCTCACAATTTTAGCTGATATATATATAATGATGAAAAAAAAAAGCCTGTGCTTTTTTCTCCGTTGTAACTTTCAAAGTAAACACGCATTCACTGGTGGTTGTAAAAGTACGTGAGCATCCGCTGTGAAAGTTCATTATTGAAATCTGGATTTCAGAAGTAAAGAAATTATGGCCTTGCGCAATCGAAATCTCATCTGTATTCGTGTCGTTTAGTGGAAACATTTTTGTTTTAATTTGTGACAACAGTTTAAATAGAAAATTCACTAAATAATTTGTTTAAAGTGTTAGATTAAAAATATAATTAATATGCCATCTAGCTCACGACATTCTGATATCGAACAGGGTAAAATTGATGTTTTAAGAGCACAAATGAATATGAATCCAACAGATATTGCCCGAGCTATTCACAGAAGTTCAAAAGTCGTCCAAAATTACCTTAACCCATTTTAGGCCAAGCATAGAAATTTTATAAAATGTGGTATTATTTGCATTGAAATTTACTTAAATTACATTAATTAAGACACCAAACAAGTTTCGTGCATGAAAAATGATAATTTATTTAATTTGCCGTTACCATTATTAATTTACCATTAAATTTAATAAAAAAATTTTAAGTTTTCTTATGGCATTTGTTTTATTTTTATTTTATTTACAGAACTTGCACCTTTACTCCATTATAAAAACATATGATTAATCTCAAGTGGAATAATTATACATTTTCAAAAAGTCGACTTTGTCAATAACCGTTTCAAGTAAAAAACCAGCGTATTTTGAAAATTTCTCAACAGAAAGTGATTACTTCATTTGAATTACCAGTATTTTATAGATGTCTCCAGAACCCTTAAAAATAGCAGAAAAATAAAATTAGTGAAAAATATACGTCACAGTGTTAATAAAAATATATTTATTGAAATGGTGCTTTTACGCACCTTTGGCCGAAAATGGGTTAAAGATCCATCAGGGTATGGAAAAATAAGAGTACGGGTAGCTACGAAAAAGTCCGTCTTCTGAGGCGCAAAGCATCAAGTAAAATTGTAACACCTCGACAATTACGAGATGAATTAAATTTGTCATTTACTGCTCGTCGAACACAGCAGTTGCTGAATAAATCTGAATTTAGCTTGAAAAAACCGATACTGTCTTCAATACATAAGACAAATTGGAAAGAATTCACTCGCAGCCATATGAGATAGAAGAATGAATAGCGATAAGTTATTTTCTCTGATGAGAACAGTTTAATCTGGATGGCCCAGATCAGTCATACTCAACCTGCGGCTCACGGGCCGCGTGTGGCCCGGAGACCTTTTATGTGCGGCCCGAGATACATAATCAATATCCTCTATTTATTACATTAATTGAGATGTGTATAAAAGTTTTTAAGACCTTTACTGTTATTTTATATATTTTCATGGGAAGACAAAAAATGTCCTGTTATTTAAAATTTCTAATTTCAAATTATCTTAAATACCGTTTTCTTAGTCAAAAGTTTTTTACATGTAGTTCTATTTGTGATACAGTGGTGTATGCATTTCTTAATCCTCAACACTAAATCAATATTATTCCAAATTTATTACATTTGCACTATACATTTCCACTATACATGACTCAAGTTTATTTTACTATACATTTCTACACTTAAAAAAAAATTTGTATTGAGAAAACGATTAATTTATTAAAGCAAATCATCTTATTTTTTTCTTTAGAACTTGGAAATGCTACATCGTTATATTATTACGCCTAACTAATAATACTTATTAGGGTTGAACATATACCGTGGAAAAAAATAGCAGGAAAATGTTTTATACCACTATTTGTACATCATTTGCAATTGGAATCTATCACAAAGTTTATTGTTTGGAAATAGTGCTGTTTAAAGTTTTGGTAATATTTCTTTTTCGACAAAAGTTCAATCCTACTATATTATATTAACTTTATTATATAGGTTTGTTATATACTACTTTTGTTTTTATCTTACTATTTAAATTACCCCTTTTATACACAATAATATAATTGTGTTGCGGCCCGCCAAGCGTTCCAAACATATGTTTGCGTCCCGCGAGAAAAACAGGTTGAGTATGGCTGGACCAGATGATATGTACTTGTACAGCTATTGGAAGGATAATAAAAAAGAACATTTAGTATTTTCTACTAGACAACAAGGAGGGGATTCGATAATGATATGGGGCGCAATAGGATAAAAACTGAAAAGCAATATTGAATTCCTATGTGGAAAAATGAACAGTTATGATTAACTGAACATGCCGAATAAGCAGTTTAATCGAAATGGACTTCAAATGGCCGGAAGAAATTGGTTGTTTCAGCAGGACAAACTCCAAAATTCATGTGTCAAAGACGTCCAAGGATTAGTTCAAGTCGAAAAAAATGAAACTGCTTGAACCTTGGACAGTCAAATGGCCTGATTTGAATATAATAGAGAATGTGTGGTATATAATGGCAAGAAAAGTTTCTGAAAATGGCTGACATTTTATGTCCAAGGGCAATTTGAAAACAGCTATTCTTGAAGCACGGAACTCTACACTGCAAAAAATTATTGTTGATTTTACAGTATAAAACTGGCACCCCAGCTGCCAGTATTATACCGTAAAATTAACAGTATTAAACAGTAAAATAAGCAGTAATACGCTGCCGCGCAAGCAGTAATACGCTACCGCGCATGCGCGGTAGCGTATTACTGCTTATTTTACTGTTTAATACTGTTAATTTTACGGTATAATACTGGCAGCTGGGGTGCCAGTTTTATACTGTAAAATCAACAATAATTTTTTTGCAGTGTATTGATAGGAAATATAATGAAGCCACGTCGAATGGAATCTTGCTACAATGCTAAAGGCTGGTGGACCAAATATTAACAATTGTTTGTTTGAACAATTAATATAGAAGACTTTTAAACTGAAAGAGGACATAATTATTTCGCAATTTATGTATCATTTAAATATGTGCAATACCTGTATAAATCTATTTTTTGAACATACGAGATTTTAATGTTCATTGTACCTAATTTAGAGTATGTTCCATATGTCTTTATTAAATTGTAACTGTATTTTTGTGTCAGCTTAAAATTAGCAAAAGGGCCATAATTATTTCGCGCACTGAAATTATTTTGAAATTCAATTCAAAATAAATACAAGAATGTTTTAGCAAATTCTTAAGAATTTTACATTGTAATACTTTTGATAAGCTAAATATCAGAATTATGTATTTACAGTTATATTAAACAAACAAATGCAGGGTGATCCGAAAGTCACAAATAAAAATAAAAATTCGATAATTTGAAAGATATAAAAAGTAGCATGATATGGTATCGGGATTTTTTAATGAAACAATTTATTGGCCACAGTAACTGCGTTTATCACTGATAGTTAGCACTATAGTTGTCGCAAAACTGCTGGCTGTCCGTGTCGCTATTTAAGTCCACATATGCAGGAATTACTTCAAGAAACATTTTCGATTCCCTCCAAAGTTTCTATCTCCGTATGGAAGCTATTATCACTAACATCCATTAAAGTGAACATTTATAATCCTAAATGAGTTGCACACTATGCTGCTCCGTGGTAGAAACTGCTGATACAACTGAAACTCGTTGTCGACAAATGTGATTATTCTGAAAATAAAATCTTCATTATTTAGAACATTCCACGTCTTTTTGTACATTTCAAAGAAAACCGCATTATTGTCTACACTTTTGAAACTGTGATTTTTGGATCACCCGGCATGTAACAAAATAGTAATCTCAAAAACGTGTTACTGCGAAAATTTGCAGCTGTCTTGTAGAATTCATGTAAGTCAGATTTTAATCGGTAGACAATAAACAATGTACGAAATAATTGGAAGAGTTCATTGGCACTGATTTATCATTGAATATGATTTGTTTTTTGCCTCGAGATCTTATACAGCTGTACTAGGATTCCAATGTGTGTCAGCAGGCATACCTTCAGGTGCTGTGATAACAATGCATTTGTTTCCTCCTGCCTTAAGGGGAATAACTTGTTCATGGATTTCCTTTTTACCAAGTGTCATAGAACGTTTTAAGCGACGTAAAGGACTTCTTACTACTTTTCTAAAACGACTGCATGTTCCTGTTGCATATCTAGATTCGTTAGTCATGCTGTCCATGTCATCATCGTCGTATGTTGCTTTAGCAGATGAAGCTTTGGGTACCTCAAGCAACACTGATTTTGTACTGCCTGTAGTAATAGTCGCTCTAGTCGGTTGGCTAACATCACTATTACTACCTTTAGGAGAGTTATGTCTACTCATTCTAGTGTTACTTAATCGACGACTGGAGTTACTACCAGGGCTATCAGTATCAACATTACTAACAACTGTGCTCTGGTAATAAACCGAATTCATTATGCTTCTTTTCTCTCTTAGACAAGGGCAGAAAATCTGGATAAATGTTCGTCGATATTTTTGACTCAACAGACAGTACAGTACAAAGTTGCCGGCTGAGTTCAAAGACATCAAGAAGTTAAATATATTACCAAGTCCTGTAAGCAGGTACAATTCTTTAGCGGAAAAATCTTCGTGTAACGTACTGTATAAGAGATGACAAGCAGTAGGTAATTGACAAAAAAAGAATAATATCACCACAGCTATCAACATTATAGTAATCTTGTTCTCTTGACTGCTGTCATTGTCTCCTCGGGTCATAGACGATCGTCGTACTTTTGACATATGCACAGAACGAATTAAGAAACTGTTAAATATCGCCAAGAGTATAAATGGTATGAATATGAAAAGCACTACTGTCAGCCAATAATATATAGTCTTGTAGAGATAATCATTACCCATGGCTGAGTGATCCAAGTAAAGTGTCGTTTCATTTGTATCTGGATTCATTTTCTCTGCAACAATCCACTCAAATGGAGTAGGTATTGTGAATGCAAAACAAAACAAAAAAACTACAACAATAGCTTTCTTAGCCCTAGATTCTGTGCAAAATACTTTGCCTTTCATTGGATGGCACACAGCAATGTATCTTTCGATCGTGAATGTGACTGTCAACCAAACAGATGTATTGCTACACGTGTCCGTCAGCATAAAAAAGAAAGGCCTCATCTGCCAATAAACATAGTTTTCAATATTGGGAATATTAGGATAATGGCTTAGAGAAAGAATGAATGTGAATATTAAATACATCATGTCAAATGTGGCCAGCGCTGCAAGATAGTTATTTGTAGAGCTTCTCATGCGACGACGCGTCATTATAACAATCGTAATGATATTCCCAACCACACCAATTGTCATTAAGAGTGGGACAAGTATACGTTGTACCCAGAAGCGACTGTATAGAAGAAAGTTTTTGTAACTTTCAATGTCTTCCGGGGTGGACAAATTCGAATCCGTTGAATTCATTTTTACAAGCTTTCAAAGTAATAGGTTGTTGCAAATTTTTCTTGTTTTCTTTTCAAATGTACATCTTAAATCAAGTGGATACTGTTAAAAAACCTCGTACCTGCAAAATAAAATAATTTATAAATAATATTATACAACATATATGACGCATTGTTACATTCATTTATATATGACTGAAATTTTTATTCTAAAAAAGCTAATTTTTTAAAACATAAAATTACAGAACAGCAATTTTTATAATAATAGCTGGAATGTAGGTGGTTCCTAAAGTTACAGAGAAGCTATTTATTTTGTAATTGTATCGATGAATCAAATGTATCTCATATTAGAAATATCCTATGTAAATAAAGTAAATTTGTTGAAGTATTTCATGTAATTTTGAGTTTTATTTTTTACCTAACCTCATGATGTTGATCCTGAGACAATGAACGGTTATGAAATTATATAGGATTAGCAAGAAATAAATTACTCACTACAAGAGGCTCCGATTGAGATGAAATTAAAACTACAGATAATTCAAATAATAAGCTTAACCTATATGAAATAAAAATGTTTACTACAAAATATTTCTGAAAGGTGACGTTGTAGCACACAAATGCTCAATAAGCTTTATTTCAATTTAATGCCCAAATCTATTCAAATAGATGTTAAATACGCTACAAAAAATGCTCAATATTTCCTTCTTCATTGACAAGAAATGTGCTGTAATGGCAAAACTATACTTTTGATCAATGAATGAAGTATACTAGCCGAATATCTTGAATATAGAGACAATTTTTTCCTTTCAGAAAAAACTTACAGGGAAGGTGTTTCAACGTGAAATCTCAGAAATGTAGGGAAAAGAAAAGTGAGTTGTATTCATATTAATTAGCACGTGTGTAAAAAATCAGCCGCTAAATATGAATATAGTAGCAGTAAGAAAATAAAATAATTGAATTTTCATCGCCAAACATAATCCTATTAACAGATAAATACACGAATGCTGCCAACACTGTCGAACGTGATTTCAGTGAAAATTCAAGATAAAACATATGCATTAGGGGAGAACGGGGGAATGCCGGCCACTTAAAAAAATCTACTTGTTTCTGCGAATATGAGATCTAGACGACACTGTTACTCTAGTATCCCCTGGGGCAAATGCTGGAAACACCGATCCAGTGGCATTAGTTTATTTAGAGAATTGTTTGTTTTTCACTTCAGACTAGTTATTTTTGGTGCTCAGAAAATAAGCTTTTGTCTTTCAATATCTGACTACTCCATTGTAGTTTTCATATAAAAGTTAAGTTATTATAACTTCTTTAAATTCCTTATTGTTGTTATTAAAGATTTCAAATTTTGTGAATTTCTTTATGTAAACATCCACAACTCTATTCGGGCTAATGCTAATTAATGACCTTACAGTTATTTTATGTACTTTTTATTATTATTTTTTTTTAAATCCGAATATTATAGTTGAAACAGTTATATTTTCTCAGAAATTTTTTCCTGGGCTCATTTATTTATATACATATATATTTACAATTCCAGATGCCTGGAAATCGTAAACAAACGTCTGAGAAAGCACAGTGGATTCTGGAAGATCTGTTATCAGCCACAGATGTGGTAAAAGCAGGGAAATTCATCAGGAGAGCTGCAAAAGATCATGCTATACCTTATAGCACTCTTCAAAAAAGAGTGGTTTATTGATAGTTATCGTGTTTTGTGACATTTATCCCTATGAACGCCATTTTCACAAATTTGACCGGCATTATCTGACCTATGGGAGAATGCCGTTCGAAGGCAGATTTTCATTAATTTGTGAACTACATGGTTTCTGTTTTATTTACAGCTTTAACACTTCTGAAAATTTAAAGGCAAATAAATTAAAGACTTGCTGTTAAATAGAGACCAAAATGATGATAAAACATAGATATCAGACAAAGTTATAACATAGTCTTCTTAGGTGACCGCCATGTCTTTAAAAAATACAAATTTTCTTTAAAAAATTCCAACATTTCTTAAAAAAAAATAAAATAGGTAATTTGCACGTTTTGTGGCTAATGTAATTTCAGTTAGATAGGATATCAACCTATTTTCCGCTTTCATTTTATTAACTATTCGTATGATAAGAATTCTTGCGAACTCTCAAATTCAAACAACTGTTGTTTTAACAATTTTTGCTCTTTTATATAATGAAGTCCTTAAACTTGTGTTTGAGAACAGGTTTCTTCGTAAAGTAGAAAATATCATGAATTAACCCATTTAAAATAGTTTGGATGATTTATCAAGAATCTGTGCAGATAATTGATAATAACTGATAATACGAATTATAGTTGATTTTTATAACAGGGACAACATTTATAAACTGCAATCCAATAAACACTATCAATTTTCTTCGTCACACTATATTAACATTTGGTTAGCATGGTGAACATCATGGTTAGCATTCTCATACACAAATACACGGATATTTCAAAAACCCAAACAATATCAAATTTATGGGCAATAACATTCTATAGCACTCTTGAAATGGAATCGTTAAAGAGATAAATTTGGAAGATATAGCTGTTGAAATTTTTGTTTCTGTTCCAATATTTAAAAATAAAAATAATAATATATTTTTTTTTGTGACCCTCATATATTTTACTGGTTTATTCCATAATTCACGTTTTACAGTTTCTAGAGCCGGTTTTCATTTACTTCCATACACAATTGATATTTTCTTTTACTATAGCATCTATTTCATTTGAGATTTATAAACGCAACATTAATGTGTCAGTCTCCCCCCCCCATAAAATAAATAAATAAATAACAGAAATTGTGCATAGGGGTGGAGACATGTTATTTAACCCGCTCACTGACAATCCCATTTTAATACGTTCACTAAGCTCCAGGTGTCACTGAATAGAAGCAGTTTTTAAATTACTATTATTCTATAAATACGAGTATAATGCATTTTTAAAACATTAAGCAATGATTGATACCCTCAAGGTTTACATTCATATATATAATTAAATTTTTTATATAATTTTAGAATAATCACCCTTTTTAGTTTTTAATATAAAATACAGAGAAAACAACATTGCAAATTTGCCCTTTTGCAGACAGAGGGTTAAGGAGTCATAAAACAAATGAATATAGATTGAATTACGTTTATATTTAAAATGCTTTTATGCGAAACCACTAATAAGATGGGGCAAGCAGATGCCCCTGTTGTTCTACAACATTTCTCTTTCGATACACCACCCTTTTGCATTCAGAGCATCAACTTTATTGTAATTTGACTATTAAAATTTTAAGATCGTCATATTTAATGGCAGTAGTCCCATTTAAAGGTGCTGATAACCAACCAAAAAATCGACTAGCTGTTTGTAAAATTTCCCAATATTTCAGATACTTTTACTTTTGTCTACAAAGGACAGATCACAGAATGTGTGCTTCATTTGCCTGATACAAATTGCAGTAAATAACACCATAATTTTACTGCACATTTAAGTTCAGCATGCCAAAAAAAAAAAAAAAAAAAAACACGAAAATACAAATTTTCACCAATTCTGAATGATAAGGTAGCGAAAAGTAAATTATTAATAAATAAATCCAACAGTGTTAAGAAAAACGTACATTATATTTAGACATAACTTAAACAATATGTATTTTTTATTACATTACTTATTTTATATGATACTTTGTAAAAGTCAAAATTAACATGCATTATTTCCGAGGAAAGCCATCAAGAATGCTTTGAAATATACTATCTAATTTTATTAAGTCCGTAGACACTACAGCAGGGGACGAGTTTCAGCCCCCCTCTCCCGAAGTATGTATGAAAGGATCTATTTATATAATTTTATTTAAAATAAAGACAGTGTAGCTAACCAACTAAAAGATCCATTTCCCTCTTCCCCAAAAAAACTAGCTGTGGGATTCCAATTTTTTACTTTTATAGATTAATTAATATTATTCGATTAGAAAATTGAAAATTTTCATTGGTGTAAAATGGTTTCATAACAGTGTTAGTGAATGTAAAAGGCCAAACTAAAGTAAAATTGCGGTTTACACTTGTAATGAAATATAAATAAGACCTTTAACCCGTTGAAGGGGGTATTATATTATCTATACCACTTAATTTTAATTCCCAAATCCACAATGGCACCAGAATTTTAGAATGAAATTTTACTTTTTTAATAAAGATAAAGAAAGTATTTTACTTATTTCCTTAACCACTTTGTCACAGTGAGCCCCAGGCATTGGTGTTTCAGGGATATGAAAATAAAGAATATCTTTGCCGCAATGCACGCGTCATTCGGCATAATAAGTAACGAATATATTGCGAAAATAGACCGTTAAAGGTTAACTGTGTAAATTTGGGTGTGTGACAAATGAACGTATAAGTGTATATATTCTGAGAATGCAAAATTCAGAGTTATTAAATGAAATTACTTTCGGAAGCACAAAGTTGGAAGGCTTGAATGGACTTTACTATCGATATTTTAAGTTTCAATGCTTACGTACTGCAATGAAAATTATTAATGTTAAGGCATTCGTCAACAAAGCTATGTATGGACATACTTTAAGACTATAAACTTGTTTTACTTTCGCCATTTTAGAACTGAGCTTTTTATTTCAGAGGGCTGCAAGCAAGTGAAAATGTGTTTACCATGTATTAACATGGTATGTTATGTAATGTATTAACATGGTAAATGTATATACATGGTAAATGAGTAAGAATGTTATAGAAAGTTTACATAATTTTTACATAATAAATCACGCCCTGTGATTTATTTTAGAAATTGTAACGTAACTAAAATCATAAAACAGCATAATTATAGACCATCTAAGATAATGCAAGACAGAAAAAAATCAGTTATTTTCGATAAGAGAAAATATTATACATTTTTCTTTAGAAAATACTTTTGAGGAAATATTTTTCGAAAACAGATTTGGAAAATTTAATATAAAAAATACTATTAAATACATCTTATATTAAATTACCTTATTCATAAGTTTACTAAAGAGCAATCTTTGGTATACACTGTATAAAATAAACTCTTTGCTTTATCTCAGTAACTAAAAAACATAAAAACTATTGTAAATTTTAAAAAAATACATTTAAAAAGTGACAAATGTAAGCCTCTCATCTTTTGAATATTGAATATAGCAGTTTATTGAATAATACACTTAGAATTGAAAACAGCAAAAAAATTAACAGAAACAGATTATAGTGAATCCTAAAGGAATGATACATAATATAAATTTACTGGTATTCCTTACCCATCATCCATATTTGCGTATTGGATCAACATGCAGTTTTCTTCAGAACTTCTTAAGAAGTTTCTTTCTCACAGTCAAGAACATTTTCTTTGAAGTTCGAAGTGAAAACCACAGTTTAAGCCTTCAGTAAAATGAAAAAGAATTCTAGCTTCAAATCTGAAATATAAAATAAATATAAGAATTATTATGAATTAATAATCTTCAAGAATATTATGAAGATTTTCTTGTCACACTGAATTATTAAAACTTAAAAAAAAATAGTAAAACACATGACTTTCACACTATCTTAAGCCATTTCAAGAATATATGATATCTGTAAAGATGCTTCGAGTTTCAGTACTGTTTTTAATTGAATAGCAAACATTTCTCAACTCCCAAAAGTGTAAGTTGTTCAAATTAGATAACAAGCGATAAAAAATTAATTAAAAAAATCGAATTCAGTGGAACTGCAGTTATACGTTACTTGAGTTGTACGTTTCCCTCAGTTATACATTTCAACTTAGCAGTCTAAATTATTAAAAATTAGCTGAGTTATACGTTTTTGAGTTATACATTTCCCTCAGTTATACGTTACGTTTTTGTATCCCTGTACAAAATTTTGTTTTACTTATACGTTTTGCAGAAAATAATTTTTTCAGAACCTTTTCTACACCTTGCTGACCACCGGTCAAAAGTTTCTGGAAACCAAACTAGCTTCGTGCAAAACTTAGCGTAGGTGAGGGAGGAAAGGAGGTGTTAGTCTGATTAGGAAAAACAACAACGACAACCGAATATTAGTGATTACGTATTTCAATAACATTCAGTAAACTACTGAAATGGCTTTTGATAAATGATGAAGTGATTCCAATCATTTCTTTTAAGTACTTTATATGTGTAAAAAAGTATATTTAATAAAGTTTTTATGATTAAAATAACCTCACGTGTACTTTTCTTATGTATCTTCTTTCTTACTCTGTTACATTTCCGCGAATTTATGTCATGGGTGCAGTACGAGGCTTTCTTTTTCGTTAGCCTCGGTGCAGTAATACTTACGAAACTTCCGTTTTCGATACAAAAGGCAACAAATACATCAATGAAACGAAATTTTCACTATATATATTTTTTAAATGTTCTGGTACATCATTACTTGAGTTATAGGTTTTGCTTAGTTATATGAATTAACGGAGTTATACGTTTTATTATCCGGCACCGGGCAACGCATAACTGGAGTTCCACTGTAAATGAAATTAAATGCACATAAAATACAGTGATAAATATTTTCTCAATGTGCAGAAATTTGTTTTAGAGATAGTGTATGTAAACCAAAATCATAAAACAGCATAATTTTCAGTCATCTTTCTAGATAATGGATGACAAAAAAAAAAAAAAAAAAAAAAAATGCAGTGGTTTCCTATAAAATAAATTATTATACATTTTTCTTTGAAAAATCCCTTTCAGATAAAATCTTTTGCAAATAATTTTTGAAAATTTAATATTAAATAACAGTGTTAATATCTTCTGGTTTGGTTTTTATACGATTCGTTACAATTGAAAGTAAATGAAATTTTTATGCACTAAACATATTTTATATTATTGAATTTATTTTATATATTAAAATATAGATAAATATGGTTAAGTGGTACAAATAGCAAAAAGGCTTATAAAAACCTTTTAATATAAAGATCGATATGCTTCAACGCTCAGGAAATTACATATATGATCTCGTGATTTATGTTTTTCAAGTTTATTTTAAAACATTTGCGAGAATAGTTTGTTTATCGTTGTAGATCTTGATTATGGCACCGTTTGAGCATTGAAATATGTCAATCTTTATATTAAAATTTCTTATAGGCCTTTTTGTGTTCTGTTTGCATCACATAAGCATATTTATCTATATTTTAATGATAATTAGTGATATTATTATATGATTATCTTATATGTTTTCCTTTTGCCAGAAACAAACAGAGGTTAACAACATAACTATCAGGCGCTAATTTATTAATGTTAAGAAGTAAATAGTTATTTTTAAAGGCAATATCGGAGCCTAACAAGGCTGTTACAAGGCTATTGATTTGTCAAAAGAGAGAATTAAATAATATTTCTATCATAAAATATTTTAATTAGGAAAAGGTGAAGATTTTCCTAACACAATCAAAATATATAATTTTCAACAACTTTTTTTATTTTCAAGCTCCTTACGAATTTGTGGGACATCCTTGTATGTCAAATAATAAACTTATTCATGTCATATGAAGAATGATATTTTGATAAGCTAATATTATTATATACAGGGTGACAAGAAATAACTTGGACGAAGTTTCAAACCAAAAATCTGTAACTTCCACTAAAGTTATAAAGTTACTGTCATAGGGAATTGATTCTAGAAAGCTACTAAACAAGTGTAAGTAAGTTAGTTCTGATAACCATTATGGTTAACAAACGATCTGCCATACTTGAATTACATTAGAAAGGAATGTAACAATGGGAAATTGTTCAACGATTGAAAGTGCCTAAGCAGACGGTTTCAGACACAATGAAAAGGTTTAAAGAACTCGGACATGATGGTGACAGGCCAGGAAGAAGTTGAAAGCGCACAGTTAACACATCAAGAAACCGGGTAGTTATCAAAAAGCGAGTTCAACGAAATCCTAGGATTTCATTGAAAAAGGTTGTTAGAGAGATGAAGATCAACAGAGAAACCGCACGTTTGATGGCAAGAGTAGAGCTTGGTCTTCATCCTTACAAAATGGAAGAGGCTCAAAAGCTAACAGCAGAGAACAAACGCACAAGACTTAAAAGGTGTAAGGAACTGTTAAAGCGGGCCGCAGGTGATCGATGACAAACATTTGTCTTCACAGATGAGAAACTGTTTTTGATTGAACAAGCTCACAATAGCCATAATGATAGAGTTTGGTCAGCAGAAGCACCTGGATCTTCTTGCATTGTTGAACGTCGTCAACGACCTCAATCTGTAATGGTTTGGGGTGGGATATGTGGTAGTGGGAAAACACCACTTGTTTTTGTTGATCAAGGGATAAAGATTAATCAACAAACATATCGCAAACTCATTTTGGAAGGTGTTGTATTACCTTGGTCGCAAAAGTTCTTTGGAAACAAAAGATGGACCTTCCAACAGGATTCCGCACCTGCACACAGAGCTAAAGGCACTCAAGATTGGTGCAAGACACATTTTCCTGACTTCATAGGAGCTCAAGAATGGCCACCGTATTCCCAGATTTGAACCCAATGGATTATTTTGTTTTGTCCATCTTGGAGACAAGGGTGTGTGCTATACCTCATGAAACTTTGGCTTCCCTAAAGAAATCCGTATGCAAGGAATGGGATAAAATATCAGTAAGTGAGTTGCGGCCCATCGCAGAAATTTTTGTGACACGTTTAAAGCTCTGTATTAAGGCTAAAGGTAGCGACTTTGAAAATTTGTAAATATATTAGACGAAATAATGTATTCATACTTATTTTAAAGTTTGGTCGCAATATTTTCATTAGCACTACAGTTATAATGTACCATATGTGTCCAAGTTATTTCTTGTCACCCTGTATTTATACAACACAGTTTTTTTTTTTTTTTAAAGAACTGAAATGTATCGGTGCTTGCTTAAATATGCGTAAAGATTGGGAGTTCGAAAGTTGTTATGTGCATTGTTATGTTTTTTTGTTAGTTAGTTTACATAAAAACACATGCTCATGAGTCATGATATCGGCCCCAAAAATTGACTCGCATTCTTTTAATGTTCTAAACTGCTAAATCCATTTATATCCAAATCTCATGTTATTAGATATAGATAACCAGCGTGTACTTGAATAACATTCATAAGTAAATATGTAAATATTTTATCGTATCTCATTTACCTTTTATAGATTAAAAAATACAGTTTTAATTGCAAACTTTATATAACAGCTTAATTTTTATTAATCTACTGCATTAGAAAATAATTTCTTCGAGTAACGACTAAATGTATGGAAAATTATTTTTTTAGATGTATTTAGACTTAATATTCAATGAGCCAAAACAGAGAATCATTCACTCGTGTATTGCAAATAACATTTTATCCGATACCAAATTAATATGCTTACTTTTAATTTTTATGTTAAATTACCCAAAAAGTTTCAATATCAAAATATCCAATAAAATAAATCTTAAGTGAGATTATTATGAGAAAATTGATTTTATGAAACTTTCTATTTAAGAAAGACTTTTACTAAGTTTTCAGAACATGAAGTATCAAATAAATATTAAATTCTCTTATGATCTTAATTACAACAACTAAGAAGTTTTCAATTCCCAAAGTATATTCTCTGTTAAATTTCAATAAATAATCTTCTCAAAAATCACATGTTCCTCAAAATACCTGAATTTTAATACTTTTCTCGTAAACGTTTAAATGAAATATAAACAATTTTATTGATTTAAGTGACGAGTGTATATAGCAATAAACTACTGCCAATGAGTTAAGCCCAGAGTTAGTTTTCTTTTTCTTATTACACAAATCAATTTGTGTGTAAGTTTTTTAAAAATGTAATTGACAAACTTTTCCAGACAGTTTTAAAAAGAGAACTTACAGAATTAATAGTTAAAAATAGATAGATAGTTGTCCGTGCGTATTAAAATATCAGACACTTATTTGATAATTAGATAATTATTATTTGAAAGAATTTTGTTTAGGGAACACATTATTTATCTGTTAATTCGAGTGTTTAAAATAGTAACATGAATTTATATCCTGCAATTATTAAATCATTATAGTCAACTGTCGTTATTACTTTTTCTCAAAGAAAATATTTCATTGGTTTCGGATATTAACGCTTGTACCAGCAACTATTCTTCGTGTCTCCGTGTACGATATGTCTTTGTTTACTAAATCGTGATGCTCTACAACTTTGCGATTGAACTTTTGTCGTATTTCCTATAGTTTTCAAGATATGATTTCTATTTCTTGAATTAAGAGCAAAGATGCCTTTTCAGATTTCTCATCATGTAGTGCACCGCTGTTTTATTGTGCCTTAGACACAACATTCATGACTCTAGTTAACTCTCATTTTAATTTTTTTTTTAATACAACTGATTTAAGGTTGTATTAACTTTACACATAAGAATTTTACACTTGTAACGAGCTTTACCAAAGCCTCTCATCTGTATAAAAAAACGATCGACTATCGTAGCTAACATAAAAGTAACTTACAACTGAAACAAGCATCCAACGTCCACATCCTGGATCATACCTCACAGAACTACCGCATATTCAGGTGGAACCAATTGTAAGTTATTTTTATGTTAGTCGATCGTTTTACCGTGTATTTTATTCAGGTAAATATAAAAAGGAAACTTATAATTGGATCCTTTATTCTTTACAATTTTTTTGATAAGCATTTATTCTTAGTTTTTTTCTGAACTTAGGAAATTTTATTTTGTGTTTAAATAATAGGAAATTAGATTTTCTAAAAATATATGTCTATAAAGCACCATCAAGTACTGTTTTCATGAATTTCTTGATATACTGAAATCGGTGCAACAAAGAAATATATTATTACGTTAATCTTATTGTAAATCTATAGATAATATCATTTATCTTGTTCTTTTTACAGCGGAATAAAATCAGATTTTAGAATCTGAACTTTCCAGAAAGGATCAAAGATGTATTTTATTTTGAAATAAAAGTATTCTTATTCCAATAACACAACTATTAAATAGCTGCATTAAAGACTATGAATAATTGGATTAAAGTGATTAAAATATCAATATCATTATTATAATTTATATATGGATGAGATGAAAAGATATTTTGATGCTGTGTTGTAAGAATATTTCTATGTGAAATTTCTCTTTAAATTGGCTGATTTCAGTTAAAGTATTAGACACTAAATATATGATAATTCACTCGATTTAGGAAAATTATCGGTTACTATTTCATATAGGATATTTTTTCTTTATAATATTCGAAAATATTATTACAAGATCGTGTGCGTTTTCTACCAATTTAGTCATTTTAATGTATTATTTTAACATAGGTTTATAAACATATCTAGATATTTAGTGCAATATATTCTCCATTCAATGTAATTCTTATTTGGTGAGTACTAACTGCATAGTAGTTGTATAATTTACTGTAAATTTTACAGTTACATTTACAAGAGAAAAGATTTTTCTGTAACTGTATTTTTATTTTTTATTTTTATTCTGACCTAAATTAGCTGTATTGATTCACTCGTTTTTTCTGAACTTACAGGAAATGACTTATTAGCAAGAATGTTCTAGAACTGTGTAGGTTACTTTTGGATAGCAGCCAAAAAGCCATTTGCTATTTTTACCGCACACACATCACTTCTAATATCGCATATTTTCAATTTTTACATGACGAATAGGAAAAAGAATGTAATTTAGATGGAAATGTCTTGAAAACTGTGGATCAAAATTTAGATATTTTTATGAAATTTTAAATAGTGTTCAAGAACGATATAAAAATAATCTATTTCTACAATAATCGTTTGTTTGCTACAATAATGTGACGTTAGTAGTGATAGGGTTACCACGATTGGCGATTGATTGCCCAGAGAAATTTAAAAAGAAAAAAAATCGTATTAACAATAAGATCAGATTAAACTTAAGGTATTTCACATTGGCGCTAAACTAAAACCTGTCAATGGAAAGATACATTTTTATTTTATGTTGAACATAAAATTAATATCAAGTTAAGTTAAATTGGTTAAAAGGTGTGTTGCTTCAGAATATACTCGGGATTTTATTTTAACTTTTTTTTCTTTTTAATTAACCAAACATGATATGTCTGAGTCATAAACCAATAAAGATACATTCAAATCAGGCATTTAAAAAAATCACACTAAATACATGATAAAAAAAAGAAAACATTGTAAATATTTCGAGCTTTACCAAAGCCTCGCATCAGTACAAAAAACGATCGACTATCGTAGCTAACATAAAAGTAGCTTACAATTGAACCAAGCATCCAACGTCCACATCCTGTATCCCACGACACAACACTACTGCATATTTGGGTGGTACCATTTGTAAGTTACTTTTATGTTAGTCGGTCGTTTTTTTGTACTGGTGAGGGGCTTTGGTAAAGCTAGAAACGTTTACAATGTTTTTTTTTATCTTGTATTTAGTGTGATTTTATTAAATGTCTGAGTATTTTTATTTATTTTTATTTATGTAGTTCCATGAGAGAACATGTCCGTTCAATAAATTTAAAATGTATGAATAAGTAATTTTCAAAACAGAACGGTTTTCAAATTCTTTGTTTCATAAGTGTAAAAAAATATATATCCCAATATTTGGCAACACTCTTTACGAAATATTATCTAATCTGAAATATTTTTTTTCTTTTTGTATATCTATTAGAACTCAATGTTTCCAAATAAGAACGTCGAATTAAAAAAGCATTTAAAAATTATTTTTATTAATATTGACGTAATAAAATTAATAATTATAACCGAAAAATGGCTAGTTTTGATATACAAAGTGTCTTTTATTCATACAGATGTACAGAAACTCATTAAAAAGATACTTCTTGCAACTTATTAAATTGTGAACAAGGCGCAATTAAAGGTTGATGTAAAATTGAAAAACTATTAAATAGTTCAACAAGTTGGCAATCTCACTTAAAATTATTATGTCAAAAAATACAAAAATTAGAATACACTTGTTATAATTATTTTAACTGCCGTGTTTCCAGTATGGAATATTGGCCTGTAAATTCAAGATAAGCTCACAATGTGTGTTTAAAAAAATAATAACAATAATTAAAAAACTGGTTACAGCCAGGTTGTTTTCTACACTGTAAAAAAATTTAGTAAAATTTCAGTAGATGAACCGTAAATTAGCGGTACTTGCACTGTTTTCACTCTTTACGGTATGAGTACCGTACTTCTAAAGTATATTAAGCGTATAAAAAAACGAATATGTGCCATTTCGATTATAAATAGTATTTATACCGTAAAATTATTGTTTTTCAGTAAAAAATCGCTATTTATACCGAAAATTATTATTTTTCAGTAAGGAAAAAGCTGGTAGCCCCGCCTCGGTGTACGGCAACCCCTGAAGTGGTGCTCTTGCTCTTGTTACGCACTGCGTGCAGATGTCAGAAGAGAAGAATGTTTACAGAGTTTGTTGCCGACAAGGCATCTGAGCTAAGCCGTAATGTTAAATTAACTGAGTTATTTTGTAAATAGTAACATGTAAATACATTGTAAATATTAAATTTATTATTAAATGAAGAAGTTATCAAGTTTTAATTTGTAACTAAAATAGTTTCCACCCCGGATTCGAAATTATATGTCACAAAAGTGGCTCCCCAACCTCGGTCCCGAATAGAAGCAAGATATGAAGATAAGTATTATTTTTAAATTGTGTTAAACTGTTTTAATAAGAAAATTTAGATACTAAAGTACAAAAAGTACTTCTTTTGATTCATCCGGAATCTGAGGATTTTTGAAAATTGTATTTAATTCGTCCAGAATCGAAATATTTTGGAATTATTATATTCAACCTGAATGATATTTTCCTTGGAATTGAAATACGAAAAATCGTCTGCAGCTTCAAGTATTTTAGTATCTGAATTAAATGAAGATATTCATAAGAGAAATATATCTAATAATTATTATTGAAAAATAAAAAAACGTTTGATTTATTTTATACATTTATATAGCTGCACTGAGCTATATTATTATTGAAGTTATTATTATAAATGAGTGCTTGGCATTATTTTATTTATTATATGAAGAATTGATTTAAATTATTTGCAAATAATGTTTGATATTATTGTGTAGAAAAAAAAAGGCAAATAGTTGGTGTCATTATATTGAGTTTTGAAAGATATTGTATGTTATTTATGTTCCATATATGTTTAATGCTTTTATGAAAAATTACATAAAAGAAAATTATTTTGCTAAGAGTTATTCGTAACACAAACTAAGTTTGAAGTTAGCTAAAACATAATTAATTCAAATGATGGCGTTTCTTTCTAAGGGTAAGAAAATTGATTTAATCACTTTGGCTTCAGAGTTAAAAGTACAAATAAGTAGCAATGATAAAGTCCTCAAATTACGTGATAAAATTGTAAATAGAGAGGTATTTAAAGATAACATAGATTTTGTACAGGGAATTTTTGAAACTATCATAGAAGAAAGAAAGACTCTTGAGGAAGAGAAGCGTTTAGCCGAAGAAAGAGAATTTGAGCTACAGAAGCTCAGGTTAGAAGCAGGAACAAGAGATGTTGTTGCAAATACAAGCAACCCTCTAGAAACTTCTTCAATCCGCATTGACTTGAAAAAGGTTTTACCCGATTTTAATCCTGAAAAGGATGATATGAATTTATTTTTAATAACTTTTGAGAGGCAAATGAAACTTTTAAAGGTTTCTAAAGAACTGTGGATTACGTATTTAATTGGAGTCCTTCCAAATGAAATCGGTAAATTAATAGCGCTTGAACCTGAAGAAAAAGTTGAGGATTATTTTTATATTAAAGATATTTTGTTGCAGAGGTTCAAGTGAACTGCTGAAAGTTTTAGAGTTTTATTTAATCGACATCCAAAGCGAACCGATATTAGCTGGAAAGAATATTACTTTGAAATTAGAAGCTATTTTGAGGGATGGCTATCCGAATTAAATATAAATTCCTTTGAAAAACTATCGGAATTAATTATTGCTGATCAATTAAAGAAAAAGGTTTCCCCTGATCGCAAAGAACATTATTTAGACCAATGGGAGAATTTAACAGATCCTGTTGAATTAGCTGAAAAGTTAGATTTATATGATAATTTGAGGTCACACAAAGTAGAAATAAAGAGATCAAATAAAATCAGAGAGGTCGGGAATTCTAATCGCTTTGAAAAAACGCCTTTAGATTTTAAAAGAAATGAGTTTGGTAAATTTGGCAATCAAAATGAGTCCAAGAAAAATAAAAGTAATTATCCTTCAAATTTAAATCGGCCAATGTTAAGTTGCTATGGATGTGGAAACCAGGGAGTTATTAAATCCAAGTGTCCAACTTGTTCTCCGAAAAATGTATCGGCGCACTTTCAATCTCTAGCATTTCGTACATATAATATGCAAACATCACCAACTTTATTGGTAAAAATTAGTATAAATTGTCTCTCTGGCACAGCTTGTGCTGACACTGGCGTAACACATTGCGTTGCGGGTGAAGTTTTGTATTCTTTATTAAAAGACCAAGGTGTAAAGTTTGAAAAAACTCAAATGATCATAGTCTTAGCGGATGGGCTACAAAACACTACCGAAGTTTATAAAACAGAAGTTCATGTTAAAATTGAAGGTCGCGATGTTAAAACAACACTTTATGCTCTGCCGAATGCCAAAAATAATCGTACAATTTTGGGAATCGATTTCTTACGCAAAGCAAAAATTGTTTTGGATGTAGTAAATCAAGAATGGCTCTTTGCTGATAGATGCAGGTGGAAGTATAGATTCGCCGAAGATACATATAGACCTCCTAGTGAATTAGCAATAAAAACCGTTGAATTAGACACTGTTTTTCTTAGAGAAGATGAAGGTAGACATCTCACTTCAGAGCAACGAGTTCGGTTAAATGAACTGCCTGGAAAATTTGCAAGTAGCTTCCAACTAGGGGATGAGGCTACACCTAAAGTTAAACATTATATTGATACTGGATCACAGCCTCCTGTTAAAGAAGTTGTGCAGCTTTCAAAAAGTGTTTTATATCCCCCGAATCCAAATGCATCTCGACCTACTACTAGAGAACGGCCATTGAGGTGCAAAACAGTGTTTGTGGGCGGTTTGCCAGAAAAGATTACGGAGGAAATTATTCGAGAATTTCTCAAACGTTGTGGGTCTGTTGAGACAGTTAGAATGTCTAAAAAGAATTTTTGCCATATAAGATGAGCTCTACGTAGATAATGCTTTGTATTTTTCTGGATATAGGTTAAAAATAGAAAATAAAGACGAGGCACCTTTTACTGGAAGGCTACATGTTGATTATGCTCAAGCTCGAGATGACCAGTATGATTATGAATGCAAGCAGAGGGCTCTGCAACGTCAAGCACGCCATCAAGAACTAGACTATTATAGACCGCCTACTCCACCAGTAGTGCATTATACAGATCATGAAGCCTCACTTATTTATGAGAAGTTGAAAAATGTAAAGATTTTTACAACGGCTGAAAGTATTTTTGTAACCTATTTGGAGAAAGGAGAATGTACCAAGAAAAATGCTAGTTCTTTCTTTTCTATGATACAGAGCACTCATAATCACGTGAGAAAATTACAACTTCATAAAGGTAAATATGAAGAACAATTAATTGAAGCAAAAAACATGCTTAAAAATCAGCTAGAAGGCATCATACATCAGTTTACCGAAATCGAAAAAATTTATAAAGCTGCATCTTTACAAAAATGTTGGGACCAATTTACTAAATCTCAGAAGAAAAATATGTGGAAGAAGCAGACAGAAGAATTAAAAAATGCTCATCTTGAAGAAGTAATAAATGAACGAGAAGATGAAGAAATGGAACTCAGTGATGATGAAAATTCAGATAAAACAAATACTGATACTGATCAGGTAAAAAAACTATATCAAGAAGATGTTCATAAGTACCAAGAAGAGGCTGATTCTTTGAGATGTCAGTTAGAAGCTGCACAAAATGAAATTATGGTCATGAAGTCTGATCACAAAGAAGAACTTAAACGTAAAGATAATCAGTTGGCAACAATGCGACAGGCTTTACAAAACTCAAAAAAGGAAGAGCTAAATTTGAATCAAAGAAGATCTAATGAAGCTGAATTAAAAGAGCTTCGTGCCTTTAAGCGCAGAATGACAGAAGAAAATCCTGATTGTCTTAATGATTCAGCTTATGAGAATAATTCCCAATTAGAAAATTTATCTAATGCTAATATAGAAAGGGAGGCTCGCCTCATTGGTCTCATTTCAACATTCCTCCATGTTCATCCATTTGGTGCAAACATTGATTATATTTGTTCATACTTGCACCAGATTGATTCTACTATCAGTTCCAGAGATGTTGAAAATTTATTAAAAAGATATCCAGTGATTTTTAGAGAAGATTCCACTGGTGTTGGAACAACTTTAGGAAAAAAGTGGCATTTCACTGGTTTTTAGATGGACGACTGTTTAAAAGTTTAGAGATCAGTATCTGATGTTGAACATTTTAATTATTTTATTTTATTTTATTTTTAACTGCTTGTTGAAATCATCGTCATAAGTCTTTTATATATTCAAGTACTTCAAATACTGACTCTTTTCTTCCCTTGAAAAAAAAAGTTTTTTCTCATGGATTATTTTTCATTAAGGCTCACCCTGAATAGATCTATAGTATCATACAACCTTTTTCTTTGCATATATGTTTAAAACTTTTTAAGAAATTGTAATTTGATTAACGTACTTTTTGTACCAAGTGCTTCTGTTCCGAATTTTTTTTTTTATTTGGAGAACAACTTGTTTCTCGTAATGTCATTTATGGATATGGTGGATGTTCTAAAGGCTTCATTCGTCCAAGAGGCAGACCTGGGAAACGTCAGACCCCCAGCCAGCAAATATTTACGAAAGGTTCAAAAACACGAGAACAATAGAGGTATTTAGTCACCAGAAAGCATCCCGAAGGAATCCACCCAGGAAATGCACACTGCATCTGAGGGACCAGTAATGCAGTGTGAGGGGAAGAGTGTAACGCTCGAACTATACGCACTCCATCATATTTTCTCTCCCTTTCTTTTTTTTCTTTCAAAAGAACTGACAAGCTGAGTAAATTAGAATTTACCAGAATAGAAGAATGTTTACAGAGTTTGTTGCCGACAAGGCATCTGAGCTAAGCCGTAATGTTAAATTAACTGAGTTATTTTGTAAATAGTAACCTGTAAATACGTTGTAAATATTAAATTTATTATAAAATGAAAAAGTTATCAAGTTTTAATTTGTAACTAAAATAGTTTCCACCCCGGATTCTAAATAATATGTTACATTATTAATTTTGGAAACGGCAGCAAATAAAGCTTTTGTGTGAAAAATGATTCTTTAAATTTCAAATATCCATTAGTTTTTGATGTTTTTGAAGATTACGGAATGCTTTTTGAAATCGTGGAAAAATCGAGAAAGGTTATATTATATTTTCTTTTAAATTTCGCTAGATTCAGAAACATTTCTATTTCTTTACAGTGTAGTTATTACTTTTAAATATATATTAAATTATGTTTTTGTTCAATATTTGACCCAATATTTTTGATCCAGGTTGCCGAATTTATTTTTTTAATAAATCATCATATATATCAGACTATTTCTGAATACATTAAAATCTTTTGTAATCGGCATCCAAATAACTGGTAATAGCAAAATAATGGTACTTTTGAAGGTCTAAATTTAAGTTCGATAATCAGGTTAAGGAAATAAACAAATATGTAATGGGCTAACAATATTGCAACACTGTCGTATGTAAAGCCGTGTCATATACAGGGTAATTATAAAAAAACTATCCCGACATTTGGGCCCCTAACTATCATACCATTCACAGAAACTGAATGAAATTTTGGCTAAAGGTATTTTGAGGTATGCGCTCAAGAATGATATATAAAACAACTGTGTCACTCAAACAGTTACGGATACAGTGAGAAAATTTCGAAAAAAATCAAATGGCAACACCCAGTTTTTTGTATTGGAATGTGATCTCCATTTTGAAAAACCCTAAATAGCGTTGGAACGGCAACTGTACCATGAAAATCACCGGAACTAGGCAAGGGAAAAGTAAAAAGGACTTTGCCATGCACCAGAGCATTAAATTTCGTTTCATTTACGTCACACGTCACACGTTTCTTTGTCTGATATCCCAGCCTGATTAGTTCTCCACAAAACGAGAAGAAGAAACCAAGAAATGCAAATTTCAGGTTCTACGTAAGACACAGTAATGACTGACGTCGTCACGCTAGGTGAAAGAAAAGGCACTGCGAAATGCGAGCCGCGTATGTTCCTTTCTGCATTTCCGAAAAAGATGCCGCTTTCAGGGAAAGAACGTGGGGAAATGGTAAAGATTTATTACCTGAATGGACAAAATGCGGCAGAGACATTGTGTGTTTACCACAGAAACCATGGATTACGGCGAGGCCCGTGCACTGTCAAAGCTGTACGAGACTTGATTCATAAATTTGTAGAAACTGGTTGCACATGCGATCGACCTCGGTCTGGATGACCTTCCGTTCCTGTGGAAGCTGTTGCAGAAGTCCATCAGACGATAAGCACAGTTCGTCCCGCAACTGCTCGCGGTGTTTCACGTGTTCTGGATCTGCCGAATTCAACTGTACGCAAGATTCTGCGCTCTGTTCTAAACATGTTTCCGTATCGATTCCAGCGTGTCCAGATGTTGGAAGCGGGAGACTATCAATTACGGCTGGATTTTGCAAATCAATTTCTTATCCGGTACGATAAAGATAGCAACTGGCCTTTACGCATTCTGTGGACAGATGAGGCGCATTTCTCGTTAACTGGTAAAGTGAATTCGAAAAATTGTGTGCACTGGGCAGAAAATAATCCACATGATGTGCATGCACGTCCATTACACGAGGAAAAAGTGACTGTGTGGTGTGGTATAACGAGTACGTTCATCTTCGGCCCTTACTTTTTTGAAGAGGTTACTGCCGGTGATCTGCAAACGTGTACAGTAAAGAGTGCTCGCTATCTGTACATGTTAACTCATTACGCGATTCCCGCATTGCAACGGCTCAATGCTCTATCTGCAGTTGTGTGGATGCAAGATGGCGCTCCTCCACATCTCGGGTCTTCAGTCAAACGCGTCTGAACTCAACAGTTTGGTGACAGAGTTATCTCCCGTCATTTCCCGTTTCCGTGGCCACCAAGGTCTCCTGATCTGACACCAATGGATTTCTGGCTGTGGGGATATCTGAAATCCAAAGTGTATCAGTTTCGTCCGCATACTGCATCAGATTTGAAAGATGCCATCAGAACTGTGATTCAAGAGATTCCTATTGCCATGATACGTGCTGTAGTGCTGTCCACCATCAGCCGCATGCAAAGTGTCATTGTGTGTGAAGGAGGTCATGTGGGAAATTTGTGAAACACAATAAAATGCTTTATTTTATGCTGCTTCTCTGTATTTAATTGGTTGTCCTCACTTTTAGCAGATCTACCACCGGTGATTTTCATGCTACAGTTGCCGTTCCAACGCTATTTAGGGTTTTTCACAATGGAGATCACATTCCAATACAAAAAACTGGGTGTTGCCATTTGATTTTTTCGAAATTTTCTCACTGTAACCGTAACTGTTTGAGTGACACTGTTGTTTTCCATATCATTCTTGAGCTCATACCTCAAAATACCTTTTGCCAAAATTTCATTCAGTTTCTGTGAATGGTATGATAGTTAGGGGCCCAAATGTCGGGATAGTTTTTTTTATAATCACCCTGTATGTATGCATACCCGACTCCACAATATATCACTTCATCTCCCATAATTCGATAATATGCATGGTAATTTTAAAATGTTTCTTAGTTTTATATTTCTGAAATATAAAATCAAATTTTAATAAATATGTATGAAATATTAATATGAGATTCGATAGATCCCACTATTACTTAACAGGTGACATTTAAAATACAAAAATAGATGTCAAAAGATGTTTAAAATGTTTAAAAAATCTGTCCAAGTACTTTCTGCCGGCTAATGCGACCATCATCAGGGAGCGAAAATCCTTACTGACTGCCGTCATATTGATATTTTATGAATAAAATAAGATGAAATTTGCATTTCGCCCTATGTGTTTGGTTTTGAAATTTGTATGATTTTCGATATTATTAATGGAATTGTGGCCGATAGATCGGGGGGAAAAAACGACCACCATACTTCGCATTCGGCATTTCCAGCGGACGATATCAGGAAAAAAAAACAATTCTAGAAATATACATTCAATTATCCGGGAAAATCTCTTTTCCAGAATCAACGAGGTCCAGTCGATGCCGGTTAAGAGCACTACTCTACTTCCAATAGATTGCAAATAATAATATCACAAAAGTAACTGAAACTTACATATATCGGCCAAAATCTCATAAGTGCGATTTTTATCTGCTGATTTTCTGATTTTTAAAAGTCTCATATTATGCTCAATTTGAATTTTTAATAACCACTGATATATTTCAGAATAATAATTAGCAGATGGGCCCAAAATTTATTGAAAAATAAACAGGATATGGCAGTTTCTATCAGGCAAAACACAAATTGTAACGGACAGAATTCACAAGGACAGTAATGACATTTTTTTGCAGTTTTACCATTTTGCTTAAAAAAGAACCTTTTGTAGAATGTTGTATGCACTATTTTAAAAGACATATCAAGCCTACGATTAAATGGCTAGATATTGGTCAATTTATAAATATGAATATTTAAATTAACAATGGGGACAATAGTGATGGTTAATAAAGATCATTCTATTAATTCTAGAAAATCTTCTTTATGAACAAACAGCAAACAATGGCGACTTTTTAAAAACAACATGTGCTTCCCTACTGGAAATGACCGCATAGTGCCATCTGGTAGAAGTATGAGGAAATTCATACACCGGGACAGAAGTGACCAAAAAAGTGAGAGCCATAACTTTAAACCCAACAAAACCAAATATTATAAATTTCACTCGCATAAAAATTATATAATTATGATCCATGAGATTCATCTACTTCTACTATGTATATAAAATGCAAATGAGAATTTCGTTCCGGCTGCTTGTAACTTGAGTTCTGTTGAACGGATTTTGATGGGATTCGTTAGATAAATTTAGAGGAAGGTTTCAGTATATGACATATCGTTCTGCGTTGTGTAGTTACAGATTTATGGGGGAAAATTCTATAATCAAGTGTATCCGATTATGAAAGATTAGCCTTGTTAAAACGTTCTACTGAACAGATTTTGATGGGAATTGCGTTGTTAGTAAGATACTTTTCAGGGATTCTTCTACGTTGCTTAGTCAAAGAGTTATGGGATAAAGTTCTATAAACAGGTGAATCCGATTATGAAAGATCAGCCTTTTTAAAAAGTTCATTTGGGCGGATTTTGATGAGCGGATTTGCATTCTTAGTTAGACATTTTTAGGGATGGTTTTAGTCTATATATTGCATATCATTCTACGTTGCTTAGTTAAAGAATTATGGGGGGAAGTTCTAAAATAAGGTATAATTTATATGTTATTTTAAAATTAACGAGTACAAAAGGTTCCTTTTTTTTTTTTTTTTTTTTTTTTTTTTTTGACCGATTTTATGTAGAAAATTCCTAAACAGTCATTTTCTAAACTGACTAGATCTTGCTAAATGCATTAGAAGACAAACTCATAGAAATGCCATTTTATAAATGTTACAACGACAGTAAACTTAAAATAAAAAAATGGCTTATGTGGATGAAAAATGACTAAAATATACATTAAAAAAATTATTTTTTAGTCATCAAAAATTGATTCAGATTTTTTAAAGAAAAGCGTCGTTTTTCACACTCTAAATACTGTATTTTGTGGCATTTAAGCAAAATTTCTAAAATCTTTTGGCTCCTCTGCAAGATTTTAAGATAAAAATAGCTTTACAATCGGCTTTTTATGCCAAAATAATCCTGACAAACTCCAGGGAAATTAGAAGAAGAACTGCTGTTGCAAAATTCAATACTCTTCGGTCGTCTGCGGAGAAAACTTAAATGAAAAACTTCCACAAATCTTATTTATAAAATTTTGCAATTCTTCTTCCCTCTATTTCTTTCAAAAACACTGGAAAACGTCAAGGAAAGTTTATCTGGTTGGTGGGAAGTTTTTGTATTCTGTGTCAAAATTCAGAAAAAGATTAAAGAAATACTTCTAGATTTTAAAAAATAAATTTAAATGCTTCATTTTGTTTAATATTATAGTTGTTAAAAGTAAAATTTGCTTTAATTTATTCAAATCTTTAATTTAATAGCTGTAACAGGTTTGCAAATAAAGATTATTTGATCAGGTATCTAAAACTGCAATATTTTGTATATTTCACTCACAGCTCGCTCATTATTACGTAAAGTATATTACTGTGTAACGTCTTAGATATTTTAAAATGCAATCGTTATTGAAACTGTCCTTAAGAACTTAACGATTTTCATAAAAATATTTTGTAATTTAAATCTTATTTCAAAAACTGCGCCAGGAATTGAACATACTATCTTTATACGAATGGAATTTTTCCAATTGAGTGAAGAAATACCCAACCCAGGGTTCGAACCCATAGCTTTTTGAGGTAGAGCGTGGACAATTTAAGTCAAAAGGCTGTGGGTTCGAATACCGGCTTGGACACTTTTTCGCTCTGTTGGAAAAATTCAATTCGTATGATACCTTTACCAATCAGTACGATTGAGAAAAAAATAGTACAATATCTTTAATATTTTCTACACTTTTCACCTTTTTCCAATGTAGTACTAATTTGGTTAGCCTATATTAAAAAAATATATAATAATATCATGTTTTGATTTAAACGAAATAAACTGCCTACAGCAAGCTTTTTTGTATCGCATGCTGTTGTATTTAAATCCTAAAATGTCAACTTTAGCGGCATATTTTATATTTCAAAATTGGTTTAAATGTTCTACTTCATCACAGTAAAAGCTATTTACGTTAATATTTACTTTTTTTTTTATAAGTTATAAAATTTAAATTTTTAGATAGTCCCAATATTTTTGTTGTTATTTACATTTATAAATACTTTATCCATGAAAAGTAAAACGATAAAAGTTCCATTTATGTGCGACCAAAACATACCGAGTTATGATACTTCAAATATTATAAAATTACGACATTTTCCGGCACAAAAAGGAGTTTTTTCAAATTTTCATATTAGAAAACGGTGTAAATTCAGAAAAATTCAAACTTTCATAACTCGGTAAATTTCGGTCGCAGAAAAATGCAATGTTTGCTGTTTTATTTGTTAGAATATGGAGAACATTTTTCTAAATATAACTTATAAGAGCCAAAGATTGTATGAAAATTTAAACTTCTTACTTTAAGAAAACTAATTTGAGGTAAATGAAATTTCATGTGCTGAATAACAACATTTGAAATATTTTTTGTAATGGCAAATACATATCTTAAGTTTATGGTTTAGGAATTAGCTATTTAACAACGATAAGAGTAGTCTTTTATATATGCAGCATGTTTGATATTTAACATTTATAATATTTCTATAAACTTAAACTATTACAATTTAATCTTAATTTAATAGTTATTATTATTGTTACTGGTTTGTCTAGCTATGTAAATTCAACAAAAAGGTGGATTGTTTTATATTTTCTTCTTGTTCAAAATCTAGCCCATAAAACAAGAAACATTTTACAACACTTTCAGTGCAATTTGGAAAATTTCATTAAAGTTTAAAGGATCAGAGTTCATAAGCCGTGTGTTTGGCCCATGAAATAAGACTAAAATTCGATTTTGTTGTACTGACTTAATTATTTCACTTTTTAATATTACAAGGTTTATCCTGTACAATTTCAACTATAGTTTTGCATTTTGTTCGGATTTATATGACTTACACAAGCTCAAAGTTTGCATTATTTGTAGTTTATGATGAAAAATACACAATTTTTCCTAATTTTACCTCAATTATTTATATGAGCGCAATCGTGCAAAACTTTATTCTTCACATATATTATAAAATACATCAAAATATACAATATATGTAAAAATAAAAGTGTTTTAAAGCTGCGCTCGTAGTAAAATATTAAAAATAGAGAGTTATTAGGAGAAATTGCAAATTTTTCATCAAAAACTACGAATAATGCGAACTTTGAGCTTGTGTAAGTCATATAAATTCGAACAAAATGCAAAAACTATTGTTGAAATCGTACAGAATAAACCTTCTAATATTTAAAAGTGAAATAATTAAGTAAGTATAACAAAATCGAATTTTAGTCTTATTTCATGGGCCAAACACACGGCTTATGGATCCTCATCCTTTCAATAAGAATGTCTTTCATTTAAATTGATTAAAATGTTTGCCTTTTTGGGAACTTTTGATTCAAAATGTCATTATTTGAAAAAATATTTTCTTTTATTTAAATGATGCATTATAGCATATATTTTATAATAATTTGTTTTTCTATTATTGTTTTTTAAGATCCACATTGTCTTCTTTGTTAAGAGCAAAACCATTTAATTAATATATATATTAAGTTAATATATGAAAATTATAAAATATCTTTATGAACAGTAAGTGTAATGACTAGATGTAAAATGCAAAATTTCTTAAAACCATAGACACAGTAACTTCGAGCAAGAACAAGATATAAAACAGTACGAACTTTAAGAGATATTTTATACTGTTTTATATATTGTTCTTGGTCGAAGTTATTTTGTTCATGGTTTAAAAACTGCTTGCATCTAATTATTACACATACTTTCATAAAGTTGCTTTATAATTTTCATATATTGACTTAAATTATATATATATATATATATATATATATATATATATATATATATATATATATATATATATATATATATATATATATATATATACATATATAATCAAATATAATACAAAAATAAAACAAACTAAATTGAAGATGCAAATATGAGAAACTATGATTATTTTATGAATTTTTTAGAGGAGCTTCAATAATTAATAGTAAAGATATGTTCAATATTTATTTATATATCTCATATATCTTATATATATATATATATCACATATATATGTGTGTGTGTGTATACATATAACATGTATGTATATATATATATCATACATATATACATATTCTCAGCAATGTCATAGTTTAAGTATCTTTTACGAAATCATTATCTATCATCTTTTAGTAAATAACATTATTATATTATCGAATTAAACACTTTAGATTTAGCAGTTATGTTTAATAAATATTAAAGTAATGGGAAACGGATTATAGAATGCATAACCTACAAAGGAAAATCGTATTCGCACCAGGCCGTTCCCAAATATATGCTTACGATATTGATCTCAGCTTTCCTCTTATAAATATATTTGAATTCGTACAAAAGATATGTGCGCAGACGATATTGCTGTTATTGAATATGCACATTTACGTAATGGTAGTAATCAAGGAGGTGCAAATTAATATGCTCGTGAAAGCAGGTCATGTTTATTTTAAAACTGATATAGTGTTAAATATTTGATGAAAATAATTTCATTTTGTAATGTGTTTGTTGTTTGTTTAAATTTGTAATTTGAAACATTCAAGACAATGTAGCTAAAAAATCAGATATAATCTGAGAAGATACTACGTAATTTATCATACTTTACGAACAAACAGGAAAACATTACACATTTTCTAACTGAAAGTATGTCTAAAAAATTCACTTATCTTGTCTAATTATTTTTAATTTTACATTATTTAGTTAAAATACGCTGCTGATGTTTTATTACTGTAAATGTAGCAACTGTTCATTTTATGATATTGTTTACACAATATTCTTTAATTTATTCTAATTATTGAATACTTCGCAAAATAAATTCAAATTAAATTTGGATGATTAATCAACATGATTCATCAACAAAGGGTTAAATATAAAGAATGCTCAAAATATGATTTTTCATATCAAAACAGTTTCCGTTAAAATCGGTTTTAGCAAGAAAACAAAAATAAATTTTTAAATGCATCACATCAACTTTATACTGCACAAAATCGTTTATACAGTCGATTCAGAAAATAGTTATTTATCTGCATAATGTTAAAATTCTAATTGTATGAGATGTTATCATCTTAGATGTATTTTCTGACAACTGGCCGTAGACTTGTATTATTTACGAAAAGCGTAATTTTTCACAGTTTAAAGCATTTACTTTAAACAAAGTTCCAGCTTGTATTTAAAATTTCATTCGAAATAGTGCTACTTAATAAAAGGTTTCTGGCAGAATTGTTAATGCAGATTTGCTATTTTTAGTTAGGTGTACACAATGATGTAATTAATCTTAACCGAAACCGGAATCGGTGAGTTATTTTTTAACACTGATGAAAGTGAAAACTAGTTAATAACCATATATCAAAATACTTTATGATGTCGAATCGATAATATTGTTTAGAATAATACAAATATAAGAAATATTATCCCTTCATTCATTGATGGAATATTGAAAAATCAAATTTCTGTTTAAATATTTAATCATTACATGGCAAAACACGTTTATCTGTGTGTGATAATAGACATTAATTAATTTAACTTAAGTCATTTAAATTAATATAATTATCGAAGTTTAAAAATTATATGCCAATCCAACATACATTTTTTTTTTAATTCAAATCAGGATATTTACTACACTTTGCTTTTAATAATTTTAATTTTTTATTATATATTCTTTAATCTTTGGGATTTAGTACCTGAAAGTTAAACTAAAAAAAAAAAAAACTAGGTTGATATTGGGTAAATTTCACAAAACAAAGAAATTCGGTTCTGACCTTTACAAAATGAAATGAAAATTTTGAACATAATATTAAAATATTTATGAAAATTTTAAATTCTACATTAAATACGATAAAGCAAAATAATTTAATGAGTAAATTTTGTAAGAACAAATTAATACGCAAATAATGGATCTTTACATTTATTTGTCCAGGTGATATTTTATTTAGGTAATATTATTTTTTTTAATATTTAAAATTCTACAATTTGCAGTTTTTCGGAAATATTTACTAAGAAAATATTGCCATACTTTGTTCCGCATACTTCAAAACTTTATTTATTGTTTCAGAAGAATCTTTTATAGGAAAATTAATATATTAACTTTGCTTTAAAGTATCCTTTTTCTAAAATTTAATTAATCGCATTAATAATAGAGAACGGTTTTCAACGCCTTCCTTTACGATATGACGATTTTCTAAAATTTATTGCTTTTAGTAGAGGTCTGCACGGGATGGAATTTCGAGACGCAGGCCCGGCCCGGTGTAAAAACTAAAAGTTCAATCCGGACCTGGCCCTACCCAACCCGATTAAATGTTTAAAAAAAATCCGATTTTTCAACTAATCTTATCTAACTTACAATTTAGATTCATTTAATGAATGGCAAATTTATGGGAAAATTTTACAGTATATTTTAGATTACTGTTTGTTCATAAGCCATAGAATACAGAATAGCAACATTAACGATCACCTCGACTCTTAGACTATTACATTCAAATCAATGCATTAAAAAAATCAATGTAGTTTAGAATAAAAGAAAAAAGATCGTTAGAAACATCATAACTTTTGAGTCTGTATAATTAAAATAAGTAGATTTTTGAAAATGTTTCCCCATATAATTTATTAACGTATATTTCCAAAGATTCCGTTAACAACAATTCGTTATCGTTATTACTATTTTTACAAAACAAATCACTTGCTCGACACGTCCTGGGAAAAATTAAATCCAGTTCCATCCCGGCCCGAGTATGTAGAATAAAATGCAAGCCTGATTCCGGCCTGCCTGAGTCTGCTGAAAAAATTAAGCTTGTTCTCAGACACGATGTAACTGCCGATTTCTATATTGAACATGTTATATTTCTGCATTGATGTTGTCAATCTAGCCTTGGCTCGTGGAGCACGTATTCTCGCCTCCATAGTCCCTTTCAAATATAAAATAAATTGCCAACAATATAGTAAATACGCTAATTGGAGATAGACCAGATTATGGAAGATTAATCCAATATCTTTTAAAAACCTTCAAAAAGAAAAAAAGATATGCAAAGAAAACTAAAATGAAATGAATGGGGATTTTTTTTTAATGTGTGTTAATACGTTCTGTGTAGCAGACATTTAGACTAAAATTTAAATATTTGATTCCATTTTATAACATTAACTGCTATTTATGTAATTTACATTTGAATATATAACAAATCACTCCAAAAATGCTGTCTTACACTTGAAAAAACACTATTATTGTCAACATTGCTCGGACCAATGTCACGTTTATACCTTTTTGGCTTAAAATCAGAATGTTTTTCGACAAAAGTAAAATCAAAATCGTAAATAAACAAATAACATGTAACTCAAAAGTACAGTCATTTTTATAATTACATCTGCTAGTTTCTTCTGTAAGTCACATGATGGAGGGGTTGGATAAAAATAAAATTTAAAATTTAAAAAAAGAACAAATCAAAAATAAAATTTTTACTCAGATTTTATATAATCAAATTTTCAGATGCATTTTTCGTAACCTGACGCAAACGACAGATTGCCAAATATTGTTTCAATTGCAATATTTCACATTGAATAATTTTTTGAGCATTACGAACATTCCCTTTCATGATTAAATTAAATATTTTCGTTTTATAATATTATCTCTCATCAAAAGTTCTTTTCTATTTTTATTTTTATTTTTTTTTTAAATAAAATTAGTACCAGTTTTTCCTTTTATTTTTCAAGGTGTTTGTATTATTTTCTAAATGATAAAACCGTTTTAATTCTTTCACCAACGATAATGGTTTCCAAAAAATGACTAATGGTAACCGTTTCTTCCAAAATAACAGAACTTTTCATCATAATTATATAACTAATCTACGTAGAATTATATGTTATATACCAAAATCTTCCCCGAAAAATTATCTACCGAGCAGTGCAATTTCCGTTAAAATCCATGCAGCAGAACTCGAGTTATAAACAGTCGGAAAGAAATTTCCGTTTGTATTTTATATATACTAGATGGAACCCGTCAAAATTTGACGGCAAACAACTTGATACTACCATAAAAATAAAATTTATAGTTGCTTTAACTTGACAAATTTCATAGTAGGAAGCATAATATAATTAAGCGGTCACAGACCTTTCCATCAATATATCACATGAAGGGTGTGTGCAAAATTTAGAAAGCACCCCTTGGGGGGGGGGCAAAGTGGGGAGATGGACACCGGAGATGCATAATATGATTAAGTGGTCACAGACCTTTCCAATGATATATAACATGAGGGTTGTGTACAAAATTTAAAAAGTACCCCTTGGGGGGGAGGGGGGAGCAAAGTGGGGAGATGGACATCAGAGATGCATAATATGATTAAGCAGTCACGGACCTTTCCAACAATATATGACATGAGGGGTGTCAACAAAATTTAGAAAGTATCTCTTGGGGGGGGGGGGGGCAAAGTGGGGAGGTGGACATCGGAGATGCATAATATGATTAAGTGGTCACAGACCTTTCCAATGATATATAACATGAGGGTTGTATGCAAAATTTAGAAAGTACCCTTTGGGGAGGAGGAGAGGGGGCAAAGTGGGGAGATGGACATCTGAGATGCATATGATTAAGCAGTCACAGACCTTTCCAACAATATATGACATGAGGGGTGTCAACAAAATTTAGGGGGGGGGGTAGTGGCGGGATGGACCCCGGAGATACATAACATGAATAAGTGGTCAAAGACTTTTCCAGCGATATATCACATGAGGGGTGCGTGCAAAATTTAGAAAAGTGTCTCACTTGGGAGGGGGGGGAGTGGGGGGATGGACCCCAGAGATGCATAACATGAAAAAGAGGTCACAGGCGTTTCAACTTGCAACTTTTTTCTTGAAGGCATTTGACAATATTAAATTTTTTTTTTACCTAAGACAATTTAACGATATTCTTAATATTTTTGCACAATTCGTCAAATGTTCATGGAAAAAATCATGAAATTCGCTAATCAATAGTTGATAAATTATAAAATTCAACAATCGATAACGGAAAAATCACGAAATTCATCAAATGGTCTGCACACTGATGTGATGATCAAAAGGGTTTTGAAGTATAGGACAAAATTAGCTTTTGCCAAACAGCGAGTAATACTGAAAATTTGGCAATGGACTTTATTGCCACCACTGGTCAAACATAATAGTCACACTCACCAATTACGATGATTGAATGGAAAAAGATTCTTTTTCTCTGCTGTCGCTCGACAAATTTCGAAACCATTTGGCGAATTTCACGATTTTTTCCCCAAAATTGACGGATTGTGATTTTTTTTCTCGAAGCCATTCGACGATATTTGAAAACTTTTCCCCCCGAAACCAGTTGATGAATTTTGTGATTTTTCCACTGTCGATTAATGAATTTTGCAATTTTTCCGCTATCAATTGACAAATTTAGCAATTTATCGACTATCGATTAACGAATTTCACGATTTTTTCCATGAACGAACAAATTGCGCACTTTCTTCCCGCTAATGTTTGACACATTTCGCCCTTTACAATTCAGCCAATGAGTTGAACGTTGTTTCTTTCCAGAAATGTCAGGAATGAAACAATTATTCTTTAGGATGAATTCCCTTCGTTCGATGCCCCATGTGTGCGATGCAGCAACGGACGTCACAGACTTTTTAGGGCACCTGCAGACTAAAAACATCTAACCAATCTTCGCGGGTGAAAAAATCCCAGATTTCGTCAAATGACTGAGGGAAAAACACTAAATTCATCAAAGGATCATGGGAAAACATGACTTTCGTTAAAAGACCACAGAAAAAACGTGAATTATGCAAAAGGATCGCGAAAGATAAGAAATTTGTTCAAAGAATCGCTAAAAAGGAAATTTCACCAAAAAATCACGCTGTTTTACTAAATTTAGTCTAAAAATTGCAGAATAAAATGAATTTTATCAAAGAATCGCTGGAAAATGCGAATTTAGTTAAGGATCGCGAGAAAAATGCGAAATTCTTCAAAGGATCACTGAAAAAACATGAATTTCGTCAAAGAATTTCTGAAAAAACATGAATCTCGCCCAATAACAGAAAAATCGTGGTTCATAATCATTATATCATACATTATCAAAAAAGGAAATTTCACCAAAAAATCACGCTTTTTTACTAAATTTTGTCTAAAAATTGCGGAGTAAAATGTATTTTATAAAAGAATCGCTGGGAAACGCGAATTTCATAATCGATCGTTAGAAAAATGCGAATTTCTTCAAAGGATTGCTGAAAAAACGCCAATTTCGTCAAAGGATTGCGAGAAAGTGCAAATATCGTCAAAGGATCACAGAAAAACGCAAATTTCGTCAAAGGATAGCAGAAAAAACGTGTATTTCGTCGAAGGATTGCAGTTAAAACATGAATTTTGTCAAATGATTGCTGAAAAAACACAAATTACGTCATAGGATCGCTGAAAAAATCATTAATTTCATCCATCGGCACATAAATATCATGAATTTCGTCTATCAGGGGAATAAAAATCCTTAATTTCGTCGGTCGGGTAGAGAATTTTTTTTCATCAATCGGGCGTGTAAAAATCATGAGTTTCATTTATCGGTCACCTAAAATACACAAAATTCTTGATACGGGCACATAAGAATCAAGAAATCAGTTGATCAGGCACATACAAATCATTAATTTCCTCTATCGGCACATAAAAATCACGAATTTTGTCTATCGGGTGCATAAAAATACTTAATTTCATAATCTTTTACCAAATTTCGTCTAAAAATTGCAGAATAAAATGTATTTTATAAAAGAATCACTGGGAAACGCGAATTTCATAAACGATCATGAGAAAAATGCGAATTTCTTCAAATGATCGCTGAAAAAACACGAATTTCTTCAAAGGATCGCTGAAAAAACATGAATCTCGTCAATAGGCAGCAGGGAAAGTGCGAAGATCGTCAAAGGATCACAAAAAAAGCAAATTTCATCAAAGGACCACAGAAAAACACAAATTTCGTCAAAAGATAGCAGAAAAAACGCGAATTTCGTCAAATGATTGCTGAAAAAATCATTAATTTCATCCATCGGCACATAAATATCATGAATTTTGTCTAACGGATGCAGAATTTTTTTTTTTTCATCAATCGGGCGTGTAAAAATCATGAGTTTCATTTATCGGTCACCTAAAATTCACAAAAGGGCGCATAAAAAGCAAGAAATTAGTTGATCAGGCACGTAAAAATTATTAATTTCCTCTATCAGCACATAAAAATCATGAATTTAGCAATCGGGTGCATAAAAATACTTAATTTCGTCAGTCGAGTGCAGAAAAAAAAAATCGTCAATCAAGTGTGTAAAAATTATGAGTTTCATTTATCAGGCATGTAAAAATCATGAAATTCTTAAATCGGGTTCATAAAGATCATGAATTTTGTAGGACGGGCACTAAAAATCACAAATTCATCAAGTGGGTGAGTGAAATCACGAATTAGTCAAGTGGGCACATAAAAATCACAAATTTCTTCAATTGAGTGCATAAAAATCGTAAATTTTGTCCCTCAGATGCAGAAAAATCATTAATTTCATCGATCGGGGTGAGGAAAAATCCCGAATTTTGTCAAACAGATGCAGAAAAAACACAAAAGGAAAAAAGAAAATCAGAAAATCCTGTATTTGTCCAGTTTTTTTCATATTTTTAATCGCCAGTTTTCTAAGTTTTATCGCCGAGTGCTTATTTTCACCTTTAGGTGGCAATAAAGTCAATCGCCAATTTTCAGTATTGCTCGCTGATAGGCAAGTGCTATTTTTATCCTGACAAAATGGTTATCGTATCAATGGATGGAAAAGGAAAAGTGTGCAGTGTATATAAATGAATTCTGCATTGACTGTCACCTTGTATAATGACAATTGTGTACAATTTATCGCGTTTGATGGAGTTTTTAAGTTTTAAGTTTAGATTATTATATTATTAGGTAGTTTTTCATTTTATCTTTATTTTATTTTATTGAATCATTGAAGGTAAAACAGATATCTATTTCTGTGTTCATGATTGAGTTCTTTAGATATGTTTTGATTCTTCGTATATTGTTAGCAAAATTATTTAGTGCACATAATATAATTGTAAAGCATGCTTTATATACATTCTGGTGCATTTTATTAGTTGAAATTTGTTACATTTTTCGAAATGATTGTTGAATTTTGTCATCTTTTTTCCCGCAACCAATCAATAAATTTCATGATGTTTTATTGGTGATTGGTTGCAGGAAAGTATTGTGAAATTCAACAATCATTCAAGAAAATGTAACAAAATTCTACTAACAACAGGAGCCTCTAAACAAACCAGTTCAAAATATGCATTCATATACATTAGATGCTGTACCATCTGTCCATTTACATATTAAAATGTGTACTAAATGATATAAAACATTTTAAAAACTGAAATTTTACACTTACATCTTAATTGTAAGTTTCATTGTTTACATGAGTGGATTTTAAGGAGTCTACTGCATATATATATACACATATACTAAAATTATCTATCTAAATCCATTTGAATCATTGAAAGTTTTGTTAAGATTTGATCGTATTTCAATCTTTAGAATGCTTTTCTATTACCCGACATAATACCAATAAATTGTCATACTAAAGTTCCAAAACCTTTAAAAAAATTGTCAACAAACCAAAAAATTCCATGCAAAACACATCCATACACACTATCATAACAAAATGATCAAAATGCACAGGTGGTAAAGCTGTTTAGAAGCTCCTGTTGTTAGTAGAATTTTGTTACATTTTCCCGAATGATTGTTGAATTTTGTGATCTTTTTCTCGCAACCAATAAATAAATTTCACGATGTTTTATTGTGATTAAACTATGAATTTTGTTATTTTTTTACATATAAACACAATTGCCGACTCAGCAAGTTTCTGGATTTGTCCATGTTAGTGAAACTTTTTTTTTTTTTTCATGCAACTGCTGGTCAAATTTTTAATCAATTTTTACAGCCGAATGCAACTATTAAAACATCTGTAGTATTATATTCAAAAAGGTAAATTTCAGCTTTATAAATCCTAATAAAAACTCGACCATTACTTTTTGGTTTAAGCAATTTAAAGTAGCAAAATATACATACGACATATCCAAAGAATTCAATCATGAACACAGAAATACATATGTGTTTCTATGTTCATGAGCTCAATATAACAAAATAAATAAAGATAAAATGAAAAAATACCTAATATTTATAGTAATCCAAACTTTGAAACATGCTGCTTACGATGACTCCCGACTAAAGATCTCAGAGACAGGAAATGCCCTCACCTCATTGGCTGAAACAAATCTGTCTGTAGAGAGTAAAAGCCTCTAGCTGATTGGCGGAATGCTCGCGCATGCGTATAAAAGTCAAATTCGCATGAAAAACGAAATACCAGGTTAGCTTTAAATAGATGGATAGTAGATGGGAGGCAAGAGCGACAACACCGCACTCACAAAGAGAAGAAAGGGGTCTTTTGAACTAAAGAGGTAGGCCCCAAAAGCGACCATGACCGGTAAGGAAAGCTGGGGGATGAGCAGGAGAAGATCGAAGCAAACCACTGGGACCAGATCATAGGCTAGTAGGTATATCTACCCTTATCCGAATAGTCCTAGTGATCCTGCCATTGCTTCATAAAATGAGGGCGAAGTGAGGGGCTTCATAAAATGAGGGCGAAGTTTGATGTGTGATTGTGGTACTGGAAGTGAAAAATCAACTGATGATCTAGAAGTTGCTTCCTTTGCCAGCATATTCGCCGTTTCATTTTCTAGGATGTGGGCTGAAATATTGTCTAAGTAGGTTTTACAGAAAAGATTTTTAAAAAGTGATTTAATCTCAATAACTTGAGGATTTATTAATATAAATACATAGATTGCCTGCTGGCTGCAAAGAGTATCGCTAAAAATTGGCATTAAACAATTTACGTATTGTTGAGAGATCCACTCTAAGGCTTTAAAGATGTCAAAGAATTTTGTTTGGAAAAAAAAATTACTGCCATCCAGCCTGGAGGCCCACCGGTGAGTCACTACACTCCCTTCCGTAGCACAAAAAACTGCACCTACGCCAGTAATGGTGCGTGAACCATCGGTGAAAGCCATATCGAGTCAGTCGGCTCACTTAATTTTTCTATCGACCTCATTGGCCGTCAAATTTTTTATGGGCCCGCACCGTTTGATAATTTGTCTTCATTTTGCCGTCCCGGGGTCGGGTATAGATCTTGGTCCAGACCTGGGCCCGTGCAGATCTCTAGTTCTTAGACATACATAGTAAGTTTTTGGATTTTTATTATTGTAACGCCTCCTCTATGCAGACCCAATAATGATGGTGAGTGGTAGCGTATCGAATCAATTGCAGAGAGAATTCTCATATAATTTTAATAGAATTTTTATTGTAACACAATATAGATTCTAAAGGTTAAATATACAAGGGGAATTTACATCATTTAATTATTTTTAAGAGGGTCATCAGCTTTCAATTAATAGTCTAATGACCTAGAGTCTAACTCATAAAACGATAGTTTCTGCAAAACACAATCTGCCGTAGTTTCAATTGGTCAGTTCGCTCGGGCCTAGATGTACCCGTTCCATCACTCGGAATATCTTGTTTCTTCTGATAAGACAGAATAATGACTTCCTTCAATGGCACTTGTCGTGCCTTCTCTTCGTTGGGGTTTTCTCTGATACGTGACGTATCTATATGTTAGAGGTACGACCTCTCCAGCGTCGTAACTACGCTAAGTCGTTTCTTACTCTCTTTCCTGAGAGCAACCTCACTCGTCGTGATCCTTTTCAAATCTGACCTTCTAACTCTCAATCTCTTACAGGGGATTTTACACTAGGGGCGGGGATTTGGTCGAGGCGGAGCATCTTGAAACTCCTCAGCCTCTAAACAACTCTGGGATACGACACTCCCGTTTATAACAAGTCTGTTATTGGATATTCTATAACAAAGGACATAGAATCGTGTGCAGAGATCGTCAAAGCACAATCGATCAAAGCACAAGGCTTCCACTGGGGTGATCCTTTTCGATGCATCAATGTCCGAGCGCTTCGCTCGCAGCACAAAAGACATTCGGTGTTTAACTTAACTTTAAAGCTGCACCAGTGTGAGAAGATATGCAGGAAAAAGTTATTTCTAAGCGTTCTCACGGGAAAGTTTAAGATGACACACACTACACCTGGGTGAAGAGACTCAATTCTTTACATTATACTTTGAATCTGTCAATTTATTGTATATCTCTATTTTGAGGCGCAGTTATTATTCGAATGTGATGGTTTGTGTTATCAAGTTCAGCGTGTCGCTTTAATGTATTTTTAAATTTAGAAAACTCTAGAAAATAAAATATATTCAGTTGGTCATAAACCCTCATCATGTACGTTAAAAAAATAAGCTTTTAAGCTAATGACGCTAAACAGTTAAATATGCAATTGGAAATTTTCCATTACGACACCTGTGTAGTTTAAAATATAGTGTAATATTATTAAAATACGCTGCAAAGGTTTTCAACGTAGACCATTATAAAACTGAGTTTTTTGTGTAACGCTGTAAATGAATGATAAATGCTTTGTACCCCGTATTCTACAGAAAAAATGTTTTAGTGTATCTCAGAAATTCATATCAATTTCGTTACATTTGAAATAGTAAAACACCATTCGCAAACGATATTCTCTCCATAGACTATAACTAATGTATTGGGATTCTTTTGATTGTCTCTGTAAACAAACTATATAAATGCTCACACTCTATTTTTAATAGTGATTGCAAACTTCAAGTAACGTATATAAATTACATGGCGATCCGAGTACATTTACGAGAGTTAGAATACGGACAGGCAGCAGACAGACGAGAGATGGCAGACCCAGAAATCAAAGTTATAAACACCTTTCAACTTTGTTGGGAAGTAATAAAAAGAAAACGTAACAAAAGCATCTCTTTTACAGGGCATTGTTACTTATTATTATAAAAACATAGAATCCATGTCAGCGCCAAAATAAATGATTATGATCAGCAATTATTGTCCGAAAGTTTTGGCTTTGGATTAGTTATCAGAAACATAAATAACTTCGAATAAATCACTAGTACTTTTATCTTTGTGCTTCCTCATCAGTGATGATTGGTTATATTGATAACATATGGTCGATTTTTTTTCGTAATCAGCAAGTCTATAAATATGTATACTTTAAAAAAGTCTTACAGGATAAAAATATTTTATTTAAGAATTCAACAAGATATATTGTGCATGATATTCCGAAAGTTTATTAAATTTTATATTCTATTATAGTACTAAAGTACTAATAGTTGATTTATATTGCGCATTTAAGACATTGCAATGGAGGGAATTTTTCTTAATCGAGTTAAAAATTGCATTCTAATATTCTCTATTCATTTCTTCCTTTTTTAATTTTTTTTCTTAAAAGTTCTTAAAAAACGATTGAAACTCTACTTGTATAAAATGTTAATCTTTTCTATCATTTTTATTTAGAATTTTATGATGATTTCAAATGCAATTATGTTTAAAAATGCAATAGAAATATTACTTATAAAAATTATATCAATATATATATTTTTCCCTCGACTGTATATCATATATATTTTTTTTAAGAGAAAAGGTTTTAATTCAAACCATGCAAAGATGTTTTCAAACTTTGACATAAGACCATATTCATTTGCTTTTTCTTTTCTTTTTCTTTTGTACAATGCACGTGTATGTAATGAATGTCACCTAATGCATATTTTAAATTAATAGTTTTGAGTTACTAGTTAGTTAAAATTTACTTGTGTTACGAGTTTTTCCTGCATAATATATGTTTGGTCTGTAAAATTTTGCATCTATGCATTTAGATGTCTCTAGTTTTTAGTAATTGAATTCTCATTGAATTAAAAATAAAACATAATTTAAAATCTTCTAATAATACAAATTAAAAACTATTTGTTGCTTATTATAGCGTTACTAATAAACATATTATTTGTATATAAGTAAAACTTTTGTAAAGTTATATTCTTGAAGGGGTACATCACATAGGCTTTATAGGAAAAAATAAAAATTTTGGGGGTTGGAAAAATTCAGACCAATCCTGCAACTTTGACGAAATTTTCTGAAAAACCTTTTGCTTTTTATTTAAACAAGAACGAAAAATCATGCATCAAGCATAGATTATGTAACACTTTTCAACGCTTCCAAAATAATTTTACAAATCATTACCATTTAATAAACTGAAAGATAACATCTAAGTAAACAATTTGGAAAACGCATAACATAATTTAAAACGTAATTTCAGGAATTTCCAACATATACAATATTCGGAAAAATATCCGAATACTTTTATTCAGCCCTGTATAGGATCTATAGATTTGTATATATACTACATAGGATGCTAAATTTTAGTTAAGTTAGGAAACGCGTAGCACAGTTTAAAATTCTCCTTCTGGAGTTTCTGTCAATAAACGGAAATGTGTTCGCGAACTTTTGTGCTGACCTGTATAGGATCTACAAAATTTATACAAACCAAGTAATAGACAAAAAGTGAGTTAAATTTAAAATCGCGTCAACTAAAAACGCACTTCCAGGAATTATTGTTAACAGACAGTAGAGAGTTCTTTTGTGTGTCCCTGTAAATGAACGATGATTGCTATATACACACTATTCTGTAGCCTCTTGTAATGCACCTTAGTGATATATATAAATTTCAATGCGTTTAAAATAGTGAAACGTTATTTAAATAAACCGCAGACGATTTTGTCCACAGAAGTAATGTAACGGAATTCTTTTGACTGTCCCTGTAAATTAACTATAAGTGCTATGCACACCCTATTCCATATTAAGTTTTTTGTAATACACCTTAGTGATATATATCAATTACAATGTGTTTAAAATTGTGTAACATCATTAAAATAAACCGCAAATGATTTTTCCCCATAGACCGTAATGTAACGGAATTCTTTTGAGTGTCCCTGTAAAAAATTATAAATGCTACACACTTCAGTTGAAATAGGGAACATGCTATGGATAACGACAATAACATATAAAAATTGCAGGGATATCCGAGCATATTTACGGGAGTTAGAGCACGGGCAGACGGCCGTACAGCAGACAAACTGAAGTCATAAACACTTTTCAACTAGGTTGGAAAGTGTTAAAAATGGAAAACGCTATTCGATTTATTTGTAACTTATTAAAATGTGTGAAAATTTCCTGCATTTACGAAAGAAATTGACTTTGGAAATGTGTCAGAAAGTAGCCAGGTTGGATTTCTGAACAGCTTTAACGCTGTCTTAAAAGATAATAGGAATATCACAACGAAAACTATATTAAGATCGTACTGCCTACAACAGCTCCCGTCAGGAAAAATTAAATGAACTAATATTTAATTTGAGAACATACACTCGTTTAGCAATAAAAAGTTACATATATTATTAATTGTTATAATTTTGTAATATGTTACTTTTTTTTATATTGTTGATAGATCCAAAAATGAGTTTCATACAGTCAATTAATAAAAATTTATTTTTAGCACAAAAAAAGTTGCACAAAAAAGCGCACACTCTTTGCACAAAAATAGTTTGTAAGATTTTTTTTTTTAAAGTAGCTTTCTAATAATAATGAAATTAGTGCTTAACATTAGGACCATAAGTCACGGGTGTCGGATGTTTATGGGGCTCAACTGCCCCCTCGCCTCCAAAATTTCACATACCTATGATTATTTATCGAAAACTTTGGAGTTGCTTCATTAAAAAAAAAAAAATAAATAAAAGAAAAAAAAATCACTAGGTTATATTTTCACCATATTCTATATACAGGGTGATTTTTTTTAAAGTTGTGAAAGTAAAACCCTATAACAAAAGAACCACTGATCGAAATGACCGCAAAGTAATGGGAATTTTTTAGGCGTGGTTAAAAAAACTTAAAATCGTACCGACAGATGACGCTGTATATGCAGTAAAGTTGGGAGACGAGCTTGCGCCATACACACGCACAGTGGCGATAAAAACGTGAAGCACGCACACCTCGTGTTCATTATTCTACGGATATCCTCGTAATGACTGTGCCATTGACAGACTGTGCGTTGTTAGTGAAACTGTATTATCAGAATATTGACAGCGCAGCAACTGCTCTTAGGAAATTTAGGACACTTAACAATTTAAGAAAAGGTCCAATGAAGACAGAAGGCCTACGGAAGATGTTAAAGTACCGTCCATTGTTTTCCTCCCACTGACGATGTTTTTTGTTTCTTTTAAATTATAGCGCCATCTGTCGGTGCGATTTTAAGTTTTTTTTAACCACGCCTAAAAAATTCCCATTGCTTTGGGAACATACTGATGAAGTTTCAGGTCATTTGGATCAGTAGTTCTTTTGTTATAGGGTTTTACTTTCACAACTTAAAAAAATCACCCTGTATATATTTCACTTATTATAGCATAATGAATGCAAATAATTAACACTACTTTCACTACATTGAGTGTACACTATATTACATTGGAGGTTGAAACCCTCCTCTGCTCCGAAAAGTTTTTCTATCTACATTACTGATTAAATTCTCATGTCATTTTTACAAATTAGTACGAAGTAGTATTTGACTAATTTAGCGAAACATTTTCTGTTAAAAGAAATTTAACGGCAAACATTCCTGGGACGCAGTTTACGCATGGGATGAAATTATCCAGGACGCAATTTACGTAAGGGGGATGTAAAAATGGTCTGTTGGAACGCAACTTACATTCAGCCTATCTACATTTATAGTTAAGAAATGAAGAAATCGCAATAGAAATGAAAAATGCAGAGAAATGCAGTACATGCCAATATGATACTGCATAAAACTAACTATTTTATTTTATAAGTATAAAGTATTCTAAATTTCTTTGAATAAATCTTCATATTTTAATTTTTATTGCAAGGAAAAATATTTGTCTGTATAAAACATTAGTTTTACAATTCAGTAGCTTCTTTTGTTTTCAAAACTATTTACACATTTTAATGTTTAATGTGTTATTCGATATTATAAAAAAAAAATACTCAAACGATTTGAAATTTAAAAGAAATGTCGTGCATTTAATGCATTTATTTTTTATCATCTCTATTTCAAAGAATTTATAAATATAGTCCAATAAAATGAAAAAAGTTGTCGGAAATAATTTGGATAAAGATTATTTTTTCATTACTTGAAAACATTGTTAAGACGCAAAGTTTTTGAAAAAATTTTGCTTATTTATCTCTCCGGCTTTTTTTCCGACTTTAAAATTATAATATTTAGATTTGTAGAAAAATACTTTTAAATAATTTTTCAAAGGCTTAGCAACGTATGTCTTTTTACATGTTTTTCAGAATATTAACTACAACTTTACTCATTAAAGTTATTTCTAAAAAAAAATTACAAAGCACAAAAATGTATTTTTTTTCTTTTTAATTCACGCTTGTAAAATCTGAAATTACTCTTTTTACTTTTTAAACATGCAGATGTTAGAAACTGTTTCTATAAAGAAAAAAATATTCGTCATTGAGTGTTAAATGATATGATTTAACGTGTTTGTACAGTCTGTCTTAAAATTTAGGCACAACAAGAAACTGTCACTTATTGAACTAGCCTAGCCGGATATGTCAATCCCAAAACTTTCTTCTATCTCACATAGGTTTCGCATACACTAAAAAGAATCAGCACCAATTTATATCAAGGTCTAACTGAATCTGAAGTTTTATTAAATTCCATGCACTAGTTCTTGCGATATGACTACTGCTAAAATCATGCAAATACTGCATAGCAGCACCACCTGTTGGGAGATTTAGATCAAAACCTAATCAATAACAACTTATGTCAACGTCTAATTGAATCTGAAGTTTGATGAAAATCCGTGCATTAGTTCTTGAGATATAGTTATGGTGTTAATAATGAAAAAGGTAGTATAGCAGCGGCACCTGTTGGGCTATTTACACCAAAACCTAAGCAGCATCTATTTATATTATGGTCTAACAGAATCTGATGAAATTCCGTGCATTAGTTTTTTAGATATAGTTATCGTAAAAATCATGAGAAAAGTGGTATAGCGGCGCCACCTATTGGGATATCTACACCAAAACGTAATCAGCGTCTGTCAAGGTCTAACTGAATCTGAAGTTTGATAAAAATGAATGCATTAGTTCTTGAGATAGAGCTATTGCGGAAATCGCGAAAAATGCAGAATAGGAGCACCACCTGGTGGGCGATTTTCATCAAAAACGAGTCAGCTCCAATTTATATCAGGCACTAACTGAATATAAAGTTTTATTAAATTTCGTGCATTAGTTCTTGAGATAGAGCACCCACAAAATGTTTGTCACATACATACATACAGACAGACAGAGTCACAGACTCACAGACAGACATTTTCTAAAAACAGTCAAATCGTGTTCACAACCTTCTAAAACATATAAATCCGCCGAAAACCGGAATTCGAAAATTTTCATGAATCCAATACTTTGTTCTTTTAAAGATAGAAGAAAGTAATAACAACAGAAAATTAAACGAAAACATATTACTTATTAGACTTTGTAAAATAATCCAAATAAATCCTATTAAAATGAATAAAAGGGTGTAATATAATACCTTTCATAAAAACTTATAAAAATCTATAACTGTACTGTGTCTCAAAAATTTAGGAACAATTGAAAAAACATATCATTTAACACTTTTACATAATGCTATTATTATTAATTGCAGAAATTTCAGTTGAGGCTCGTTGAAAAGACACGAATACACTGCAAAAAATAATTGTTGATTTTACAGTATAAAACTGGCATCCCAGCTGCCAGTAATACGCTACCGCGCATGCGCGGTAGCGTATTACTGCTTGCACGGCAGCGTATTACTGCTTATTTTACTGTTTAATACGGCTAATTTTACGGTATAATACTGGCAGCTAGGGTGCTAGTTTTATACTGTAAAATCAACAATTATTTTTTGCAGTGTACTTTTGGGTTTTGACTGTTTGTCTAGCGATAATTGCGGTGATAATCATCCACTAAACTTAGATAATTAAATAGGTATGTTGGTGAACTATCCCGAATTAGCTGTATTTTTTTTGTTTAAATTTGGTTCATTCTCTCGAAAAACATAAACCATTTTTTTTAATGTTTTCTATAGTAATGCAGACGATTTTCAAATTTTGATTCCCTTTTTATTAATTCATTGAAAAGAAAATGGCCGATTTGGAAAATTTATTTAAATGTTAAATTATTAATGCTAATTTTTCGCTATTCAAAGTTTCAAATTTGAAGCTTTGTTGCGCTGAAATATTCACTCAAGACCCCCTAAGATGTCACCAAGTGGAAGTAGATGTTGCTCTAGTAGTATCTCTTGATACGTTATTGAATTTTGTTTCCCGTGGAGAAATGCCAGGGAGGTTTGGCCATTAAAGCCAATCCCCCATCTCCACCACAATCCACGCAACACGCACAAACCATCAGAGAGTTAGAGTCTTGTCGTCTGCTGGAAAAAGTACCTGGCTGTTTCCTGAAGTCATGCTAGTAACAATCCCAGCCATCAGGAGCATACAGATTCCACTTCACTTTTTTCACTTCTTCTATTTTTTAACCCCTTCCGTTCCAGCATATGTATACGAGGATTACATGTAAAACTATTTTTGGGGGGCATTTAGATTTAAAATATCAAGTAGTAGTTTTCAGAAAAATGAGATGCTTTTATTGATATTAATAAGAAGAGAATAGGTATCGATATTTAAATCGATATATATATATATATATCAATATCTAAATCGATACATAGAAACGACGGAAAATCGGCGTTATTTGAGAAAGACGATAAATGCGAGAAAACAGCATTATCATCTGTAAGGTGACGCCATCTCTGCTGCAAAGGGAAAATTAAACGCTTTCCAACATTTCTGATAATACCAGCTATACACAAATACATATTCTTGCTATACCATTTTTAGCAGCAACGATAGTGTAATGAATGGACATGGATCCATACGTGGATCCACTGGTACAAAGGGGTTAATATAAAATATTTGATTTTGATTTTAAAATATAATACACATTTTAATCTCTTTAGACTTTTCCAGTAATTGGCAATTCTATTTTTTTCCTCAAAAGAAGTATAAAATAAAATGTGAAAAAGAAGCGACATAAAACTGTATTTAGGTATTTTTCATCTTCTATTTGTTCTAGTATTAAAAATAACCCGGGCCATAATTTTGTAACATTATAAACATTTAAATTTGTTGAGTAAATTTCAACTAACGGAAAAAATTTATTTTTCGAAAGGAAATGCTTGATGTAATAAGAATAAGAAACTAAACACATTTTAATTTCTTCTGCTATCTTTTCTGGTATTAAAACAAGGAATCGTGAATTTCTAATGTTATATAAGCATTTCATATTGTTTGGGAAATTTCAATCAAGTGTCAATTTCCATTTTTCAAATGAAAGTGAGAATACAATCCAATAAGAAAAACAAATTAAATACAGTTTTTTTCTTCCTTCTATCTTTGCTAGCATTAGAAAAATGGACTATTATTTTTTAATCTAATATGCATTTTAATTTGTTTAGAAGTTTTCCATTAATTGACAATTTTTATTTTTCAAAAAAATTGTATGTCAGAAAAGGAAAAAAAATAAACATACTTTTATTTAGCTTTTTTTTTCAATATTTTCTAGAGTAAAAAAAGGGATTATGATTTTGAAATATAATAAATATATTAAATTATTTAGAACATTTCCATTATTTCGAAAATTCAAGTTTTTTAAAATGAAGAAAATGATAGATAAAAGAAACAAAATAAATTTAAGGTTCCACAATATTGTATTATCTAACAAATGGTTTTGGCAAAGGAGCCTTCAATCATTGGAGGCTGTATCTCATGATAGTAACCACACAATCGCCAGAAACTATTAGCGTCAATAGATGTTGGGATAACAAAGCAAAAAGTAAAATAAGTTCACAGATGACAGAAATTCCCCTTATTTTCTTTTATATTTTGATGGAAGTGTGTGAGATTATTTTCTGTTTCATTTTTGTAAGAAATGTTTATGTTTGAGTAATAAAACTCTTTTAAACTGATATTTAACATTTGCACTTTTGTATAAAGGTAAGACTACAATAACCCACTAAAGAAAATTGTATATAAAAACTATTTAATGCGTCTGTTACTAACAGCATATTTTATTTTTCATTAAAATTATTCTTGTTTACTGCAAGGAAATACAATAGTATTTTTTCTGCAAAGAATTATTAAAGAACATTATCATAGTTTCGAGAGCAATTAATTATCTGTTTTCATCTTCAGGTGATATCTGAAGGTAAGTTATACAAGCAATGGTAAAAGGATTTGTAGAATGTGTTTTTATCCGGATAACTACTGTCAGCTTACATCACCTGAAAATGAAAGCAGTAGAGTACAACAGGAAACAATAGTTTAAACCTAACAATTTTGTTTGTTTACCATATTACAACGATGTTTCAACTGTTTTGAAATCATTTAACATTGCAGTTTCTTTTAAACTCTTAAATAAATTGAGTTCTTTTTTTTTAAATAACCACAAGTTTAAATATAACAAAACAAAATTAACCGGTATTTTGTATTTGATACCGTGCAGTGACTGCAAGAATGTATATATAGATGAGACAGGAAGATCTATGGAGATTCGATTTAAGGATCATATCAGCTCATTTAAAAATGGCAAGTTAAATTCCAGATTAGTCCAACATGCTTTTGAAACGGATCACAGCCCATCGTTTGTAGATTCGTCAATTTTGAAAAATAACTGCAAAGATTACCATTACAGACTTTTCATTGAGGTTTCACTAAGCTATACCCACATACCTTGAACGAATCAGGTTCAATTCCTAATGAATATTTCTTGTTTCTAAAAGGAAAAACGCCAACTTTAACTGAATCTAGTTGTGTTCGATGTTCTGTTGTTGTGATTGATGTTAGTACTGAAGAGGCTATCCGATGACATGGAAACGTATACTTTACATGTTTTTGATTTTAATTTTAGATGTTTTTAAGTATATATTTTAATTTAAGTGTTTTTAATTGTATTCAAATCTGTCTAATGTCTCATTGTCAGTTTAAATATTGATTTAGTTCAGACGCTGAAATGTTCGTATATCTTACTAATAGCACTAGATTAGCAATTACTAGTGAAACTTAATTACACTTTACACTTTAAACAGAATTACGAGCGTACAGAACACGGCGTCAATAAATGTGCATAGACAGTTTTATTTAGCGTAGAAAATGAAGAAAATAGTTAATTGAACATAATTTTATTGATCAATATTTGAATAGGACAGATAAAAGAAGATCAGGAAAACGAAAATATTCCTAATTGATTAACTACTGGTGCAGTCACTCTACAGATATTATTATGTTATTCTTTATAAGTTAATTAAACATGAACTGATAGATTTAAAATTTTCGCTTCGAAACAGTTGGTTGCTGACTTAATTTACGAGATACGTTTTTGTAAGTAATCCACTAATGTCCAAAAGTTCAGCAATAAACACAAAATGTTAATTTTCGAACTATGAAGTTAACTGTCAGTACTCAGAAGAAAATGATATAAACGGCAAGTGTAGCATATAGGTACTACTCTAACAGCTGAGCCAGTCGATGGTGATCTCATGGTGACTTCACAGTAGAGTCTATAAATTGGTGACAAAATAGTCACAAATGTGACTTAATTGTGACGTTATTTGGGGACTCGTGCGATGCAACACTCATTATGACTGTAAATTTTCCCAATGATGGTCACATGATAGATTGTGACATCATTGTAGCGTTAGATGGTCACTCGTCAAAAAGCAAAAGTACTAGTTATTTCTCAGTGGAGCTACCAAATGATTGTCTGAGGTAATAATGAGACGAACGAAATGTGTCACATTTTGGTTCACCTTAGCGACTGTAACACTCTTGTGACCATTCATGACGTCACATCGACTGGCGGTGGTGTAGGGATAATGCTTAATTACTACACTTCATGTTTATATCATTTTCTCTTGAGTACTAATAATTAACTTTATTGTTCAAAACTTAGCATTTTGTGTTTTTTGCATTACTTTTGGACAGCTCTGTCGAGTTCAGGAAAAAAAAGTAATCACCACTGCTCCGTATCTATTGGCGATGGAACATTCCTCCCCCCTCTCTCTTTTTTATTTCTGGTAACCCGTTAATGTAACCTTGTGTGTGACGCAGGTGTTCTCGGAACTCGGTGGCAACAAGCCGCCGTTGCTGTCTTTCTCTTCATCGTATTTATTAACTAAATAAATACTATAGTTTTTTATACAGTCCATTTGTTCTAAGTTCGCACAACTAGTACGAAACCACCGCACATTTTTGGTCATAAGCGACCCGGAGGTAATCAGTGCATCTTCAGTCTTTAACGAAAAACTTGTGATTTTTTTTTATCTTCAACAAGAAGATCAACAGTATGGCGGACGCAGCAGTTACGACTCTGAATCGAAAGCGCGGTAACATCAAGTCTCAGCTCACCAAAATATCCAAAGCGATTAACGAAAATACTTTCGAAATAGCTGAATGGCAGTATCATTTGGAGTGTTTAACTAGAATACAAGAAAAGTTCGAAGTTATCAAGGAGGATTATTATAAAATCGTGAAAGATGACGATTTTGAACAAACAGAGGAGCAACTGTCTCTACTGGATGAGGACATTAGAACAATAGAGGTAAGTCTTAAAACCTCTATTAAGAAATTTTATTGTGAATCTAATGTTAGCGCTTCTTCAAGTAATGATATAAGTATTAGTAATCATAAAGCAATTATAAAACTGCCCAAAATTCCATTACCGGTTTCTACTGGAAAAATTGAGGAGTGGAACATTTTAAAAATTGCCTTTAATACGCTCATTACTGAAAATTCTGATTTGAACGACAATGAAAAGCTTTTCTATCTTCGTGGTGCTTTATTGGGGGAACCCAAAAGCATACAAACCCCAGACGATAGTTATACGTCTCTCTTTAGTGCATTAGAACAACGGTATGAGAACAAAAGAAGAATAGTAGATTGTCATATAAAAATATTCTCAACTTGTACCCAATCAAACATGAATCCGCAAAAGATCTTCGAAATTTATTAGATAGTGTTAGAAAGAATTTAAGAGCCCTTAAAGTTTTAGACTTTGAAAGAGATACATTCTCTAACGCCATATTATTAAATATACTTTTAGACAAACTTGATCGAGACACTCGTAAACAATATGAGCTCACGTTAAAAGATAACGAGGTTCCTAACTTTGACGAATTTCTCGAATTCTTAGAACGAAGATGTCAAATCTGAAATAGCATCAGTGCTAGTTCTTCTTCAAAATTCAATTCTAACTCTGACCGTTCTAAGTCTTTATTCATGAAATCTGATAAAACACAGAATAAAAAGTGTAGTCTATGCTCTGAAATCCACCCATTGTACCATTGCGAAAAATATAAGATTATGAAATTAGCAGATAGAATAAATATTGTCAAGAAAAACAAACTTTGTTTTAACTGTCTTAATTCCTCACATTTATTATCATCTTGTGATTCAAAACATACTTGCTTTGTTTGCAAATCAAAATTTCATCATACTTCCCTACATAAATATTCAGCGCCACAAACTGATCATCACGAGGTCAGATCAAGCGTCGCAGACACAGCGGCGACGTCCTTTACGCAAAGAGAGAATTCTGAAAACGATACTCCCAAACATTCGTTTTTTTCTTATGGAAACAATAAATCCGTTTTGATAAACACGGCGATAATTTATATTACAGATTCTAATGGGGTTAAAAGACCGTTACGTGGCATTTTGGACTCTGCGTCAGAAAGTAATTTTATCTTATTTCACGCAGCAACTTTGTTGGGATTAAAGAAAGAAAAAATTCATATACGGATTGGGGGTTTGAATGATTCAACAATAAATATAAAGGCGAAAACTGCAGTTTGCTTATCTAATAAAAGCGGGGATTCTCAATGGAATATTGATTGTCTGATCACTCCGAAAATAACAAATTTCAGTCCGTCTAGAAAGATAAGCATTTCTAATTTGAGCATTCCACAAAACATAAAATTGGCGGACCCTGAATTCTTCATTCCGAAAAAAAATAGATATACTTCTGTGTGCGGAATTGTTTTTCGAATTTTTAAATGCTGATCAAATAAAACTGAAAGATAAATTAATTCTGCAATCAACTTGTTTTGGATATCTGGTATCTGGTAGTGTTTATGATAATAATATAAAGCATAATGAAACCCATTGTTTTCTAACAAAAAAATCTAGAAACACTCAATAAGACCTTGACCTCATTTTGGGAAATAGAGAATGTTGATGATTTAAAGCCGTGCAGCAGTAATGAATTAACATATTGTAATCAACATTTTGATAAAACGCATTTTAGAAAGGAGGATGGGAGATACGTAGTTGAAATGGCGTTCAAACCAGAAATTTCTGAAACTAATTTAGGAAATTCTAAAAAAATTGCATCTAAAAGATTAGATTATTTGTGGCAACGTTTAGAGCGTGATACAACAATGAAAAATTTGTACATAGATTTTCTAAATGAATATAAGTATTTGAAGCATATGCATGAAATAGAGGAAAATAGTGATTTTGAAGACGGTTTTTATTTACCTCATCACGGAACCTGCGACCATCAAACAAAACTACCAAACTGCGCGTCATTTTTGACGCAAGTGCAAAATCAACAACTGGAAAATCTTTAAATGATATGTTATATAAGGGAGGGGTGCTTCAGGAAGATCTCTTTTCAATATTAGTAAGATTTAGAAAGCACATTTACGCATTCACGGCAGATATCAAACAAATGTTTAGAATGAAAGAAATTAACCCGTCACAGCATAAATTCCTAAAAATTCTCTGGAAGGACAGTAAGTCATCGCCTGTCAAAGTTTTCCAACTCTCAACCGTTACCTACGGGACCGCCTGCGCCCCATATCTAGCAACCAAGACTTTGCAACAACTTGCTTTGGATGAAAAAAGGGACTTCCCATTGGCTTCGAATATTTTATTAAATGATTTCTACATGTATGATTGCTTGTCTGGTGCTTCAGATTTAACCCAGATGCAATTAATTCAGCGAGAATTAACGCAACTTCTCCAAAGAGGAGGCATGAGCTTGCACAAATGGTGCTCCAATGGAGTACAGTCTAAGGATCAGGAAATATTTCCCCTGGACAGAAATTCCGAGGAAATTGTGACAAAAACTTTAGGAATGCTATGGAATAGCTTCAGTGATACATTTACCTACAAGGTAAACATAAGTGAAAAAGAAAACTTTACTAAAAGAGGTGTCCTTTCACAAATAGCTCGTATCTATGACCCCCTTGGTCTACTTGGACCGGTGATAGAAAAGGCAAAAATCTTCATGCAACAACTGTGGCTACTCAATGTGGATTGGAACGAAAAACTACCTCCACACGTTTCTCAGCAATGGGAAAACTTCATCGCAACATTACCAGAATTAGAGACAATTAAAGTGCCAAGGTGTTTCTTAAAAGTGAACGTTAAATCTGTGGTGCTGAACGGTTACGCAGATGCTTCTTCTAAGGCGTACGGAGCAGTCATATATATTCAAACTATCTCCAATACTAATGAACTATCTAGTCAACTTCTTTGTAGCAAGTCCCGTGTTGCTCCGACGAAAGTAATGACAATTCCTAGATTGGAATTATCTGCATGTCTTCTTCTGACAAAATTGACTAACAAGGTCTTAGAGGCCTTAAAACAACCTCTCGACTCCGTCCAGTTGTTCTCTGATTCAACTATAGCACTAGCTTGGATTGAAACTCCTCCAAATTTGTTAAAGACATTGTGTGCAACAGAGTGTCGCAAATTCAGCAGTTATCAAAAACTATAAGTGGTCTTACATTCCATCCGAGAGCAATCCAGCTGACATGGTTTCTAGGGGACTTGACGTAAAAGCTCTTGCTGCTAGTGAACTGTGGTGGCAAGGTCCACAACTTTCAACTGTTAGTGAACAATCTTTAGAGACTTTTCGTAATCCAGATATTCTGTGTGACAATTTATATGTGAATGAACTGAAACCCCCTGCTAAAATGACTCTTTTTAACATTAAAGACTCTAATTTTATGAATGATTTATTTAATTTAACTAATAATTTTTTTAATTAATTAGAATTCTAGCCTTTATTTATAGATTTATTAGAAATTGTAAGGAGCGCGATAAATTAAAGGGTCCTCTTTCTGCCAACGAGATCCAGAAATCGGAAATTTACTTATTGAAATACATTCAGGTAAAGTATTTTACACATGAAATTGATGCCTTGAAAAAAGGTTCTTCAGTCCCTCCTGCAAGTAAGTTAAAATTTCTGAATCCTTTTTTAGATTGTAATGAACTAATCAGAGTAGGTGGGAGACTCTCACATGCGAACATAAATTATAAAAGGAAATATCCCATAGTTTTGCCAGCAAAGGATAGGTTAACTAAACTTAGTTTCCAATACTATCATCTTCGTGATTTTCGTGTAGGACCACAAGCTCTTTTGAATGCTGTATGTCTAAAATATTGGCCACTTAGCGGCAGAAACATTGCACGTAAGGTTGTGCATGAATGTGTACAATGCTTCAAAGTTAAGCCCATAATGGCTAACCAGCTGATGGGGGATCTCCCTCCTGAGAGAGTAATACCTCTCCCTTTTCTAATGTCGGATTAGATCTATGTGGACCCTTTGAAATAAAATACAAGGGCCAGAGAAAGGGTACCCTCCAAAAAATCTATGTAACTATATTTGTATGTATGGTCACTAAGGCTGTACACTTGGATTTCGTTTCAGACTTAACATCTGAAGCAATAATTGCTACTTTAAAGCGATTTTTCTCTCGTCGTGGGAAAAGTTCAACAATTTTTAGCGACAACGCTACAAATTTTGTTAGGGCTTCAGCAGAACTTAAGCGTCTACGAAAACTTATGAATAGCGAAGAAATCTCTAACTTTTTGGCATCAGAGAGCATCTGCTGGAAATTTTCTCCTCCTAGAGCACCCAACTTCAGTGGCCTTTGGGAAGCGGGAGTTAAAGCATTTAAATATCATTTTAAGAGAGTAGTGGGTTCAGCTCATTTAACGTTAGAGGAATTTCTAACGGTAATTGCACAAATCGAGGGCATATTAAATTCGCGGCCACTTTCTCCTTTATCGACAGATGCCGACAGTTTTGAAGTATTGACTCCTGGTCACTTCCTCATAGGAAGACCGCTTAATGCGCTTCCAGAACCAAATTTAATTGAGGTAAAGGATAACTTATTAAACAAATGGCAAAGAACACAAAAAATGGTGCAAATTATATGGAAGCGTTGGCAGAATAATTATCTTAGTTACTTACAACAACGAAACAAATGGCTATTCAAAAGGCCAAATATTTTGCCAGGTATGTTGGTATTAGTAAAGGAATCACAACTTCCAATTTGCACTTGGTCTCTAGGCCGTATTACTAAAGTAATCCCAGGTGCTGACGGACATATCAGAGTAGTAGAGGTACGAACCGCGAAGGGCATTTTTAAAAGATCTGTATCTAAAATTAGTATTTTGCCCATGATAGATAATGAAATTAATGCTCAGTAACTATTTAATATGTTTTTATTATTATTATTCTTAATTGTATATTTATTGTGATGGTTTTAAATGCTTATAATTGTATCATGTTGTTTTCTTTATTATCTGTGTTACATTTGTTATATATTGAAATACTTGTAATATTTCAACGCCAGGCGGGATGTTCCGTATCTATTGGCGATGGAACATCCCCCCCCCTCTCTCTTTTTTGTTTCTGTATCCTAATTGTTGAACCTTGTGTGTGACGCAGGTGTGCTCGGAACTCGGTGGCAACAAGCCGCCGTTGCTGTCTTTCTCTTCATCGTATTTATTAACTAAACAAATACTATAGTTTTTTATACAGTCCATGTGTTCTAAGTTCGCACAACTAGTACGAAACCTCCGCACAACCACCTTCTAACTCTGCAGCAAATCGTCACATAAAATATAACTGATACTAATCGAATAGTAATAACGCTTAGTAATCAATGCTACACTTAAAGTTTGCTTAAGGTGTGGTTTGCATGTAGAAATTGTACCAAACTTAAAAATTTTCATTACTAACACCAATTTTAACATTATTTGACCACATTTTTATTTTTATATGTCCTATAAAATAAAATCCTAAATAATACGCATCTTAAGCACAACGATAATCATTTAATGCAGCGATCTTACTAGAATTCTCAAAAAAGTTTGTTTAATAAAAGAAAAAATACTTTAAAGAGATAGGAAAATTTACTTTTTAAGTTAAAGACCTTGTGATAGGTACTGTTAGAGGGGAAAAAAGTGATCTTACCGTACTAACTCTCTGCAAATCATTGTATAGAAATGCGACTGGTACCAATCGATTAGTAATCATATCTACTAATTAACACTATTCTTAAATTTTGCTCAGTAAGTCGTCTACATATAGAAATATTTAAAAAACTTTTAAATTTTCAAAACTAAAACCTAATTCTGACATCGTATTTGCAAGTTGCGGTAAATGTTACCTTAGGATACGCGACGGAAAGCATTAGGTTAAGTAGTTTAGAAATTATTAAGATTTAAAGTTTGGAACACCTAATGTTAAATTCATTTTGAATTCTCTACAAAACAGATTGCCATGCGGATAGTGTTTTAACAGATTGCCATGGGGATAGTGTTTTAACAGGATTGTCATACGAAAGTATTTTAAGCATAACTTAAAAACCACTTAACTTAATGAGCTGTGATTTAAAATTCGCATATTTGAAACTTCGAGAAATCGATTTCTGTTAAAGAACATTATTAGTCATTTTTTTAAATTGCTTTTTAAATTTTAGATAATTTGAAATTTTCGTTCGAAAAAAAAATATATAAATTATAAAATATGAATTTAAAAAAAAATTCGATTTCTAGAAGCTTTAAATATGCGTATCCCACATTACAGCTTTTTACGCAAAGTAGTTTTTTGGTATGCTTAAAAAACTATCCACATTCTAATCTGATTTGCAGCGATTAGAAATGATTTTCACATTAAGAGTTCAAAATTTTAAATGTGTGTAATTTCTAAAGCACTGCACCGTTTGGTATCCTAAGGTACAATTTACCGACGAATCCAAATATGATGTCAAAATTAGGTGATAATATAGAAAATTTTCACCCTTGGTACGATTTCTTTATGTATACGACATCTGAAGCAAAATTTAAGTATGGCATTAATTAGTAGACGTTATTAGTAGACTAATCTATTGGTACCAGTCATATATTTATATGATTACTAGGGGGCCTACCCCCTGCGAGCTACGCTCGCCAACCCCCGCTCAGACTTCGAGGCCTCTAAAAACATGACAGCGTGCTTTATTTTAAAAATATTGGTAAATCTGTAATTGGGTTGCCATGCTTTTAACATTTTAATGGGACATTTTTCGATTATCATGACCTCATACACAGCTGTTGCGACAACTGACGACTGTTTTCGGGATTTATAAGTAAAATCAATTACTACTTGAAAACCAGCTTGTATAAAATGGTTAGGTTTAAATTGTGACTACCTCTCGGACTTTTATAACAACAATCTCTATTCTATTCTTCCTTTGCGTTTAAGGATGAGAAAAATTCCATCTGCTTGTGAATAACATTAAGAACCACGGTATTGAAAAGTACCATGTTATAGACATTTTCAGTAACAGGTTTTAATTTTCTCTCTATTTTAGTGCACCATCATGCATATTTTCATGTTATTTTAAATATGTAAATTATTTTTTTTAATTAATATGTATATACGAATTTTCTAATAATTATTTATCATACAAAATTAATTAAATATTTTGTGCATGCATGCCTGCATTTATTTGGCATCAATTGATGAGATATTTAAACAAATTTGCTATCCGCGGTAATTTTACACCATGTTCTGTCACTTGAATATTGTCCATAAGAAAATCGGGTACTTTTCCATTATAGGATCCTTTGCTTTTAGGTTTGGCGTAATTCGAGCTTCAAAAAGGGATAGATTCGTTAATATACATAGATTTGTTGCCAAAAGTTATGAAAATAAACCCAATGAACTTTTGGTGCTTTTCTATTATAGGGGTCTTGACGCTTTTTTAAAAAGCTTGGCGGAAAAAACCAAGCAGGATATTTTATTCTACCGTTTAGTTGGACAATTATTATTTTATATATTAGTTTCAAATATCCGAATTAATGATTTTATAAATTCGTTTAGTTAAATTTTACAAAAAAATAACAAAATGATATCAATAAATAATAATTACTATTAATTCCTTTCCCTTCCTTTCTTTTGCGTTTACCCGAGGCTAACGAAAAAGACAGGCTACCGCGGTGCATTCCGCTTATCTTTTTTTTACAGACCGCTAGAATGACGTGATGCTCTTTTCGTGCACCTGCATTGGTGCATTCGAGCATCACGTGACTCCGACGGTCTGTAAAAAAATATACGCGTAAAGCACCGCGGTAGCCTTTCTTTTTCGTTAGCCTCGCGTTTACCTAAATGACGTCATTTGGACGAATTTATTCAAAATATTTTCAGTTTATAAATTAAATTAAATGCTGACAGACGATTGAATCCTGACGATAGAAATGTGATTTTTTTTTTCAAATTTTCCTGAAAAACATAATTTAATCACAATCTTGTCTTCATTATCGGTTGAAATAAAAGATAAATTCAATTTCAATTTGAAAATGACGAATAAAAAGAAATCAATAATCCCTTTCGGGATCCTTTTCAATTTTTTTCCCTTTTTTGTCACAAAAAAAACTGAGTAATTAGTTGCCATCATTACAGAAATGTCATTAAAATTAGAAAAAAATTAATAACTCGAAAACTAATTCCAATTTCAAAATTCTATTACCAGTTTTGACATCCGCGGATTTTTATGAACAATTGGTATTAATTTCACCATCAAGCGTTTAATATTTTATTAAAAATATCCTTGAAACATAATCAGTCGTTTAATCAGTCGTTTCATAAAATCGTTTCATAAAATCGTTTCACAAATTCGTTTCATTAGGATTTTATATATATAGGGTAGATTTGCGGCAGAGATAGTAAGAGGGTGATAATTTTCTCAGAACTGTACATTAGTCTTTTAAACGCAAATAAGTAGGGGTATAATGAATGTTTGGCCATTATTGAGTATTTGGTCTATTCAGACACAGCATTCTGAATAGATGTGTAAGCAAATATACTAGTGATCTAATATTGCTAGGTATTTAACTGGATAAATTCATGTTTATTCTTTATAATTAACTTTTTAAATAAATTCAATAACGAGTATAGCAGAATTATATTTCAGTAAATTAATTATTAAGAAATACAACGACCACCCAGTTTTAAATTACACAATTATATTTCAGTACATTAATTACTAGAAAATATAACAACCACTCAGTTTTAAATTGCATATAAGTGTGCATGCATATAAGTTTATTTAATAATGCTATGTTAAAAAAAATATTTTGTGTGCTGCATCTTTAAACATATCATTTGCATTTAATTAATCATTTCAACCTTTTATTTTAAAATGCAACGTACATTCCGCATTTTATATTTAAATGAATAATAACATAAAATATAACTTTTTCTTTAATTTTACATTCATAATGATCTGTTAAACTATAAAATAATAATATGAATAAAATTATTGTTCTATGTCTCGCAAAACCAGTTTAATTTACTCCATAATATACTATTTTACTCGTTTTATTTCTAAACTGTTCTGATGTATATTTTTAAAATTTATTACTTAAATTACTTAATGATTATTTGTTGTTTTTAAATTCTAGTTTTTTCTGTCAGAGAATGGTATTATTTTATATGAATAATTCTTTAAAACGTTTTCTTTTATTTTTTTCTTCTTCTTCTTCTTCTTCTTTTTTTTTATGAAATGCAGGAAAATCTAGTATACCTTGTTGTTTTCAGTTTTGCCTCATTATTCATAAACATAATTATTTAATCATAGTTTGATTGTTAAAATAACAAAGACAATGGGAAAAAAGACATGATCAAAATGACATTCAATACTACAAGGTGTCCTAAAAATTTACTTACAATTTGTCTCCCATTAACTCGCTGAATTTTTAGTTTAATACAGAAATTTACTTACGAATGCATTTACTTTGAGCAAAATGGATTACCTCCCTCCTACCATTGTGATCCGAAGTCGTAATGTAAAGTGTCCCCATACATCTCCATGCAAATTTTCCAAACAGATTGATCCTGCTCGTTTATCTGATTCCACTCAATTGGACTTCTTTTTACGGGAAATCTCAAAGATGAAATTGCGCACAGTCGATTACAGCTGAAGAAAGAAAGATATCGAAAGAAAATATATCGTTGTTTCAAATGAAATTGTTCATAACATTGTTGAAGCCATTGATCCTCGATATCATCTGTTTTTGCAAAACGATGATCGTCAGTTTAAACATTTATAAAAATTTATTTAGATTTTCATTCGACCATTAATTTCTTTAATAAAATTACATTTATTGTCATTTAAACTGAGTAGATTTTTATCTTCTTTGGAGAAACGACTTGTGTATCATACTTTGTTATATTAAAATCTTAATACTTAATAGAATCAGATATTTCCTATGATAGGGTCACAGATTTCTTTTGTTTAGATTAATTTCTAAACAAAGTTTTAAATCTATCTACATCCGTTTTCTATATATTTCATGAAGCTTTAAAATAACTGTCATAGTTATTTTACAAGCTGAAAATTTTTATATCAATTTAATTTTTTTTAATTCTTTAAAAAGGGGATTCTGAAACATTTGGTTCGTGCAAAATTCTCTTAAGATGTTGAAACGTTTCTTATGCAATTTATATACTTTTAAGATTATAAGGATTATACTTTAAGCATTTTTGTAAAGAAGTATAAAATCTTCAAAGAAAAAATAATAAAACAAAACAAAAACATTTTCTTAAAAAAGGAAAATTAAAAATATAAATGAGAAAAATCGTCAAAATGCATCTTGCAGTTCTCACTGTTGTATTTTTTTCCCTTTTCGTCTTAACTTTTCTGTAGGCAAGACAAATTATATAATATATAGATAAAATAATATTATCAGATAAACAGTAACATTTCATATCTAATGACTTATCTTACCTAACTAAAAAAAAAAAAAAAAATTAAATGATTATTAACTATGCAGAGCGTAGTTTAATATAAGATTTTTAAAATCGCAATCTGCACTGCTAAAAATCTGCAGTCCAGTCATCTGACCGTTTTTATAGAAAACTGTTACATAACCATAATTTAAGTCTATTCTGACCATATTATTGCCTATATTATGGTTAGAATAAAATAAAATTATGGTTATGTAACCGTTTTCTCTAAAATCGGTCAAATGACTGGACAGTTTGCTGCATACTTTTAACAGTGTGCTCTTAAAAAAATTAAACAAAAAAAAAAAATATTAATTTTCCCTCTCTTAGCAACGCGAATTTTTATGACACATTCATGGATTTATTTTTATACGAACAAGCGCGAAATTTGCAGTGACGACTTTTGACGGGTTTTGGAATAGAATCATTTTATATTTTCCGCTAAATGTAAGACATTTCGAGTTATAATAAATTGCTCCTCAGCGATAAATTCTTTTGGACTTGAAAATCGGCTTAAAAGACCAACTTTCTCATTATTTTCCTAAATATTCTTTGCTTTTATATATATATAAAAAAAACGAAACACTAGTCGATTTCTTCACTCGATTTTTCTTTACATTGGATTTCTTTTTACTGGGTAATCTTAATGATGAAATAGTCTATGAGCTAATGAATGATATTGAAAGACAATATATGATTCAAATTAAATAGTTAATAACGTTGTTGTATACATTGATCCGCGGTATAAGTTGTGTTTGGAAAGCGGTGGTCGTTCATTTTAAACATTTATAAAAAATTATTTAGATTTCCATTAGATCACTATTTTCTTTAATAAAATTACATTTTATGTCATTTGAAGTGAGAAGTTGGTTTTTATTTATTTATTTATTTTATTTATTTATTTATTTATTTATTTATTGAGAAACGACCTGTATATCATACTTTATAATATTAAAATCTTATAAAGTACATAATAATACCTCTAAATGAGAAAATCTTCAAATTTTGCGGATTTAAAAATAAAAATAACTTTGTCAACGTGTCGAAAAGTATGATTTACGAACAGCCTAATGTGCTAAATAATGAATACCCATACCTTTACTTTAGAATTTCGTTTTTTGTCAAATTTATAGCGCTTATGCTATATTTATAGAACTTATGTTTTTTTATATATAATATAGGCCGCAAAATCATGCTTAAAGTTAAGAAAAAAAAATAATAATCTCAACTAAAATTATGAGAGTATTTTTCAGCTAGTCAAAAATTAATTAAAACATTGGTACAAAAATGACAGTTACAGTGGACTAGCGAAGTTTTGAACAAACCATACAGTTCCGAAAACTTTGCAAAAGAACTAATATTAAAACTAATCGAAATATTTTTTTCTATCACACTGGTTAGTTCGAACTAAAAGACTCACTATATTCTTTTAAAAAAATCTGAAGATGATTATGAGTAGGAGATAGGACTCCCAACGTCATTAATCTTTTAATAAAAAATTCATTAATGTGTGCAACTGATATTTTGAAAACTTTTATTCAGATGGATCATTCAGCAGGTATACAAATAGAATACAAATATTTATTTAAAATAGAACGTAGGGATAGCAAATTATAACAAACATCATTTGACTATTTGTTCTTAAAATATATATATATATCTTTTCTTCATTGATGTTTATTGTTAATTGTATATTCAAATTCCTTCTGCTTTATATCTGTTATTATGTTTTATGATAAAGGTAAAATATTTTTAGCTTTTTAAAACTAAAATATTTATAATAAATTTAATATTAGACAGTAACACAATTTTTGTATAATTTAATATGTTTAAAACAATTCGATTTATGGAAAAGGTATCATTTATATTATTAGATAAGCTTGTTCTTTACGGTTAGAATGGAAATTCATTTTCTTTTAAAAAATCAGTTAATTCGAACTTTTTTCTCACTCCTTAAGAATTCGAATTATTATGTGTCGACGTTATAAGCGTTCAGTCTTGAAAAATGTCTACTTTCTTTTCACTCATATCAGAATTTAATGCAGACAACACCAACCATTCCAAAACAATTACTTGGCATTAAAGAAGCAATTATTATGTAACTTACAAAATATATTTATTTTGAGCATTACATTACTTAGCTATTTTCCATCAGTACCACATCCCTGAAATATATTCCCTATTCAACCTAAAAAATCCCAAGAGAGTCTAATAAATATGTTAAATAAATTCGAACGAAATGATTGAACTTCTCACTTGGGATACTTTTGTATGTCTAAATATCGGTAATAGATTATTTCTAATGTATATCTTAAAGATATTCGCCGTTTATAAAATGGTGATGGAGTTACATATCGAAGCTTTTATCTATCAAAAGCTTCCCTCTTCAATTAGTTGAAATTTGAAATTGCAAAGCAAATTACAGATAGAAACAATTATATTATTTAATAGCAACTATTTCAGAATATAGATTTTTTAATATAGACATAAAGATTATGAATAACTAAGAAAATTAAAAACCATCAATAATAAACATCTTTAGAGTTTCTCATTTTGAAAAGATTAGAAGAATTAAGAAATAACAATTTTTTACGTATCTCTGAAATAATTATTTTTAATTTGATTTTAGGAAATTTCTATTAAAAATAGTTGAAAATTTAAACGATCATTTCTTCAATTAGAAACAGCAAAGCCAATTATCTGTTTAAACTGAAAACAAAGCAACTAATAGTACACCATATATTGTTTTTTAATTCCTTATCTCTAGATCTCACTTCATTTTCCGAAAAACCTGATTCAATAAATTAAAAACAATGGTACACACGGCTAAGTAAATCTATCCAATACATTAATATTATAATATGTAATATAAACTATTTTAGAAGATATTTGCATTGATATCGACATAGAAATTATGAATATTTAATAATATTTAATAAAATTTAAAATCTAAAAAGATAACTAAGCAAGAGATAACAGTTAATAATGAATATCATTAACGTTTCTGAATTTGAAATGACATCAGGAACTAAGCAATATCATACTTCTATTCATTTCACATCATTTGACACCTCTAGTCATTTGAAATTAAATTTTATGAAGGCTTTTGTAATCAGTTTGAAAATCTTTGCGTATAGAAAAGCAGATCAAGAGGATTTCCAATAAATTACGCAAAATGCAATTCCACTATTCATAGAAATATAAATGGGGCAATATTGTCTGTATTGTTTATATCGTGCCCGATTTTAGCCATACATTGGCTTTATAGTTTAGGTAATATTAACATTAAATATTGATACAACATTGGGGTGTTTATATCATCATATACATTATTTATGATGTCAACATTTCATTATCTATGTACATACGAAACACACAACGACGAATGAGGTATCATTAAGAAGGGTTTTTAACAGGCGTTTAACAAAGTAAAGACATATTTCAAGTAAACCTGTTGTTTTATAAACACGAAAGAAAAATCCGGCATCAAGCATATAGATTATGAAACACTTTACAAAATAATCAAAATATTGTAAAAAATAAATAAATAAATAGGTGATATCGAAGTACACAATTTCTAAAACACATAACACATTTTAAAACCAAATTTCAGAAACCATCTATTCTCGAAAAACTGTCCAATTTCTTTTTGTGCAGCCCTGTATATGATCTATAGATTTGTATGTATATTATAACATACTAAAATTTAGGTAAGTTAAAAGATGCATAACACAGTTGAAAATTCCCCTTCAGCAATTTCCGTCCATAAACGAAAAAAATAGTAAAATTAAAAAACGCATATGACACTGTAAACACACTTTCAGCAATTATAGCTCATACACAGTATTGCAACCGAATACTTTTTTGTGTAAATGAACGATAAATTATTTCACGCCATATTCTACAGTAAACATCTTGTATTGCATAAAAGAATAAAAAAACTTCTTAATTACACCATAAAAATAAGGAATGCACTAGACCTTTCCAAAAAACTTTGTCTTTCTTCGTCAAGCGATAAGTAGACGTAAACCACTTTGAAGTCAGGAGCAAGACAGAAAGGAAATTGGAGGGGAAGAGGGACAAGTTAATAGAACAGCCAATAGGAAAGCAGAAGGCATCAGCCAATCACAGAAGAGAATTACCTAGAATGCAGAACATAAGGAAAATTATGAAGAAAATTAAAAAAAAATTAAAATGCATAAAAAAAGTAAAATGGGGATTAAATATACAAAATATAAACAAGCATAAACGTTAATACTAAAATGAAAAAAAAAATGCATTATTATTATTATTAATATTATTATATGGTTGAGCTGAACAAGTTTTTCCAAGCTGCAGAGAGCATAGTGGAATCAGATTTTTCATTAAATATAACCTCGCGATTAATATAAATAGTTAAATTTTAAAGAAAGTTCAATTCAGAGGGGCTATGGGCATTAAAGGTAATTTTAGCATTTTGAAAATCAAAACTATGTCCGGAATCCCAAAAATGCTTGGCAATAGAAGATTTAGAAATTTCCTGGTTAGTGACATAACGGGAGTTTTCTTTTAGAACACTCCCGTTCCCGTTAAAAAAAAACACTCCGTTATGTCACTAACCAGGAAATTTCTAAATCTTCAATTGCCAAGCATTCTTGGGGTTCCGGACATAGTTTTGATTTTCAAAATGCTAAAATTATCTTTAATGTCAATAGCCCCTCTGAATTTGACTTTCTTGAAAATTTAGCTATTTATATTAATCGCGAGCATGTAATTTTAGCAATTCGAATGCGAATTTTAAATATAATTTTTACATTTTATTTTTTAATAATTTATCTAACTAACAGTGCAAGTCATATAAAAAACCGCTCATTAGCACTTTTTAAAAAGAAGAATCTTTTATAATTGGGTTCACCTGGTTACAGAGTTTTCCCCTTAGCTCAACAATTAAACAACGTAAAACGACATGTTATGTACTAAAGCCATATTTGAAAAATTATCAAATCAAACAGTGCCAGTCTCATCGAAACCGTTCATTAGAAATTTGTAAAAAGGCTAATCTTTCATAATTCATTTTACCTGGTAAATGCAATTATTTAACTAACAGTGCAAATCCCATCAAAATTCATTCAGCATAATCTTTTTAAAAGGCTAATCTTTCATCATCGGATTCATTAGATTGCGGAATCTATCCAGCTAGCATGTCATGTGATTAGAATGAGTGTGTGTGGAGAGGGGGGGGGTGCCAATAAAACAGTAAGAAACAGTGTCAGTCCAGCGTCTGCAACATCGAAAATTAGATACATACCATTGTATGCATACATTGTATAAAATCCATAAAATTTAATTAAAATTTGAAGAATATAACATAATATTAGTTTAGTACTAGTGTAGTATAGTATTCTAAACTATGTAACTAATAATTCTAATGCTAAAAATGCTCTTTTTTTTTCTTTGTAAGTTTCAAATTTGATTTTGTGTTCAGAATTAAAACTGATTAATCTACCACATTAATTGGAAAGAATAATAACACATAAGGGATTATAAGTAGGGGAGATGGGGAATTAATGGGGCGTTTTCACAAAAATCGTTATTTTAAATATTTTATTTAAGTTATTATCAATATTATGTATCACATGTCATACAATAAGTGTTTGACTACATCTTATGCACAATATTTATACAAGATTATTATTATACAGAAATATAAATGAAATAAAAAAAAAGTTCTCTGTCCCAATCATCCCCACAGCAGGGATGCATGGGACACAAACATTTTCCTCCCCGTATTCGATGTTAAGGATTAAAAGCTGAAAAAAAGTGTATCTTTGGCAATAGCTGAGGAATTATAAATTGTAATATGATCACCAGGATTATTTGTTTGCCAATCATCTTGGACTCATCTCAGCTTTGCCTTAAAAGGCCCATAAACGGAAGCATTTAATGGCTGAAGACAATGGCTACAATGAGGATGAAATTTTAAAAGAATAATTACCATAAATTATTAATTTATCAACCTATATAATATTATTTAGATAATAAATATATTTTTCAGCATTCTCTAGGGATGGATGAGACAGTTCTATTCATCCCATTTGAAATGTCCCAATCATCCCCATGATGCATATATTCAATTGTCAGCCATTTTGTCTAAAAAATTATTTTGTCACAATGGTTAATATGCATTCATTTTAACTATCAATGTTGAACCTTGAAAGAAAAAACTACAACATATCTTAATTGTTTATATTGCATAAGATATTTAAGTAACTTCAAATGTAAAAAAAATTACTTTTAAGCAGAGTTTTCAGGAAATGCAAATTTGAAGAAAACTGAAAACAGCCATGTGCTCTTCCTTTTGGTTCTGAAGCACACTATGATAGTAAAATCTATGAGGATAGGAAGCAACTAAAAAAAGTTTATTGCCTGAAATATTGAGAACGTTCCATCCATCCCTTGTCCCATTCATCCCCCATCTCCCCTAATTCATTTTAAGTAAATTCATAAAACTTAAAATTTACACTAGATGGAACCCGTCAAAACTTGACGCAAAAAAATACTATAATAATATCAGTAAAATAAGCTTTATTATTTATGAAGGGGCGCGGATAAAACAGTCTTTCAAATATTTTATTTAATTTTTTCCCCAGTTAAATACAGTACTATTTCCGATGCAAACTCCAAACAAACAATCCGTAAATAACTTTGTAATGCAAATCAGTTTGACATTACCACCATATACCCCACTGCAAGAAAAAAAATTCATGGACCTATGAAGTATATACAAATAGTATATTCCTACGTTCATATCATATTCAGTAAATAACAGATCATAGTAAATAAAGCACACATCTCCCCCCCCTCCTATGATAATACAACCGAATGAGCTCCTATACGCATGTGCATTGCATCTGCCCAAAAGCACCGTCAAAATTCGACGTTAAAAAAGTTTTAAAATGATTAAATTAAAAGTTTTAAAATGTCCTCTTTAATCATTGTTCGTTTCAAATCCATATCTTCTAAAACGCATCCATTGTTTTAAGCTAATCAATTTTTATGCAAAGATTAAGAAGTTTTTTACAGTAATAAATCTATCTGCAGATGAGGGAGATTTTTAATGTTTTCAAGTGTAATTTATTTGTATGGTTTCTTCGGTTCCTTGACATAATCAGGATGATTATTATTTTTCCATCACAGTCGGGGATATTTTTCCTCATATACAGTTGACAAATGTAAAAAAATAAAAAAATGCAATTCCTAGCATATCCTGTTATCTGATGGAACATATTCATCAACGAATTCAACATATCAATTTTATGTTCAACATAAACTAAAAATAGTCTTTTTTTTTTCCTGACAGATTTTTGTTTAGCGCCAAAATGTTCTATCTTACGGATAATCTGATCTTATGATTTATCACTTTTTTTTATTTTAATTATTATTCACTTTTTATGATGGTTAGGGAAATCTATTTTCAATTGTGGCAACTTTCCCAGGGGCTATTTTACATTATTGAAGTAAACTGCTGGTCATTGATAAGATAGAATTGAAAAACTTTTCATGCTTGAAAATTATTTAAAAAGTCGTTAAATTAATCGGCAGTTTTCCAATAAATTTCAATCGAAAGCTAATTTTATTTTCTAATTGATGATGTAAGAATTGAAATTGTAAAATGTAGTAAAAAATAGAAATTTGTAGTATTTTGAAGTGATGTAAGCGCGATGAAAGCTAAAGCGATAGCGCCTTTGTTGTCACAACTGTTGTACATTTCTAAAAATTGCCACTGTATTTTGGCTGGCGTCCAAAAGTGGAAAAACATTTTTTGACATCGAAAGAGAAATTCACAGTGAAAGAAATAGGACTTTGCGCTAATAAAGAACTGTTAAATGAACTTATAGTAAATCTACCAAAATAATTCCTATGAAATATTAGTCTTACATTGTTTATTCTAGCTAAAAATACAATAATTATTTCAAGATTTTTTTCTATCATAACACTATTTTTAATAACTTTAAATTTCCTGAAATCCTTTACTTTTGGGATTTTTTTTTATTAAAAAAGAAAATCTTCTATCCTATAATTAAAAAAAAGCAATTGGTAACATGTAATCAAGGTATGCAATCAAGATGAGGAAATCAATGACGGCTCCAATTCTAATCTTTATAATTATGAATGCAAAAATCAGTAAAATTATGTCATGTTAACACAATCATATACATTTTTCTCTTTAGTTTTATTCATGTTAAAATGCACTTTAAGCTAAGCATAACGTCATTTTCACCGGCGCAAACTTTTCACACGTAGTTCATATACCTTACATTAATGCTTAAACACCATGCACACAAATATAAAAATATTTTGTATTTAATTGTAATGAAAAAATGGCATCAACAAAGTTATAATGCATGATGATAAAATAAACCCGATGGACAATATTCCCGTGACGTCACAATAAATATGAATTTTTATTCGCTTATAAAACACGCGGATAAGTATTTTTACCGAAATTTAACTTGCAAATTAACAAATTCGGCCTTAAAACCGCGTGCGTTTAATATTTATTATTTCTCTTTTATTCAACCACAGAGTTTAGAAAATAAACTCTGTGCTTCGGAACAGTAGGCGTTATCCGATTATGACGTCATTAGCAGACGTAAAAGTTTAATTGAAAATTACGGTTAATTAATTAAATTTTCGAACAAACGAATGCACGATAACAAATCTGTGTCCAAATATCTTTCATTTAAAAAAAGAATGATGTAATTTGATTCAGTAGTTTGTTCGCACGGATTGTCGAAAGAAATCGCTTAGCGTTTTAAATATATAGATAACACTAGTTTAGTATTCTAAACTATGTAACTAATAATTGTAAACTATGCTTGACATTATTTTTTTCTCAACCGTTTCATAAAAAGCGTTTGTGTCTTTTTTTCTTAAATCAATGACAGAGAGGTGGGAATAAATATTTTTTACTGGCGACTAGAATTTTTTGCTGACTACTACATTTTATGAAATTTGTTCGGTTCTACCCGTTTGAATTTTATATATATTATATAGTAGATTTCAGTAATAGAGATTCATCTTTTTATAAGCTGTCCAAAAAAGAATTAAAAAATCTAAAATTGTAATTGTCTTTAAAAATTATTACATGATTTTATTGAATTTTTTAAATTGTGTACATGGCTGTCGAATAATGTAAAAATGTGTTTGAAGTTCCATATGTTAGTAACACACAGGTCTACAATGCGAAAATATTTTTCATAAATTTAGCTGTTCTTCATGTAATAAATGGTACTAAATTTAAAAGGCATATTAAAAATGATGTATTACGTGCCATTTTTGTAAAAATATACTTTTATGAAATGTAGACGATGTTGCAATTTGGTTACTCAAATTACAACGCCATCTTATTACAATGAAATTAAAATTCAAACTCAATTACATTATTCAAGTACATCATTACATTCAATAGCATTCAATTACATTCATTTACCTTCAAATTACAATTTTACATTCAAACCATTGAATTACATTCGAATTTACATTCAATTACATTCAAATGTATATTCAGTTTTATTCAAGTTCAATTACATTATTCAATTGCATCATTCAAAGTAAAACGTCATTTAAATTACGCCTGCTTATTCAAATTACAACGCCCTGTTTCTATTAAATTAATTAGAAAACCATTTTTTAACAAAAAAAATATATATATATTCCACAAAATTAAATGTATGTAGCTTTACACATTCCTTTAGAAAAAATTAATATAACCTATTTTGGAGTGAAACTTGGGGATTGAGATAGTTCCACACAATGTTTGAAATTTTCGTGTATAGGATTTAATAATGTTGTACAAATGTAAAAATAAGCAGTCAGATTTGTAGTCATTTGGTATTAAAAGGGCCTAAATATCCCATTGATGGTTGTATTTTCTTTCTCATGTAAAGTTAGCGGTTATAAAACTAAAAACAAGAAAGTCTTTATGCACCCATATCACAGCTTTATTACATGTTCCACATGATCCACACATTTCTGATCTTTTTTTAAAAAGATGTTTGGAAATTCTCCTGATTTTGATTCAGATAATTCTACTGCTGGTAATTTTCAATGTAATATAGACAATGATGACCCTTAACTATTCAATCAATTTGAAAATTCTGATTAAATGAGAGATTTGGGGTTGTTTAAGGTAACTGTTGAAATTTTAGGTTCCAGACTAAAAGAAAATACTTGTTAGCTCCTAAAATGTTCACTATATTGTCTGTATCTCACTTTGTAGTAGCGTGACTAAGTTTAATATAAGGATATTTATAGACTGATGTGCGAGCTTGGCGTTAAATTTAGAGGAACGAAGACATTTCATTAACTCTGCTAAAAAAGGTCTTAAAACTGTTTTTATTTTTTTATATTAATAGGAACAAACATGTCGCTATACTTATTGTACCAAGGTCAGTATAACATACGATTGCCAATTTTTCCTGATATTGAAGCGTGGAAAATTAGAATTATTGCATAACAGAAAAATAAATTAAACGTGATTTTACTAGTAAAAGAAAAAGGCAGTATACGACCGTTGCCTACGGAATTTAAATGTATTTATGAATTTAAATCCTTTTTAATGTGTTCTTTATGTATATGTACATCTATAGGTACATTCATGAATAAAATTTGCTAGTATCGGGTTAAGCAGGCTTTAAACATAAATGTAACACATGTTGACGCAGATAACAAAACACACTGTACATGATAGAGAAAAAAATGAGATTATTTTCAGAATATGCATCTGACAAATGCATAGAATTAGTATAATTATTTTTTTTTTAAATCATAAACGTAAATATTGTAGACATGTTATAATTAATGCCCTTTTCGAAATGTATTTTGGATATTTTACTTTAATGTTTAAATTTTAATTTTGGTGAGCAGGTTTAAAACTAAAACAAGAATCTAAGAATAATTATTATAACGTTTTTAATCATTTTTCAATAAATGTCTTCAATTAAATTTCAATATAGCACTGATTACTGTTTATTATTTAAAACAAACAACCATCGAAAAAACAGATTCTAAGACAAATTATTGCATAGTTTTAGATCGTTATTTTATCAAATATATATATATATCTTCAAATTAATTTAAAAAGTTAGCATCGATTTCTGCTCATTCTTTAAAATAAAATTTCGTTAATGAAGATCGAAAAATATAACCACTAAATAATCATGGGACTTTTTTAATGATGAAAGACGAACAAAATATTATCTAAATTATGAAGTGTATTTTTGATTAATTACTACAAAATGTTGTAATACTGTTTGGATATACTTACGAGAGCAATTTTTAAAACAAAATAAAACGTTGAGCTATAATAATTCAGGTACGAAGATTTCTTAAGACTTTTATTTCTTTTTAAATAATGATAGTACTTTATTTTTAAGTTAGTCAGATGTCGTAAAAACATTTTTGTTCAAGAGGAGGTGGAATGGGAATAAGGAAAATAAATAAATATAAACTCCTCATCATTCCAACATTTAAATATTTGTAATCCATTCATAATTTACGTTAGTATAATCTTTTTTCTATTAGCTCATTTAGAAAACGCAGACGGATTGGATTATATCGATAAAAATGTTGTTAAAGATCTTTCTTATGTCATTGATTTGTAATGAGTATTATTTTTTTTAAAGGAATTCTCTTTAATTTTAACTGAGCAAAAAATATTCTGGCCAGAAGATAAGATAGGACCTCTAACTTAATACGCCAATGTAAATGCTTTACACTGCAAAAAAAAGTGTTGATTTTACAGTATAATACTGTAAAATCAACACTTTTTATTTTCAGTGTACCAACTGTGCTATCCTGGACAATTCATGCAAAAATAAATCACTCAAACAATTCGTTGACAGAAAAATCCAGTCTTTAACATCACGCAGCTCTACAGACAAAACCACAGGCCGATGAATTCCATTAACCATAAAAATGTAAATTACCAAAAAATAGATTGTTTGAAGGAGTTACATCGGCGTGAGTCCTCTGGGTAGCACGATTGGCAGAGCTTTGAAATATCAACTGTTGAACGGACGTACTAAAAGTTTTCTCACGAGTTACGAGGGAGAGCACTTGGTGTTATAAGGACACAAATGTTTTGTTTTGTTACGTTGTTACAAATGCAGGGTATTTCATAAAACTAATAAAATATGTAAATTAGATAAGCAATTATACAAATCAATAAAATTTAAATTTTAATATAATATTTACATGCAGAAAAAAATATTCAGAAAAACATATGCAGAAATGAAATCTATGCTTAATAACGGAGTTACCAAATATTCATCATGAAACAATAAGATTATTTCATTAAAATATACAACGAGCATGATTTAGTGCAAAAAACTAGAAGTGAAAAAGTTCATTTAATTAAAAAAAGATATTTTCAAAAAATAACTTAGTTTTATATTCTATATTTTTCATATTTTTTGTGCCAGGAATATCTTTTACAATGTACAACTTTTTCGTTTTTGACCTCGTGATATATTCTATTTTACTCCGTTTTGTTTTATCCGATAAATATAATATATATATATATATATATATATTCAGTTTTCCATTGATTCATCTGGATCACCGTGCAATAAATATTGAACATCTTCTAACTTTTCCAGTTTTTGTAAAAATACTATTAATTATCTTTTGTTCAACTATATAAATAAAAAAACTTAGCATAATTAATTATTATTCGAGAAATAAATCTTTAAAACATGAAATAATTAATTAATATATTTACTTGCTACAGCGCTCTAGCAAAACAAATTTACCAAAAGTCCACAAAAATGCTTTCGAAATCGGCACAACCTATTTTAAACCAAAGGGGAAAGTTCAATCGAGGATTAACAATGACTTTCAGAGAGTTTCAGATTGCCGTATTTAAGAGCGGTAAGAAATATCTCTTTCGCCGTAAAATTTGCACACGCACGCCTGTTGGAATTAGGGCTGGGCGATATCTCAATTTCAATATCGTGGTATATCGTCAGCTAAATATCGCGATATGACGATATATCGTGATATTAAAACTAAACATACAGAATAAATAAAAGAATATTTTGAGAAGTAGAAAGAAAGAAAAAAATCCCTGACGGCTCGACCTACTGGCACAGGTAGATTTCAAAGACGCAGACCGTGGGGCGCCTGTTTGTTGGGAATTACAGAAAAATGACATTTTTGCCATGATGCCGCAGTTGGGACCGACCACAATCTTACTTGTTTCCCAACTTGTTTGCAAGCGTAGCCGGCCGGGACTTTTTTTTTTTCTTGCTATAAGGGTTGGTCTTATAAGAAAACTTGTCAATATAAAAGTTTTAGATAATATTAAGAATCACAATTAAGAAGTTATGGTTTTTTTTGTTTTCACAAAAAGCCCCCACCCCCCCCCCTTCCTGGTTCGATTTTGCCCATTAACGAGCTTGACGGAGATTTTATGCCCCTATATTTTATGTATGAGTTTGGAAGAGATTCGAGCAGAATTATTGCAGTTATCGTGTCCATAAAAAAGTGACATAGATAGATAGATAGATAGATAAAGTTTTGAACTGGGGGTGGTTTTGGGAGTCATCATCGGCGTAGATCTGCAAAAATGTTTCAAAAATACCAACTTAAGGGAGAATGTAATAGGTAGTATTTCTTACGAAATCTACTTAAAAATCAGTTTTACTCGTATTTCCACAATAGGGCTGGCTTTAGACGAAAGCGAATTAGGGAGACCGTTTGAGTCGCTAAAATCAAACTGGAAAAATTTGGTTAAAACTTAAATATATTTAAAAGATATCATTCGTAGCAATGAATAAAAATTTCGTCTTCAAGGGACCCGAGCTAGTAAAACCGCATCTGGCACCAAACATTGAAATTTTAAATACTTCCATATTCCATTATTAAAATAATAGCTATATATAACATCTTTTAAAGAGCATTACTTGCATAAAAAAATCTATAAATAATATAAAATAAGTTTTACTAAATGATTCGCCAATTTGCGCTTTATGAAACTTTAGCTTCTTGTGAAATCTCTAACAAAGTAATGAGACTGATTATTACAACAGTTCAAACAAAAATTTTCGGTTTGCTCGTTGTAATTATTGGTTCGCTTCACACCCTTCTCCACTCAATTTATAGTATAATGCATTTAACAGCATATATTACATTAAAACAATCAGCAATTTCCTGTACTGATATATTCAAAATCCCAAATAACTGAAATAAACACTTCAGAGAATCTATCATGTAAAATATTTCAACAGAAATTGTTTTACTTTAACATTACAGTCAGTAAGAAATTCAGGGGTGATACTGAGTCCCTAGAGTCTCCCCATTTTTGGTTAATTAATGTCCCGAAAGTGCAAATCTCACCAACCCCCCTCACACACACTCTGAATACCATAATGCCATGGACGCCGACGAAACACAGGGGGTGGGGGGGGGTGGGGGGGGGGTAAGATATTGAAACAGTTGTGCTGCTAGTCCTCAACATGCAATACAGAAATTTAACAAATAAAAAATATAATTTTTTTACATCTCGTTTTCGTCAGATCTTATAATTTTTCAACACATAAACTCAAACAAAATTAAAAAAAATAATAATAACTTTGTTCCATGAGAGTTATTGCGGACAGATCCCCAGTGACCAAAATTTCATAGTTCTTTCTTCTGTCAGTAAGTCTGTCCGTAATTAATCATGCTACTTGGGGATAAGTAAATTATATATTTTTTTCAACATAAAAAAATACAGATTTAAATTTCAAAATTCAGGGAGGAGCAATTGTCCCCCCTTGTAGGCGCCCATGATAATCCCCCCCCCCTTCACACACACACACAGCTACCTGCCGTCCTGAACCTTCGAAATACCTCCCAGAGAAAAATATCGGAATTCAAGACTGGTTAGAGTGTTAAATGGTCATCAAGCACATTTTTTCCTGATAATGGAAACAAGTTGGAAATTGTACGTCAAACGTGACAAATGAGGTGCGTTCGTACTATAGCTAGTTATATAAATATTCCGATCTTGATGATTTTTAATTCTGTGAAATTAATTATATCGTCTGCAGATTAATTTCGGTAATAAAATAAGTATCTCGATCGCTTGACGATTAAACTTCGGAAACTCCTATAACAAGAAAGCACCGATTTAAAAAAAAATCAAATTTCTTAATAATTATTTTTATTAATATCTGCTAAAGTTTTGATTCGATTTTCATAAAATTTGAAATGTCTCGACAAAATTCTGCAAAGATAATATATCTTAAATTTCAAATTTCAAACTATTCGTTTGGATAGTTTTTGCGTTGTTATATGCGGACAGACGGACAGACAGATGGCCGGACCAGACGACGACAATAGTGCTACGTATTTATATAATTACGAACGCACCTAAGAAGCACGAAGAAAATTTAAAAACTGAAAAATAATTAAAAAATGAATAATCTGCATGTTCAATTTTTTTTTTTATCAGATAGTACATTAATATTTTACCACTAAAATTATGAAGAAATAAATATATATTATCTTTTTCTTGTTTGCCGCGCCATCGTTTAAATTGTTTTTTAATATCTCATTTGTGAAGAAGGGGGGGGGGGTTAAATCGCATAAGAATAGGGAAGAAACATTTCAACATATTTTATTCTATTAAAATTAAAATTGCATGATATTCATTTCCACCGTTGCAAATAAAATATAATAATGCTTAATTATTTTAAAATTTGCATAAAACATTCAAATTTCTTTTCGTTATTCAATGTCGATATTGAAATTACTGTGGTCACGTGACGGTCATCGTGCTGCGCGTTATCTGTTTTAGTACTCAGTCACTATAACTTTTTCCTTTCGGGTTATCTCAAAAACAATGATTACACAGAAAAAATATGAAACTTGCACCATTTAAAGGAAAGGATCAACGCCGCGATAACGACTGTGATACTTCACACATGATTTAGCGTATACATCAGAGATTGACTATCGCATCGGCTGGATGTCTGAGAAGAAACAGCGTCCGAACTTTCTGGTAAAATAATTTAAAAAAAAAAGCTTGAATATTTTCTGCATCTTTTGGCATATTAATAAATAATTTAATAGGGTAGGAAACTTATTAGCTACATCATTTTAAAATCACAGCTAGCTTTTGCGATGACCATGTAAATTGTCTGTTATAGTGCGTCTCAAAAGTATATGGACAGGCGATTTTTTGAAATAACAGTTCAAAAAGTGAAGCAATAATCACGAAAAAAGTAATATGCATATAGTATCAAAACATAAATTTATTACAGCAAAGAAATAAAGTATAAGTTTTACAGATTTTTTGTAAAAAAATAAAAATGAAAATAGGCTGTCTCAAAAATATATGGACTTTTTGAATATTTTGCATTTAAATTGAAAATTTGTATCCATTTCTTTTAATTATCTTGAAAACCCTATCACGCATGCTTCCAACTAGTGTTTGGAGTATGTGCGGCTGTAAAGAGAACCAACTCTGCTCTACTTGTTGCTGTAATTCCTGAATAGTAGAAAACTGCTGACCATGGGCATACACATCTCGTGCAAATACTCCCCAAAGGTTTTCAATTGGATTCAAGTCCAGGCTGATGGCTGTCCAGTCTGTAACATTCACTTCGTTCTGTTTAAACCAATCTGTTGTTGAGTGGGAGGCGTGAATCGACGCATTGTCCTGTTGAAATTTCCAGTTTTATCCCCCCCCCCTAAGATGTTTTCTATTGGAATTAGATTGCTTTTAAGGACATTTTGATAATCTTCAGAGCACTGTCGATCATTAAGAAAACAATATCCGTTGTTCCGTTGAAACAGAATGCGCTCCACACAATTAGTGAGCCCCCTCCATTTTGTCGACTAAAGGACTCACGAGGTTCTTTTCGTAAGTCTAGCCGATAGTATGCCCAGCCATCCGGGCCATCCAAATTCACTTTTTTTCGTCACTGAAGAAAACACTTAACCATTCATCCTTCCAATGCATGTGTTTTTTAGCCCAAAGAATTCGAACCTTTCTATAGTGCACTTTCAGCATAGGTGTACGACACATTCTGCGATATTTATGATTTTCGCTTACCTGTATGCGACGTTGAACATTAGATCTGGAAATAGCAAAAGCCAAAGTCCTCGCAATTTCACGAAGAGACTTCTATTGGGTTGAAACTTCTCGCAAAATTTCTCTATCTTGCCTTAGAGATGTTTTTCATGGTCGATCTAAACGCTTTTTTGCAATCGTATTGTCACTTTTTGATAAAATTGCATAAATTCCAGATCTGCTAAGCTTCATTTGTTTTTCAATAACATAAACTTTAACATTTTGAGCCTTTAAACGCCCAATTTTAGCAATATCAGTAGCAGAGAATTCAACGTTCCGAGGCATTTTCCAACTTTTCGACAATTGAAGAAAGAGCAGTGATTTTATATTTCGAAGTGGTTATGTCACAAGTACAGAACCGAGGCTAACGAAAATGACAGGCTACCGCGGTTCATTTCACTTATCTTTTTTTACAGACCGCCAGAGTGACGTGATGCTCTTTTCGTACACCTGCATTGGTGGATTCGAGCACCACGTGACTCCCGCGGTCTGTAAAAAAAGATACGCGTAAAGCACCGCGGTAGCCTGTCTTTTTCGTTAGCCTCGTACAGAACCGAGGCTAACGAAAAAGACAGGCTACCGCGGTGCTTTCCACTTATCTTTTTTTACAGACCGCTAGAGTGACGTGACGCTCTTTTCGTACATCTGCATTGGTGGATTCGAGCATCACGTGACTCCCGCGGTCTGTAAAAAAAGATACCCGTAAAGCACCGCGATAGCCTTTCTTTTTCGTTAGCCTCGTACAGAACGCAGAAAATGCAATTTTTTCTGATACTGTGGTAAAAGAAGCAATTCGTTTCATTTTCCATATATTTTTGAGACAGCTTATTTTGAATTTTATTTTTTTACTAACAAGCTGTGATATAAACATAACATTTCTGTATCGTAATAAACTTATGTTACGATTCCATATGCTAGTTATTTTTTCGTGATTATTGCTTCATTTTCTTATCTGTGATTTCGAAAAATCGCCTGTCCATATAATTTTGAGACGCACCTTAATAGCTGGCACACTGATGTTGTTAATCAGAGATGATAGTTATTTAATAATTTACACACATAATTAACGAATCTAAAGATCAACTAACTATTCAAAATTACGTATGACGCATTTTCATTTAGTAGTGAATACTGAATGAATCATCATTTTCCTGAAAGATGCAGCATTTATTTTTATTTTTACACTGTATAAAATTCGAAAAAATAAAATTTTTACATGTGCTTTCAAAATAAGTCGGATACAATTTAAGGTACAAAGATTACTTGGAGATCTAATTTTTCACGGTTACTCGGGGTGTTCCGCGTTAGGCTGATCACATAACCGGGACATATGCTTATTTTCCTCAGGGTCCATGATCAAGAAAGCAGAGATGGGCACTGCCGGCCATGATCCTTAATATATTTTAGCACCGCAGAGTTTTGTTTATAGTTTAGAACTGTCAAACTACAGATTTTTGTTTTCTTTTGCAGTGTGAAAATAAAAACAAATCTTGCAATTTTAGTTTAAAAATTAACCATACTTTTAGAATGAGCACGCTATTAGAGACAATTTAATTTGTCTTCAATCTTAGAGAGTTTAATTAAACTGCCAAGTTTATTCTCAAATCCTTATTCACTACTTTTATTTACGTTCACGAAATTACTTTCATCGCCAAGAAAAATCGATAAAAATACGAATATATATATATATATATATATATATATATTTACAGCAGTCGTTTTTAAATTAAAACGGCTCAAAAATATTTTTTTTTCTCAATGAGGCATTAACTAAGATTTGAGAATTTTTAATCTGTAATGCATGAACATAAATAAAACATAAATGAAAAATAAATAAATACATTTTTTATGAAAATTATATACATTCTTTAAAAAATATTTTTTTATTATTTTTTAATCACGTTTATTAATTTAGTGCAATTTTTATACATATTATTTTATTAATACATAAACATTTTTATTAAAAGTAAAATAATTATGATGTATCACTTTGATTAACATTAAAATAATGAAACAAACAAAAAAAGGGAAAACTTTTTATAATTATATTTTTAATTCTTTTAATCGATAATCTGTAAAATTAATAAAGGCGCATGTCAATTTCTCATTCATTTTTCGGTAGCATTTTTCTTTCAAGGATATATTTTGGGTTTTAAATGAAATTCGAAAAAAAAAAATCAGATTCCTTCTCTAACCATTTCTGTAGTTAACCAAACTTTTATAAAACTATGCATAATAAGTTAATTTTTATAAAAAGAGAATCAAAATAAATAACAAATGCTTAATAAAAAAACAAACTCTTATTTTTTGTTTATAAATTGATACAACAAAAAGTTAATGGAAGAATATCTTATGTTATATCACAAAAATGTTATTATTTGTCTGATGATTTATTAAATCTTCAACAAAATAAGTCATTCATAAAAAAAAAAATCGTCTACAATAATTCTGTGGCTATAACAAGTATTTGGTTCGGTCGTTTAAGATGAAATTTTTAAGAATATGAAGCTTGTTTCAGCATATATAGCCTCAGGGCCCGATCAACCTCTGACTATAGGGGAAGCACGGTATCATTTTGGGGCCCCTTTTTCATTTGACAAAAATTTTCTTAATTCTTCATTCATGAAAACTCATCAATGATGCTAATATTATTTCAAGGAATAGCTTAGTCGAGGTCACACGTATTTCATTTAACAACTTTTTTATGTTCCCTGTATATATTTCAGATATATTTAGTACATATAGCTGTATGCCCAATTTTCCGGATGGTTACTAATAAGCACATCAGGATTTTGTATGATTCATTAATATCCTATTTATGACATTTATATTTCCCTGTTAAATAAGGTTCGTAAAGTAGTGTGTTGCTTTTCTCTTGGATTAAGAAAACTTTCTTTTCCAAAAAAATTAAAAATACAATGTAAAAAAATTATAATGAGCATTAGAGAGACCTCATCAGTCATTTTGGGGTCCCTTTTAAATTTTAGAGGGGAATAATCTGTTTCACGTGCCTAGAGTTCGACGAGACACTAGACGAGAGTCCTTTGATAAAATAGAAAGAATATGACATTACCTTATATAAACTGCTTAATAGAAGTAAATAATGTCCACAATCTATATTCATTTGATTTGATTTGATTATAGATTTGATTTTCATTTTATACTTGTTTTGGTAGTATTCAGTAAACCTTCATCCTTACTGATGACGGTTTGCTGAATGCTACCGGAACTGGTTTGCAATTTTAAAACGTTTGTCTATTTAATTATATTGTGTTCCGCTAAGTCTTATTTCAATTTTCTTTTATCTTTTATAAATTGACGTGAAAAAAAATTTATTTTAGACAAATGTACAAAACTTTTACCAAAAATAAACATTCGCTGAGCAATTGAGCATAAAATAATTTAATTCTTATGAACTTTAAACTACTACACTTGGTTACATATTTGAATTTAAATTATACCAGTGGATAATGCAGCAAATTATATTGTTAATAACTGATATTAAACAACGGTAAACCGCTTAATTTGATAATATTTAAACTACGCTGAATATTATTGAGAATATTATATCAAATATGACATACCAGCATTCTAATTAACTTGTTGAAATGTCTCCTAAATTCGGGTCAGTTAAATTGAAATAACACAGGAACGCACTGTGTCTTAACAGTTGTCTCAGATCCAGTTTAGCAGCTACATAAATATCGCATCTCCCTTGTGATGTACATTACATAGAACTAGTGGGTAGTTTCACTAGAATAATTGGATAAAGACTTTACATTCAGGTAGATTCATGGTCTTTCTAAAGGCAAAATAAGTTTGCTAATTCTAGATTACAGCCAGTTTTACTTTTTAACCTTTTATATCGTAACAATTTCAATTCAAGAAAAAATTACCTAAGTGGGTGTATAATAAGATTTGAAGTTAAAATCCGATACATTTAATACATTTATCAATCTTATTTAAGATATAGCTGTTTTATAAAATTTTGAATTTCCTGTTTTAAATGGGGACATAAACTTTTGGCCTTTATTTGATTTAGTTAGATATTATCAAAGAAAACTACATTTAATATCAGACTGTAAAACTACTTAATTTATGATTTATTTTTTAGCGGTCGAATCCTATTACTTTCACTACGAGTTTTTCTGCATTCGGTAAATAGGATTTTCCCACTTTTGGACTGTTGCTATTTTAAAACTGGTTAATATTTTAATTTCATTTTTTATGAGTTATTTTTTTCAACTAAATGGCTGTTTTATTGCTGTCAAAGGACAATCGCGCGTGAGATTTTGGCACAATGGACAACCACCCCCCCCCCTTATTGAATCACTAAACTCAAATTTTAATTGATTGTTATTACGAATGTAACGAATAGTGCTTTGACCGAATGGAAAATGGAAAAAAGGTTTGATTACAAATAAAATAATATACATATCTATGTACACATATTTATACTTCACATTTGATGCGGTCCGTGATTGAGTACACTACCACGCATTACCATCATGGCTACAAAGTCCTTTAAAGTGAATGGTAAGACTATTGAAGGTTTTAAAAAACACTCTTGTACCAAGCCACGTTTGTTCAAATGCGCCATTTGACTATGGAACTAAATACGGAAGATACTTAGCCCTTACGCAGACTTGTCAAGTCTCCGGCTTTTTGCACACCAGTATTATTTTAGAGATAATGTTGTTATTTTAAATCGCAGAATCCGATTACTTAAAACAACATTCTCTGTACTAAAATACTGGTGTCCAAAAAGCCGGAGACTTGGCAACTCTGCTTACGTTAATAATATTAAAAGTAGTTATCCAAATCACAAAAGTTAAGTTTAACTGAAATTTAACAAATATGTCATTTACAGAAATCTAACGAATATTTTGCGTACTATTCTTATGACAATAGGCTAAGGAATAATTTTTGAAGACATTTGGAATATGCGGTATTACAACATAATTAAGCAGATATAACAACTTTCAAGTACATTTTATGTTTTATCAGAAATTATTCGTTTGGAAAAGTAGCCCCTATTAAAAATGTAAAGAGTGAAACGTATGTTTGAAACAAAAGAATCACCAACAGTGTAAAGGGAACTAAGTAATTTTTTATTTAATTTATTATTACTAAATTATGAAGCATAAATAAGTCATAATAACAAATGAATAGACATATACTATCATTACTATATGCCGAAAATAATAAAACTATTTGTTACGACAAAATAATACTGAATGGAAAGACATGTACTGTTAATAGGACGCCAGACCCGAAAGAGTTGATCGGATTAACCATCAGATACTACACTTTGGCACCAAACGGAAGTTTATCAACGAAAAGACAAACTCTTCTTATGTTGAACATAGATAAGTATCAAATTAAGCTCATTTAGTTAAACAATGCTTTTGATCAGAATATGCTCAGAAGTTTAATTTATATTATGTTTTCTATAGAATTTTTTTCATTATGTTTTACTTTATTATTTTCATTATGTTTTACTTATTTATTAGTTATTTCGTTAATAAAAGAACAATTGCGCCCTTAAACAGCGGTGCCATGCCATAAAAGAGAAAAAAGCATTGAAAAAATGTTGCAATGCATAGTTACGTGCAAGAGATCAGTTTCAACGGACGTCACAATCATTTATTCACCAGCCGAAAGGGATAATACAGAAAAATAATGTAAATGAATAAATATCGAAGATTTTTTTTCTGTTTTCATTAATATATCGTAATTTTTTTGTTTAAACTTACTGATAGTTGACACTTTGGTGAGTGGGGCTTTTCCGAATTTCTTGTATTTTATTTATTTAATTATTATATTTATTTTGATATTCTAATGGCAACATTCTACCATTCTTCCATTTATTTATTTGGCGTTACAGTTTGGCGATAGTTTTCTTTTTATGAAAATTGGTCGACGGGATAATGGAGAAGTACCAAATGTGATTATTTTTGAAATACTTAGCTACATATTTTAAAATAAAATACATCAATGTAACATTTTTTATATTAAAAATGCAGTTTTTTAAAAATTCCATTCCACTTTAAAACATCAGAATTGTGCTAAATAGCTGCACTATATTATATACCAAAATAACCTACCCACATTGAAATTAACTATCTGATAAGTCTATCTGGATCGGATTAACTAAATTCAAATAATACATTAAAGCATTGTAATTTACCATTTAGCTTTGAATGAGTTTAAAATGAATATCGCATTTCTCGAATGATATCAGTTATCTAATATCATTAGATAGTTTCATGGGAATACTAAGAGAAACGTTTTCCATTCGTGCAGGTTCCATCCTTTTAAAGGCATAATAATTTTCGTAATTGTAAATTGTAATGGAATATGATATACCGTTTAACGTATGCTATATGACAAAATATAAAAGTTCTTATACTTAAGTACTTGATTATACCTGAGTATACGTGATTACTTGATTGAATATACTTGGGTGAAAGTATAAAAGTGCTCTAACGATATTACTTAAATTATTTAAAACAATTTTTATAAGGTTTAAAACTGACAGTGCTTAGTTATCACGTTAAGCAAAATACGCATATATTTCAGTAAAATATATCTATCTTTCAATGTTTCAAAAAATAGTTTTCATTTTTTATTCATTTACTAACACATTTATACTCTATAGTATCCATAATCCTTCATAAAACTTGAAGCATCTATCATCAACTAATTGTTGAGAAAGATGTTTGCATTTCAAGAAATAGCAGTGCTGATTTATCAAGGTAAACAAAACATGCCAATATTTCAGTAAAATATATCTATCTTTCAATGTTTTAAAAAATATTTTTTGCTTTTAATTTCACTCATTATACATTTGTATATTATAACAGCATAATCCTGTATACAAATTAAAACTACTATCATTAACTAATTGTTAAAAAAAAATGTTTGCGTTTCAAGATATAGGAGAAATAAAGCTATTTTTGGGGAGTCATATAAGTGAGAGCATTATGGAAAAATAAACTCTTGACACGAAGAATGATTTTTTTCTTTTAGTAACATTGTCGAATCTCTTGTATTCTTAAAGACAGCTGTCGAAATCTACGTATTAGTAGTGTGTACTAAAATATTTCGAAATATTCTAGCTGTTATGTCTATTTTAGTTGTAAATAGAATATTTATAGTAAGAGAATACTGCAAATATTTGGTGATCAAACTGGTTTAGAAATATTTTTACGTGTAGCAACACACAGTATGACACAAATATATTTCTTATGTAATGAAAAGAAAAAAAAAAGATACTGTGCTTTTGTAAAAAACATTTCACTTTAAGGGACTAGCCCGACAAAATAGTTTTTTTATATTATTATTATTATTTTAAGTATGTTTTATCCAAATGTAGAAAACTATTTCTTAAAATAAATATCTATCGAGTTTCACCTTAAGGAAATTTTAATCTGGTTGATTTCAAAGCTTTGTAATTTCGAATCATTATTTACTTAACACTAGCAGACGTTTTTTTTTCTCTGTCTTTCTCGGTTTCCGGGCATTTTTTAACACATTGTGGACGAGTTGTTTTCATCTTTTAAACAGGAAGCCCCGCCTATGGGCGTTATACTTGCATGTTAAATTATATAATAAAAATCTTTCTCTGTTACTGCTTATATTATAAATGAATGTATATAATAATGGTATTGTTTCTAATCGAAGTATTTATATGCTTAGTACTCTACTTGTAAAAATACGAATTTTGAGTATGTTTTTTGAGAAATAATGTAACACACGAAATGCAAAAGTACTGCCCGTGGGCGGAATTACATATATCAAAAGACGTGGTTTCACGTTCAACGTAATTTTACGTGGCCCGTCCTAGGAAGTCAGAATGGAAAAAGGAAATTTACGTGACACGTCCGTTAAGTGTTAACTTTGTTATATATTTTAATTTAAAATGTATAAACACAGGACGTTGCATTTCTTATGAACACAATAACACATACTCATTGGCCGGAAATAGCGTACTACAAGTTGCAAAACTGCAGTAGTCGCCACGCTTTTCGATAATTTATGGTGCATCGCGTTTCATTTTGAAAAATATATTGCAGCGAGTTGCGCGATAGAAAAAATCAGTAGTTTGTAGAGATGTAGCGAACAGTGACGCTACTTTTAACGCTACTTCAAGGAGAAAATGTGCCATTCTTCTAACCACGTGATAGTAACATGCTTCTTTTGGGTAAAATGTGTTCTGCGCAACAATTTGGAATGTCGGGAACTCAGCTACAGCGTTTAGCAATGTATCGTATGACGTCATGAATTTTTACATAGAAACATGCTGGTAAATCCAAACGCTAAATCAAAAAAAATATTTTTTTTTTTTTTTTTTTGCTGGAGACAATTGTCTAGTTACTCATTATTAGATTTTCATGTTTTAACCTCTTCAGTGGCAAAGCACTCTTGGAGCTAAAATATTGAAATGATTGATTGGCACCAAGATTCACGAGCGAATTTATTTTAAATAAGTAAAAGCTTTCCTTCATGTACCTTATAAATTCAAAATTTGATTCTAAAATTCTGGTGTCATTGTAATATTTTCGAATTAAAATTAAGTGGTAGGTATATATAATATACCGGCGACCTTCAAGGGGTTAAAGCTGCGCTTCTTCTTTTGCAATTGCTTTATTCATAGATTTATTATTTTTTGAAAATATGACAGAATAAAATAGAGCAACACTCTAAAAGGCATATATAGAGTAATACATGCTTAAAATAACATTACAGGGAGTAACACAAGAAATTTCTTGTATGTTAGCTGTTTAATATTTTATTTTGCTCTCAGTTTCATCGTATTTATTTGATTCTATTCCGGCAAACGTATATCAGGAGGGCTCATTGTATTATACTTAATCCGTATACTCAGTTTCCAGTTTAGTTTGAATCATTTGACAAAACCTAAAAAGAGTGAAGTAGTGACTGCTTTTGAAAAATAGTACGTAGTAAATACGTTTTGAAATAAGTAGTTGTAATTGTAGTTAAGAACATTTTCGATAGAGTAGTTGTAGTTCGCTACATAAATAAAGTCGTTTTTCCGATCACTGTCAGCAACTCTACACTGCAAAAAAAAATGTTGATTTTACTGTATAATACTTGCATTCCAGCTGCCAGTATTATACCGTAAATTAAACATTTTTTTTTTTTCTGTGTACAGTGTTATTTTACCCAATCTTATAATATCAAAACAATGCCAAATACCATACGAAATTTTCAAGCACCGTACTACGCTTCTTATTAATTGTTTGAAACGTCTTCAAAAGCGACTTATCTGAATTCAATTAATATAAAGAAACATTGTATTTTAACAGTTGTCTAAAAGGCAGTTAAAAAGCTATATGAATAATGCATCTCTCTTGAGATTCAAATTATCTAAATGTCAATGGGCAGTTTCACGGAAATACCTAGACAATCAGGTACATTACACGCATGCTTACTAAAAAGTACAATAAATCTGGTAATTTCAAATTAACTTGAAGTATTATATATGTTACGTTACTTTTTAACTTTAATGTTAAATGCATTATCAGTATAATTCTACAGATTAGAAAACTTATGTACTGTAGTCCGGTTTGGATGATCTAATATGTTTACACATATACTAACCTAAAAAAGAATACACGTAAATCATAATTTGTTTTAAATGATATTTATACACTATTATTTTTTGTATTTCAATGTTCTAGAATATATTTTCTACATTTATGTTATTAATAAGAGTACAATATAATATAAGGATTCTGTATAAAACCTTAAACAATCATTTTCAAATAATTGAAAAGCAAAAGTATTATGGTATTTTAAAATACAGAAGATATAAAAGGGTTTTTTGCCTGGTGTAAGTGAGAAGATAATAAAGGAAAAAGAACCACTTAATAACAAGATGTTCGCTATTTTTAATAACATTGCCGAATCCCTTTAATCTAAGCCGACAGCTGTTCAAATGTATGTATTTGAAGTACATATTTGAAAGTTTTCTGGACATTTTAAATGTTATGTTGATCTAATATTAAATATTTTTAACGTGTGAAAGTATTCCGAGTTTTGGATGGACAATAAAAGTTTGGAATTTATATTAGATGTAGCATGTATGTATATATATATATATATATTGTTAGCCAAAAAATAGCAATAATGAGGAAATCTGATGAAATAATTGTTTTCTTAAAATAAATATACTATATTTTACACAAAAGAGCAAAACGAATTTCTACTAAAATACATTTTCTTTCAGATAGTGACATATATATTATAACTTTTCACGACACTGTTGAATAGCATTTTCACTGATTTGAAATAAAAAATTATCGATGTAGAATTTTAGGTAGCTTTCAATACAAAAAAGTATAAAGCTACCTATTCCAGCCGTTCGGAGGAAAGCAGTTCCGGAAAATTTCGATATATTTTCACCGATCATGACCCCCAGACCCCAAAACCACCCTCCGTTCAAATGTTGATTTATATATATAAATATATATATATATATATCTCCATATATATATATATATATCTGACCTATGTCATACGATAACGTCCGTATTTATGAATCGATTTTGATGAAACTAATTGTGTGTATTAAGGTCACTAATGTCTCGACCGAGTTCGTTGGCCAGATTGGTCCACCATTTTGTTTCAAGATGGCGACCATTTAAAAATTTAAAACTAAAATAAATATACAAAAAAAATATAAATTCAAATTTATTTTTTAATTACGTGTTAGGCCTTGATACAAGGATTCCAGAGCATTTTTTGGTTTACCTCTATCTTAAAAAATGGCTGAGATAGAGCAGTTTGAAATTCTAGGGTGGTTGACATTTTGAAACAAAACAGCACATTAACGAGATTACTCGCAAATTATTTTCTTTCATTGTTGTAATAATTTTCCCAATCATACGCATAAAACTATATATTCATATCCGTTAGCGCCAAAATTGGCGACATTTGGTGAAATATGCCAAATTTGGCGACCAAAATAAATCTTCATAAATGAAGCCAATTTGGCTATTGCTCAATAATTTGGCGAATTTCTTATTCAAATTCAGTATTAACGAATCTTTTGTAAACGTTTCTTTGCATTTTAGCTTGCTGTTTTCGTGTAACATAAGCTAAAATTTTAAAACGAAGATATAGGAAAGCTACCTTTTCCTCCCGGTACAGGCCGGAAGGACTTTTGTATTTGAGATGATTATAGTTTTATTTTATTTATTTATTTATTTTATTTTTTTTTACAACATAACAATATGCCATTAACCCCTTAACTGTTGGAGGTTTTTTGACACCATAAACTAAAAATAGACACAATACACCACTTTTTCAGTACTAAAATATTTGCTTTGTGTAATCGAAACTGGTCTGCCGATCAATAAAGCGAAGGTTGCGTTTAAAAATTACTGGTGTGCAAAAGCTTTTAGTAACAAAACAAGCAGACTCTTCTTGCTCGAACTGAGTTTGGGCTACACTGTTAAGGGGTTAAACAGTAAAACATCAGAACTATATTAAATATTATGCACTGCATTATATCTATATCCTAGTATAACATACCTGCATTCAAATTAATCAGTGGAAATGTCTACCATAATTGAATCAGTTGAACTCAAATTATACAGAAAGGCATTATATTTTAATAGTTGTCTTCGATTCAGTTTAACATGAATATTGCATTTATTTTGGGATATAAATTGTCTGATATCATTATATAGTTTTGTGGGAATAATTAAAGGCATATTTTCCAGTTAGGTATTTTATCCATCCCTTCTTAAACTTATATTAAGTTATACACTTGCTCAAAACAATTAGGGGAGCACGTGGTTTTAACGAAATTAAGCAAACACTTACACCGATAAGTAATTTAAATAAAAACATCAATAATTTAAATAGTAGGAAAAAGCAGAAAAACAAAACTTCATATGCAAATCAAAGTTCATGACATCAAAAACCAGAAAAAGGAAATAAATCTAGAAATCGGGATTTTGCAGAAGCATCTGCTTCACTGTCTCAGTTGTGAAATTCAATTGCTCAGCTTTTGTTTTGAGAAAACGTGACTCGAAAATGTCCCAACAACGTGACTTAGCGGCATCAATGGTTGGCGTATTAGCGGGAGACTTGAATCCGAGCAAACACAAAGAAGTGTTGCGGATGCTGTCGGAGTCGCAAAAAATGTTGTTGCAAAACTGTGGAATCGATTCCAAGAAACAGGATAGGTTAGACCTCCACTAGGGCAAGGCCGGACACGTGCTACTACAGCAGCTGATGACAGATATATCCTGTTAACAGTTCGTCGAGACAGAACAGGCAATGCTACTCAGCTGCAAGGAAAGTTACTCTTGGTAACAAGACGAAGGGTGTCCAGCCAAACAGTCCGGAATAGGCTTCATCAGGGTGGTCTCTATGCACGTAGGCCAATTGTCTGTTTTCCGTGAGACCAAGCCACCGTGCGGTCCAAAGAAGGTGGGCTGCTGAACATCGAGATTGGAGGCAAAGTTATTGGAGTCAAGTGTTGTTTACAGATGAGTCCCGATTCAGTCTGGAGTATGACACCGACGTGTTTTGGTGTGGAGGGAAAGGGCACTTGAAATAACTCAACATTCTTTCGTGGAAGATCATATTACAGACGAGGTGGGTTGATGGTATGGGTTGGAATCAGCCTAAGTAGACGTACGGACATGCGTATCATTAGGAACGGCGCTTTGACGGCTCAAAGCTATGCAGACAGTATACTGAGACATCATGTCGTAACTTACACTACAGCCATAGTGATTCCTTTGTTTTTATGCATGGTAATGCCAGATCGTATACAGCTCGTCTGATGGAGAACATGCTTGAAGCTTAAACATTACAGCATATGGAAGGACCAGCTTCCTCGCCTGACCTGAATCCGAACGAGCATGTTTGGGACACACTCGGACGACGCATTGCAGCGGGACCAAGGACTTCTTTTACTGTCCGGGACTTGAAAGTTTCAATTCTTGAAGAGTGGAACAGTATTCCCCAAAGTCTTGTCGATAACCTCTTCGCATCCATGGAATACAAGTGTGCAGCTTCTTAGCTGTTCGAAGGGACCACACGCCAAACTAAAGATCTTGCATCATTTCGAAACAATACTTTTTTTTGTTGTTTACATGTAACCAGATTGTTGCCTTAAACCATCTTTTCATGTTCTTTCCATCGTTTCAAGAATTAAAGCTACCTTACAATTTTTTTGCGTCTTTTTTTCTTTATTGCGTATTTATACACTCGTACTCTCCATTTTAGGCCCATGCATGGCTGTTTCGCACGGTTCTCTTCACTTCTTTGCTTGCTCCTCTAATTGTTTTGAGCAATGTATATATATAAAAGCTTAAACACTACGCCTGATTACTTTATTATACAATATATAAACTGTGTGTATACATTATATAAAATATGTGTTCTTATATTTTGTGTTAAGTTTTGTAATTATAAATTATAATGGAATATTATGCACGATTTTACGTATATGACTTCATAAAACATAAAATTGCTTATAGTTAAATGTATAGCGATTGTACAAAAATTATGAATTTTTCTACCTTTATCAGCCGCAAATCGAATAAAATTTCGTGGAATTATTTTAGCTCTAATTTATCAGCACATGTAAAAGGTACAAATACATCAGAAATCTTTACATGATATGTTTGTTTTAGTGTTTCAGAAAACATCTTTCACTTTTTTATTCTCTTTATAAGATTTCTGTACATTATGAGAGTATAATTATCAATATAAATTGAAATGACTATCATCAAACAATTAAAAATAAAATAGTTTGAGCTTCATAGGTACTTCAGATATGAAATAATTTTTGTGCCATATAAATGAGAAGATTAAGGGAGAAATAATACTTGATACAAAGATACTTTCTATTTTTAGTAACATTGTCAAATCTCTCTTATTCAAGGAGGCAGCTGTCCAAATATGTGTTTTTATGACATACATTAAAAAGAATTCTAACCATTTTAGCTGTGATCTGGCATTATACCTTAAATTGTAAATAAAATATTTATAATAAGAAAGAATATTCAAAAAATTTTTGAGCAAACTAGTTTAAAAACGGTTTTAGATGCAACATAGATGCTACAAATATGTGTTTTCCGTAACAAAATAAAAAGGTAAAATTGAAATTTTTTTTTACAAAGCGTACACTGTAGAAAAGGACCAATGTTTCTTATTTTATGAAAATATACTATAACCACGAACGAAAATATAATATAATCTTCTGAGTTATCCGAAATTTCGAATAGCGTGTTCCATTGTCTTTTGAATCCCCAGAAACCAATACATTTCCAAAATTTAAGGAATTATTTATAAAAACAAAGTATTTTTCGCTGCCCGTATTTTTCAGAAACGTTTCCGAAGGGTTTTTATAGTGTATTAATTAGTGTCTTCAGCCTGGAATACATGTTTTTCGAATGCTATCAAATCTCAAGGAAACATTTACATGCTCAAAAAATATGTTTAACAGACAAATATGCAAAATTAACAGCGTTAACAATAACATTAAAATTAAGACTATTTCTTTACTCTTTCATGTATAAATTAACTTATGCGGCTGAAAACGTTTACTTGAGAATTGATTACATTCGAAAAACAGGTATTCCAGGCTAAGGACACTAATTAATACACTATAAAAACCATTCGGAAACGTTTCTGAAAAATACGGGCAGCGAAAAATACTTTGTTTTTACAAATAATTGTTTAAATTTTGGAAATGTATTGGTTTTTGGGGATTCAAAAGACAATGGAACACGCTATTCGGAATTTAGGATAACTCAGAAGATTATATTATATTTTCGTTCGTGGTTATAGTGTATTTTCATAAAATAAGAAACATTGGTCATTTTTTACAGTGTAAGAAATAATAACACCGGTAACATAAAAGCTTCTTTTTTATATTTATAACAAAACAAAAATGGCTTAGTACATTTTCAAATCTAAAAAATCACTAGCATTCAATTATTATATTCATATTATTATCAACCATCGACGCAAAGAAATTTTAATACAAGACACATTTAATAAAACCCGGAAATGTTGTATACGAAATCAAAATATTGTTTAACACCACATATTGTTTATCACATGTTACTAGTATTAAAAAATGCTCTGAAGAGCAACAAAAAAGGTTAATATATTTAAGTATGAAAAAGGGTTGGACAAGTGCTTCTAATTGAGCATGAGAAAGGAAAGGGGTTCCTTCTTGGCTGCAGCTCACTGTCATTGCCAACTTTTGAAAAAATCATATTCGCGCTTTTTCATATAAAAGAAATTTGCGATACTGTAGTAAAACTTCCCATCGTGCTTTACATGTTAACTGCACTGTTCTACTGTTGCACTGTGCGTGCGTCTGCAATGCAGTTTTGTACAGTTCACTGTGTACCATTATTGCTCTACAGACTATACTACACTGTACACTCCTATTACACTTTTGAGCCTCAGTGCACATCCGCACTGTTCTTTTGTACTTCTGTTTTAAAGGTATTTGCATCTAATGTTCGTTTATAACTTACATATGCATTGCTGTACTGCATATTGCATTATAGAGCCACAGTCACTTGCATATAATTTCAACAATCAATGAATGTATTATACTGTCATGCGTGCATATGTGGAATTGTTCCTGTTCAGAGTGCTTCAACACTCTGCACTGCAATACAAATCAATTTTCTGCGCAGTTCTACACTACGGGCATGTTTGGTGCATGAGTGTGATACGCTGCATGAACTAAGGTTTTTGGTACTATGTCGACTTACATTCATGTTTAATCAAGCTGCGTCTTTACTGGCTACGTCTTTACACTATACATTTTTATCGTAACTGTGAGTTATTTCATTTATACAGAAAAAGCGCGAATATGATTTTTTCAAAAGTTGGCATTGACAGTGAGCTGCTGCCAAGAAGGAACCCCTTTCCTTTCTCATGCTCAATTAGAAGCACTTGTCCAACCCTTTTTCATACTTAAATATATTAACCTTTTTTGTTGCTCTTCAGAGCATTTTTTAATACTAGTCATTTAAATTTTTTGATAAAAATTGAAAATTTTTTAATATCTTGAAAAGCAAAAAAATTGCTGCTGTCAAAATTTAATTGTTACATTGTTTTTACAACACTCGCCAAATCGTTGACTGTTCATCGCCAAAGTAGCATTTTTCATCTCTCCTGCTCTCTCAAATGTCACGGGACCGTCCACATCAATAATTAAAGGATGGTTTTCTATAGCTATCACCTCATAAAGAAACTGGATTCTATCATTGTCATTCGTATCCATGGACTGTTTCTGCTGCACTGAAGTCGCCTGCTACAGGCTGAGTTGTTCTTTCAGTGGTATCTTTCCTTACTACTCTTCTTAGTCTTTCTTAAAATCGCTGAATGGGGCCGAATATTCGGTTCTGATAATTATACTAACGAACAGTTCAGTGATGATGCTATAAAATTTTAGTTTTGATTTTGCATCGTTATTTGGTGTATGAGACTGTTATTTAAGAGAGTTATGCCTCAATATATATATATTTTAATTATATAACACAATGTTCATTGTTAGCTCGCTGTATTCAAATGCGTACCAAAAGTTGTATGTACAAACACCACCAAACAATTGTTTAACTTTGTTCAAAGGCAGTTCCTGAAATCAAAATTGGACATTTACGGGGGCTAGCTGCAATAAATCCCCAAACAAAATAATGTTTTTGACACCAAAACTGTAATCTCGCTTGTTTTTACAACATTCGCCAAATCGTAAGCTGATCATCGCCAAAGTAGCATTCGAAACCATACTGCACTCATCAATAATTACTAAATCCAATGATTTCCTTTGTTGCTTAAGTAATTCCAAATCGTCAGAATTAAGCTTAAAATATTCTGCTTCATTCGTTATGTTTGACGGGCAATTTGAAAAACGTGTGAATTGTACTTCTTCGAATGCTGAAGGCAGCAATTCCTGCTGTTGCTAGTACTGAAGCAGCATCACACTGTAAAAAATTTTCTCTAAGGTTCCGGAAAACAGTGGTGGCATTAAGATGCCACGGTTTTTTGCTTTTACGTTTCACAACAAAGTAGCGAAACATTCCAATTTTCAATAATCAATATACTTTTTTTATTCAGTGTCTTATTTAAGCAATTAAATTTTAAAGTTCGTATTAAGAGAAAATTCAAATTCAAATAATGAAGCATAAAAAGATTTAAATTATCTACGCACTTTATCGTTTGATATCCAAACAAAGAATGACATTTGTTCAGATTGCATTTGTCTCTAAGTACCTAGGCAGCTGTTTTTTATTCTTCTTTAGTTATCAAAATGGCTATTGGAACATAAAACATGAAGCACGCATGCGCAGAATGTAGTTTACGGAAAAGTTGAAACCTCTCAAAAATATTACACGAATTATTGCTGTAATTGACGTGGGACATAAAGAAATTTGAAATTCTGGTAAAATATGCGAAATGTTTCAGGATGACTTCCTGAAACGTTCCGAAAATTTTTTACAGGGCATTATTGTGATTACTCATTAAACGAACTTTCTGACTGAGTAATTAAATTAGAAAGCTTTTTCCTGTACCAGCAACTCCGCTTACTATAAGATTTATGGGTGGAATAGATGGGTCTTTCTTTTGTTCTCCTATGTGCTTTATAATTGATTCAAATATTTTCCGTTGGTCAGCATTCATTTTTTTTGTTCAATTTATCTTCATTAATAACAATTTCCTGGTAAGTTTCAATGTTATCAAAATCTCATTTGGTTCTTCGATATTTTCAAGCTGGTCGTGCAAATCACTTTCTTGTTGCAACTTTTCAGCCAAGTCGATTGCAGCTTGTAGTCGTTGTTTTGTTTCGCGACATTCTTCCATCTCTGGAAAAAATTTCACATTATGCTCAAAGGATTCACAGTAGAGCTCAAATTCTCCAAATAGGTCTTCTTTGTTTCGCCAAGGCTTAAACAACATCAGCAATGAATGATAGTGCAATGCAATTCCAGCGTCCGTTTTCGTGTTATGATAGGGCGTTTTCAAAACAAGTGGTTTCAACCGTTTTCTGAACCAACTGAGGTTATTTTTTAATTCGTAATATTCTACAGACTTTGGTTTATTTCGTTCGTATTAGTACCTAGTGGCCAATTCGTATAAACACATGTTTTCCAATTTGACATGTCGATTCGGGTAATAATAATCAATCAAATTCCGACAGTAAATTTCAGTAGATCATTCATCCTCTTTTGCCAGTAAAACCAAATCATGGTGACTTTCAGCATTCTTCGTTGGTCTTTTTTCATGCTGGTACTTAAGTATTGCACAGCATCCCATGAATAGAAACATTTATGGCCAAGAATTTTCTCTACGGCTTCGTAACTTCCAGTTTCTCGACTAAGGAAGTTTTATCTGGCAAAAGCGGGTAATCCGGTACCAAGACTTTTGTTTTCGTCAATGGACTTCCAAATCTCTTCTCTACGACTTTTTTTTCCAGTTTGGTTACATAACACGTAATGTAACGATTTAACACCAAACTAGGTTCTCCAACAAACTGGGTGTCAATATTCGCGGCTCACATGAACAAAATCGCGGGATTATAATCATTGATCCAAGTTTGTTTTTCTGATCGTTTCAAATCATATAACTTTGTAACATGGTGTCCACCTTTTCGAGATAAAATCTTTAAAAGTCTTTAACAGAATTTAAAGTTCAATGTTTCACCAATCCATACTTGAAAATTACGTGTAATAATATGCAGCCTGATTATGGCACATTATTCATGACCTGGCAGGCATACTGGCGGCAATAGAAAAGAATGTAGTTGATGTAAGTATTATCTACACAGATTACTGGAGAACATATAAAACAGATGAACTGCGATCATTTCACAGTAAATCACAAATATAATTTTGTTGACCCTAACGGATGTCATACCCAAAATGTTGAGGAGTTATTGGGCATTGCAAACAGGTGCAATAAAAGACATCGGGGGAACTGTTCGTCATCATTTACATTCGTATCTCATAGAGTTCATATGGCGACGTCTTCATTCAAAAAATGAAATGTTTACTGCGATGCTAAAACACATTTGTAATTTCATGCCAGCAGTTTAATAAGAGTTTTATTTTCTTACTTTATTGGGGATGAATTCCATATCCTGCGCCGGTTCGCGTGTTTGGCGAAAAAACACAAAATGTTGCCAAAAGGGGTGTGACGTCACGTAGATAAAGTACATTCCAGTAGTTAAAAATGCAACCACAAAAGCTGAAGATCGCAACAACCACATGAAACATTTATCGCCAATAAGAGCCCACTAAATCTACAGGCGCAGGATTTTTCCCTTTATTGTATACCAATTATTTGTTTTCTTATTTTACGTATATATTTGTGTTTTAATAAAATAGTGCTTAAAAGTCTGTAATTTTCAAACGTTATATTTTTTAAATGCTCGCTTTCGTTTCAACATTTTTTATTTCAAATGTTTTGATACACGGGAATTTTATTTTGCGCCAACTATTACGCTTGGCGATAACAGTTTTTGCATAACGGAATGAAAAACTGTTTTAAATGTTTGTGTACCGAAAAAATGATTTACATTCAATAAATAACAAATCATAATATTTGGCACGGTTTGCATGACAACACGGTTTGTAGACAACAACTGCTCGGTCAGGGTTGAAATAACTGGCGTATTAGCAAACATTTTGGCATGGTGTATGTATAACGGAAAAGTACCAAAATGAAAGATACAGCACAAGCTGTACAGGAACGACTTAATAACGACGACATTGAAAATTGTTTGCCGCATATTTTACGTGAATTAGATGAAATTATGAGACACAATTCTTTTACACAAGCATATAAAATGTTATATATATATTTCCTTCAAAATGCCGATAAATAGTATATGAGTATATTTATCAATTATTTCAAATTTAATGTGAAAACCACGATTTCTACCCACCGTCCTAAAACGGGCATTAACGCTAGTATGATAATAAAAACAAATAAGCATGTTTGTCACGCGATTTATTTAATTTGAAGGAATTCTGTTACATACATAATAATAATATTTATTTAAAGTTTCATGCAAACGCGCGCGTTTGCTATGATAAAAGAAAGAAAAGAAAAACCAATGTTCAACTGGAGCTTTACAACATAAATTCGATTTTCTCAGCGACTGTCAAAGATACAAAGATAAAAAAAAATCTAAATTAAGTTTTACCAAGAGGAAAAAAATAAAACAAAAGCGAAGTTAATCTCCCCAGTGAAGTTTAGCTATAGTTTGTTGAACTTTGTGTCTTCATTTTTCCGTTTAAAGTTAAATAAAAAACTACAGTAAGCTACAATATTTTTTTTAATGCTATCATTTTATTCGTCTCGTCGAGTTCTTTCTTTAAAAAAAATCGCTGTCGTATGTCAACTGGTTCGCCAGAAATTTCAGAAAAACGTTTGCATTTTCTATTTCTTAAACATATTATAGCAAACGCTACCGCGTTTTCTATGATTTTCTTGTGTATCCTTAAGTTTTTCCTTAGATGGGGCTAGCACATCTGACAAGGGCAGGTTGCCGTGAACATCAAATGTGGTGAACATTCGTATATCGATAGAGTATAGTTAATATATGTATAAATACATAAAAGCCATAAATTGCAATAACCAGAAGGCCTTGAAAAAAAAGCCTAAAAGTTTCCGTTGCATTTTATAATTGGATAAATTACTTCCTTTGCCATGAAGCTCAGCGGCATAGTTGACAACGCACTGGGTTGGTGAGCTTTTCTTTGAATTCGAATCCCAGTCAGACTTTTAATTTTCGCAGCGAAAATTATTTTCGAACCACAATTGAAAAAAATATATATAATCATTGAAATTTACAAAAAACATAAATTAAATATACATTTTGTAGCATATAAATACAGTTTTAACTATGAAATTTTGAACGTTTAAATGTATAATGAAAAGTAAAAGAAAGAAAGGTAATTTAAATTTCTATAGATCAGAAAAATTTTCTGTTATTTAAAATTATTTACAGTTATTAAAATGAATAATTTACTATTTTTGACCGAGAAATAAATTAAAGTACGTGATATAAATCTATAATATATTATATTTTAATTTTAATTTATACAAATAATTTAAATATTTCATGATTTTCTTAAAAATATAAAATTTAATATCCTTTAAATTTTTAATATGATTTTTTAAGATCTCGAATTATCGTTTTTTATTTTACTGCCTACGTAATAACGATTTTAGTAATTCAATATATTTTTAGAACTTATTTTTAAGTACATGAACAGTTACTCTAATTATAAACACAAGAATCCAAGATTTAAAAAAAAAATAGTTGTTTAAAATACGATAAATTTTCAAATACAATTATGATTGAAATACTATTAGTACTAACAGAAAAATCAAAATTTAACAAATAATTAAAACAGCGTGTTATAATTTTATGTTACGTATTTTAATTTATTTTAGTTTGAAAAATAGTAGTTTATTGATGTAAATTTATAAATAAATAAATTTTATAACCAGCAAAATTTTGTGATCTATAGGAATACTAATTACCTAATTTATTTATTTAATTAATTATATATTTATTTCGACTTTACTTTTCATTAAATATATAAACAAGCAAAATTTCATAGTTTAAATTGTGTATATATATATAATTAAACTGTATTATGAAAGATATTAAACAACAAAAATTAATTTGAATTGTTAAAATAATTTTTACCTAGACAGTTATTTCAATCACAAAATAAAGAATCCGAGATTTAAAAAAGTCGCATAAAAATATAAGAGCATATTTTTAAAAAGTCATGCACTTTTTTAAATGTTTGAAAATGAAACAAATTTTAAATAATATATTATAGATTTATATCACATATTTTAATTTATTTCTATGTGAAAAATACTAGATTATTCATTTAAATAACTAAATAGTTTAGAATAGCAGCAAACAATTTCTGGTCTATAGGAATATAAATTACCTATTTTTCTCTTTTGCTTTTCATTATACATTTAAACATTCAAAATTCCGCAGTTAAAACTGTAATTAATAGCTACAAAACATACATTTAATTTGTATTTTAAGTAAAATTCAATGATTATACATATTTTTTTTTTCAACTGTAGTTCCAAAGTCCATCAAATTTTTTGCTGCAAAAAATAAGCCTAGCTGGGATTTGAACCCAAACAGAAAAATCTGAAACCCAGAACGCTGACAAATATGCTGCGATGCAGATTGCCAAAGGTAGAAATTTATCCGATTATAAATTGTTACGTAAGCTTTGAGACCTTTTTTCTTTGCACTTTATGACTTTCATATATTTATATACTAACTATACTCTATCGATACACAAAAGTTCACCGTATTCTGTGACTCCGACCTCGGAACCTCTCCTTGTCAGTACACCATGCCCTTCGGGTTTTTAAAGGTTAAGGGGGCCAAAAAGGTTTCAAATGACGAGAAGACTGAAGTTTGATCTTGAATAAATAAGCATGTAATTAATTAGAATATTACTTTTTTTTGCATTTATTTATTAATGGTTTTAAAATATATATATCTTTTGTATAATGTGGCATATCATGTAGAAATACTAGATGAATTTATAATCGCTGATTTTTTGCTAAATCAGGCGTGAAAACAATAGAGTGAAAAAGTGTTCCTGGCTTCGAACCAGGATCATTGGCATTACGCTCCAATGCTCTACCATTAAGCCACGTGGACGATATATAGCCTGGTATTCCCCACTCTTATAAGTTGAAACTGCTACAATCCTGCAGCACAAGATGAAATGTCTTCATGAAGTACAATTCCTGCGACAAGCATGAGACACAATCTGCTATTTAATCCAGCATCGATAAATATGTATTTTCAGTGTAATAAACATACGCCTGTAGAAATATTAGATGAATTTATAATCGCTGACTTTGGCTTTCGATTATGCTTCAGAAACAAACAAAACATTTCTAAAAAAAAATAATAATAAAAATACATAATAAAATATTCCAAACCCTTAAAAAATTATCATTATTTTTTGTTATAACTTGAAAAACATATTTTTGCTTTTGTTTTTCATGTACAGTTTGTAGAGAATTCAATATATATATATATATATAAAGATAAGAAACTTGTAAAACCGCTAACTTGCTCAAAAGTTATCGTGGCAATTTTGCTGAAAAACGTTTTCGAGATAATTGAGTTTAAAGTTTTGTCTTCCCACACTCAGTAAAAGAAACTGATTAAAACTACAAAACATATTTTTTGAGTACATTTTGTTGTTTTAGCAAAATTGGAGTAAAATTGAACCATTTTACTTCAATTAACAAAACATTTTTCTGACGATACAAAATTTTTTTTTGGAATTGCAAAAAAAAAATTTTTTTTGTTGATTCGAACAAAATTTTTATTGACCTATATTTAAACAAAAATTTTGTTTAAATATAGGTCAATGAAAATTTTGTTTGAATCAACAAAAAAAAAAATTGTTGAAAACCACTTTTTTTTTGCAATTCCAAAAAAAAAAAAGAAAAAAAAATCGTATCGTCAGCAAAAATGTTTTGTTAATTGAAGTAAAATGTTTCAATTTTACTCCAATTTTGCTAAAACAACCAAAATGTACTCAACAAAAATGTTTTGTAGATTTAATCAATTCCTTTTTCTGAGTGCAGGTATCGTCGGTCTGCACGGCTCAATTTTTACGACTCGTACGGCATAATTTTAGGAATTTTCCTATCGGACTAACTGTACAACAATTCTGAAAGGTTTAAACACTGTAAAAATAATAATGTTAAAAAATACATTTTGTCTCCATTTGAAACATTTCTGTTCCCCTTAAAAAGCATATAATAAATTGGGTAATTTAGATTTATTTTGGGGTATTATATGTAATTTTAACGCTTTAATTTGAAAGTCAAAAGCTTTACATTTAAATAATTATACTAATGCATTTAGCTTATTTATCCTCTTTAGTTTTAAGATTACACGAGTTCTATAGAAATTTCATATGTATTAAACACACTTATGTTAACACCCTGAATTAACATCGTTTAATAGTCTCTATGGGAATTAAATCGTGACTACATAGCAGAGACAGATATTATATGTAATCTTATTATCTTCCATCTAAGATATAATGAAATTTGAATTACGAATTTAACTGTTCGCTTGCGGAAATATTCATTTTCATAATATTAAAATGAAAGCAATATATAACGAATTACACTCAGAAAAAGGAATTGATTATAACTGCAAAACATTTTTGTTGAGTACATTTTGGTTGTTTTAGCAAAATTGGAGTAAAATTGAACCATTTTACTTCAATTAACAAAACATTTTTGCTGACGATACAATTTTTTTTTTTTTTGGAATTGCAAAAAAAAGTGGTTTTCAACAAAAAAATTTTTTTGTTGATTCAAACAAAATTTTTATTGACCTATATTTAAACAAAATTTTTGTTTAAATATGGGTCAATAAAAATTTTGTTTGAATCGACAAATTTTTTTTTTTTTTTTTTTTTTGCAATTCCAAAAAAAAAATTTTGTATCGTCAGAAAAATGCTTTGTTAATTGAAGTAGAATGGTTCAATTTTACTCCAATTTTGCTAAAACAACAAAATGTACTCAAAAAATATGTTTTATAGTTTTAATCAGTTTCTTTTTCTGAGTGTATCTACCATTTCCTATGCACCAAAATATAGTGAGAATATCATTGTTTAAATTAACATAAAAAATTATAGGGATCATGATTTTAGTTCCATGGAACCAGTGATAAACAGATATTGTATATTATGTAAATAATGTTTATTTGTATGGTTTAGAATAAATGCAAAAGCTACTTTTATATAGGATAATATTTTTTCGTACAATTTTAGTTTTAAATCGTTTGAAAATAGTGTTGATTCTAAAAACATTTAATCTTTTGAGCTTTTATTAGGATGATGCAAAAGTTCTGTCGTATTTTAATATCTAATTTTAATAGCTTTAATACCGGTAAAATGTTAATACCTATTAATTTTACCAATCAGTTCTAATTGTACAGGCATAGTAAAATGATCAGGTATTAAAATTTTACCGGTATTAAAGGTATTAAAATTAGGTATTATAGCATGACAGAACTTTTGCAACAACTAATAGAATTGTACTGTGACAAGATATTTCCAAAATGCGAATATCCAGTGTGAGTGAATGTCGTCTAAAACCTAATGTAAAAATGTTTGTAGGTGCATTACTTTCTCCGAGAATCTCTAATCTTCGAGAAATACTGTGTTTTTTTAAAATGGTTTGCTACGGAATTTATGCTACGTTGTTAAGTGACTGAACAGAATTTACGAGAATGTTTGGACGTATAAAAGTGTCTTTTTTTTAATGGCGTTTGCAGCTAGCTGTAGAACTATAGTTCAGTGCTTTTGTGGAGCCACAGTGTATAGTGTCAATCTATTCTGAAAATCGTGAACAGTGAAAGAGAAAGAAAAAACAGATTAAATGCTAAATTAGATATTGCATTTAAGAGAATTAACATGGGATTAAATGATAATTTCCAGAACAAGGATATTTGATATTTGCAAAATGCGAATATCCAGTCTGAGTAAATGTCGTTGAAAACCTAATGTAAAAGTGTTTTTATTATGCCTTACTTTCTTTGAGAATCTATAATCTTCGAGAAATACTGTTTTTTCTTTCTTTTTTTTTTAATGTTCTGATACGGAATTTATGCTACGGTGTTAAGTTAATGAACAGCATTTACAAGAAGATTTGGACGTATAAAGGTGTCTTTCTTTTTAGATGGCGTTTCCGCTAACTGTAGAACTAGTTTAGTGGAGCCGCAGTTTATAGTGCTAATCGATTTTAAAAATTGTAAACCGTAAAAAAGAAAGAAAAAAACAGTTTTTACGGTAAAGTAGATATTGTATTTAAGATAATTAACATGGTATTAAATTATAATTTTAGTTAAAATCTCCAGAACAAGTTCTCACCCTAATTTTGAATTATAAAATACAATTTTTACTTTATATTTGAGTTATTAAGTCTACGCACAAGGTTCCGCTACAATATTATAAGTCATTTTCGGAATATTTCATGCAGTTGAGTTCAAATATAACGATGCCGTATGAAATAAAAGCAATTACACTGAGCAATACACGGTTTGTCTTCTAAAATAAAACTAGATATTGTTAATGTAATTTTTGTTAAAGTTCATGAAACGTATCCCAGTTTTATTCAATTTACAATTATTTTTTAATACAATGTTTAATATATTTTGGGTGAAAATTTTCAATTTATTAACTTCAATTCAATATGCCTTAAAATCAATATTCGTTAAACGTATTGACAAAAAGGCCATCATTTTACCGTAATTTAAACTAATATGCTCTGCCATCATAAAACTTTCTTCTATATAATTCTAACATATTAATAATATAAACGATTATGAATATAAAGCATGATGCATTTTTTCGAATTTAACAATTACAGTGATTAGATAATTAAAAAAAACAGCATTTCCTGCTGGGTATTAAAATTTAAAATTAGGTCAACATATACAATTGTAATCATTGGACTCAAATATATGTAATGCTTTTCTACACAAGAGAAAATAAGATACAGTTATAATGTTTATCGCAAAAAGCATAGGGCTAATATTCCATAATCGAATCCACAATGAAAAGTTAGCATAAAAAATGAGCTATTCTGGAAACAATGCGATTAAAAGTGTATGAGAGTTACAAAAATGTAGTTAATAATACTGCAAACCACGCTCACCGAGTTGCATGAATTGATTCTATAGCCGGTTAAAAATCTTTCCCCAAGCATAGGATAACAGCGCCCCTGTTGAGTTATCAAAGTCAAAATTGATTCAGCATCTATTTATTCAAAGTCTAACAGAATATGTAGTTTGATGAAATTCTGTGTATTGGTTCTTAAGATACATCTATCGCGAAAATCTTGAAGAACAAGGTTTAACAGCGCCACCTGTTGGACGGTATACACCTAAAACTAATCAAAATCAGTTTATTACAATGTCTAACAGAATAGGAAGTTTTATAAAATTCCTTGTTAGTTCTGCCGAAACAATATATAGCTATCTCGGAAACAGTGAAAAATGCTTTCATAGCAGCTCCATCCGTTCATTGATATTACATCGAAACCTAATAAGAATCATTCTATGTAAAGGTCTAACAGAATCTGAAGTTTGATTAAATTTCTCACATTAGTTCTTGAGATAAAGCGGTCACAAAATTTCTGTCACCCGCAGACTAACAGACAGACAGACACGCTCAGATACATTATACCAAAATAGTCAAATCACGTTCAGAACATCGCAAAACTTGTAAATTATTCAAAATACGAAAGTCGAAAGTTTTCACGATTCCAATACTTTATTCATATGTATATAGAAGAAAGTAAAAATGCAGAAAGTTAGGATCTACCAGTAATTACGTATGACGAATTAAAATTACAGATAATTTACCAACAGCAAAGCTATAAAAAAGCTAGAAATAAACTATTTTAATTTTTATAGTCAACGATCTTCAAATTTTGGAAACAGACCTGTTTGTTGTTGATGACGCATTACTGTTTGAAATTGGAATACACGATGCTCTAAAAAACTATATGTGATAGTGTGATAGAAAAAATCTGAATAAATTCTGCTTGTTAAATTTACATAAAATCATCTGGATTAATTTAAAGGATAAAGCCTTTAAAAGATTTTATGAAGTGTTATTAGATTTGTATCCAATTGAGATAAATTACCCATTTCTATGATAGGATGCCCTCGGTGTTAAACGCAAAGTAATGATCCTCATAATAAAGCCCCTAAGCAAGTATACCGGAATATAGTTATTCAACCAACATGTATTATCTTACCTTATCTATAATCTAACCTATAATCTAGATATAACGTATTCCATGCACAAATGATCTGCACATCTCAAGTATTAATTTAGCAGAAATGTGGAAATTCGTAGTATGAGGGAAATTTTGATTTTGAATTGCTTTCCACATTGGTAGAGAGAGGAAATTATCCACAAGTGTTTATAATTATAAGTAATTTTAACATTATAGTGCATAAATCATCTCTTGTATTATTTTAAAAAGGTTATATAATGTTATTAATCTAAAGAAAATAACGAAATACCTAATTTTGTCAAAAGGTATATTTGCATATTTTAAAAAATGTTTTCTAAATATAGGTATTTTAAGTAAAGTACGATTTAGCATTATATTCAAATTACCTAAAAACCGATCACACGTATTTCATAAACATTAAAACAGCATTCGAAAAATTCCGTTTCAAATCAATTTAGCAGATACGTTGTTACCTATAATTATATTGCATTCTTTTCTTTGGGTCTAGGAGAAATTTTCCGTCTGATGAAGGATTCGGTATATACACAATCTGTTTTCGTAGGTTTTACTGTAATTGCAAATACTCTTATATATATACTTACAAAAATTGCTCGTTAGTTATCAAGGATTTATAATATTTTTGCTTTATTTCATGTCATTTTCGGCCGTTCTTATACAATTTAAGCTGCAATAATTTTTTCCTGTTTCAACAACGGGTATGACATAATAAATATGAGAAAACAGTCCAAAGTGTTACTTTTGCGTGTTGTGAAAAAAAAATCTGTGCTGATATTTTAGTTTTTCAGGTAGTTTCCATTACCAAAAATAAAAAGTTACTTTTCGCAGCCGTCTGGAGGAAATCAATTCCGGAAAATTTCGGCAGCTCATAACCCACAGATCTCAAAATTACCCACAGTTCATATATATATGTACTATGCCTCAAAAAAGTATGTTAACACAGTTCCCTTTCTGAAAAAAAAAACGTATTTTTAAAATAAAGGGGGAAAAAAAAAGTAGCCCTTCGATGATTATATCATCCAGCAGCGAAGTGCTTCAGCGGAGTCGTCGAAATAAGAATATTTACTAACTGACCGTCCCTTTTGGACTGTGGGAAACACATATATATTTATTATTTTAATAGAGGTTCAAAAGATTCTCTTTTAATGAAAAGACAGAGCAAAAAAAAAAAAAAAACTCGCAAGCGTGAAATCAGAAGACATGTTTTTTTTTTTTTGCAACTTCCCAAAACACTGGTTTTTCCTTCTGGGATGAGTGTTACACTTAAAAAAAAAATGACCATTTCGCGTGTTTGATTGAATAAAAAAAAAATACTTAAGATATCACAAAGCAATGAATTGCGGCAATTTGTGCGCAGGTTGTTAAAAAAAAAAGAGGGTCGTAAGATATTTTACAGAGAGTCATTAAAAAAAAAAAAAAAAAGATACATCAAAGCAAATCAAAGCGACGCATTAAAAAAAAAAATATATAACGACAATTTATTCAATACTGACCTGTTTGTAAAAAAAAAAAAAAAAAACGCTGGATTCTCGAAAATTAAATAAAAATCACAGAGTGTCATTATTATTTTACGCGTGGTAATTTTTGAAATTCAATATTTGAAAAAAAAAAAAACGGTCAGGAATTTTACTGTAGACGTAATAATAATAATAGCACGCGCCATGCCTGTAAAAGTCGTTTCTCCTTCTGTTGTCTGCAGTGCAGAGATCAGATTTTTTTTTTTTTTTTTACAAATGACTGATGCTACACCAAATATATATATTTTTTAAATGGGTGGGGTCGTTTAAAACATAATGAATGAGGCTTTTTTTTTTTTTTGGGGGGGGGGGGATCCCTGTCGGTACGAAGCGCGTCATGTATTTGTACATTTACGCAAATAGATTGCATAAATGAAAATTGTGATATGTAGTTTATAATGACTATTAAAAACGCTGCGACAGGGATTGCCAAAAGTGAATTCATTCTATTCAAAAAAAAAAACATAATAATAATTCGAGACTACTTTTTTTTTGGACATGACTGTGTTTTTCATAATCTATGCTTGATACATTATTTTACGTGTTTGTATTGTACTAAAAAACTTGTTTGTGTAGTTAAAAAAAAAAATTCCTATATATATATATATATATATATATATATATATATATATGCCCCCACATAAATTTTTTTGGTCTACCAGACAATTTCAATCTCTATTTATACTTAAAGTTTCAAATTTTGTAAAAAAAATTTCAAATTTTTTTAAAAATAAAAACTCTTTAAATTATTACGTATTAAGTTTAAATTAAATTTACAAAAAAAAAAAAAAAACATTCTTTTGACGTTGTGGAAAAGAACCATAAAAAATAGCACCAGTCACGCGTTTTTTGGCGACCCCTTGATTTTTACAGAGACTCGTTCCAAAAAGAATGGCTTCTAACGTGACTCAGCGCAAAGATCTCGGTGAAGCATTCGATTTTCGAAGGTTCAAAAAAAAAAAAAAAAGGCCAAATCAGGTCCTTTTCAAAAGAGACGAACATATAAAGGTCGAATGTTTTATTTAAAACATGGGGGACATATTATAAAAATGTTTTAATAAATACTCCTAGCCGCGCAGAGTCTCTTTTAAAGGCTATATGAATACACGAATTATAACCAGAGGACTGAATATTTTTTAGGCCAAACTTTTGATGCCAGAACGTGTTGTGTCATTACGATTTATTAGTTAATTGTTCTTATATTATTCCAACGTTCTGGTGATATCTAAATAAAGTATAAAAATATCTGCATTTAGTTTTTATTCCATCACGCTAGAGAAGAACAATCTTATTTTGACGCTTTTTAATCAGAAATATAAAATAAACCCGTTTATAATTATTGCTGATAATTTTTAATTATCAACAATTTTTAATCGAAAATTCTGCAAAAAAGGGATACATGAAAACTTTGAAATGACCATTTAGAGGTATTTTTTCACTCTTTCAAATTAAAAAAAGTGATCTGCACGGAAAATGTCACAATTTCAGAGCTCTATTATTAATTTCAATTGGTTACTGAAAAGTTGCTGCACGTTCTGTAAGTTGCATAATCTTTTCTTCTTTATGCAGTGACTTTAAAAAATGACATTTATTTGTTATTACTCAAACTACATTATAATCCGTAGCATACGGACAACAATGACTGCATAAGGTGTCGCACTTTTTTTTTTTTTTTGAACCAGCAGAAAAAAAAAAAAATCGCTGGCAACTTCAAATTCTCGAAATTTAATATATTTAAACAGAGTGTATATATATATTTTTTTTTTTTGTTTACGCGTTGTTGTGGTAATTTTTGAAAATCATTATTTGAAAAACGATGTAACAAGCTTTTCAGAAATCCGAGACGATGGTCATAAACAGGACGCTGGTGCTTTTATTAAAAAAAAAAAAAAAAAAAAGCGGCTGGGAGAAATTCCGCCGCCTCGTGCCTGTAAATGTCGTTTCTCCTTCCGTTGACTGTGTCTGCAGCTAAATGTGCAGATTTTCGGTTTTTTTTTTTTTTTTGCAAATGACCCCACTGGTGCTACACGAATACCAAATACATATATATATATATTTTAAATGGGTGGGGATATAGTAAAAAAAAAAAAAATATTATAATTTTTTTGAATGCAATTTAGCGATGTTTCAAACATAATGAAAATTATATGAGGCACAGTGCGTTATAAACTCGAGTTGACAATTCGTAAGACTGACTTCTTTAGGCGCGTTTTTTTTTTTTTTTGAGATGGGACGCGATCCACTGTATGTACGTACATGTCGGTACGAGGTATTTCATGACGCAAATGTTCGTGCATTAAATGTTTTGTAGACCCGACGTTAAAGTTTATTATTTTTTTTTCAACTGGCCGAACCTTTGTGGAATAATAATAATAAAAAAAAAACCGTTGCTGCGAGAGAAAATTGCCAAAAGTGAATTGAACTAAATTTCATTCTGTGCAACAGAAAAAAAAAATCATAATACATGCTTAATACAACGTTTGTAGTTTAAAAAGAAAACATAAATCATATATATATATATATATATATGCCCCCCCCCTGTAAATTTTTGGTCCCAATACTGAACACATCTCTATTTATACTTAAAGTTTAAACATTAAATAAAAAATTTTTGTAAAAAAAATTTCAATTTTTTTTAAAAAAGAAACTCTCAAAATAATTCAATTATTACGTTAAATTAAATTTACAAAATGAATGGCATTCTTTAAACGTAGCGTTTACTTGTGAGGGCCATAAAAAATAGTTAGTCCTTCTTCCAACTGTGTGCCTTTTTTATCGCTATTGGCCACACTTTTTTTTTTTTTTAGCGACAAAATAGATCTTGTTGCAATGCGTTCATTTTTACAGACCGCTAAAAGATTCGTTCCAAAATGAATATAATTTTGGCAGTTACTTCTAACGACATACTTGATTTAAAAAAAAAAAAAAAAAAATCAAGATTTCGCAATATGAGTATAGTCATAACCGAACGGTTTCATTAAAACTCCTTCTACAAACACGACCCATAAATGAGGACAGAAAAAAACAAGTGCTCCTTTCTTTAATAAATCCAAATAAATTTCACCGGTCTTAAAAATCGGACTAAATGCGATAATTTCCATAATCACATTGTCTCAAATATTTGAAAAATTCGTTAAACTTCCAATAGGATACCTTGTATTAATGATAAATTTTCCGCTTTATTTACTATGACGACGTCAATCAATTTTTTTTTTTCAGTTAGTGGAAACTTTTTATTTCATTCACGTGTCTGACTATATTTATTAAAATAATACGAATTTTCAGCTCTTCACAAAGTTTTCTAAAATGGCACCAATTATTTTTCCCGTTTGAAAACATAGTTCACAATCCGGAAGTCTCCCTCCATTATTCCTCCAACCTTTTACTAACCTTAGCAAAATTTTTCTTTGAGTTATCTTAGGTGTTTAACATACCATAATTTTTTATAATGACATATTAATTCAAAAAGATTGTTCATTGTTCAATGGCACGTTTTATTTTGCAGAACTGGCCTTCCAACTGATTCTCATCAAACGGTTAAGACGATTCTTAATAAAGTTAATTTTTGAGAACCCCAGCCATAAAATTGTGCACATTTTTAATTCAAAATTTGTTATTCCCAAACCTCATCAAAAGTGTTCTCATCCTTTTGGAACTCAATTATTTCCAACTGCTCTTGAAAACATCCGCCGTTTCACTCGCCCAGGATCCAAAAGGGGCTCCAAAGTGACCCATTTTTGGAAAAAGAAAGTCCACACACTAACTCGTTTAAAAGGATGTTCATTAATCATATAGCCCACCCGGGTGGGCTATATGTACTAAATATATCTGACAGCTGTTTAATGTAACCTGGGAATAATATTAGTATCATTGATGCGTTGAAGATCAAATGAAAGGGAGATTACGGCATAAGTGAAAACCAGCTGCACTTAATTTTTTTCACCTTAAAATTCAGACCCAAACTTTTTCGATTTGGTCAGTCCTCTAATATCATTTTTTTGAAAAACTTTTTATTTCTGAAAGACGCAAGTTTATGTGGCGATGCGATTTTCATCACTTGCTACTTTTTGATCATTAGTTGAAAGAAACTCTTTCATGTACGGCAAAGAATCTTTCAAGCACCTCTTCACGTAAGTCGTCAAACTGAGTCGTGATTCTCTCATGCAGAAGTTTTTTTTTTTTTTTTTAAATTGACGGTGGCCTTTTATTCTCAAGACTGGGATTCAATTTAATGAATGGTAGCACATAAATTTTTCATTGCATTTTTTTTATCACTATTCACAAGCATTGGCGGTTGTTACCGATCATGTCTAATTGGTTGAAATTCTCCTGTCCAGATAGCGCAGAAAAATAATTAGCTATCTGTAATATCGCAAGATTCGTCCAAAGCCAATGAATAGCAATCTGAGGTTGGTCTCCAAGCAGTTTATGGAATATGTCCGTTCTGTTCTTAAATAACGCATTTCCAGCTTTTACAACATCTGCATTATTATATGGCTTTGGGCGATCTCTAGAATTCGGGCCGCGTCCGCCTGTATATTACGCGTTGTACGCAGAAACATTAATATTTTCTATTATGCGCCGCGTGGTGACCACTGCAATAGGGTTTCGTGAGACTGAAAAAATAATAATCCTGACGATAAATCATTATTTCAAATTATTTTGTATACAGCGCCTGAAAGTTTTTTTTTTTTTTTTTTTTGGACCAATTGGGTTACAAAGAACTCCTTTGAACAAAGAAGGTGTTATTAGGGGATTTTAGACATAATGCTGATGATATTTTATACTATTCTCATAATCTGAAGAGGTAGTTTTTTTTTTTTTTTGTCGTTCACACTTGATTGATCTAGAAGATATTGGGCGTCTTTAAAAACGACTAAAAAAACTATCGGCAGCAGCCCTGCTGAAATGTCTTCAAACTGGAGATCAATCGCGGTTTGTCTTTTTTTGTTTTTCACTCGCAGTTTCACTTCGAATGTTGCTAGCAGGGGAAAAAAAAAAAAAAAAAAAGAACGGCCGTGGAAGAAACGATGTAGTGATGAAACATCACATTATTAGATACGTGGGCCGGTCGCATTAAAATGACACAGTGATGAGAAACTTTTAAAATGTTGCATTGCTGAATCTCATTTTTTTTTTTTTCAATGATAAAAAAAAAAAAAAAAAAGATTTTATGATTGAACCATTCTTTTTTCACACATTTTCAACGCCAAATATGCTATATTAAAAACTCGACAACATAGTATAGAAATTGCATGAGAGCACGGTGTACATACACCATAAAAAAAATTAGTTTGAAATTTTGGGATTGGCAACATATTGTCATGTCCTCGTATTCAGATATTTAGACTACACAATTCGGACTATTCATTTATCATATATTCTAATACGAGCAAATCTTGTGTGTGTGTGGTTATATATATATATATATATATATATGTACATATCTTAAAAAAGGCTCTAACGATTTTTGACGAATCCTACCGGCAACAGAAAACCATTAGACGTGTTCGAGAACTTTCGATTACTTAAATGTATCTTAAAAACGTTTCATACGATTTGAATTAAATTTAGTATTCTACGGTTTTCGGGAACGAGAAAGCTAATGGGATAGCTCGTATAGTCGAGAAGTTTCGATTAGCGATTCATTTTTTGGATTTGATCAAAAAACTAATTGAATTTTGTATCTTACGGTTTTCGGATACTGGGAGGTCATTGGGCAAAGTCATATTTTCTGGAAGAAAAAAAAAAATCAATTAGTGGATCATTTTTCTGTCATTATACGTTTCGATGGAAATGAAGAATGTAACAGTTGTTGAATAGTTGGCAGTAAACGAAGCTGGAAAGCTGTCATCGTTTTGTCAAGTTTGGAGAAATGTTGTGTCTTTTAAGGTTATCAACGACAACTTGGTGCAAATTAAAGATATTTTATGAACTCAAAGCTAATTTTGACCGAGCACAGGTCTGTCTTTCCTGCTCGTATTTTGTTATTAAAAAAATTTAATGCTTTTGTTTTTCAATATTCAAATGCATACATAATTTTGTTATAATAAAAAAAAAAAAAAACTCTGTGTAATATTAAATCGGTCATTACGACAAGTGAAAATAAAACCAAATCACTAACTGTTCTAATTATTTAAACACATGAAAGTAGAAAATTAACATGAAATATTCAAGTCTTATCACGGTGAATTCTTTAGATACGTAAATATAATTTTGCGTCAACAGCTTTTGATTTAAAAAAAATGTGTGAAAAAAGAATGGTTCAATCATAAAATCTTTTTTTTTTTTTTTTTTATCATTGAAAAAAAAAAAAATGAGATTCAGCAATGCAACATTTTAAAAGTTTCTCATCACTGTGTCATTTTAATGCGACCGGCCCACGTATCTAATAATGTGATGTTTCATCACTACATCGTTTCTTCCACGGCCGTTCTTTTTTTTTTCCCCTGCTAGCAACATTCGAAGTGAAACTGCGAGTGAAAAACAAAAAAAGACAAACCGCGATTGATCTCCAGTTTGAAGACATTTCAGCAGGGCTGCTGCCGATAGTTTTTTTAGTCGTTTTTAAAGACGCCCAATATCTTCTAGATCAATCAAGTGTGAACGACAAAAAAAAAAAAAAACTACCTCTTCAGATTATGAGAATAGTATAAAATATCATCAGCATTATGTCTAAAATCCCCTAATAACACCTTCTTTGTTCAAAGGAGTTCTTTGTAACCCAATTGGTCCAAAAAAAAAAAAAAAAAAAAAACTTTCAGGCGCTGTATACAAAATAATTTGAAATAATGATTTATCGTCAGGATTATTATTTTTTCAGTCTCACGAAACCCTATTGCAGTGGTCACCACGCGGCGCATAATAGAAAATATTAATGTTTCTGCGTACAACGCGTAATATACAGGCGGACGCGGCCCGAATTCTAGAGATCGCCCAAAGCCATATAATAATGCAGATGTTGTAAAAGCTGGAAATGCGTTATTTAAGAACAGAACGGACATATTCCATAAACTGCTTGGAGACCAACCTCAGATTGCTATTCATTGGCTTTGGACGAATCTTGCGATATTACAGATAGCTAATTATTTTTCTGCGCTATCTGGACAGGAGAATTTCAACCAATTAGACATGATCGGTAACAACCGCCAATGCTTGTGAATAGTGATAAAAAAAATGCAATGAAAAATTTATGTGCTACCATTCATTAAATTGAATCCCAGTCTTGAGAATAAAAGGCCACCGTCAATTTAAAAAAAAAAAAAAAAAACTTCTGCATGAGAGAATCACGACTCAGTTTGACGACTTACGTGAAGAGGTGCTTGAAAGATTCTTTGCCGTACATGAAAGAGTTTCTTTCAACTAATGATCAAAAAGTAGCAAGTGATGAAAATCGCATCGCCACATAAACTTGCGTCTTTCAGAAATAAAAAGTTTTTCAAAAAAATGATATTAGAGGACTGACCAAATCGAAAAAGTTTGGGTCTGAATTTTAAGGTGAAAAAAATTAAGTGCAGCTGGTTTTCACTTATGCCGTAATCTCCCTTTCATTTGATCTTCAACGCATCAATGATACTAATATTATTCCCAGGTTACATTAAACAGCTGTCAGATATATTTAGTACATATAGCCCACCCGGGTGGGCTATATGATTAATGAACATCCTTTTAAACGAGTTAGTGTGTGGACTTTCTTTTTCCAAAAATGGGTCACTTTGGAGCCCCTTTTGGATCCTGGGCGAGTGAAACGGCGGATGTTTTCAAGAGCAGTTGGAAATAATTGAGTTCCAAAAGGATGAGAACACTTTTGATGAGGTTTGGGAATAACAAATTTTGAATTAAAAATGTGCACAATTTTATGGCTGGGGTTCTCAAAAATTAACTTTATTAAGAATCGTCTTAACCGTTTGATGAGAATCAGTTGGAAGGCCAGTTCTGCAAAATAAAACGTGCCATTGAACAATGAACAATCTTTTTGAATTAATATGTCATTATAAAAAATTATGGTATGTTAAACACCTAAGATAACTCAAAGAAAAATTTTGCTAAGGTTAGTAAAAGGTTGGAGGAATAATGGAGGGAGACTTCCGGATTGTGAACTATGTTTTCAAACGGGAAAAATAATTGGTGCCATTTTAGAAAACTTTGTGAAGAGCTGAAAATTCGTATTATTTTAATAAATATAGTCAGACACGTGAATGAAATAAAAAGTTTCCACTAACTGAAAAAAAAAAATTGATTGACGTCGTCATAGTAAATAAAGCGGAAAATTTATCATTAATACAAGGTATCCTATTGGAAGTTTAACGAATTTTTCAAATATTTGAGACAATGTGATTATGGAAATTATCGCATTTAGTCCGATTTTTAAGACCGGTGAAATTTATTTGGATTTATTAAAGAAAGGAGCACTTGTTTTTTTCTGTCCTCATTTATGGGTCGTGTTTGTAGAAGGAGTTTTAATGAAACCGTTCGGTTATGACTATACTCATATTGCGAAATCTTGATTTTTTTTTTTTTTTTTTTAAATCAAGTATGTCGTTAGAAGTAACTGCCAAAATTATATTCATTTTGGAACGAATCTTTTAGCGGTCTGTAAAAATGAACGCATTGCAACAAGATCTATTTTGTCGCTAAAAAAAAAAAAAAGTGTGGCCAATAGCGATAAAAAAGGCACACAGTTGGAAGAAGGACTAACTATTTTTTATGGCCCTCACAAGTAAACGCTACGTTTAAAGAATGCCATTCATTTTGTAAATTTAATTTAACGTAATAATTGAATTATTTTGAGAGTTTCTTTTTTAAAAAAAATTGAAATTTTTTTTACAAAAATTTTTTATTTAATGTTTAAACTTTAAGTATAAATAGAGATGTGTTCAGTATTGGGACCAAAAATTTACAGGGGGGGGGCATATATATATATATATATATATATATATATATATATATATATATATATATATGATTTATGTTTTCTTTTTAAACTACAAACGTTGTATTAAGCATGTATTATGATTTTTTTTTTCTGTTGCACAGAATGAAATTTAGTTCAATTCACTTTTGGCAATTTTCTCTCGCAGCAACGGTTTTTTTTTTATTATTATTATTCCACAAAGGTTCGGCCAGTTGAAAAAAAAATAATAAACTTTAACGTCGGGTCTACAAAACATTTAATGCACGAACATTTGCGTCATGAAATACCTCGTACCGACATGTACGTACATACAGTGGATCGCGTCCCATCTCAAAAAAAAAAAAAAACGCGCCTAAAGAAGTCAGTCTTACGAATTGTCAACTCGAGTTTATAACGCACTGTGCCTCATATAATTTTCATTATGTTTGAAACATCGCTAAATTGCATTCAAAAAAATTATAATATTTTTTTTTTTTTTACTATATCCCCACCCATTTAATATATATATATATATGTATTTGGTATTCGTGTAGCACCAGTGGGGTCATTTGCAAAAAAAAAAAAAAACCGAAAATCTGCACATTTAGCTGCAGACACAGTCAACGGAAGGAGAAACGACATTTACAGGCACGAGGCGGCGGAATTTCTCCCAGCCGCTTTTTTTTTTTTTTTTTTTTAATAAAAGCACCAGCGTCCTGTTTATGACCATCGTCTCGGATTTCTGAAAAGCTTGTTACATCGTTTTTCAAATAATGATTTTCAAAAATTACCACAACAACGCGTAAACAAAAAAAAAATATATATATATACACTCTGTTTAAATATATTAAATTTCGAGAATTTGAAGTTGCCAGCGATTTTTTTTTTTTTCTGCTGGTTCAAAAAAAAAAAAAAAGTGCGACACCTTATGCAGTCATTGTTGTCCGTATGCTACGGATTATAATGTAGTTTGAGTAATAACAAATAAATGTCATTTTTTAAAGTCACTGCATAAAGAAGAAAAGATTATGCAACTTACAGAACGTGCAGCAACTTTTCAGTAACCAATTGAAATTAATAATAGAGCTCTGAAATTGTGACATTTTCCGTGCAGATCACTTTTTTTAATTTGAAAGAGTGAAAAAATACCTCTAAATGGTCATTTCAAAGTTTTCATGTATCCCTTTTTTGCAGAATTTTCGATTAAAAATTGTTGATAATTAAAAATTATCAGCAATAATTATAAACGGGTTTATTTTATATTTCTGATTAAAAAGCGTCAAAATAAGATTGTTCTTCTCTAGCGTGATGGAATAAAAACTAAATGCAGATATTTTTATACTTTATTTAGATATCACCAGAACGTTGGAATAATATAAGAACAATTAACTAATAAATCGTAATGACACAACACGTTCTGGCATCAAAAGTTTGGCCTAAAAAATATTCAGTCCTCTGGTTATAATTCGTGTATTCATATAGCCTTTAAAAGAGACTCTGCGCGGCTAGGAGTATTTATTAAAACATTTTTATAATATGTCCCCCATGTTTTAAATAAAACATTCGACCTTTATATGTTCGTCTCTTTTGAAAAGGACCTGATTTGGCCTTTTTTTTTTTTTTTTGAACCTTCGAAAATCGAATGCTTCACCGAGATCTTTGCGCTGAGTCACGTTAGAAGCCATTCTTTTTGGAACGAGTCTCTGTAAAAATCAAGGGGTCGCCAAAAAACGCGTGACTGGTGCTATTTTTTATGGTTCTTTTCCACAACGTCAAAAGAATGTTTTTTTTTTTTTTTTGTAAATTTAATTTAAACTTAATACGTAATAATTTAAAGAGTTTTTATTTTTAAAAAAATTTGAAATTTTTTTTACAAAATTTGAAACTTTAAGTATAAATAGAGATTGAAATTGTCTGGTAGACCAAAAAAATTTATGTGGGGGCATATATATATATATATATATATATATATATAGGAATTTTTTTTTTTAACTACACAAACAAGTTTTTTAGTACAATACAAACACGTAAAATAATGTATCAAGCATAGATTATGAAAAACACAGTCATGTCCAAAAAAAAAGTAGTCTCGAATTATTATTATGTTTTTTTTTTTGAATAGAATGAATTCACTTTTGGCAATCCCTGTCGCAGCGTTTTTAATAGTCATTATAAACTACATATCACAATTTTCATTTAATGCAATCTATTTGCGTAAATGTACAAATACATGACGCGCTTCGTACCGACAGGGATCCCCCCCCCCCCCAAAAAAAAAAAAGCCTCATTCATTATGTTTTAAACGACCCCACCCATTTAAAAAATATATATATTTGGTGTAGCATCAGTCATTTGTAAAAAAAAAAAAAAAAATCTGATCTCTGCACTGCAGACAACAGAAGGAGAAACGACTTTTACAGGCATGGCGCGTGCTATTATTATTATTACGTCTACAGTAAAATTCCTGACCGTTTTTTTTTTTTCAAATATTGAATTTCAAAAATTACCACGCGTAAAATAATAATGACACTCTGTGATTTTTATTTAATTTTCGAGAATCCAGCGTTTTTTTTTTTTTTTTTTTACAAACAGGTCAGTATTGAATAAATTGTCGTTATATATTTTTTTTTTTAATGCGTCGCTTTGATTTGCTTTGATGTATCTTTTTTTTTTTTTTTTTAATGACTCTCTGTAAAATATCTTACGACCCTCTTTTTTTTTTAACAACCTGCGCACAAATTGCCGCAATTCATTGCTTTGTGATATCTTAAGTATTTTTTTTTTATTCAATCAAACACGCGAAATGGTCATTTTTTTTTTAAGTGTAACACTCATCCCAGAAGGAAAAACCAGTGTTTTGGGAAGTTGCAAAAAAAAAAAAACATGTCTTCTGATTTCACGCTTGCGAGTTTTTTTTTTTTTTTTGCTCTGTCTTTTCATTAAAAGAGAATCTTTTGAACCTCTATTAAAATAATAAATATATATGTGTTTCCCACAGTCCAAAAGGGACGGTCAGTTAGTAAATATTCTTATTTCGACGACTCCGCTGAAGCACTTCGCTGCTGGATGATATAATCATCGAAGGGCTACTTTTTTTTTCCCCCTTTATTTTAAAAATACGTTTTTTTTTCAGAAAGGGAACTGTGTTAACATACTTTTTTGAGGCATAGTATGCGGTATGTGTGACTGTGTTATAAAAAACGCAACCCTCTGTTTTCACACATACGAACACATAATTTGTTGACATGCGAAGAGTGCTGGAATTCTTATGCACTTTTATATATATTTTTTTTTCAATCGAAATTTTAACAAACTATATATGAAGTTCTTATATGCAATGCATTGTTCATTTTCGATTTTTTTTTCCCCCCGTGTGAGAAATAAATTTAAAAATAAAAACTTTTTCTTAAAACATTTAAAAAATCTTTCATCGCACGTATTTATTATTTTTTAATACAAAAAATAACACAGTGGATGAAATACAACAATTGTTTAAAAAAATTAACTGTACCAAATATATCATGACATGATATTTTTATGTTTTTTCTTTTGTTTTTGAATGCATATAGGTTACAATTTTCGATGCACACAATTTTTAAATGGGTGTGAAAAAATCGAAATGTGTATCGCCCATTTTTACAAATGGGCAATTTTTGGAGGGATTTCATAAATCCAGTGAGGCACAAAAAATAAAAATCTGAGATCATACACACTCAACGGAAGGAGAAACGACATTTACAGGCGAGGCGGAATTGTGTTTTTATTTTTAATTTCTAAATCTCAGACATTTCTGAAAAGCTTGTTAGACAAATTGTGCGTTTTTTTTTTTTCAAATATTGAATTACCACGCGTAAAAAATAATAATAATGAGTAACAAATCCTGTTTAAATATGTAAAAGTGATTTTTATTTAATTTTTGAGAATCCATTATTTGAAGTCCAGCGATTTTTTTTTCTGCTGGTTCAAAAAAAAAAGAGTCTAGATACATTGAGACAAAATAGTATGAAAATAGTATTTATTAAAACACAGAACATATTAAATTTTATAACTTCAATAGAAATGACGGACGTTTTAAATAAAATATTCGACCTTTGAGTGTATTCCAATGCGTTCACCATACTGATCCTCGTAATCTCGAAGACTTAAGATTTGAAATAGAGGCACTTGTTTGCATTGGATGCACCAATACTTATAAGATTGCACGTGATGAAATCGAAGGTTGAAGTAGTGTCTTTTGAAGGGGCACGTGATTTGAAAAGTTTTCAAGGATTCTTTCATGCATGTCAAACAGATCGGATTATGATTATGAGTACCTGTTATAAAATAATAAAAAACAACCCTATGCGTGCGTTTGTCAAAACAGAGATCTTCGTTTTGGAACCAGACGACAAATTCTTTCGAAAATCGAATGTCTTTTTGCTTGAAGAGTTCACCGAGATTTGTGATCTTTGCGAATTGAACTCGCATGTCTAGTCGATTCCATTCTGGCATTGGCACGTAGCCTTTCAAGCAAAAAATTCGTTCGACAACTGTTTGAGGTAATAGAAAATTCAGTTCTTTTAATTTATCGTCCCTCGCCTTTCGAACAACGACTGCTACACACAGATCTTGTAAACTGGGCGACAGCTTTTGAACACAGATGGAATTTCGTCGAATGTGATCCAGTTGACGATAATGAACAAGGAAAAATGCTTCGTGGCTGTCTAAAAAAATGTCGTATGCAGAAGTATTTCTACATAAAGGATGAGGCACAGATCTAAAGAAATTGGTTCTTGCAATCTTAGCAATTTTACATTTATAAAAGGACCATAACAGATGAGGTACACCGACTATGTCGCAGATGCGTTGTTGAAGTCTATTAGGTGCATCAATCATCTTTCGAGCTGTTTTGGAATCATTATTAAATTCAAAAAAGAACTCGTCGTCGTTCATGCTGTGTTCTTTTTACGAACAGGTCGGTGTTGAATAAATTGTCGTTTTATATATATATATACATTTTTTTTTTTTTTTAATGCGTCGCTTTTCGCTTTATCACGTGGTTTTTTAACGACTCTCATAAAATATCTTTTTTTTTTTTTTAACAACCTGCGCATGCCACAATTCATTGCTTTGTGATATCTTAAGTATATACATATTTATTCAATCAAACACGCGAAATGGTTATTTATTTAAGTGACCCCGTTTTTTTTTTTTTTTAAACACTCATCAAAGAAGGAAAAAAAAATGGTTGCAAAAAAAAAAAAAAAAAAGTCTTCTGTTTTCACGCTTTTTTTTTTTTTTTTTTTTTTTTTTTTTTTTGGTGCTCTGGCCGAGTTTGAAATATTTCGTTTTTTCATTTAAAGAGAATCTTTTGATTGGTGGAGTGTGACGGAATCACTCGATTAAAATAATAAATATATATGTATATATATATATGTGTGCGCGTATATTTCCCACAGTCCAAAAGGGACAGGGTGTTCAGTAGAAAGTAAACAAAACACTCATAGCTAAATATTAGTAAATATTCTTATTTCGACGACTCAGCTTAAATCTCTGGGTCCGCGGAAGCACATTCGAACTTCGCTGGATGAGGAAGAGAATTTTTATATAATCATCGAAGTTTATTATGGTGACCTAAATTTGCTACACCGGTTTTCCTTTATTTTAAATACGTTTTTTTCAGAAAGGGAACTTTGTTAGCCTATTTTTTTGAGGCATAGTACCCTGTATGTGTGACTGCGTTTTAAAAAACGCAACCCTCTGTTTTCACACATACGAACACATAAATTGTGGACATGTGTCTGCGAAGAGTGCTGAAATTATTATGTATCGAGATTTTTTTTTAAAAAAAGAATAGAATCTATATATATATATATATATATATATATATATATATATATATAAATTACTGAACTCTGCTTTAAAATTCCTTTTATATATTTTATTTCAATCGAAATTTTAACAAACTTTTCACTATATATGAAATTCTATATGTAATTTGCAATGCATTGTTCATTTTCCATTTTTTTTTATTGATCCGTGTTGCTTTTTCTAATTCCGATTTGTGCTCTTTTTTTTAATTTTCATAGCTTTAATGACTATGCTTGATCGTGTGACGATTTAAGCAAAAAAAAATCCTCACAGGTCAGTTTTCAAGATTTTTTTTCCCCGTGTGAGAAATAAATGGATCAAGTGCGTTATTTTCAGAGAGGTTTGCTTATCTTTTTTATCGACTGTACGTCAAAACACGACAAATGAGGTGCGTTCGTACTATAGCTAGTTATATGCGTATTCAGATCTTGATGATTTTTAATTCTGTAAATGAATTATATCGCCTGCAGATTAATTTCTGTAACAAGTACAAAAAAACACCTTTAACCATCATATATGTATTGTATTTTTATTTCGCAGTGCTACACTTTTAATAGCTGTAGATCTATCAACAATATCAAAATGTTTATCATGCTTCAAAGACTATAAATAAAGAGACTATAAACAAAGACTATAAAAAATAATTATACTATTCTTTAACGCTTTATGCCCCAACAGTACTTTAAAGTATCATTGAAAAAAACTTGTTATAAAATTCATTTAATACATCGACTAGTAGTAATACAGTATACAATGAGTTAAAGATACTTTCCTTTATGTTGTTCCAAAAGCATTGTTGGTTGCACAAAACAAAATTATATTTAAAAGGATGATTTCTCTTTCATTTGCATCTTTTCAGTTTTCTTGATGTTGGAAGATGGTGAGTTAAAGTTTCAGTTCTGAAAATTTTTTGTATTTCTATTCTAATATTTGTACATTTCCTAGTTCTATAAATTAAAAAAAAATATATTGTTTTATTGAAAAATTTGAGTGGAGATATAAATATTGCACGTAATCCCTACACATTCAGCTTTGGTTAATTAATTTTAATTGGCAAAATCCTTCTAAAATTGATTAAATGATTATGTAAATCCTCTAACGTGGTTTCAAAAATTCACAAAAAATACTTTAGAAGTTGAAATTTTCATGAATTCATATTTTGGGACATAAAGTATTAAAAATAGTTTCAAATCATCATTATTCTACGAATAAATTATCTGTACTTTTTACAAAGATTGTTGCCAACGGCTGATCCAAGGAAGTGGTCATGGTTTCATGACCGCCCCCCTGAACAAAGAAAACTTCTAAAGAATATTTTAAAAATATATATTAAATTCTTTTAAATTTTCCCCTTGCTCAACTAAGAGAATCTTTCCGACTGTCTGAAGCTCTACTCAAATCAAAATTAGGTAATTCATGAAAAATCCATGAAATCATTTTTAATACCAGATGCAAGACAATTACAAGTGCACGTATTCAGAACAAATATAATTGAATAGCGTTTTCCATTTTTCGATAAAGGCAAAGAAACTTTCGGGGAAATCTCCGTAAAATAGGTGTTTTAATCTGAATTTCAGGCCATATCAGCCAATTGCTTCCTCATGACGGCATTTCTGTAACTTCCAAGTCTTAAAAATTGTCTTAAAATGCTCATTTTAGGAATGATTCTTTGTCTTTATAAGAAAATGGGAAATTCTTCAATTTCTTGGTATCTGAATAAAATGTGTAAATTTTATATTTTTACTAAGGAAAATGACTTTTCAAAAGTTTCAAAAAAGTAGCCATTTTGGATATGGCAACTGCCTGCCTTCACTGTAAAAAATCTTGAGCTTTTGCTGCATAGTCACTCCACCGCTTTTATAGAATATCTCTATTTTGACCAAGGAAAATGCTCCATAATATAGTAAAGTAATCGTTTTCTCTAAAAGCGGTGGAGTGTGTCTGCAGCAAATGCTCAAGATTTTTAACAGTGTATACCTTTCATAAGAGACACCATGAAGATTATAACACATAAAAAAATACAATATGTAACAATGCAGCATCATTTAATTTATCAAAATCGTGGCTAGATGGTACAAACATGGCACAGCAAACAATACCTAAATTTAAATAATAAACTAGGAAATGTGAATACAATATTTAAATTCATTAAAAGTTACAAATGATTAAAAATTACTAAAAATAACTACCAATAAACACTAAAAACAAAAAGTATGCACATGCATAAAGACTAAGACGAAAAAAAACCCGCACTGTTACAACTTTATAGTCACTTACAATTTATACAAGTGACTCTTGTCATTAATGGTCCACTAGGATGTAGAGTTTGTCACAAAGTTTGTATAAAAGTTCAGCGAGTGATCTCTGATATCAAAGATCCCTTTAAATGCGTAGTCCAGGAAACACTAAACGACCCACATACCAACTATTAACTGATGAAAGAATTCTAGAACCATCCAATGTGATGTCTAGACGACCTTTCCGCTGATCCTGTACGTAGGTATGTGCATCATTAACAACAGATAGCGAAGTCATAGTCAATTGCTCCAAAAATGACTCCGACCGATCATCCTCTCTTGTTTGGCATTCTTAAATGACATTGAAGTCACCTCCCAACAGAACGCATGAGCAATCTCGTATAGTTGATGACCAAAGATTGTTGATGATTAAAGATGATGAAAGAAAGTTGATGGTTAAAGTCCAAGTCAGTGTCGCCGGAGGGTACTGTGTACTGGCTACCAATCATAATAATGTCACCTTTGACAGTTAAATTCACTCATGTTATTTTTAGAGAAACAATATTAATTATAACAAGTTTGCAGTGTATTAGGTAAAAAAATAAATCTAATAGATGTATTTAGTGGAATGATGAGCTTAAGCTATATACCACAAAATGTGATAATTCTCTGCTTTTCTGCCCAAAATCCGGCATATCTCTTTGTTTCAATACTATAATCTTCATCACATTTCATTTTAATTTGATGTTTGAAATATTTCTATTAAGAGAGAGCGGAATTTATCCCATTTGCTCTCACTCAACATTACATGCTTGTTCCACATGTTACCGTTTTCAATAAAGTCTAGCACAGCTTCTTGCGTAGGTAAGCAATCTTTCAGAAACCCTTTTAATGAATTCCATTTGTTACTATTCATCAAATTTTTACAAATGTATTCTGCACCGTCAGAGTGAATAATTTCCCGTTTTGCAAAACTGTTTGCCTTTTTTAAGAACAAACGAAAAAGCATTTCGTAATTATAATCTAGGTCGCCGTTCATTATTTTTTTACTTATTGTAATCAATAAACTACCAAGGGGATTGAAATTAGTATTATTATTTTCAAAATAAGGCCATAAACTACGGCTGGCTGTTTCCATAAAGAATATTTGAAACGGCCAATTAAGGAAACTTCTCATCACTTGGTAAGGATGATTTTGAATTAATTCTGTTTGTTGATATTCGTCCATTTGGGATAGCAGAAAAATTAAAATTTCGTTGAAATATTCTCTCACATATCCCACATATTTATTATAATAGTCTGAAAGGTCAAGAAAGGATGCTACATTTTCTGCGGTCTTCACCAAGCTGTGTGCTTTTTCCGCAGACGTAAGTTTATATAAAAAAAATTTAGTTGCTGCAGTATTTCCAAACCTTGCTGCAACTTCAAATCCGTATATATTTTGAGAAATGCTGGAAAATGATGCAATTAATTTCTCCAACTCACCCATTTCTTCTTTTATAATAAAAGTCCAAAAAAGCACCAATTTTCTTTCCTTGCAGTGCATTGGATCTTCTCTACAGAATAATATTTTGTCATTTTCGGGTATTTTCCCCCATAATTCTGGAATATGATCTTTTAAGCATGTGTCACATGCCACCTCATAACGCACTTTAATATCTATACTTTCATCTTTAATCAAGATTTCTGCCGTTTTTTTTTTATCTATTGTCCCTTGTGGTGTCCAACAGAACTCATTTGGTATAGCTACATTAAAACCATTACCGTCAAAATAAAATTCCATCCATCTTAAAATTTGGAATCCTATAGGTCTAATAAAATGTAATATTTCAGTGTAAATACTTTTCGGAATTGACAGTTCACTTATTTTCTCTATTACTTTAGCTTCTATTTTCAGCCACTTTTCTCTCACATGTACATCAGGCAAATATATACGGAATTTCTTAAGTGAATCCCTGATATCCTCTTGATTCCATAATGTAGCAACTACCTGAACAAGAGCAATATGCTCAAGTGATGGCTTTAAACTAAAATTCATATTAAATGTTTATTTTAATCAAAAAATTGTTAGAGCTTTATAAAATATTTTTTTACTATTTCATTACTTTTTTGAAATATAAGCTAAACTAGTTTTTCATCATTTCTTGAATTGAGTTGGTGACTTGTATTGGATACAAAGCTGCCCACAGTTTAAAAACTTTAGATGGAATGTGACCTAAACGAAAAAAAATGTCAAGAAGAATATAAAGCACTCTTATCTAAAAAAAGCATAGTTATTTTTTCATAAATAAGTAGTATAAACAATATAAAAGACGTTAAAAATTATTAAAAACCGCGCACCAAACATAAAATAATCCAAAAAATAATAAATTATTTTTGTTGCTAAATAAAATTTATTTGGATTTATTAAAGAAAGGATAAAGTGTTTTGAAACGAATATTGAACGAAACCAATGACATGTATCAATTGCATGGAAATCCGAGTATATTTACAAAAGTTAGAGATCGGACGAACGAACAAAACCGAATTAATAAATACTTTTCAACTTTATTGGAAAATGTTAAAAATTATTTACATGTGGAAGTAATGAGATCTCTACATAAATTCGATTAAAAAAACTTTTGAATGGCCTACTTATTTAATGTCATCGCAGAAACTCTCTCACATTTTTATTTTCGTTTTGCTTTTGAATTTTCTTTTTACTTCTTTTTACTACTGAGTAGCCGGCAGCAACAAATTAACATGGAACTAGAAATGATTACTGGAAGAAAAACCCCTATATCTCAACACAAACCAGTTTAGCTGCCACAGATTTTTTACTACCTTGCAGGCAGGGCAAGCAGGCGGGGCAATAGCCTGGCGTGATTATCGCTGTTTTTTTTTCTCTCTCTCGATACTTCTGTCTTTGTTTTGATGACGCAAGAATCAGTATGCTGTTTAGTTCATTGATAGCGCATTTTGCATACCTGGTCGGTGGATTAAAGTATTTTAATGTTTTCTAGCGATTCATTCTAAACATTTTTTAACTTACATAACATTTTATACTGAGAATTATAATTTAAAAAAAAATATTATTAAAGAGATGAAGAATTCTTAATAATACTAATTTAATTTAATCAATCTATTTATTTATTATTCTATTAAAGTGATGCATTTATTTTAATTTTAGCGATAATTTTATCTTTTTGTAATTTGATTAAATATATATTTTTTTAAATACTGAATTCTATAAAATTACAGCTATAAAATTTTTGAGACAGCAGAAAGTTTTAGAAATGACACTAAAGAAATCAAAATTCACAACAAAAATATCTCATTTCCTGTTCCAATTTTTAAGAGTGAAATTTTTTTAAACTACAAATAGACATTTTAAGTATAAACATGAACTAGGGCTGAAACTAACCCCCACCCCCCCACCCCGTAGTTTCAAAATAGTAAAAAGTTTTTGATCAATTGCTTTTATGGGCTCCTTTTATGAAGCCTTGAAACTTGAGTGTCAACGATTTTTATTAGATGATTTAAAACAGTGATTAAATCATACAAGGCAATCGTCTTAGGCAATTAACAGTGATTTTTAATTAAAACAGTGATTAAATCATGGCTGATTTATGTAGTAATTTTTTTAAATGTTTAAACTGACCAAAAAAAAAGTATTAAAATAAGATGAACAGAATTTGAAAAGTTTCTGAAAAATATTTAATATTTTTTGTATTATATTCTTTAAGTTTAGACCTAGGCAATTTGATTTTTTAAGTACAAATGCAAAACAAACTGCAAATGATATTTGCTTGATTATTTGTGCTACTAATGAAATAAGCAGTTTTTATTAAATATGAAATTACTTACAGTTCCCTCTAGGCCATTTTTTAAGGACGCAATACCATGTCCTTTAAAAAATTCACCCCCCCCCCCACTTTTTTTTTTCATCGATGAAATAGTGATACAGGAAAATAATTTTTTGCCTATTTTCCTGTCAAAGTCAGTCAAGTAATTCTGATTTTATTATTTAAAATTTTGCATTTGGTGAAATTATATTTTCTAAATTAAAAACAAAAGTTTAAAATATTTTTTTTGTTTGGATATAATTCCTAAGTTTATTTCGTAACTTTCCAACATCTATATTATGAGAAATGAGAGAAAACATGCCATTTATGCTCATTTCTTCAATCATTCACATTATTTTTGTACAACTTCCTCCCCTCTTTCCAGAATATATAACTTAGTCACCAAATAAATAAAAAAAATCGGTCGCCCGTGGTGACCAAGCGTACGCATTTGTCAAGCCCTGTGCTATTATAAAGATAATAAAACTATATTCCTTATTGATATTTTTGCATATTCCTGCAGCTCAATAAGTATTCATGACAATATTGTGATTAAAGATGTGTCATAGATTATGTAACAATTTCCAACTCTTCCAAAATAATTTACAAATCTTTACCGTTTAATAAGGTGAAATATGATATCTAAGTAGACAAGATCAATGTCAAATCGGGAGAGGAGGCCTACCTTTTGGCTTAAGCTCAACTAGCTCCACCCAGAAGCTTTGTTTACCTAATTATACTGAGCATTACTAAATTATACTTTGTGATATTGACCAATAATTATACTGTGTAATGCTGAAATACAAATTCTGAAAATACAAGATTCAAAAATACAAATTCTGAAAATATGTTTCACTATTTCAAACATATTGTAATTGATATATATCACTGAGGAGCATTACAAGAGACTTACTATAAAATATTGTGTATAGCATTCATCGTTCATTTACAGGGCCACAGAAAAGAATTCGGTACTGTCTATTTACAGTAATTGCTGAAAGTGAGTTTTCAGTTGCTGAACGCGTTTTTAAATGTAACTCGTTTTTTGTCTATTACTTGGTGTGTATAAATTCAATAGATAATATACAGGGCAGAACAAAAGTTCTGGAGTATATTTTCGTTTATTGACAGAATTTCCAGAAGGGGAATTGTAATCCGTGCTATGCGTTTCCTAACTGAGTTAAAATTTAGCATTCTATGTAGTATATATACAAATCTAAATTCAATAGATAAGATACAGGGCAGCACAAAAGTTCTCGAATATATTTTCGTTTACTGACGGAATTCCAGAAGGGGAATTGTAATCCGTGCTATGCGTTTCCTAACTGAACTAAAATTTAGCATTCTATGTAGTATATATACAGATCTATAGATCATATACAGGGAGACAAAACATCAGTAAGACATCACAATACTTCAGTGCAATGCACTTGCTCTGTTCTAGACGTTTTAGTGTGCTGTGTGAGTATACACACAGACACAGAGGAAAGATAACCTTTAAAAAAACGATCATTCACAATTCTATAAACGTCTAGAATACACATGAAATGACACATTTTGTTCGGGAAAGGAAAATAAAAATCCGAATTACTTTCATTAAAACCGAGTCTGCGCTAATATGTTATATTATATTATACCAACCACTTGTTAAAATCTTTTTTTCGTTACACTTCGATTTCGGCATAAAACGTTCGACTTTATTCATTAATGATAAGTGATATGCGGTGTTGATAAAAATGCTATTATAAAATTAAAAATATTCCCAACAAAAGCTATTATTTTCAGTTTCATTTATTGTAATTTATTTCTCTCTCTCTTTTTTTTTCTTTTTTGTGGGGGGGGGGGGGGGGGGAAATTTGAGAGGATTCCCGGAAATTTTTTGCATTTTTTTATTCCGTAATGATTGTGCCAATTTTAAAACCGCCTACAATCTTCAATGAATCCGAAACCAGTCCCGATGCATAGCTTTGATAATGAGAAACGAGTTCAACTTTCCCTTTCACGGTTTGGCAACATAAACGGAGTACCGTCTTTCCCATTTCCTTTCCTACTTGCTTCATTTTTCAAGAGTCCGTTAGTTCATAACAAATTGTGATCACCTTTTTCATAATCCGTCAGTTATTTTTTAACGGGCATGACTGCACTTTGCCTTGACGTGTGTTTTTAAAACTCGGGCGTTGTGAGAAGTGCAACTTTTTCTCCGATAATGTATTCGAGGCTCTACGCTCTATTTCCTTTTTCTTTTCTTCGTGTGATTCTTTTATTTTTTTCTTTTCATACCGTTTTTAATATTTGGGTGCTTATTTATGAGTGGTTCTTTAGGTTTTTACTGAAAATGTATTATTCTAATTTTTTCATCCCCAGTTCTTCTTTAAATGTTAATCAAACAGTGTTATGAAAAAAACATTCCGTTGTTAGTGAAAATAGATAGCACAAGTTGGAAATTGCACGTTAAACGTGACAAATGAGATGCGTTCGTACTATAACTAGTTTTACAATGTAAAAAAATCATCCATTTTATTTTAGTGAAATGAATTATATCGTCTGTTATGAGCGAAATGAGAATGCATTTTTTTTTTCGGATTACGTATGCCACGTTTAGATGCGAATTTTTCATTCGACACCAGACAGCGCTGCAGAATTTACCATGGAGATCTTGCTGTGGACATTGCGAATGATTACCTCCATGGTTTGGTATTTCTATGATTCGCGATGAACGAATCTCTTGTGTTTATTTACTTTAATGGATTGAAACATTCGACTGTTAACCTAATTTCCGCTGAAGTTATCTCAGAACCTACACTCTAAAAAATAAATGTGTAAATGAACCAGTTTTACACGTATATATGTGAAAATTTCTAAAATTACACACTTGTCATAGAAATTACACATTTTTGGTAAATTTTACCTATTTTTCTGTGTTTTTAGCTTATGAAACTAAGTGTGTTTTTTGTTATCACTTGCAAAACTCAGACAAGTGTGTATGTGTAGAGAAATGCCGGTATTTACACGAATTGGTGTGTTTTTTGTAATTTACACACAGTTATGCATACACGGATAAGTGTGTAAATGTTAAAAAATTATCGTCTGAAATTTTCATTTTTCTTATTCTTTCAAAATGGCAGATGTAAATAAACTGTGAGTCAAAGGCTACAATTTTGCGAACAAATATATCGTAAGGATAGCTCTCTGAACTGATAGGAAACTATAAGGATAGTTCATTTGTCAAAAAGAACCAGTTAAGTTCAATGAGAAGTTAGCATTTTCTGTATCTGGTGACTTCTTTATTTTTGAAAACTATTCACTGTAAAAAATCTTCAACTTTTGCTGCATAATCACTCCGCCGCTTTTATAGAATATATCTATTTTGACCAATGAAAATGCTTTATGAAATAGTATAGTTACCGTTTTCTCTAAAAGCGGTTGGGTGTGTCTGCAGCAAAAGCTGAATATTTTTAACATTGAACATATCAGCTTTTCGATATTTTCGGAAAGTTGCAACTCCCAAATTTCCCCATTGATGCTTGCTTCTTCCAAAGTTATGATAGCATTAGTTTATTTAATCATTCCAGTGCTATAGTACACTACCGCAAAAACTCCTTTGTGGTGCTCCGTCCCTAAGGTTAAAAATTTTGTTATTTTTGTCTATCGATCACTGATATATTAATAGTGATAACTGACGCTGCTAATGAAGAGCTTAACACTGTACACTTGGCGAGTGGTGTGAAACACAACTTTAAAGCAGCTCTAACTGAATGCAGAATTTCTAAATGTCACGTTAACGTGGTTCTGAAATTACCTACCCAACAACGCGAAACTTTCTGACTCGATTTTAAGCATAAAGGCACAGAATTGGTAGTCCTGACTTTTGAAGCGATTTGAAATCGAATAGCGTTTTCCATTTTTTGATAACTAAATTATTTATCGATTTATAAGCTATTCCAGTCATGTGGCAACAAATTTTCCCCTTTCTCACGCTGCCTCCTCGGGAATTCGTTTCAAAACGTCTTTTCATAATATTTTCTGGATGATATTTTACATTCACCTAAAAATTGAAAACGTCTTTCTATTACACAGTTTCTGAATAAGAACACCTGCCAATTTCATGCGTTTCCGAACAAAAATGAAATCAGAAAGTGGCTCTTTGGATTTGAGAACAACCTTAATAGAGCATATTTATTTATATCATTAACTGAGATTGGAGAAGGCTCTGTCATATATACCTGATTATACTAAACGAAAATTTATAAATGTATTCTGTTTTAATTTAAATTATTTATTGCGTTAAATGCAGAAATTAATATTCTGATCACGATTAAATGCAAGAATTCCATGAGTAGTATACTGCCAAAAAGTAGCACTTCAATTCTGTGTTTTTATGTGATTCTCTAAGAAATGATTCATAAATTTCATTCCATATTCCATGTCTTGCGGACATAAAAATTTGAAAAAATGTTTTATTTTATTTTATTTTTTTCCATAAATAAAATGTGAATTTTAAAAATATTTCAAAATGAGGAGAAATATATTAATCAGGATTTTCTTAATGTGTTTTTTTAGGTCACTTGCAAATTAACATGTATTCAATAATTTATTTACTACCTACAGGAAACTGCTTTATACATACATCAATTTCAATAAATATACATTTATAAATACCTGATTAATAAATTTCACTTTCACTGAAATTTCTTATTTCTAAACATTGCTCAATTTTGCCTTTTTGCACTCTCGGATAAGGAAAAATATTTTTTTTTTCAATTCCTACTAGTACCTCACACTCTCTATATATTTATATATCTTGTAATGGATGACACTTGATGTTAATACAGTTTTTTCAAATATTAATTCATTAATTAAATTTAATTAATTAATTTTAGTTTGTATGGGAGAAAAAAAAATTCTCCCATTGTTTTCATAAATGAAATGAAAGATTTTCCCCAAATTAGTGATGCCACAAAAATAAAATACCGCAACGATGAATATAAAAAAATATTCAATAAAGATAACGTGGGACATTAATGCTGCACGGGTTTATTTTATATATTTATGATTAAAAAGTAGGAATTGATTTAATTTTTTTTTTTTATATTACTTGTTTCAAATGCAATTTGTTTGAAAACTGTACCTCAGTTTACATTTAAAGTTTTAAAAATCTACAAATGTACTTTATCAAGTTTTTATTATACCTTTTTACTTTTTCAATCCCTAACCAGTTGTGCAGTTTAAAAGGCTACTTCACTGATGGACTCATTAGCTAATGTTAATCCTATGGAAGGAATTTTTAAAGATATCTAGGGTGCATTTCAATATTTTCAAACTATTTTTTTTACTGGCTAGCTGAGATCGATCAGCTATTTTTTACTTTTTCAATTTTGTTTCAGTGTTTTTTTATTAGGACACTTTTGCTTTCGAAATAGATTTCAAAAGTGAAAGCATACTTATTAAAAAAACCTGTTATAAAACTGAAAATGTAAGAAACCGCTTTTGTACAGATCAACCTAAGCTATTTAATGGAAAAAATAAAATAAATAAATAAAAAGAATAAAATGCAAATGAGATGTCTTTAAAAATTTCTTCGATGGGATTAACATTAGTGATTGATTATTTTAGCGTGAGCGAAGCATTCTCTTAAATTGAACAAACCAAAACTAGAGAATATTCTTTCTAATGAAGCTGTAAATAACTTATATAAATTAGACAGTTTGTCTTTCAAAGACGTCTTCTAAATAAATGTATGCACATAATTATTTGTTCCAAGTTTAAAGATAAAGTTTTTAAAAAATATATATAATATTTCAGAGTTTCCCCAGGTTTAAAAAGGGGCAGGGTGCTGCTAGTGAGAAAAGGGCACTTTTTGGATTTTTGAGGGCAGTTTTTTTAAATTGTTAAAGGTATTCTTTTGGTTTTTAAAACCACTTTTGATATTTCAAAGTCAAAACACTCTTTTTAAGACAACAATGAGTCAGTTTTTACTACGAAAGCAAATTTTTTAATGCAAAAGGAGACTTTTTTTACTGAAGGGTGTTATTTTGTAAACCAAAAGGCAGGCAGGGTGCAGCATCCTTCTGAAACTGTCTGGGGGAAACTCTGATATACATATGTATAGTTGTTGTCAAACCAATATCTGCTATGTGCACAGTGGCGTAGCTACATATTCAGCGCCCTGGAGCAAGAAAAATTAGTGCGCCTTCTGGTCTCTGAGAAATTTTTGTTTTATATTAGGTATGAAATGGGGTTCAGTGGGTATCAGTGCTTACTTTTGGATACCACTAATTCCATAAAGAAAATTTTCCTTTACTTAATTGCAGAATCTTGCATTTAAATAAGGAAAAATTTACTTTTAGGAAATGCTGCTATTCCAAAGTAAGCATACGTACGAACCTTAATATTACTCATTTTCTATGTAAATACTTACTTCATTTATTCTAAATTCTAGGCAATTTAACAGTAATATATTAAACGCAATAAATACAAATAAAATAATATTATTAATTGTAATTCATTAAGTACCGAGTATCTACTTACATTTACTACGTATGGGGCCGGATTTACGTTTTACATGCGACCATGAGCCCAATGGTACCTGCCAAACATCAACTTTTGTTGTTCGTTTCAAGATTTTCTAATTTAATTTTAACAGGGAAACACACTATCGTGGAGAAATTTAAAATTTTGACAGCACGTTACTTGAAGTATTTTGATGAAAAGTAAAAACGATGAAAAAGAAGAAAAAATATACATCATTACAATGTAATGTAATGATTGTAATGATAACTATAGATTTTTTTTTTTTTTTTTTTTTACATTTAAATTTGTGTCAAAGCGAAATTAATTACACAAGTTTTGAAGCTTGGAACATAGTGATATTTTTTTGCTTTTTCGACGTGTTTAAAGGTATCTTACCCTCTTACGTACGATACATATCAAATCCGAAACATTAAAATAGTAGAATAATATATTTATTACTTACCACAAAAATACTGTGTGTTTTTAAATTTTATTTTTTTTTCAACGCCTAATTATACAGAAAAATAGTTATAATTTTTTCCTTGACATATTTAAATTAAAGGAAAATAGAAATAAGATAACAGATTGTATCTGTGTCATTGAGAAACATTAAACTCCGTCACGGCTGACGGGAACCTGCTTTTGCATATAAATTAACTTGTCGCTATTCAACCATTCAAGGTTTACTTGTATTACTTCCGCAGTGGTATTAATGTTTCACGCCTGAGGGAGCAATGTTTTACTTGTATCAATAGGTGTCAACATGCTATTCTAAGTTATTCAAACCCTTTCAAAACAAAAAAAAAATATTCATATTTCGAGGTTAAACTGATGAAAGTTTATAAATATAACCAAATGCGTATTTTGCCATTTATTCAAGGTTTCTCGACTTTGCATGTAAGTACATTTTTGCGTTCTAACAGAGTTTTAGTAAGATACATTTATTAGAATTTAGAAATTGTTTAAATTATTGGAACATTTCTCCCTGTTATTTTCTATGGGGGATAGCTTAATTTACTCTGAATGATTTATTTCTTTTCTTAAAATGATTAGTATAACAAATTAAAAGTATTTTAATTTCAAGATAAATTTAATTTAGTTTCATATGTTTATTTATTTATATGTCACTATAAAAAGTTTACGTGTAATAAGATGGCTGTATTCAAAAGTGATTCTACTTTAACAACATATTCAAATTCTTAGCACATCTTCTCAAATCCAAATGAGCTACTTTTTGCCCTATTTTAATTCATTTTTGTTCAGAAAAGCATGAAATTGGAAGATGCTCTTATTCAGAGACTATGAAATCGAATAGCGTTTTCCATTTTGATAAAGGCAAAATATGTTTCAGAAAATACTTTCAAATTTGGCGTTTTGAACCGAAATTCCAGAACGACAGAGCGAGAAAACAGGAAAAACCGAACTATCGCTTATAACTCGATAAATAATTTATTTATCAAAAAATGGAAAACCCATTTCGATTCCAAATCGCTTCAATAGTCAGGCCCGCTAATATTATACCTTTATGCTTCAGGAAATTTTGCATTGTGCAGCAGGTCATTTGAGAACCATTCTAAAACTGTTTTTATGCAGGATACATACATATCACCACTAAATAAGCATGTAAACTTTGAATTTTATACAAAAAAAAATATTATGCTAAAAAAAAAAGAGGTAGTACATAGGTATTTAATGTAAGGACCATAATAGCTGCAGTTTTAGAGTATATGCGGGTATTATATATCTAGTATAGCCATATATATATTTAAAATGAAAGCACAATGAAAGTGAAAAACAATATTATGTATATTTGCATTTTCAATCCCTGTGATTAATTTTTTTATTACTTTTTCCTTTGATTTTTATGCATGTAATTTCATTTTAACTATATAACTCGGTTATTTTTTTGTACGAAGTTGAAAGTTAATTTTTGATTCAAAGAGGTATTTTATATTTCTGCTGTGTTATTTGGGGGGGGGGGGGGGCTCAGGGTTTAAAACTTCTGTATCCAAAGTACTTACAAATTGAGATACATATGAAAAAAACTTAAGTATTGTACTTTTGTGCTATTTTGGCATAATGTGAAGAATTCTTAAACATTAAATTTTATGATAATATATGTCTATGGACTTTTTTTTTCTTCTCTCTTCATGGTTCGGGATGCCTTTGTATCAAAGAGATTTCTTTCTTTTTTTAATGTTTGTTTGTTTCATTTGGAACGATATCAAGACCGGTATTGAGATTTTTCTTGCAGAGAAAATGAAAGCTGTTGTTATAGAAGTTCGATTTTTTTTTTTTTTTTTTTTTTTGCCCCTGGAGGCAATTAAGGAAAATCATTTTGTTTGCTAAATGACGCGTGCGTAAATGATATCGGGAATAATCGTTTTAATTCAGTGTATTTGTTATCGATAATGATCGTAACCGTATTAGCACTTATAATTACTTTACAGGGACAGTTCGTTACATTACGTCTATGGAGAAAAATCGTTTGCGTAATTAAATCGTAATTAAATAATGCTTCACTATTTCAAAAGCATTGAAATTTATATGTATCACTAAGGTGCATTTCAAGAGGCTTAATACAGAATAGCCTGTGTATAGCAGTCATCGTTCATTTACAGGGACACATAAAAGAATTTTTTCTTATATAAAATGAACCACTATTAGAATTAAATTCTGTAACTCTTTCATTTGTAAATAAAATTAATTGTTTATTATCTTTTATTAACATAAAATTGTGTGGCATTTACATTTCAAGTTACTTCCTGTTTACTCTGAAAGAAATTTTTTTCAAAAGAAAAGAAAACTTGGAATTCTTTATTTGCCAATGATGGAATTTTAGAAACGTGCACGTCTTGCGTTTTGTTTAATTTTTTTTCAACCCAGTTTTGCTTTTTTTAAAAAATAAATTAGGTTACATTTATTTAAAAATATGTGAATTTAAATTTGTATATTATTTATTTCACATATATAATTACTTATAAAAAACAAGTAATATAAAAAATAATTTAAGTCAATTCCTACATTTTAATCATAATATATATAAAATTAACCCGTGCTGCATTAATGTCCCACGTTATTTTTATTGAACATTATTTTATAATCATCGTTGCGGAATTTTATTTTTTGTTGGCATCACTAATTTAAGATAAATCTTTCATTTCATTTATGAAAACAATGGGAGAAACTTTTTTCTCCGATATAAAATTAAAATTAATTTAATTTAATTAATGAATTAATATTTGAAAAAACTGCATTAACACCAATTGTCATCAGTACAAGTTAAAAAAATTGATTTGAACTTGAATGGATGAATAGAAAATATTTCATTAATGATTAAAAATTCCATTGATCATCAAGGATTTCTAATAGCTATTCTGGAATACCATGTTCTTACAGTATTCATTGACAAATAATTTTTTAAGCTTAGTGTCATGCATTAATGCTACCCGTTTATTCTGTTAACTTTCTACCAAAGTCAAATACAAATATTTTAATAAATGTAATGTGTCAACATGTTATAATCAAACAGATAAAATCCTAATTCTATCATAAATTGCAGAAGAAAGACCTTTTTGCCACGATGCGGCAGTTCGGACCACCCACTTCGAAATATATGTGTGCCTGTGGGCAGAGCCAGCAGGATTTTTTATTTATTATTATTACTATTATTATTACTTGCTGTAAGAGTTGATCCTATAAAAAAAATTGTAAATATAAAAGTTGTAGATAATATTAAGGAGATTTATAATAATTTTAAGCGGATTTGATATCTTGGGAATAGACGAAGTTGTGAATTTTTTTCTTCTTAAACCCATATTTCATTCCCCCCCCCCCCCCCCCACCTTGAGAGCATTTTTAATGATATGAAAAATCTGTCATACATAAATTTTCTGCCCTTTACCTAGAAGTCATAATGACTTTAAACGGATTCGATACGTATCATAATTAAGAAGTTAGGTTTTTTTCTGTTTTCATCAAAAGCTCCTCCATTCCCCCAACCCCCCCCCCCCCCCTTGTTTGATTTTGCCCATTAACGAACTTGACCGAGATTTTATGCCGTTTGATTTTATGTATCAGTTTGGAAGAGATTTGTGCAGAATTATGGAAGTTATCGTGACCATAAAAAAGTGATATAGATAGATAGATAAAATTTTGAACTGGGGGTGATTTTGGGTTCTAGGAGGAGTCATAATCGATGTAGATCTGCAAAAAGTTTTCAGAAATTTCAACTATGGGGAGAATGCGATAGGTAGGTAGTATTTCTTACGATATCTACCTAAAATTCGAATGTACAGCCCGTTTATAAAACGATACTCGCTGATATTGGCGAATCGTTTATAATAAAAGTTAACTATGAATAACGTCTTTTTTTTTTTTTCGGTAGAGGGATTTGTTTTCATTTTTCATATAAAAATTCAAACGTTGAACATTTTGTTTTAATAAAAAAAAAAAAAAAAAGAGCATAAAGTAAAAGAGTTTTCCTAATGCCGTTTATCTTTATAACAAAAGAAAAATAGGAAAAAATGGAACATTTACAAATTCTATAAAATACTAGAAAGTTAAAAAAAAAAAAATTATATTAAAAGGAAAAAAAAAGAGTCCATTTCAGCAATTATTGGTGGGGCTAGAGCCTCACGAACCCATATAACTCTACACCTATTGGTATTTCTATAAAGGCTGTATTTTCCAAATAACCTCAATATGCATAGGCGTACGCAGGACTGTGCAGAGGAAAGCTACGCCCTGTCCCCTCTATAAATTTTTCAATAAGGTAAGAATTTAAAGAAAAAGTATATAGAATACAAAAAGCAAAAGGTACATGGATTTGAACATGTTTTCCTGGTTATTGCATGATTGCAATAGGTTTTACATTCTTTTATTTAATTTAATTTGGTTCATGTATCTAAAGATGGAATTTTGAAATCGATTTTTTCATACACTTCCTGATAGGCTAGAATTATAAAAATGATGTACGCACGTGTGTTTCCGGTGACAATACAACATTTTAATATTTTTAGAATGTAATTATAAAATAATCTTAAGGCATTTTAACCGGAGCAGGGCAAAGCTGGTAAATTGCCAGATATTATTTATAGTTTACATATAGTATGCATGTAAACAAGTTACAACAACAATGGATATTAAGTTTATATGCCAAACCATGTTCTCTAAAATATGCAAACTGGCTGTGAAAATGCACCTATGAAATATTTCAATACTAAAAAGTAAAAAATATATAATAAATAAAGAGTGTAATTAAAAAAATATATATGCTTTTATCAATTAATATTTAATTAAAGTGTAATTATACGTTGTGAAAGCAATATATAAATCCTGAATATATAAGTTAAATAATCCTTTTTCTCTTTCCTGTTACCATATGTTAAAACACGAAACAGAGCAAAAATTATAATTCTTAATAAATTCACTAGTTAGCGCTTTCTACCAAGCATAAATACAAGCAGTGAATTTTCCATAATCGGGGCCCATATCAAATTAACACACTGTAATAGAAATGTTTTGGAACAACATGATTTGCAGTCATGAAATTAGGTGGGATTTTTACAATAAACATGCAATGCTTATAATAGAGTGTTTAAGAAAAAAACGTTTTTTACTTTCATACTTATTTTGTGAGGGAGAGAACCTTATATGTTTTTAGCTACAATGCCTTTATTTAATATAAAAGTACATGGTAATTAATTCATTTCCCAATTAATTTGGGAGAGGGACGCTCGCCCCTTCCCCATTTTTATCCAAACTTGATAAAATTAGGTAATAATTTTAAAAACATTATTGATGTTTTTTTCTTTTACCATTTTTCTGGTGTTGAAGGTAGATAATTTTCCTCCCCCCAATAGCAATTTTATTAAAATAATTTTTTAAATAATTTTAATAATATATATATATTTTTTAAATAATTTTTATAATAATAATAAAATTGAAAATTCATTTTCATCAAGTAATATTTATGTTTACTATTTTTTACTATTTACACTGATATTTAACGGGAATTTATAATATTTAATATATTTTTATACTATCTTAAAGTCTAAAAAAAGTCCTTTCTGATGATACTTATTAACTTTTTCTAGGTTAATTAGGTTAACTTCTATGTTGCCTTAAATTTGGTTAATTTCTATGAAAAAACAGAAGCATGATTTAACATTAAATTTATTAAAATAAAGTAGTGTATTAAAACTTTTATAAAATTTTATTTAAAAAAAATTATATAAAGTCATTTTATAGAATTTCCTATTTTAAAAGTCTACATTTAAACGAAATGCACAAAAAAAAAAAAAGCCCTTTAAATAATATACAGCTGTTTGCTGTGGGGTAATAATAATCAACAATAGGAAAATAGTGTCCATACTAATTAACATTTATTATTAGTCATGTTTTTTTAAAAATACTTATATTTAAGAGAGAAAAATCGGAATCAGTTTGGATGTAGCATTCAAACATTTAAATTCTTTTGACTTCATCTACATCAAGGGCCGTCATTAAAACGAAATTGAAACTATATATTGTATTGGTCAAAATAGATATATTCTATAAAAGCGGTGGAGTGATTATGCAGCAAAAATTGAAGATTTTTTACAGTGGCAGAGAATGAGAGCGGAGTTCAAGCCAATAATACTGAAACGTGACTATCTTTTAGAATCTCGTGTCAAAATCACTCTTGCAAGAGATATCAAATCCGGGACTTGCAGCGCCATCTCTGATTACAGATTGATACTAATCATTGATACTATGACAGTTTGTGATTAAAACAACCAAAAATGTTTTCATTTATTTATTTATTTCTCTCTATTCTAAAAAAAAAAAAAAGTAATCAACGTTGCTTCCGTAAATGAATTTTTTGTACCCGGAGGTCTTTTTGGCTTATATTAAAAAAAAAAAAACTATTATATATAAAAATATACAAATTGGTCGTTTTAGAGAGAAATGTTCGATAAACACGCTGAAGTGGATAGTTTTTAAATCAAAAAATTATTTTCAGCTCTGTTTATTGTTCACGTCGATCAAAATTGTTCATTAAAAAAGTTTATAGGATCAAAAAATATGCATAACAATTTAACCATCTTTCGCAGGCACGAGTTTGCGTGCAATCATGTTTTTAAAATTGACTAATTTTTTGAGTTTTTTTTTTTTTAAATTTTTTTATTCAAAATTTCCTTATCGGAATGGAGATTTAATTATAATTTGAAAATTTCACTTTTACTCACCCATCATTCATAGTATATGGTAAGTCTTGTAATCGTTTTAAAAATTGAAAAAAAAAAAAATGAAATTCGGTATGTAATACTTAGTATGTAATAATGGGAAGAAGCTTATTGAATTCACGATTATCCGAAACTATTTTTTTTCGGACCCTCGAAATGTTTGTTCTGGTAAAAGGTATATAAAATTTTTCGAAATTGTTTATTTTAAGGAGTGAATATAAAAAAAAATAAATAGGAAAACATAAATTTTGCATAAAGGATGAAGTCGATCGCATAATGAGTTGCCGAGATATTTGTAATCCTATTTTCCACACTCTTCGATTTTTCATGACCCTGTATTTCATCCCAATTTCAATTCAAAGATATATTTTAATTGGAAATGAGACGCTTAACCCGACGCAATAAACCGTTAGTTAATATGATTATCATTTTTGGAGTTACAAGGATCAGTAATACAACATTTAAAGTTTAAGGCGTCATCAAGCCACGATTGTATTCGAATTGCAATGCATTGTATAAATAGTTTACACATGTTTTGTTTTCATATCCGGAAGTGACATTTTGATGCTCTGGAGGGAATACTCCCTTTCCCGAGTCTCCCCCTGTATTCTTTTATCGTATGGTATTCCTTTCAACGGGAAGGTCATGTAAGACAGGATTTTTTATAGACAGGTTCCATTTACATAGTTTTTACTATACTTGTGAAATTTTAGATGATTTAAAATTGAAAACTTCCAATCAGTTCGAAAAAATATCTTTGTTAATCCTTTGAAAAAATAAAAATTCAAAAAGGACCATTTTCGCGGTTATTCTCCTTCAGCCCGAAAATTTAGAGATACCGACAAGCAAAAAATATGAGCGTAAGACCTTCTTTTCGACGGTTCAACTGGTTTTCAAAAATACAAACTTCTTCTTCAAAAAAATACCCTTTCAAAAATTTTGCGACCGCAGGTCACTTTGCACTTTTTTTTTCTATGCTAAAACTAATTAAACATCGGTATTTCGACACTTCTTTTCGAGAATCTTGACAGACTTACATTACCTACAAAAAATTAGAAAATACTGATAAGTAGAAATATATTAAAAAAACATAAAATCTAAGAAATTTTCGATGAAAACGGCAAAAAGCGGGCTGTTTCGGCACGGCTTCGCTTGTTTTTTTTTTAAATATTTTCACTACTATAAACATGTATATTTTTTCACGAAAGTTTAAAGAGATCTTGGATACAGTTACATCCATAACCGATTAAAATTTCAGAGAGTTCGGAAGATGAGAAATATATTTTCTTTGGTTTTTGCTTTTGCTGTGTAAAAAGACCCGACAGGAAAATAACTATAAACGAGAAGAAAATATATTTCTATTATAAGTAGATAACAAAATTTTCCAAGAAATTTTTACAGGAGGTGTAAAACCGTCATATTTATAACCGATAAAAATTTCAAACGTTAGAACAACAAGAATTATTTTTTTTTAAAACTCTATAACAATCCCGCGTGAAAAAAAGAAGGAAAAGAAAAGAAAATTCTTATGACTGCCTTTACCACTAAATGTGAATATTTTTTCACGCATTTTTCATCTAAAAGTATAAATTCATACAATATTGAATTAAAGATATAAAATCCTACAAACTTGAAGTTTGTTTAAAGTTATAATTGCGTATCTAGACAACGCCGAGCGGGTCAGTCAGTCTGTACTAATAAAAGAAAGCCTGTCTCTCTCTGTGTCCGTCTGTCTGTCAGCCATGACTAGGAAAATCCATCGCGAGTGAAAATTTGGATGAAAGTTCCAAGGCAAATCCAGATACACATAAGACTCACATTTTTCATTTGTTTTAATAATTACCCGAGATAATAATTAAAAGTCAAAGTAAATGTTGATAAAAAAAAAAAAAAAAAAAAACATTCAATTTCGAGCGCGTCTGCGCAGTTATTCTTCCGCAAATTTCTTAGCACAGCAGAAAGAAAAGACCGAGGATTTTTTTTTTTTTACCTGTCTTAATTGGGCGTTGGTCAAAGCGTTTGAAATATGGACGAACTAAAAACATATTTAAATTTCGTACTTTTTACATTAAAGCCACAAATCGCATAAAAAAATACGATTTTTAATCATTTAAAATTTTTTTTTTATTAAAGTTTGATTTTGCGAAGTTTTTTTCCCCCTTTTTCTTAAAGTTCACACCAGCCTTGATTTTAAAGATACGAAAAAATGACAAATAATTCGGATACTTCTTTATTACAGACCAGGAGGCAGCAGCACAGACAATCACCTCATCGAGTTGGAGGGTGAAATTCTGGAATTAGTTAAACTCGATTCGCATATTAAAACGCAATGGGTCTGCCAAGTCATATCCTCGGTGGAAAACAACACCTTAAAAAACGATTTTAGTGGTTGAGTGGTTGATTTTAGTGGTTTGTTTTTAGTGGTTGAAAAAAGCGGATTAAAGTTATAAATTCATAAAAATGTGACGTTATCACGGTCTCGGGCAACGCCGGACAAGTCAGCTATAGTAATAACATGAATAAAATCCATCATGATAGCGAGCATAATTCACTATTAACGACATAGACATTTTTATTCTTAAACACCCGAAATTTGCAATCATTTTTATTCCGATCCAACGACACCGAATAATGTTTTCTGTTTTCTATAAAGACAAAGTATGCTTCATAAAAAAGTGCAAAAATAGGTGTTATAAGCCAATTTTCAAGATCGGGAAAGGTCATCACCAGAGACACAATCGTTTATATAACTCAAGATTAAATGCGCATATCAAAAAATAAAAAATGCTATTCGTTTCTAAATTACTTCAATAATCTTGCCTAAGAATTATATGTTTTTACGTGTAAAAATGATTATGTGAGCGTTTTATAAATCTTCGCAAAGTTGAACAAAAAAAAAATATTTTTTACAAACAGCCTTAACTGAATATCGTTTGTAAATAGTTGTACATATATTCAAATTCATAAATTATGGAAACACTAAATAAATTGAAAAAAAATATAATCGACCCCTTACTACTTAACTACTCTGGAGCCACTGTATTTTCTCATTTTACTTACCCATCATACGTAGTATAGGGTAAGTTTGAAAATCGAAAAATTTTTTTTGACGGATTTACACGTTTCAGACACTGGAGATTCCGAAAAACATATTTTTAGAAAAAAAAATTTGCCGTCCGTCTGTGTGTCTGTGTGTCTGTAAACGCTCTATCTCCCGAAAAAATTGAGATAGAGACTTGCAATTTGGTATGTACTTAGTATGTAATAATGGGAAGAAGCCTATTTCATTTCAATAACCTCGATTAACCGGAACAATTTTTTTCGGACTCTCGAAATATTCGTTCTGATGAAAGGTATATAAAAATTTTCGAAATTGTTTATTTTAAGAAATGAATATAAAAGACAATAAAAAAACATAAATTTTGAATAAAGCATGAAGTCGATCGGATAATTAGTTGCCGAGATATTTGGAATCCTATTTTCCACACTCTTCGATTTTTCATGACCCTGTATTTCATCCAAATTTCACTTCAAAGATATATTTTAATTGGAAATTTGACGCTTAATCAGATGCAATAAACCGCTAGTTAGTAGGATTATTATTTTTGGAGTTATAAGGAAAAACCTCTTTCAAGCAATTCAGTAATCGAGCCTTTAAAGTTTGTGACGTCATCAAGCCACGATTTTATTTGAATTGCAATGTATAAGTAGTTTACACATTTTTATTTTAATATTTTACATTATGCATATCCATGATGGGTAAGTATTACGGTGGCCCCCAACGACTAGTTTACTCCTCTGATGATGGCTAACGTTTAGCTGAAAGCTCTTGGGAAATTACGATACATTTTGACATCTGTGTTTTTAACATCTTGATAGTTTTAATATTTCAAACCTTTTATATTATATTTGCAACTATTTTAGTAATAGATGAATTGTGAATCAATGTGTTCACGTTGTTTATTTTGATTTATAGGTGAATATGACGTTTCAACATAATGTACAGAGTTTTCTATATGTACGTATATAAGTCATCATTTTTTTTTTAATTGAATTTTGCTTATGTTTAAAAAATTATGCAATAAGTAAAAAAAAATAATGACCCATTGACGATAATGTATAATTCAATATGAGTTAAAATCCTACTATCACTTACAGTTCTGAGCATTCGGACGTGAATTTAAAAAACATATCAAAACTTTTATTGATTCAAAGAACTTCTCAAAAAGTTAAACTTGAGATGAATCAAAGACATAAAACACTTTTTTTTATATTAAAATTATGAATACTTTACTGAGTAAAAAGAAAACTTAAAAACCAAAGACATAAAAAAAGATGCAACCAAATGAATTTTAAACTGATTTAAATACAAAGATTTTCACATATTAAAGAATTGAATTTGACTTGAGTTGAAACATAAAAAAGACACATTTCCATGTCCTATTTCATAAAGCATTTTCATTTGTCAAAATAGATATATTCTATAAAAGCGGTGGAGTGATTATGCAGCAAAAGTTGAAGATTTTTTACAGTGGTATTTAACCATTTATCCCTACCCTTCCATATTTATATAAGTTATATAAATTATAAAGATTAAATTATATATAGATAATATATAGCCGATGGTCCAAACCCTCTCTTACTTTAGTAAATTATGCATATAATGTCCCCCCTGTAGGAATAAGCAACTCTAGAATATTTAGTTTCAGTTAAAATTATCGTAGTGTAGAACTACATGTAAATTAAGACAAACAACCAAGTAAAGTAATAGTACTTAAAGTCTAAAAGTAGCACTTAGTTTGTAGCATTAAAGTGTTATAAAATGTCTAACCTCATTCCTTTTCAGATGCGACGATCATGTACGCTAATGGCCCCGGTGTATGTAAAATCCGTCGTGGGTGTGAAGTCCGCCAAGTTACCTGTGAATTATACCTCTGGGGGGTGCCTAGTCTGGTGAAGGTCTCGTCACCAGATCAAGGTTCTAAATTACGAGACCAACTCGAGTAGCGATGGCATAACGTATGGATGAGCGATGCAGCGAGGAAATAGTAAATATCCCAAAATCCGTCCGGCATGACTTTGCAACACTGCGCAGTGCTGAACCGCCTCATCAAAAATCAATTAGCAACCAGCCAACTAAGAAAAAGCAATTAAAGCAACAAGACGCACTGAAGCCACGTCGGCCTTTAGATTTAACAAACACATCTTCGCCATGCGGAGAGCAGGCGAACCTTCGCCCCGTTGCCAGGTATCAACTAGTTAAGCTTTGCAAAATCCTGGCAGGTAGGAGCCTGGTCAGCGGTATAAAAAAAAGTCAATGGGAGACTGATGACGATCAAATATGAATTTTTAGATGCCAACAGAGAGAAATGAATATAGCAGCTCCCTAAACCACAAGAGTCTGGTTCACATAGGGTTGTTTTCAGGAGTGTCACTAAAAATAAAAAGTAGACAATGCTAATAAAATTTCATAAAATCGAGGAACATAAATGTAAAAAAGAGAAAGGGTAGCAGAGGGCATCTGGTAAATTTGACTGAGCGTGGTATAGAGATGAATCCACAGTTGCTAGGTGAACTAAATAATTTCTTTTCTTCCTTTTTTTATAAGAGAACGCCGAGCGAAAGAATTACAAATGAATTGAAAAGGAGTTATAATAAAAGTGGAAAAAAGGCTGGGATAAGATACATTTACAGTGTAGAAAATAAAATATATTTAGGATGGTAATTTTGAAAAAAAAAGTTATTTTAGGGGGGGGGGGGGCTAAGGTGTAAATTAATTAGAAGTGGAATTTGTGAAGATAATTCCTCTTCACAACATACTTGCATTTGTTTAAGTGTTTTGTATCAGCAAAATAAATTGCTATATATATATATATATATATATAATAAAGCTAAATATAAATAAACATATAGCATACTTGACTATGAAGAAAAATATAAAAGAGAATTTGGCGAAGTAGCATATTTAGAAAAACTGACTTAATCTGTACTAATATTATAAAGTAGTAAAGATTGTTTTTTTGTTTGTTTGTTTGTAGGGGGTAATCTCTGGAACTACTGAAGCGATTTCAAATGTGACGGTGGCAAATTGTTGATGACAGTTCCTGCTCCAACACAGGCTATATTTATATCGGTGCTACCACCCCCAGGGGAGTGCAAAAGCGAAAAACAATGTTTTTTATACTGAAGGAGCTAGAAACATGAAATCTGGCATGGTAGTTACTTATAAGATGTAAATGCTCTCTAAGAACAAATTGTAAAAAAATTCGAAATTTAAAAGGTGTGAGATGAGCGAAAAGCGTTCTAAAAATATTCTGAATTGCAATTTCTATGGAATCTCAGGAACTACAGAACCGTTTTAAAAAGTGACGGTGGCAAATTGATGGTGACAGTCCCTGCTAAATTTTATGTTGGTGCCACTACTCCCAGTGGGGTGCAGGAGCGAAAAACGTTCTAAAATTTTGATTTTTTTTATACCAAAGGAGCTAGAAACATGAAATTTGGCATGGTAGTTACTTATAAGATGTAAATGCTCTCTAAGAACAAATTCTAAAAAAAAAATCGAAATTTAAAAGGGTGAAATGAGCGTTCTAAAATTGCGATTTTTTATACTGAAGGAGCTAGAAATTTGAAATTTGGCATTGAAGTTACTTATAAGATGTAATGCTGTCTAAGATTCTTATTATATAGTAGCCTTATTATTCTGTTAAAATATAAAAGTGAATTATGAAATGTCAATAGTTTGTTCGTTAAGAAAATTGACCAGCGTAGCTTGCTAGTTTTATATAAAAATGTAAAATCTTGCAAAGATAGACAAAATTTAAGGATGTGGGATATAGTTTCTATGAGTGGTCACCACAACATGCTATGAAATATGACACATGAATAACAACTGCATCCGTTGTTGTGCCGAGATGGTTAGGTAAAAATGTAATAGTACATCACAATGTATTTAAAAGAGTAATAAAAATTATGTGAACTAATTTAAAAAAAAAAAAAATAGCATATGTTGTACTAAATATGAAAGGCAATTTAGATGTGAATTAAAAAGTGTGACATCATGTACAAAAAAATGTGTGTTAAGGAATTAATGCAAGATGAGGTGTGAGCAAAATAGAATATATAAACACTGTATATTTAATGTTGTACTTACATTTACAGAATATGAACGTTTAGACTGAAAACAAATTTAGAGACAATTGTGTGAAAACATTGGCATTGTGTAAAGAGGCGTTTGAGAAAGTCTGAAAGCAACCCTTGTAAATGCTCTCTAAAAAAACAAATTAAATTTAAAAGGGTGAAATGAGCGTTCTAAAATTGCGATTTTTTATACTGAAGGAGCTAGAAATTTGAAATTTGGCATTGAAGTTACTTATAAGATGTAATGCTGTCTAAGATTCTTATTATATAGTAGCCTTATTATTCTGTTAAAATATAAAAGTGAATTATGAAATGTCAATAGTTTGTTCGTTAAGAAAATTGACCAGCGTAGCTTGCTAGTTTTATATAAAAATGTAAAATCTTGCAAAGATAGACAAAATTTAAGGAAAAAGTGTAATGTGGGATATAGTTTCTATGAGTGGTCACCACAACATGCTATGAAATATGACACATGAATAACAACTGCATCCGTTGTTGTGCCGAGATGGTTAGGTAAAAATGTAATAGTACATCACAATGTATTTAAAAGAGTAATAAAAATTATGTGAACTAATTTAAAAAAAAAAAAATAGCATATGTTGTACTAAATATGAAAGGCAATTTAGATGTGAATTAAAAAGTGTGACATCATGTACAAAAAAATGTGTGTTAAGGAATTAATGCAAGATGAGGTGTGAGCAAAATAGAATATATAAACACTGTATATTTAATGTTGTACTTACATTTACAGAATATGAACGTTTAGACTGAAAACAAATTTAGAGACAATTGTGTGAAAACATTGGCATTGTGTAAAGAGGCGTTTGAGAAAGTCTGAAAGCAACCCTTGTAAATGCTCTCTAAAAAAACAAATTAAATTTAAAAGGGTGAAATGAGCGTTCTAAAATTGCGATTTTTTATACTGAAGGAGCTAGAAATTTGAAATTTGGCATGGTAGTTACTTATAAGATGTAATGCTGTCTAAGATTCTTATTATATAGTAGCCTTATTATTCTGTTAAAATATAAAAGTGAATTATGAAATGTCAATAGTTTGTTCGTTAAGAAAATTGACCAGCGTAGCTTGCTAGTTTTATATAAAAATGTAAAATCTTGCAAAGATAGACAAAATTTAAGGAAAAAGTGTAATGTGGGATATAGTTTCTATGAGTGGTCACCACAACATGCTATGAAATATGACACATGAATAACAACTGCATCCGTTGTTGTGCCGAGATGGTTAGGTAAAAATGTAATAGTACATCACAATGTATTTAAAAGAGTAATAAAAATTATGTGAACTAATTTAAAAAAAAAAAAATAGCATATGTTGTACTAAATATGAAAGGCAATTTAGATGTGAATTAAAAAGTGTGACATCATGTACAAAAAAATGTGTGTTAAGGAATTAATGCAAGATGAGGTGTGAGCAAAATAGAATATATAAATACTGTATATTTAATGTTGTACTTACATTTACAGAATATGAACGTTTAGACTGAAAACAAATTTAGAGACAATTGTGTGAAAACATTGGCATTGTGTAAAGAGGCGTTTGAGAAAGTCTGAAAGCAACCCTTGTAAATGCTCTCTAAAAAAACAAATTAAATTTAAAAGGGTGAAATGAGCGTTCTAAAATTGCGATTTTTTATACTGAAGGAGCTAGAAATTTGAAATTTGGCATTGAAGTTACTTATAAGATGTAATGCTGTCTAAGATTCTTATTATATAGTAGCCTTATTATTCTGTTAAAATATAAAAGTGAATTATGAAATGTCAATAGTTTGTTCGTTAAGAAAATTGACCAGCGTAGCTTGCTAGTTTTATATAAAAATGTAAAATCTTGCAAAGATAGACAAAATTTAAGGATGTGGGATATAGTTTCTATGAGTGGTCACCACAACATGCTATGAAATATGACACATGAATAACAACTGCATCCGTTGTTGTGCCGAGATGGTTAGGTAAAAATGTAATAGTACATCACAATGTATTTAAAAGAGTAATAAAAATTATGTGAACTAATTTAAAAAAAAAAAAAATAGCATATGTTGTACTAAATATGAAAGGCAATTTAGATGTGAATTAAAAAGTGTGACATCATGTACAAAAAAATGTGTGTTAAGGAATTAATGCAAGATGAGGTGTGAGCAAAATAGAATATATAAACACTGTATATTTAATGTTGTACTTACATTTACAGAATATGAACGTTTAGACTGAAAACAAATTTAGAGACAATTGTGTGAAAACATTGGCATTGTGTAAAGAGGCGTTTGAGAAAGTCTGAAAGCAACCCTTGTAAATGCTCTCTAAGAACAAATTCTAAAAAAAAAATCGAAATTTAAAAGGGTGAAATGAGCGTTCTAAAATTGCGATTTTTTATACTGAAGGAGCTAGAAATTTGAAATTTGGCATTGAAGTTACTTATAAGATGTAATGCTGTCTAAGATTCTTATTATATAGTAGCCTTATTATTCTGTTAAAATATAAAAGTGAATTATGAAATGTCAATAGTTTGTTCGTTAAGAAAATTGACCAGCGTAGCTTGCTAGTTTTATATAAAAATGTAAAATCTTGCAAAGATAGACAAAATTTAAGGATGTGGGATATAGTTTCTATGAGTGGTCACCACAACATGCTATGAAATATGACACATGAATAACAACTGCATCCGTTGTTGTGCCGAGATGGTTAGGTAAAAATGTAATAGTACATCACAATGTATTTAAAAGAGTAATAAAAATTATGTGAACTAATTTAAAAAAAAAAAAATAGCATATGTTGTACTAAATATGAAAGGCAATTTAGATGTGAATTAAAAAGTGTGACATCATGTACAAAAAAATGTGTGTTAAGGAATTAATGCAAGATGAGGTGTGAGCAAAATAGAATATATAAACACTGTATATTTAATGTTGTACTTACATTTACAGAATATGAACGTTTAGACTGAAAACAAATTTAGAGACAATTGTGTGAAAACATTGGCATTGTGTAAAGAGGCGTTTGAGAAAGTCTGAAATCAACCCTTGTAAATGCTCTCTAAAAAAACAAATTAAATTTAAAAGGGTGAAATGAGCGTTCTAAAATTGCGATTTTTTATACTGAAGGAGCTAGAAATTTGAAATTTGGCATTGAAGTTACTTATAAGATGTAATGCTGTCTAAGATTCTTATTATATAGTAGCCTTATTATTCTGTTAAAATATAAAAGTGAATTATGAAATGTCAATAGTTTGTTCGTTAAGAAAATTGACCAGCGTAGCTTGCTAGTTTTATATAAAAATGTAAAATCTTGCAAAGATAGACAAAATTTAAGGAAAAAGTGTAATGTGGGATATAGTTTCTATGAGTGGTCACCACAACATGCTATGAAATATGACACATGAATAACAACTGCATCCGTTGTTGTGCCGAGATGGTTAGGTAAAAATGTAATAGTACATCACAATGTATTTAAAAGAGTAATAAAAATTATGTGAACTAATTTAAAAAAAAAAAAATAGCATATGTTGTACTAAATATGAAAGGCAATTTAGATGTGAATTAAAAAGTGTGACATCATGTACAAAAAAATGTGTGTTAAGGAATTAATGCAAGATGAGGTGTGAGCAAAATAGAATATATAAACACTGTATATTTAATGTTGTACTTACATTTACAGAATATGAACGTTTAGACTGAAAACAAATTTAGAGACAATTGTGTGAAAACATTGGCATTGTGTAAAGAGGCGTTTGAGAAAGTCTGAAAGCAACCCTTGTAAATGCTCTCTAAAAAAACAAATTAAATTTAAAAGGGTGAAATGAGCGTTCTAAAATTGCGATTTTTTATACTGAAGGAGCTAGAAATTTGAAATTTGGCATGGTAGTTACTTATAAGATGTAATGCTGTCTAAGATTCTTATTATATAGTAGCCTTATTATTCTGTTAAAATATAAAAGTGAATTATGAAATGTCAATAGTTTGTTCGTTAAGAAAATTGACCAGCGTAGCTTGCTAGTTTTATATAAAAATGTAAAATCTTGCAAAGATAGACAAAATTTAAGGAAAAAGTGTAATGTGGGATATAGTTTCTATGAGTGGTCACCACAACATGCTATGAAATATGACACATGAATAACAACTGCATCCGTTGTTGTGCCGAGATGGTTAGGTAAAAATGTAATAGTACATCACAATGTATTTAAAAGAGTAATAAAAATTATGTGAACTAATTTAAAAAAAAAAAAATAGCATATGTTGTACTAAATATGAAAGGCAATTTAGATGTGAATTAAAAAGTGTGACATCATGTACAAAAAAATGTGTGTTAAGGAATTAATGCAAGATGAGGTGTGAGCAAAATAGAATATATAAATACTGTATATTTAATGTTGTACTTACATTTACAGAATATGAACGTTTAGACTGAAAACAAATTTAGAGACAATTGTGTGAAAACATTGGCATTGTGTAAAGAGGCGTTTGAGAAAGTCTGAAAGCAACCCTTGTAAATGCTCTCTAAAAAAACAAATTAAATTTAAAAGGGTGAAATGAGCGTTCTAAAATTGCGATTTTTTATACTGAAGGAGCTAGAAATTTGAAATTTGGCATTGAAGTTACTTATAAGATGTAATGCTGTCTAAGATTCTTATTATATAGTAGCCTTATTATTCTGTTAAAATATAAAAGTGAATTATGAAATGTCAATAGTTTGTTCGTTAAGAAAATTGACCAGCGTAGCTTGCTAGTTTTATATAAAAATGTAAAATCTTGCAAAGATAGACAAAATTTAAGGATGTGGGATATAGTTTCTATGAGTGGTCACCACAACATGCTATGAAATATGACACATGAATAACAACTGCATCCGTTGTTGTGCCGAGATGGTTAGGTAAAAATGTAATAGTACATCACAATGTATTTAAAAGAGTAATAAAAATTATGTGAACTAATTTAAAAAAAAAAAAAATAGCATATGTTGTACTAAATATGAAAGGCAATTTAGATGTGAATTAAAAAGTGTGACATCATGTACAAAAAAATGTGTGTTAAGGAATTAATGCAAGATGAGGTGTGAGCAAAATAGAATATATAAACACTGTATATTTAATGTTGTACTTACATTTACAGAATATGAACGTTTAGACTGAAAACAAATTTAGAGACAATTGTGTGAAAACATTGGCATTGTGTAAAGAGGCGTTTGAGAAAGTCTGAAAGCAACCCTTGTAAATGCTCTCTAAAAAAACAAATTAAATTTAAAAGGGTGAAATGAGCGTTCTAAAATTGCGATTTTTTATACTGAAGGAGCTAGAAATTTGAAATTTGGCATTGAAGTTACTTATAAGATGTAATGCTGTCTAAGATTCTTATTATATAGTAGCCTTATTATTCTGTTAAAATATAAAAGTGAATTATGAAATGTCAATAGTTTGTTCGTTAAGAAAATTGACCAGCGTAGCTTGCTAGTTTTATATAAAAATGTAAAATCTTGCAAAGATAGACAAAATTTAAGGATGTGGGATATAGTTTCTATGAGTGGTCACCACAACATGCTATGAAATATGACACATGAATAACAACTGCATCCGTTGTTGTGCCGAGATGGTTAGGTAAAAATGTAATAGTACATCACAATGTATTTAAAAGAGTAATAAAAATTATGTGAACTAATTTAAAAAAAAAAAAAATAGCATATGTTGTACTAAATATGAAAGGCAATTTAGATGTGAATTAAAAAGTGTGACATCATGTACAAAAAAATGTGTGTTAAGGAATTAATGCAAGATGAGGTGTGAGCAAAATAGAATATATAAACACTGTATATTTAATGTTGTACTTACATTTACAGAATATGAACGTTTAGACTGAAAACAAATTTAGAGACAATTGTGTGAAAACATTGGCATTGTGTAAAGAGGCGTTTGAGAAAGTCTGAAAGCAACCCTTGTAAATGCTCTCTAAAAAAACAAATTAAATTTAAAAGGGTGAAATGAGCGTTCTAAAATTGCGATTTTTTATACTGAAGGAGCTAGAAATTTGAAATTTGGCATTGAAGTTACTTATAAGATGTAATGCTGTCTAAGATTCTTATTATATAGTAGCCTTATTATTCTGTTAAAATATAAAAGTGAATTATGAAATGTCAATAGTTTGTTCGTTAAGAAAATTGACCAGCGTAGCTTGCTAGTTTTATATAAAAATGTAAAATCTTGCAAAGATAGACAAAATTTAAGGATGTGGGATATAGTTTCTATGAGTGGTCACCACAACATGCTATGAAATATGACACATGAATAACAACTGCATCCGTTGTTGTGCCGAGATGGTTAGGTAAAAATGTAATAGTACATCACAATGTATTTAAAAGAGTAATAAAAATTATGTGAACTAATTTAAAAAAAAAAAAAATAGCATATGTTGTACTAAATATGAAAGGCAATTTAGATGTGAATTAAAAAGTGTGACATCATGTACAAAAAAATGTGTGTTAAGGAATTAATGCAAGATGAGGTGTGAGCAAAATAGAATATATAAACACTGTATATTTAATGTTGTACTTACATTTACAGAATATGAACGTTTAGACTGAAAACAAATTTAGAGACAATTGTGTGAAAACATTGGCATTGTGTAAAGAGGCGTTTGAGAAAGTCTGAAAGCAACCCTTGTAAATGCTCTCTAAAAAAACAAATTAAATTTAAAAGGGTGAAATGAGCGTTCTAAAATTGCGATTTTTTATACTGAAGGAGCTAGAAATTTGAAATTTGGCATTGAAGTTACTTATAAGATGTAATGCTGTCTAAGATTCTTATTATATAGTAGCCTTATTATTCTGTTAAAATATAAAAGTGAATTATGAAATGTCAATAGTTTGTTCGTTAAGAAAATTGACCAGCGTAGCTTGCTAGTTTTATATAAAAATGTAAAATCTTGCAAAGATAGACAAAATTTAAGGATGTGGGATATAGTTTCTATGAGTGGTCACCACAACATGCTATGAAATATGACACATGAATAACAACTGCATCCGTTGTTGTGCCGAGATGGTTAGGTAAAAATGTAATAGTACATCACAATGTATTTAAAAGAGTAATAAAAATTATGTGAACTAATTTAAAAAAAAAAAAATAGCATATGTTGTACTAAATATGAAAGGCAATTTAGATGTGAATTAAAAAGTGTGACATCATGTACAAAAAAATGTGTGTTAAGGAATTAATGCAAGATGAGGTGTGAGCAAAATAGAATATATAAACACTGTATATTTAATGTTGTACTTACATTTACAGAATATGAACGTTTAGACTGAAAACAAATTTAGAGACAATTGTGTGAAAACATTGGCATTGTGTAAAGAGGCGTTTGAGAAAGTCTGAAAGCAACCCTTGTAAATGCTCTCTAAAAAAACAAATTAAATTTAAAAGGGTGAAATGAGCGTTCTAAAATTGCGATTTTTTATACTGAAGGAGCTAGAAATTTGAAATTTGGCATTGAAGTTACTTATAAGATGTAATGCTGTCTAAGATTCTTATTATATAGTAGCCTTATTATTCTGTTAAAATATAAAAGTGAATTATGAAATGTCAATAGTTTGTTCGTTAAGAAAATTGACCAGCGTAGCTTGCTAGTTTTATATAAAAATGTAAAATCTTGCAAAGATAGACAAAATTTAAGGATGTGGGATATAGTTTCTATGAGTGGTCACCACAACATGCTATGAAATATGACACATGAATAACAACTGCATCCGTTGTTGTGCCGAGATGGTTAGGTAAAAATGTAATAGTACATCACAATGTATTTAAAAGAGTAATAAAAATTATGTGAACTAATTAAAAAAAAAAAAAAAAATAGCATATGTTGTACTAAATATGAAAGGCAATTTAGATGTGAATTAAAAAGTGTGACATCATGTACAAAAAAATGTGTGTTAAGGAATTAATGCAAGATGAGGTGTGAGCAAAATAGAATATATAAACACTGTATATTTAATGTTGTACTTACATTTACAGAATATGAACGTTTAGACTGAAAACAAATTTAGAGACAATTGTGTGAAAACATTGGCATTGTGTAAAGAGGCGTTTGAGAAAGTCTGAAAGCAACCCTTGTAAATGCTCTCTAAAAAAACAAATTAAATTTAAAAGGGTGAAATGAGCGTTCTAAAATCATTCTAAATTACAATTTGTATGTTATCTCTGGAACTACAAAACCGATTTCAAAAGTGATGGTGACAATCCTTGTTTCAACATAGGCTATATTTTATGTCGGTAAATTAGTATTTAATAAATAGTTATCGAAGTCGCCAAAAATGTTGTATAAAATTTTAGAAAGGCCTAAAATATATGCTGCATTGCACAAATAGAAAAATGTAAATAAACATTGCAGTATCAATAAATGATTGTCGTTGAATTTGAAAAAGATCATAAAAATGGTAGAAAAACTACTTGGAAACATTTCCAAAAAACAGTGACAGCAAAAGAAATTCTGTTTTTATGAATGCTTTTTCAGATGCACTTGATTATACATCATAGGAAGTCAAAAAAGAACTGAGTGGACTAGCTATAGCGGTTATTTTGACTGCAAAAAAAAAATTTTTTTTCACGAAGAGACTCAAAAAATATCGAGTCGTGATAAAAACATAAAATTTCGGAGTTCCAGCAAAGAATTTTTTAAAGAGGTCTCCTTTCTCGAAACATGACATAGGGACAGTATATCTCATTTGCATTTCAATATTTTTAACCTATTTTTGCATTAAATATGTGATACTACAGCGCCTCTTTTTTAATTTTCTTTGTGGGGTTTTTTTTTTTAAGGAGGATACTTTTACTTTCAGCGTCTCTTTCAAAAACCCCATAAAATAATCCGCAAACAAAATCGAAAAAAAAATAAACAGAAGGTTAATTTATGAGCAGGGATGAACTTGAGGTGACTCCATGAGTGAATTTAAATTAGAACAGTGAAAAGTTATCTTGTACTAAAATATTTTAACATGTCAGGAATAATAATAATAAAAAAAAAAGTGATCCAAAATCCTGCTTTTGCCAAAAAATTTCGTCTATGGAAAAGATTAAAGCCGTTATTTTGATGGCCCCAACTTACGAAAGATACTCAATTTAGAAATTTTATGACTGAGTTAGGCGTAAAGGCTTGGACAGCTTTCGTCTTGCAGAATTTTCTCGGAAATAAAAAATCTGAAAATTATATCGAACGACCTTCTGCTACAGTTAAAAAATATAGGGTGCAATATGAGCTCCACTTCCTCACGGATTCCTCTTTTATTGACGCTGGATTATTTTTTTTTGGATACTATTTTGAGGTGAGTAATTTAAATTGCTTTTTCAAATGCCAAATATGTGTTTAGTATCAAACTGTACGTTAAATTATAGGAGTAGTGAAAAAAATACTCCGTGTTTTTCATTCCCAAAAGACCCTATTTCAAAGAGTAAATGATTAAAAAATATACTCAGAAAGGACATGCGTGTGAAAAGCATTTTGATCTAGGGTTCGCCCAAAATTGAAAGAAGGAGCAGGACCGATAATGTTGCCCGAAATATTGAACAACAGAACAAAGGCGATGTATGTAATCCTAATGATGTGTGCGGAAAACATAGCATTGATTTGGTTAGAGATGCTCTATCAAGATCTTCAAACATTTTGATAAGGAATTATCTCAAAAAAAAATCAAGACGTAAGAAAAAACACTGAGAGAAAAATAAAGAAATGTAGAACAAAGTGAGCCACAAAGAGCCCTTTGGCAAGGGTGATACCCTCACAATATTGTGAAGATAAAATTATTGGGATCCTCACAATATTGTGATAATACAGAACAATGATGTACAGGATTTATAACGTACATTATTGTTCTGGGGACTCATTAGCCAGTTCTCATTTGAAAAATATTGTTTTAAATATATTAAAATATCTCAATTTTTAAATGTAATTTAGTAGAAGCAATGGTGTATTATGTATAATGTAGAATTGAATAAGAGAAACAGTATTACAATATCTGTATTGCAAAAAAAGTTATGCTCTTTTTCGTAGATTGTTTTGAATAAGGACGTGTTTTGTAATAAAGCGTACTAGCCAATCACAAACACTGTTTACAATTAAATAGAGTATTTCTGTTTTTGAATACCTTTTTTTTTTAATTAAACTAATTTTAAGCAATGTCATCAACAAGAAAAACTATTTGAACAAAAAGAAGCCGAAGGCTTCTCTAATGCTGAAATTGCAAGACAAGCTTGTGGTTCAGTGACTCGTTCTGGTGTACGATAGAAGGTTTCATTACAACTGCGTCGGAAAAAAATATTTTGTGATATTGTGTTGGAAAGTTTTTCATAATGTATTCTTGATACATTATTTTACGTCTGTAATGCTTAGTCAAAAAAAAATTCCTATATATATATATATATATATATATATATATATATATATATATATATATATATATATATATATATGCCCCCACTTAAATTTTTGGTCTACTGGACCAATACTGAATACATATGGAATCTCTATCTATATATATACTCAAAGTTTAAAATTTTAAACAAAAAAATTTAAAAAAAAAATTCAAATTTTTTTTAGAAATAAAAAATTAAGGCTTGTTGAATCTCAAAATAATTGAATTATTACTAATTTAAGTTATTATAAAATATTATACAAAAAAGAGTAATTATTTAGCATTAATTAAAACGAATTTCCTTGGGATTCCGTATGATTGGATGAACGAAATTACGAATTAAAAATAATTTCAAAAATGGCAGATTACATTAAACTAACCAATACACTGTTTTATCGATTGATATTAAAACCAGAGAAATATACAACATTTCATCTTTAAATAACAACGATAAAAATGATAGAGATTGAAATATTTAAAACAAACGGAATCCTCATTTTTATCCTGACAATATTATTTTAATGCATCAAAAAACATGTGCTTAAATGACAAATTTCTTTTAAACTGAATAAATTATAACAGAATCTCTTAAAATAATTATAACCGTTTGAAAATTACTTGCTTTGTCTCTGATTTTTCACCGCCATAGAAGAACTATGAAGGTGAAACTAGATTTACAGGTAAACATACTTGTATGTAGTGAGGTTCCAGATAGATTTTTTTTGTAAGTAAATTTCTAAATTTCCAAGTCGGTAACTTGCATATACTTTTTTTTTTATTGTGGCTTCTATTTTTTTCTTGGACTGTTGAAACAACTTCGTTGAATGCAATCTTTAATTCTTTAAGAATTTTCCTCTAAAGTGCACTCGGGATGATAGCGAAACTTTCTAAAGACTCCTTGTATTATTTGGAAATAGTTCTCAGAGATCCGCGTTTCTCAACCTGTGTGTCGCGAGAGTTTTTGACAAATTGGGATCATTTTCTATTTATCATGCGCTCCTTATTGTCGAGCATTTCCAATCGCGCGACACTTCAAATGGATGAATCGACAGACAGAAGCTCAGTTTCATTCGATTGATTAAAGATGACATTCTTTTCCGGACGGTTTCTGGGGTTTTTTTTTTTTTTTGCGATACAGTATTTTATAGAATTTCATTTTGCAATTTTCCTGAAAGGTGCTTGACTTTTCTCCTGAGAAAAGAGTGAACCCTGTTATTACGATACAAATTTCTGTTTTTTTTTTTTTTTTTTTTTTAAATGCTGCTTGTTATTTTGTATTATTTAAAGCAGATTTTGTGTATGCCCGTTTGGTCATGGAATTTTTTTTGAATTTGGTCAGGGAAATTGCCAGACATGTTTTGCTGGAATTAAAATTGCTGAAATCAAAAGAGGGAAAAATATTTCATGTTTTATTATTTAATGCACAATAATCAAACAAAGCACATGATTTAATAAGTAGCGTTTGAAACTGATAAAAACCCAAACCAGAGTTGATGTAGCCATGCCAATTTCAGAGTTCATATTTCAAAAATAAAAAATATTCAATTAATTCTATAAAATATTGAAAAGTTTAATTTAATGTTCATGACTTCGATCATTCAATAAATTTACAATGTTACAGACGAGTGGAAAGAAACAGATATTACTTTTTAGTTCAAGATTCATTTCAAAAACAGAGAGTAGAATTTAGTTAAACGTTTTGTTTACTGCTGTACACAGGACTTCGATCATTCAATCAACTTCCAATGTTACAGATGACTAGAAAAAAAAAATTACTTTTTAGTTGAAGATATTCATTCGTATGTCATTAGGAATATTTTGCAGTCACTAAGGAAGAATTTCAATATCAGATTGTAGAATTTAAGCTGGACACTACACAAGTTCTAAAAGGCTCTGAATTTCTTACGAAAAAGAGTGACGGGAAGTGTAACTAGAAGAAGTAATTAATGATCATCTTTTATTAGGAATAGTACAATGATCAGAATCAAGGTAATATTAATTTAGAATATGTACATATGTAAATAATTGTCTATGTCATCATCTCGTCGAATGTCACTATCTGTATTTTATAAGTGTTTAAATAAACTTTGTGATAATTAAAAGGCTTAAAATTAAATATATCGAACCCATCATAGTGTTTGATAAGATGCAAACAACTAGGGAAGTGTAAAAAATGCACCAGAGAAAATTGGTTTCACAACACATTCAATATTTTTGCTGAGAACTTGTAACGAACATTCAGTCAACTTCTAATGTTACAGGTGACTGGAAAGAAACAAATATTACTTTTTATATCAAAATATTTTCATCTCAGCATTGTCGTATAATTTGAAACATTCGTGTATCATTAGGAGTATTTTGCACTCACTAAGAAAGGATTTTCACTATCAAGAGAGTAGAATTTAGTGAAAACTTTTGTTTACTGTTGACTTCGATCATTCAATGAACTTCCAATGTTACAGATGACTGGAAAGAAACAAATTTTACTTTTCATTTGAAGATATTTTGGTCTGTCCTATAATTTGAAATATTTGTGTATCATTAAGAATATTTCGCACTCATAAAGGAAGGATTTTCACTATCAAGAGAGTAGAATTTAGTGAAAAGTATTGTTCACTGTTGACTTCAATCATTCATTCAACTTCATATGCTACAGATGACAAAAAAAGAAACGAATTAGGAGTATTTTGCACTCACTGAGAAAGATTGTAAAAAAAAAAATTCCTATATATATATATGCCCCCACTTAAATTTTTGGTCTACTACTGAACACATATATATTTTAATCTATATATATACTCAAAGTTTAAAATTTTAAACAAAAAAATTTAAAAAAAAATTTCAAATTTTTTTTAGAAATAAAAAATTAAGGCTTGTTGAATCTCAAAATAATTGAATTATTACTAATTTAAGTTATTATAAAATATTATACAAAAAAAGAGTAATTATTTAGCATTAATTAAAACGAATTTCCTTGGGATTCCGTATGATTGGATGAACGAAATTACGAATTAAAAAATAATTTCAAAAATGGCAGATTACATTAAACTAACCAATACACTGTTTTATCGATTGATATTAAAACCAGAGAAATATAACAACATTTCATCTTTAAATAACAACGATAAAAATGATAGAGATTGAAATATTTAAAACAAACGGAATCCTCATTTTTATCCTGACAATATTATTTTAATGCATCAAAAAACATGTGCTTAAATGACAAATTTCTTTTAAACTGAATAAATTATAACAGAATCTCTTAAAATAATTATAACCGTTTGAAAATTACTTGCTTTGTCTCTGATTTTTCACCGCCGTAGAAGAACTATGAAGGTGAAACTAGATTTACAGGTAAACATACTTGTATGTAGTGAGGTTCCAGATAGATATTTTTTGTAAGTAAATTTCTAAATTTCCAAGTCGGTAACTTGCATATACTTTTTTTTTTATTGTGGCTTCTATTTTTTTCTTGGACTGTTGAAACAACTTCGTTGAATGCAATCTTTAATTCTTTAAGAATTTTCCTCTAAAGTGCACTCGGGACTCCTTGTATTATTTGGAAATAGTTTTCAGAGATCCGCGTTTCTCAACCTGTGTGTCGCGAGAGTTTTTGACAAATTGGGATCATTTTCTATTTATCATGCGCTCCTTATTGTCGAGCATTTCCAATCGCGCGACACTTCAAATGGATGAATCGACAGACAGAAGCTCAGTTTCATTCGATTGATTAAAGATGACATTCTTTTCAGGCCGGTTTCTGGGTTTTGTTTTTGCGATACAAATAAATCTAGATTAAAATACACAGTAACAGAAAAATGATAACTGCAAATAAGTACCCAAAAATATAATAATCTATATTGAAAGTCCCTATCCTATAGTTAGATAAATCTAAGACCTCATACGGTAAATGATGTCTTGCGGTGCTATGCCGTTTAGATTTCACATTTGTTAAAAAATCATAGGAATCAAACTCGGGTCGATAGAGTAAATATTTAACATGATTCAGGAGGTCTTGGTCACCAGGTTTCAGAAAGGGTTTATTTTTTATGTTCGGAAGAATAATATAATCATCATTCGTGATTGGATACTGTTGCGACTCTATAATGTCACCCTTGCTATTCGTATACTCGTTCAAATTTGAATCTAGGGGATACCTTTGTGAGTAAATGTCGTTAATTATCACTTCTGTCACCCCAAACTGTGTATTTTTTATGGGATATTTTTCAGGCGAAACATATTGTTCAAAACGATTCGCTTGCTTTTTCAAAGACGAATGTGTATCGCCATTGTCGTCGACTATATAAAAAGAAACCCCATTCCTTTTAGGATAAATAATTTTTTGCTTGTCGCTCACTGCGTATCTCTTAGTTCCGCATGCAAATTTTGCGACCAGTAGGTTCGAATTATGCACTGGATAATATTCCTCCTTTGTTGTTACATTTTTCGGATAAATTTCATTTCCTGCCATATCCTTTCCAAAAAACGGCTCACCCAAATGGTCGTATAAAATTTCTATATCACCACCATCCGTGTTGTATTTAACTGTTCCATTTCTTGAAAGAGGCGCTTTCGGTAGGCCATTTTTTGTCATCGCGATTAAAGAGATGCCGTTGTCCACATAGGCGTATTCCTGTTTTAAATCATCTCGCAAATAAAATTCGTCTCTATTGGCTAACTTAGCATAATAATACTCGGGTTGGGTTTTCACATTTCTCCTGGCCATTTTTTCTTTGCGGTATAAATTCAATGGATATTTTTCATCACCGAATTTGGTGAGGGCGTATATTTGAAGGGATCCCCCAATTATCGCAAACCTCTCAAAACCAGAATTTAGACTGAGGGCATAAACCTCATTATTATCCCTTTTGCAGTAGAACTCGTTCTTATTTTTGTCCACAGCAAAATTTTCACGTTTTTTATTGAAGTCAAAAGCATATATTTCGTGATTTCCCCGCTTGATATAAACATCACGACCCGATGCGTCTTGTACGTAACGTTGTACACCTTTTGTGAGATTGTAATTTAAATTTCCGTGTATATTTGGTATGTACATCTCTTTATTATCACATCTTTTTAAATAAGTATGATATCAAAGTCCAGTGAAAAAACCTATCAATATTACTTAAATTGCTATCAAAATTGGTGTACACGACAAAGATTAAATGAAAGCGAAAGTTTAGACTTGTATAAAGCACACCTCAAAAATAGTAAACGATCCGATGCATACATTCGAAATAGTTTAAATGTCATATCGAAAAAAAAAAATATCCCTCTGAAGGTTCGATTCTTGTTAACAAAATCTTCCACAAAATTTCATCCCGACGAACTTGTAATTTTAAGGGATGTCTGTAAAAGGAACTATAAATCGGAAGAAATATCTCTCCTCCTTTTAATACTGTTGGAAACGCCTTTAAAAATGAAAGATATTCTCAAACTTACAAAACTCGATATATATAACATTTTATCAAAAAAACAAACCCTGAGTGGAAAAAAAATACCCCAAGAAGCATTGTATGTATTTGAATATTTATTAACCATATCATTACAAAAAGATGCATTGGAAACTTTCTTCACAAAAACTTACCACTGCTATTTACACAATTTTAAATCTCGTCAGCGAGATTTATTTCCTAATAAGCCATACCGGACATTTAACGCAATTCATGTTAAATAAATCAATTGAGAAAAACTTTCTGTCTACTTTCTATGAATATTCGGCACATTGGACATTGAACAAGCTTTTCTGAACACGCCTTGCACGTGCCGAAATGACGGCAAGGAAAAAATACAATATTTCTTTCGTTGACCATGCAAATAATACAAAGCAACAAGGATTCATTGTTTTCGAATGAATCTTTTAAAAGTGGCAGTTTTTTTCTCTGCATTTTTTCTGTAGCATAATAGCAGAGTGGATTAAATCGGAGATGTTGTTCTAAGGGCGTATTTGTTATGGTTTGCGTACTCAAAAATAAGGAGCAGTGAAAACACACCAGCAACTCCTTTGTGCAATAAAACCCGCAATCTGCTAACACGAACTTGTTTAAATTTGTAAAAGACTGATCGAAAGTCAACAATCTTTTAGACAAACTGCTCATTGCGGGGTTTTTAGGCTTAAAGTAATGTGTGGGATACATTCCTACTTGATCTCTAAACAATTTCAATACCCTTTTTAAAATGTAAAAGAAAATGAGTAATTTTTTTAGAAAAAAAATGACGAGTTTTGCGCATACTTTAAAAAATTATAGATATGTGTTTCTACTACATGTTTCGGCGTACGTTTCGATATTAATTATATATTGGTGGTTTTTATTCCCACTGCTCAAGTAATCCATCGTGATCCAGTTATAAGACGGGTTTACTAATAATGCAAAAAAATACAATAGTTCTAAACATGTTATGCTATACAACAGTGTGTTTTTAGCATAAAATTTTAACGCAATACATTTAATTTTTTCCATAATATCATCTCGTTTTTCTTGATCGATGAGGGGGAAAATTGAATAATCTATGTTGATATTATTGAATTTAGTCATTCTCGCAAGTTCATATAATTTACCATATTGTAATTTATTGTGGATCAATTCGTCGATATGCGATTTCGCATGAATAGCAAAATCTAAGGCTAACTGCAGAGTTATGTCATTAAACTGGTGGAATGCTGAATTTCTTTTATAATATTTCGGTAAGTTTTTGTTGTGAGAGATGGTAAACTCCAGCAATTTATCTATAGAACGATTTGATTTTTTCAAAACACCTAAATCATAAAAACTCCGATTATCAGGGCAGTTTTTCTTATACATTACTTATCTTATACGCCTTCATGTATCCACATTTTCACAAACTCGGTTTATTTAAAAAAAAAATTTCCAAATAATAAATTTAAAACTTCACTTCATCATATTAAAGAATTAATTATTTCGGGTATACTGGCAAGAGAACTATCGTATTCTTGCACCTTTGGAGTGAATTCTGTCCACTCGCGCAAGTAAATATAATTGATTACATTAACTTTATAATTCGTTTTGAGATTTATTGCGGGAATATAAGTAGCCTCCGTATGATCTTCTAAATAGAAATAAAACGTGCCATGATCTAACAGCAAAAATATTTCTTGTGGCAATAAATGAAACAAATGCTTATGTTCTGTGATTTTCCATATTATCATAAAATGGCTCTCTTTTGTTTTGCTTAAAATGTTTACAGTCTCAAAATTAAAAAATAGTAATAGAAGGCACAAAACTAAAAATACAAGTTTCATTTATTTCTTTATTAGGGGGGGAAAAAAGTCATTTCATAGAAAAAAAAAGAAACTAATAATGAAAATCGACTTTATATATTTAATCATATTTTTAATTTTCATAATTTCTATTTACAACTTATTTTATAAACCCGGCATATATAACTTGTTTGGTATAAACAAGAAATCTTCCAAATTTACAGATATCCCCAATACAGCAACATCGGACGCTAAGCTATTCTGTTCCATAAACGGCTATAAATGTGAAAATGATACGTGCAATTGTAAGACTGTTTGTTCTGGTCAATATAAAAAATTTCAAATATATCCTGAAGAGAATGTAATCATGTTTAATGAGAAATTATCACCAGGTACTTATTGCTTGCCGAAAGGGTTTGAAAATTGTAACGTTCAAAGGTCTGTACCCATTTATTCAGTGAACGGATGGTTATGTGTTCCAAAAAATCCATCAATTTGGAACCATGACAATTTTGTTGCTTGTCAAAATTCATATGCCGTTGACAATTCCTTAAACATACTAATCGATAGGAAAACGAATCTTCCAATAACCAACGAAATAATCAACGATTATTACGAATTATACAATGGCAAATTGCGTTACCAGTGTTCTTGTAATTCTTTAGATAAGAGTGGCAATAAATTAATTCATTTAGATGAAATTCCATTCCACTGTTTTTCGGATTATTGTCTAGAGAAAATAAAATTTAGACGCGGCATACCTGGATTTAACAGCATAACTAAACAATGCGACTGTGGACATCTGGAACATGAAAATGCAAATGATTTGTCCTCTGCTTGCGTTGAAAAAGCATTTCAGTTCCAAAAAAATATTTTATCAGGTTCCATAAATTGCATGAACTCTAATTCTCTAAGAGAACATTTTATTTTCTGTAATAAACAAAACGTTAGTGGTATACTAACGTTTGAAAAAATACTCCATTTTTCTGACAGTCCAATAGATTATTTAAATGCAGTAATATAATACTCTTTTTTTTCAAAAAATTAAGAAATGGAGGATATTTTGTATAAAAATTCGTGGATGGATTATCACGACAATTTTCATCTAGAGTATAATGTCATTGATTTTCCTAAAAATGTTTATTTCACTGCCAATGTCTTATCTGAGTATCTGAAAAATAATGCCCATACTTATAAAAAATATCCCTATGCAGAAAAGTTTGATATTTCAACATTAAACAGCATTGACTGGGAAAACTCTATCATAACCTTTAATAAACACGGAAAAATAATTTTAGCACCAGAACCTGTAACACAGTTGATTAATTTAAATAAACGCATCAATTACAAGACAGCAGAAAAAGAAATTTTTGGTGGTTTTACAATTCCTTTCATACACATTAAATTCTATAGTATAATTGTAATAATTACAATTATAATGTGTATTATAAAATGTTGTATATATTTTGATTTGATTTATCGATTTAAATTTTTGTAAAAAAGGAGTTTCTCCCTTGGGAGTCATTATTCAAACTGATGAAGAAAATTAATATTTTTTCTTCAATGCCAGTGTAAAAATAGTTGAAAAAAAATGTTTGGGTATCGCCGGGTTGATAAAAAAAAATCAGTGAGAATTGTGTGAATAATAGTGAAAACAAAGACCAGAGGCTTTCAGATATCAATCAATTTTATATAAATTTTCATGCATCAACATTTTTACACATTCTGGATTATATACACGAATTAAACCAGAAACTTTGTGCTTTATTTTGTACAGGTATGTTGTTGCTTCAACATCATTTTTTATCCAATTTTTTATAAGTTTAGGATACTTATCGTAACGTCTATTACACACAGGGCAAGTTTCGTGTTTTTTTATTCGTTTTTGCAAGCATGTTTCATGTGCAAAATGCACACATGTGAAAGAGTACACTTCTGTACCTGTTGTAAAGTCAGTTTTGCAGACGGCACATTTCTTGATGTATTTGAGATCAATCTCTTCGAGTTTCAATATATCCATATTAGGTTTCAAATATTCGGAAATAGCAAAGTCGGGGCTGAGCATATATACGAGCGACTCAGTTTTCTCGACGCCTAAAAGAGTTCGCAGTGCCTGTGTGGACACCACATTCTTTTTCAGTTCTTCGTTGACAAAAGCAAGTTCTTCTTTTGTGAAGCCGATTTTTAAAATGCTTAAAAACAGCACAATCGGCACGTTTATGCTCTTTACCCCCTTGAACAGGTGTGCATCTTCATCAAGCTTCTGTTCGACAAAGTTCCATTCTTCCTCGTCAGACGAGTTTTCAAAACTGAAAACAAGATCACTGTCGTAATACGCAGCGAGATCCATAATTTTTCTTCGAAATAAAAAAAACAGACAACAGTAAGCAGCAGCTGAGGTTGAAATACTATTCAATGACTCGCTCAGTTGCTGAGCTTTAAGTACAAAGGTTTGACCCAATTTATAAAGACCTTCAAACAGCAGTTTTGAGAAACACCGAGGTCATGTATTGTCTTTCATATAGATATGGGTTGCTTTAATGACATTTTTACTGGAACCCGCCCAATGTGACCTAGTTCAAACAGCAGTTTTGAGAAAACACTGAGGTAAAATGTGTCTTTTTATATAGAAATAGGTTACTTTAATGACATTTTTACTGGAATCATATTCATAAATATTTTTTAATGTTTTTGATCCGTACATATAAAACTTGTCGTTTAAACTAAACATGTCACAATTCCGTACTGCTTTAGAAAAAAAAAATCCACCCATACAAATTTTGGAAGCAATAGTCATGGTAGGAGCGAAATGACACGATGCTTTGAAATGAATTAAAATCTCTTTCAAATCTAAAACATTGAGATATTGGTGTATTCTTTTCGATGCTTCCTGACGACCGGCAGTGAAAACAGTCGCCAATTCATAACCTTCAATAAGAACACAGCCAGTTTGTTTATTTATAAAAACTGTAAAAATGTCATAAGAATCATTCTTTGAAATATAGAATCCCGGGGCAATAACATGTAGATAGTGTTGTGATATAAATTGTAACGATTTCAAAGATACCTTCGGTAATGTTCGCCAAGCATATTCTCTCAAAAGAATTTTTTGGAAAAAAGGATAAGTTAATAAACGCACTTTTTCTTCATAATCAATGTAATCTCGCAATATTTTGAAAAGTATTTCTGTAGGCAGTTTACTCAACATGAATGTGTAATCACTCAAGTTAAACACCTGTATATTGACAAAAAAAAATTACTGCATATCTTTTTTACAAATGTTTATTCTAAACAAAATGTGCAGATAAAAATAAAAAAGAACATTTTTTGAGCACTCGGCTGTTTTTATTCACATGTTAAACGACGAGCTTCTGAATGATATTTGCGAGCCAATCTCAAATAATCTGAACACGAATATGTAGTCATGACTTCTTTGAAAATCATCAATACTTTTTCGAAATTAGAAATTAATGATGTAGAAAATATTGCTGGAATACCATCTTGCTTTACAAAAATATACTCGTTTAAAAAAACAATTAATTCTGAAGGACTTTGAGGGTATTTTTTATATTTTTCGCAATACCTTCTGAATAATCTTATATAAGAATGTCTTATGGGATTATATTTTTCGACACACTCTTTCCAGTGTTTCTTTGATGTTCGACATATAACGAGTGGATGGCAAGTAACGAGGTTGATCTGAATATGATCCAGCAATTTATTGTTTGTTTCATTTTGATCGTCTATAAAATCTTCAAATACTGATTCGTCGTTTACATCTTCAAAAGTCATGCGATCAGCTGTAGGAGATTTTGTCTTTATAAAATTTTTATACACGCATAAAACTGTTTTCAGATTTAAATGGCCCAAGAATTCATAGGTTAAGTGAAGATTTCTTTTTTTCCATCCGCTCGCGTACAAAACTATTTGAAATTTACTTTCCGGTACGTCATCATACACTTCATGATGAAAATAATGTGCTAATATGTTAAATATTGCGAATTTAGACTGTTCGCACAAGGTTTTCCAAAGCTGCCAAAGAAAAAATATTTCTGGAGAAAAATATTGTTCATTAAAAGTCTCAATGAAATTCGATTCGCCATTAATATAGATTTCTTGGGAGACTCCTTCGAATATTTTAACGAAATTGAAATTCATATTTTTTGCATCTCCAATGAAGTAGAATTGAACGCTCGATATGAGCACTTTCTCTCTCTTTAGAATCTGTTTACATTTTTGCACTTGCAGGTTGGTAACAGCTCCGTCTGTGAACACATACAAATCGATGGGATCGTTTTTGCCCGATAATAGCTCTACGAAACATTGAGGTTCAGTGTATCCAAATCCTCTATTATAACCTAAATTTTCTTCCACTCTTTCAATAGTGATCTTAGTAGCAAAGCTATGCCAGTATATAACATGAATGGGAGGCTGCAATTTTCTTAAAACGCTGTAAACACTATTTTTATAGCAATCTATTAGGTCAGTGGAATAACTGATATCAATTGCCGCGACAATCATTTTTTGTTCCTTGCCAAAATGCTTGTGATCTGATCTTATAAGGTGTATCCTTTTTTTTTTTCAATTTTTTTGTCTCCTTTTTTATGATTCTAAAATCACAAATTGTTTAGGATAAAATTCATTCAAAAATCGATCTTTTGCATAGAAACCTTGCTTCGATTTTTTATTTTCAGCTACTCGTTCTTTGCTATTCTCCACTCGATAAATATTTTCCCCAAGTTGAGTAGAGGGGTATATTTCTATGTTATTTTCGTCTGCCGCATAATACGATATATTAGTTTCGTCCACAGCAAAATAGTCGTTCCGGTTTTCGGTTTTCGCGTAGATTTCTCCTTTCTTATTACGTTTTGCGTATATCTCCTTATTATTCTGTCGCAAATAAAATTGTCTACGATTTTTCGTCTCGGGATAAATGTCTGATATTTTAACACACTTAGATATAGTAAAAGCATAATAAGGAATTTTTTTATCGAGTGCTAGAATATCATCCCCCAATTTATTTTTAGCATATATAGGCGAACAAAGCGCGGTAATGTCAAGCTGCAGATGGCCATAATACTGTTTTCCGCGATTCTCTAAATAGTATTCATTCCCACTCGAATCTACAGGGTATATGACTCTTCTTTTGGTCCAATTCAAAGGGTATAGAATTCTATCCACAAAGTCTTTTGAATCTGCCGGGTATATGACTCTTCTTTCAGGCCAATTCAAAGGGTACTCAATTTTATCCACAAAGAGGATGTATATCGCTTCTCTCTGTTGATTTTCGATTGGAAAATCAACAAGGTCCCCGTTTTGGTTTCGTTTAAATGCATAATAAAATTCATTCATGAATCGTGCATAGTATTCTTGATTGTTTTCGTCCCTTGCATACTTACAATTTTCGTTCACACCTATATAATACTCCTTATTATCGAGTTTCGGATAAAGCTCTTTATTGCCTCGTTTCGGATAAGGTATATTGAGCTCCAAATATTTCATACCTTCTTTTAAAAATGGGCAAATGGGGTTACCGTCTTTATCGTTGGCAAAATAAGGATGTATATTTCCTCTAAAATCTCTTTTTTTTGCCATGACATCAAACTTTCCATTTTTCAGATATCTTTCCCCACCTTCGGGAGACGGGGGATAAATTTGATTGCCAAATCTATCAATCTCGTACCTTCCTGTGTTTTCCATATCTTACTTTTTCTGCATTCCGGGGGGAAAAAAAGATATAATTATTATCAGTATATTTTCAATAATTTTTTTTTATATCTTCTATATAAACGAATTTTCATGCGAATAGTGTATATTATTATGGAAAAATACTTGCATGAAATTTCTCAAGTATCGCTTTACAACTGCACACAACAGTCGTATATTATAAAATGCATGGCAAGCAAATCTTTATATATTTGTTATCCTTCCAACTATCCTGAACTATCTTCTTACCTGGCTTCTTCTGTAAGGAAATCTCATGAGAACAAATGTCTGACTCTGAGCTTGGCACATTCTTTGAGTCACTCACTCGTATTCGACATAGATGTGCATGGAACCAATATTTCTCGCGAAAACAATTTCCGTTTTTTCTACACGACTTTCCTAGATGTTCTTAAATTTCATTTAGCTCCTATTCTTAAAGATTTCACAGTGATTTTGGCTATGCGAGAAGATTATTCTGGTGGCATGCACGTTCACCTACCAGAAATTGAAATAAGTCACGACGACTATATTTTATTGTGCAACCAGATGAAATTCAAATGCAGCAAAAGAGATTTTGAAGTGAAATTCAAATTAGACTGCCCTTCAAGCATATCGTTATCAGGCTCGAAAAAACCCGGCAATGCGATATACGTGCCTGTAGAAATCATTTTTGTCGATACGGTAAACGATAAAACGAGCTGCATCGAAGTGTACAAGAAAAATTATTTTTCAGAGTTATCCAAAATGAATATTGAAAATGAGAAATCGTGTTTTAAGCGTTTGATTTCAATTGACAAAAAGCAAGTGTTTGAGGAAGAGTTGCTGGAATTAATGATGCCTTGTGTGAGTTCTATGAAACCACTTTATAAATTATTTTTTCCATCGCACATTCATCCCGACAACAATACACAGCAGCATGTTGTTGCTCAGTTTACTCACATATTGAATAAACGACGGTATGTCATTTGTAAAGAGGATAAAATTGAAATCGTTCACGATAAAAAGGACTGGATGAAATGTTTTTGTTATTTGAAAAAGAACGCTCACGCTATAACTGCGTTTAAATCAACTAATAACAGAGTTCTTAAAACATGGTGTAAACGCCTCTCATCGGATAGCTTCAACGAGCCTGGAATATTTCGAAAATTCAACATTATCTTAAGGTCGTATGATTCCAGTCTGAAGACATGTACTCGCGCACTCGAAATACTGCTTTCTTACAAACACCATTTCCAAGGGAGTGGGTGTTTTTTTGTGCCCGTGTACAATGCACTGTGTAGTATATTGAGAAATAGGTATGCACCTGAAATAATTGCTGAACGGTTAGAACTAATACTACCTTTTGAACTTGATAGCGTAAAGTTGCTGGAATTTGGCAACTTCAGCTACAAAACACTTATTTATTGCAGCTTAAAAATGCAGAGAGGGGGTTCACATGAAAATAGGTGTTCAATTAAACAGCAGATGAATACAATCTTAAAGAAATTTACAGATTTTCTGCAATATATAACAACTGTCGATGAAATAGAAGATTTTATTCGGTGGATTCAAGAGCATTTTTTCCCCGTGATTAAAAGGGTTGGGGCAGAAAATATTTATTGCTGGAACCCTTTTAGAGAAAGATGGCAATTTATTTCAGACTCACAGAAAAAAGATGTGATATTCACTATATTGAATCACATCATTTGGTATGAAATAAAATGTATTATGTGTCAGCATTCCCGGTTTAATTTGTTTTCCCAGGTCGATATCGATCGCGTGCTAAAACTCCTGCTCAAAAAATTGGAAGATGCAAAACCGATACATTTAACTGAAATACCCAACATACTACGAGATTGGAGAAACGTTCCAGAATTTTATATCTTAAGTCAAGAAAAGGAATCTTACTCGGACTTTTTAAACAAGAGCTGTGACTCTTCGGAAGGATCTTGTTAGAATCTTAAAACAGGTTTTATGCGCAAAAAAAAAAAAATCCTTCAGTTAGTGTATTGCAACGACTTGAAAACTTAGGATGCTTGTGGCCAGAGATTTATTTTTCGGCGCGAACAGCATGCAGAAAAGTATCAAAATGAGGTTGCACAAGATTTTATCCTCTACAATTTTCTATGGCTGTTAAAAAAAAAATTAACTTGTAAGCACTGTCCATGAAATGTAATACCAGAAGTAAGCACCGCACGAAATGTAACGCCTAAGCTTAGAAAAAAAAACAAGCACAATTAAATTTTGTATTTTAATCATATTTAGTCCAACTTTAGGCCCACGACACATTTAAACGAATTCGCACTTCCACAAAAAGATCTAAGATTTTTTTTTCGATACGTCTTTTCTTGCTTTAATCATTGTTTGTAATACACTGACACCAAGAAACAATTATTGCAGAGTTCGGACAATGTCATGTTTAATTAATTAGATCGCATGTTTTTAGTTGCATTTCTTAAATTACTAGTAAAGAAAAAAAAATGAGTTTCAATCACTGCAGTTTGAAAGAAAATTTAAATTGTCACCTCAACATAGTATTGTTTAAGTATGTAAATTATGCCATTTTAAGCAAACAAATTATTGTGGCATTATAAATACAGTAGAACCTCCATGAGTTTTTTCCCTGCTTTCAAGAAAATTAAGAAGATCCTTTAATTTAAGTTCTTATAAAGCTGTGCCATTTTTAATGAAAATTCACAAAGCCTCCAGAAAAAAAAGGAACAGAATGTGTTGTTTTCCAATTCTGCGTATAGTCACACTACTCTGACATTTTTCGACAGACTGGAAGTGAACAATGAGTGAAGCACCACAAGGAAGGGCTCAAGACTGATAAAGACGGAGGAAAAAGCAAATTCAAGTAAAAAACATAGGCGCCATCTTTTCGCCACTCGCGCTTTGCCACGTGCTGCAGGTCGATTTTCCAATATTCTCCGCTTTCATAATTATTTGCAATTTAAATACAGCAGTCATAAAAGTTAGCACAAAATAAGATATGGGTTCTGTCCAATCAAATTTACTGGCGTTATGAGCTAAGGAGCAACCCGCTTTTACAAAAGCATTTCTCATGGACTATTTTGAATTTGTTGCGTTGGCCAAAAATGTTTTCAGTTAATGTTCACAAAGTTGATTGCCGCGAGTTTTCTTGTAATCCCAAAATGGATCTGTTTTTGCAGACAGTGCTTTTTCCTTTTTGATATTTTATATTTATCGATGGATGGGTTTTTTTTAATTTGATATATAAAGCTTTTACTTTATTTTCTCTGACCATTTTTTTTTGAATGAATGTTTCTTTTTTAATGAGGGTAAAAAGTTTCATATTTATTAACTACGTCTTGAATTGTTTTTATTTCTTTAAAGTTACGAGAACTTTAAAATGGAAGCAAAAAAAAATTTTTTGCCCTCGAGATTTTTAAGTTCTCCTGCAGGAGGCAGAAAGAAAAATCTTCATTGGCTCCAGAAAACTTCAAATGCGAAAGGATATTCAATCTTCAAAACAGGCATCTCTTCTGTAGCCCTTGGGTCGCAATCAAAAATAAATAGGGAGGGGATCTCAAAATCAAATGAAAATCGTTCCATTCTATCTGGCCTTTATTTTGATGGAGAACTGTATTGTTTCGGAGCATCGTGTTATACTTGAAAGCGTTTAATCACTTTTAGTCCAATTTTCTGAACTTTCGGCCCACCCGCACACCTTTTTAATAAAGGGACTGCCGCCAAAAGATTGGATGTTCCATTTGAATTGTTTGCCTCGATTTTAAAATAAACAATCCAGTCTCTTCTTGATCAGTGGGGATTTACTTTCCTGGGTGAGGAGCGCCTCCAAAGAAAGAAAGAAAAAAAAAGCTTTATTTTATTTTTTACATCTGCAAGGATTTTCTAAATCCTTCCGCAAGGATTACATGTTTTCGTGATTTGTAGACATATTTCACTTTGAGAATACATTTTAAATTTTTTCTCCAGTGTGTCATTTTAAAGATTTGATAGAAAGCGTGCTTTTCAGAATCTTTATTTCTTCGCCTCATGAATTCTTTCAAATAAAACTTGAGTTCATCGAGAGGACGTTTTTTGAAAACATTCATGATGTACAGCTGTTTACCTTTGTAGCACGAAAGCTGGTTGAAATCTGTTTCATAAATGACATTTTCTCGAAACAGTTTGTGCATAGAAGTGTTCAAGGATATGTAGTATTCACTGTTAAAATAGGAATGTTCGGAAATTTTTGTCGATGTGGTTCGAAGCTTCATCAGCATTTCTTGAAATTCGGGAATGCTATAAGTGGTTGAAGCATTTTTTTTGTGTGTGCGGAAGTCTCCTGAGTTCCCTAATGCGAAACTCTGCAGTTTTAACACACCCGTCTTTTCACAAAGATTTATTTCGTATATAGTTTTTAAATTGCTGGATTTATAGAGTCCTGGCTTTAAAATGTGCAGGTATTGTTTTGAAATACGCATATAATTCTTTAAAGAGATCTTGGGAAGATGTATCCACGAATACTTAGCGGTTAAAATTTTTCCAAATTCTCTTACGCGGAACAACTTTATTTTATCCGCAGTCGACAAGTAGTTACGAAAAATAAAACATTGTAATTCGAACGGGAGTTGATCAAACATGATGACTGATAAAATGTAAGCGTTGGTGAGGTTTTTATGGGCCTTCAAATGTGGCAGGATGGATTTTGATTGGCTCTTCTCGAAAAGCTGCATATGAAAAAAAAAATTTTTTTTTTTTTCGGCCTTTCATCGCGGCATAATTTTTTCATACAAATAAATATTCACTTACAAAAGAGTTTAATGGTTATTGAAATACAAAGCATTACTTTGAGATCCCCGCAGATATTGGCTGACAAAAATATTCTTATATATTTTCTCGCTTCGCACTACCTCTTAAAAGAAAAAAAGATTAAATTTAAAATACTGTCAAGATCGCCATATTTTTATAGCAATTCATTCACGAAATGTAATTATAGAATAATTGTATTTCGTACACCTAAAAAGTTACATTTTAACAAAAACATTTTAAAACGATATAAAGATCACTTTGTAAGAAAACATTTTGAAAAAATATGTTGAATGTGTACACGAAGGATGGAAATTTCCCCATTTCTTCTTATATCGACAGTGGATTAGTGAATCTCGTGAAATCAAAACCAGATTTTATAATTGAGAAGAAAGATTGCGCGTGTGATACAAAGAATGGCATTGCTGTCAAGACATACTCTATATTTATAGACAATTCAGATAATTATGTTAAACATCACGAAACTTATCTATTCGATTTCGAGTCAGAAGAAGAAATTCAAACGGTTGTATTTTTTTTACTCAAATCCCATTTTCAAACTTTCGGCTGTACTTTTAAAGATGGATATTTTAAGCGAAGCTATTCTGAAGATTTTTTTTATGTTCGTTCAAAAATGTGTGGATGCATAGAGTATGAGTTAAAAGGAAAGCCCGTATACTGTTTAGAGTCCGTGGTTGTGTCGTCAAGCAAGATTAGCACGACAATTAAAGGTGTTCTGGAATAAATCTGGTTACAGAAATAAACATTTGAAACTGTGGATGTCGGAATTGGAAAATTCTACGGTATCTCCTTCAAGTATTCCAAACAAATCAAAATAACCCAGATTCACCCGAATAACATTTTGCCTTTGAACAATTTTTTTTATCGAAACATCTTTAAGGGTAATAAAAAACATTCTTAAATCGTTATTAATTTTTTTGGTCACTGTATAGTTTTCGAATTCGACACGTAGTGTTATTGTATCACTAATGCTAACGCACCTAACCGGCCTTATCGTTTTCTCATAAATAATATTTTTAAAAAAATTCATTGTAAAGAAAAGAAACAAGTATAGATGTTTGATCCGGAATATGATATGTTTTCGTCAGAAAATCCTCTATTTGCAAAGTTGATTCGTGATAAAGATATGCTGACTCCAGATGAAATTCAAAGTGTTGAAAGAGATTTTAAAGAGCGATTTCCCCACAAAGATTTTAATTCCTTTTTAGCAGATCATGATATATTTTTAGATGATTTGTGTCTGAACGTACCGATATTTGATACGAAATTGAAAAAAACATATACCACGAATATTTTGAACCCTATACGTCGGTCTAAAATCGAATCTTTCAATATGCAAGAATTTTTAACCGAGTCAATACAAAACAATCAGTTGTGTTACCTGAATTTCGATCCTTCGCCTGACTTAGAAGATTTTTTCGAAGACAGCACGCCACAGACAAACCTTGCTCGTGAATCTCTTAAAGATATCGCAAAAATAGCCTTATTTTTGAACCAGCAGAAAAAGGATTTACCCTATGTTATCTTGGAAATTGTTCAAAACAGGTATATTAATTAACTTGTAAATTCATCACTTAAATAATGTTGGGGAAAAAAAAAAAAAAAAAGATTTTGATCATCATAAAAAACATGTTTTTTAAACTTTTAGATTGCATGTCGTGTGAGATGAAGACAGAAATTGTTCAATTTTTTATCAGAATTTTTATCGATGAAAAGCCAAATGTTAAGAAATTTATCAGAGATTATTTGAATTTTATAGAAATTTACAGCAACATGCCAAATTTTATTCGATTTAATAAAAAAATACCAGTCTTAAAAAATTTACGACCCGAGAGCAGATCATTAATTGTGGTTTATTTTGAAAATGAACAAGAGCGTTTTTTTAACACCTCTGTTTTTCCAATATGTTTATTTACAATTTATTATAAGCACAAAACAGCAGTTTGTAGGGATAGTATGAATTTATTACTGTTATATTTAGAAATCGCTAACATCGAAACTGTTTCTTTTCACGGATATGATGATGACAGCTGGAAAGATGTCATGCAGAAAATTAAACAGTACAATCATCAAATCAAATGCTACCCGCCTACTTCTTTTCATTACTTTTGTAAATTCAATAAAATCAAGTATATTAGGTGAAAATAAAGTAATGATTTCTGATATGTTTGAACAATTTTATGCATACATTCGATCGGAACAATATTTACAATTTCTAGAAAATGCTGTTCGTTTTAAATTTAATTATATCCCTGTCGTTAAAGGAAACAAATTAAATTACGAAATGCAAGAATATTTGACTCAAGACGACATGGTCAGTTTTTGCCACAGAATTTTAATTGATATCGTCTCGATACCTCGAACTTATATTTATGAAATCGATAAAAACGGTAAATACATTTTAAAGAAACTAGATTCTTTCGAATGGATTGTCCAACAGATACAGAAAAAAATTTACCAAGAGATAAAATTTTTCCCAAAAACAGAGTAGGACGACAACAAATAAGAGTAATGTTTTCTAAAAAGGAGTGTTTACTATGGCAGCGAAAAAAGAAAACAGAAAAAGAAAAAAATCAAAAATGTTGCTCCAACCCAAAAGTGCGTCATTTTACAATTCAAGAGCGATGCCGTGATGAAATGAGCACTTATTACAAGATCTGTTTAAACTGCAATGAAAAAACACAGTGAAAATGTGTGTTCTTTCCCCCCCCCCTCCTCACACTCTGTGGTTGGCTGTTCAAATGAAGACGTCATTGAACGCCTATAAAAGTACTCGTAACTTCCTCTCTGGAATCAAAACATGCCAGATATATTTCATGTACAGATTTTTGACTGTCCATTTGTTATCATACGTGACGAAGTTGATTTTTATGTAAAAGTAAAAGATTTATTTGATTTTTTAAAAATACGACGCATTAACGAAAAGGATTTAACTTTCAAAAAGTTTAAGGACTTTGATATGAAATACAACAAGGTAAATTGGCGTTCCAATTTTTTAAATTTCGAGAGCGCAAGGCGTGTTATTGAGATGGCAAAGTGTTCATCCACAAGAAAAGAAATTTTATGGGGCGGTTTAAGGCTGTGCATTTCAAGAATCCTATCTGTGTTAAACCCTTCTAAAGAAGTTCCATCCTTTGATTCTCCTTCTACATCCCAAAATAGTATACCTTGGATAGAGCCAGACGACACCACTTCAAAGTTTGGAAACGAGCCATCTTCAAAGCCAAGTACATCGAAAGACATGTCCAATTTTAAAGACATTCTCTGTGAATTACAAATAAAAAATGCAGCTCTGTTAAAACAGCTTGCAGAATATACAAATCCTCAAATGTGAAAAAAATAATAAATCATCCTTTTTTCTCCATGTTTTCCCTTTCTGAGTAAAAAAAAAAAATATGCCCAACCGAGTTTAACTAAAAAATAAGAATGTTTAACAATCAAGGTTCTGAGTATTACGCACTTTCTGAATACGCAAAAGATAGATTCGACAACGAAATATACGCGCGAGATATTTCTCAGAATGAGAAATATCTCGATATCGGAAAGGATGAAGTACATGAAATTTTTGCGAAAAATAACGATGATAATATACGTTATGCAAAGAATCGCGAAAGTCATTTTATATTACCCATTCAAAGTAGCAAGCCGTGCTATTATTTTAATGCTGATAATCCTCTTTTTCCAAGAAATTCCAGTGACTTAGAAATTTATGCTCAGTTCAATAACGATGAAATATATCCGAATGATGGTTCACGAGACATCTACCTAAAAGATTCGAAGGACAATCAATGTTACGCTCGCGAAAAAAATGGACAACATTATTTCGCATGCAAAAACGTAAATGGCGAACTTATCCAATACTATGCGAAGGACAGTCTTTTGAACGATATTCCAATTTATGATAGAAACGGGGAAATTATTTACTTAATTAATGTTACTCACAATCGACCTCTCTATGAAATACATCAGGATAAAGAAATCTACCTCCAAACAGACGATAGGGAAATTTATGGGAAAAACCTTCAGAATTTACCTGTCTATGCGAAAAATAAAAATCTGAGTTATTTTGCGTCAAACGCCAAGGGATTGCCTTATTACGCCAACTATAAGAAATCAGAATTTTATCCGAAGACGAAAAACGGAAGTCAGTTTTATAAAGTTATTGGAAGAAAAGAAGTGTATGCTAATAGAGGCGATAATGAACAAATCTATGCTAAAAATAAACAGAAAGATGATATATTGGCCCAATCTGAAAATATTCCGTATTATGCTCAAATTGAAAAGGGCGAAACTTACCCACAATTAAATACCGGTGACCAATATTATAAAATACAGGAGGCGACTGAAATACCTGCGACAAACAGCAGTGGGGTAGCTTACTATGCTCAAACAAATGATCAAAATACATTTTATCCAATGTGTTATTATACCTCTCCTGAATCTGAATTGGATGGTGAAGTTGTTACGCTTTCTATCCCCACTTCTGGTTTCACTGCCGAAGAGGTATCCGCCGATTGATTGGTTATAAGCGTATTATTCTCAAGCTGTTCTTCCTCATCGTTGAGCTGCATTTTATTGTCAGCTTCGGGATCAGGGGGTGGATGAGTTGGTGGCATGTCAATTTTCTTACTCTTTGGCAGTAATTTCTTTTTTTTTAGTTTGTCCATTTCGTCACCTATATCGTAAACAAGGGACCTCTTGTTGCGCTCCTCCACTGATTTACCTGCATTCAGACTTTCATTGTAAAATATACTAAATTTTTGTAGCGCAACGACTGGCGCCGGAACGATGTTTTTTCTGTTTAAACAATCCAAAAAATGAAGGCATATCGGTGCGACTACTCGCTTAATATTTTCATTCGCATTAATGGGCATTAGAGTAGATAAAGGCGTATATATTAATGTAGTTTTCTCAATGAAAGGGATGTTATCAAAATTATTTGCATGGCAATAAGTTAAATAAGACAACATTTGTTGAATCCTTACATCAACATAGAACTGGGTAATCACATCCATCAACTTTATTTTAACAGATTCAATAAAGATGATTCTATTTCTACTCTGGATTTTATTATTTTTATATTCGCGACATTTCATATACAAAGCTTTTTTAAAAGTTACTTTTCGGACACTATACCATAACATCAAACCACTGAAATGGAGGGATTATTTGATTCAGAAACATTTTTATTGAAAAAAAAAATAATAAGTATATGCATTTCATTATAGGTGTCGTTTTTAGCATTGGAGTGTGGACAACTTTCATTATGTTCGTGGCTTTGATTGTGTCGAAATCGTGGATAATTTTCGTACTCATTATCCTCAACATTGTATTTTTTATATTTGTGGGTTTAACAGAACTGAAAAAGTATGCCTTTATGAAAAATATTGGATCGCTGGCTATTACCGGATTATGTACATTAAAAAATTGGGGCATCAATCTGATTTGAAGCATTCGTTTAGTTCGAAAGTATATTTTTTTACCGATTTTAGCACTAGTATCAAAATGGGTTTTTTAAATTTTCTCATACAAGTGAAATCTGTATTCACAAAAGATTTCCATCTCATTGTGTTTAAAACTTTATTGCAAGGTTTTGCGGGACAGTGCAAATTAAAAAAGGCTGCATTCAGTAGGCGGATGAGCAATTTTTTTGGAAATAATTTTTCAAAATTAACTTCTTTACAGTCACTCAAGTGTGTTATTATCATTTTTTCACTCGCCCATTTGGAAACATCGGCTTGGCAATAAGTATACTTGTTTGATGTTTCGACGTCTGCTTGCTGTATTTTTTTTGTCAGGTAGAATGCTTTGGGGTTTGAAGACGCCATCACGAAAGCTCGTATTAAGGCATTTGTCCATATAACCCAACCGTGACTTGCGCTACTTTCATTCCGTTCCATAGCTGAGAGAATTTCAGACGCAACATGGTTTGCCACCCATTTAGAGATGCCGTTTGCTTGTTTTTCAAACCCGATTAGTTTGCAGCCCGTGTGGTTTTTTTCTCGAAATATGTACTTTTTTTTGGATAGGATTAACAGACAGGAGAGATGTTTCTCCATCTGTAGCAGAATCCATTTCTGATTCAAGTAACGATTGATAATGTCGCAGCCTTTGTGTACATCGTAATCTAGAAGAAAAAGGCTATCCGTGTCTGAATATACTGTAGAACACCCTAAGACGTGTTGGGCAAAATGGCTGGCGCCTAGCAAAAAGATTCTTGCGTAACATGTAATCATCATTGGAATGTCTACACATCCCATTGGGAAAGTTACACTACCCAAACAACCCGAAGCGGCGTTCAAAAAAAATTTTATATTCAGTTGTCTAACGTATAAAGTAGTGCTTTGATGTTGCTTATATTGTCTTTGAATATTTTTTCTTTTTTCCAGAAATTCGTTCATAACACTGGGCAGAAATCCCATTTCATTTTTAAAAGAGACCATCAATAATTCATGCTTTTGAGCGTCGATTTTTGGAAGTTCGTGCCGACTCGAGTGGTAATTATCTAATAGAATTTCATTTTCAGAATGTTGAGAGTATGGTACGGCAAAACACTTTTCTTTAATTTCGTCAGACAAGTTAAGAAACGTATCAGTGTCGATTAAACCAGAAGTTTCATAGCTTAAATTTTGATTAACCAAAATAGAACTGTACATGCTTAGAAAATCTAAAATTGCTACGTTTTTATAAAAAGTGCCGGGTATGCCAAAATTTAAACCGCCTTGATACGTGTAAGAATTATTTTTACGGCGCACTAGGAATTTTCTATATTTCACCAAATCCTCTTCTACTGAATTGTGGAAATAATTAATGTTTATGAAAAATTGCAACCGAATTCCAGTTGTTAAAAACACACTGAGGATATATTTGCTATTGCTGAGATAGAAACTCGATTCGATATCAAGTGCGGTGGCGTTAGCCCTCTCAACTAAAAAGGCTAGGGCCAACTCGTGATTAAATAATAAATAGATTGATATTGAATTTTCCATGCAACCGCTTAGACAATCTAGAAATGTCCCAAATTCTGAAAATTCTAAGCGGTTGGGTTTCAGATAACCGTAGAGATATTTTTTATCAGACGATAGAAGAATATCTGTTGTTTTTATTAAATCGGAATAGTAATAATGGAGCGAGTTCTTAAAAGGATACGCCGATCTGTTCAATTTATATTTGGCGACATCATCCAAGTCACAGCAACTGATCAAGTCCTGTTTGGAAAATAATTGAATAAAATGGTACATATCTAAAACCATTCGATTTTCCACTGTAGTTATAACGTGAGTTCCAATTCTTTTTGAAGAATACATCTTTAGTTCGTTTGTCATATTTAACAATACGACTCTTGCTAACAGGCAAGGTAAATCGAAATTGTTGATGTTGTACCCTGTTAAAATATGACAATGACTGAGTGTGGCATGAAATCTCTCCAACAATTCCTTTTCATTAAAAAATTCAAGATATTCGACATCGGGTGATAATTTTTGAAATCTGTCATGAACGCTATCGCTTAAAGGATTTAAATAGAGAAGAAGTTTTTCAGTCTTTTCACATCTGCAATAGTTCCATTTCACAAGACTGATCATAACAATTTTGTCATGCTCATCACATCCTGTTGGAAATCTGTTTGCATTATCAGTGCAGACAATTTTGAGATCGAACGCAGCAATATTTATATTCGGTTTTTCTCGATATTCGCTATTGATTTTCATGGATTCGAGAAGCATTTTTGAATTTCCGACGTCATACCATCGGTAATAAAAGGACGCGCCTTCCAAGCACAAATCTATAAAAATTCTTATTAACCAGTCTTCGGGGCGATAGTACGACAATTTGTATTTATCCATAACAGTAGAAATGTCATTTATATATGCATTATTTGAATACACTTTATAAAAGTGTTTTGTGCTGCTCACTTTTCTCCCCAACCTTTTTGCAAAATTTGGCAAAACTTTTTTGTATTGTTTATCATTTAATAATTCGTATGTTAGATTTATACCCGGAAAAAAGTATTGGATCTGGGTAATAGTTTTGTCTATATTATTGGTGCATACAGCCAGCCATTCGTCGTACTCTTTTTCCAGGGAGATGTTTTCGCCATTGCAAATTATACCACTTATTTGAATAGTTGTGCGATTAAGATTTTTAGGATGACTGCTCTTTTTTTTGGTCCAGTTCAAAGAATAAAATAGCATGATTCAAGGAGAACTTTTTTTTGCATGACCTTTTTTATTAATAGCGAAAGTCTTAATTTTTTTCTTTTTTTTTTTGCAGGTTTTTATGCTTCATGGTTTAAAATTTCTTCCAAAGTTGGTTCAGTAATGAGTGCTGGCAATAGTACATTTTCAGCCACGTTTGGCTGTTCTACCTTATTAAAGTCTTTGGGATAAAATTGATTTTCAGATTCATCCTTGGCATAAAATCCGCGGTTAGTCGTTTTATTCTCTGCAATCAACTCCTTTTTACCAACAAGCTTATAAAAGTTTTTACCGGATGACAGAGAGGGATAAAATTCTTCTGTGTTATTATTTTTAGTTGCGTAATATGGAACGGAATCATCCTCTGCCAAAAAATCATTTTGGTTTTCCATCTTAGCGTATATCTCGTCAGAATCATGTTTCGCATAAATTTTCTTTTTGCCGGATCGTAAATAAAACTGTCGTCTATTCTTTAGTTTGGGATAAAATTCAATCTTATTCGTACCCGGTGTGCTGTAATACGCGTAATAGGGTACCCCATTGCTGTTTGCGAGAATCTCATCTCCGTTTGCTTTCTTAGCATAATGAGGAAGATTTTGTTTATTTTTAGCATATATTTGGACACCATTTTTCTCCAGATACGTCTCATCCCCGTCTAGCACCGGGTATATAGGCCGATTTTTTGATTCGTCAAATGGGTATTTAATTGAGTCTGCATACTCAATATAAATATTTTTCAGATTGTGATCTTTTGCAGGGATTTCTATAAAATGGCCTTCACTCGTCAATTCCCCCCCATAATAGGGCCTTTGCGTTTCATCTACTGCATAAAATTCATCCAAATGTTCATTTTTCGCGTATTTACATATATTACCTCCCATAATGTAATATTGTCTTTTCCTTCTGACGGGATAGATATCAGTGTTACCGTGTCTGGGATACGAAATATCCGATTTCAAAAATCTTTGTCCCACCTCTAAAATAGGGCAAATTGGAATATTTGTGTTGGTCATGGCAAAGTAAGGCACCAATTGGCCTTTCGAATCCTTTTTCAAGGCGAAACTTTCTTGGCCGTTATTGTGTTGTAAATAAAATTCATCTTGGCTAGAGTGTTTGGCATAAATTTCTGAATTTCGGTTGTCCTTTGCATACTGCGGCAGGGCATAATATTCATTTCCTTCGACAACCATTCTTATTTTATAGCAAAAGAAATGCGGTCACGTGACAGTGACGTGAATTAAATGATAAGTTCCGTTCTCGGCTTCAGATTGTAAATTTTTAGGTAAACTTTTATATTCTAAGCAAGCTTTGTTGAAAGTCTCTTCTGAATAGGCCAAGTCTAATAATACGGCAATAATTTGATGCTTATCGAAGATGTCAAACAACAAGTTGTGCATGAACATTTGCTCAAAAGTATATTTTTCATAAAAATCTAATACCCACAAAATATTTTTCCAAAATTCTTTAATGATTTTATCTTCAATTTGGAGTGGTGTTTCATATTTCAGTTTTGATTTCGCGATCAAGTGTTGTAAAATGGTAAAAAAAATGTGTGGCATGTCATCCTGTTTTTCACACATATGTAATGCTTCATGAATGACTGGGCTGTTTCTTTCTGTCAAGTCTATAATAGCGGGGATAAAGTCATTCCCGAATAAGAAACTAGCGTAAACAAAACATTCTTTAGAGCATGGCATATAGTCAGATTCGAACACATTGACATTCCATGTGATTTTGGCGGATTTGTAGATTTGTATCGTGTCGAACTTAGAGAATTGAGAAAGTGCGATAATAAAGACATCGTTATCAACAGAGACAACTAAGGGACGTCTACAATGGTACAAGGATGCGAACCAAAATATTCTGTGTTCTGCCTCTCCAGGTGTTTCGCTGTTTGAAACGACAAATTGCATTTCGGACGGTATTTTAATGTCGTTTGTATTGGAAAAAAAATTCGAACAATTCGTTTTTAGATTCTGGATAATATAATTATATACATGAAAGCTATGCTGTCCGAACAGCAGGGTTTTATAGCGATTTCTTCCTTCTGCGGCATTCTTGCGTCTTAACCGCTGTGTGGGGATTTTCAATGGTAGTGCTGCTCCGTCAAAACATATGATTATTGTAATCGAATCTTTGAAATGACCACATGAAAATATAGAATAAAATAACGCCGACAAGTCATTCAAAACTTTTACGCAAACATCCTGTCTCAAATCAAAGTAATTTGTTTTAAAAGAACTGTCAATGGCTCTGTGTAAATAGCTTTGTATATCTATACATATTGAATCGTATTCTGTTAATTCGTTTGAAATATAATTTAACGCATTTAAAAATATTTTAAAATTTTTGATACCCATTTTATTTTTTGTCGCATTCAAGAGACCTTTCATATATAGATAGTTGAAAAAAAAAAGTATAATTTATGAGAAAAAAAAATTCGTAACAAGTGAAAAATTTCAATCTTAGCCACACATTTAGGTGTGTGTTTTAAATCTAGATTGGACAAAGAAATTCCAAAAAGAAGTTTTCGTTCTCGCCCTATAATATTTTTTTTTCAATATGATTTTCTAAAAAATTAAGAAACTTTTATTGCGAGAGATGCATTCCTATTTTGATCTAATGAGTGCCTTGACTTTCAGCCACAATGAAGCGTTAGAAGTGCAATACAACTATTTCCTTAAAAAATATCCCCACATTTTTAAATATGTGAATATTCTGTCGAGGCAGGCGACCAACGCGGATTATTATGTACCACCATCTATAGCACATGAGTGTAAAGTGTTTTCTGTAACTTTTAATGAAATAGGTTGCAGAAAAGTGGGTTGTTTTCCGAAAACCGAATTTCTTAAAGACTGCAGCAACAGCGATCTTACTCGTTACATATACATAGGCTCAGAATTTTATTTAGCATGCCAGCCAGCTTGCCAAGAGATTTCGAAATCCGTTGACACAGAATTCAAGAATAATATGTGTCTCCAAGTGAACACTGAAAAGAAAATTTTCGCGCTATTTCCAGAAAAAATTCACGGTTTAGAAAATTATCAACCTTTACACAACGGTCTGGATTTTAGGGGTGGTGATTTGTATATCAATAAAAATTACTGCACTGCCTTTGGACTAGAATTTGAGAATGATGAGTGCTTTGCGCCGATTGGGCAAGAAATCGGAGAATTCTTCCTCGGTAGTACAATTTTCAAATCGCTCAAACGGTGTACTCTGCCATACATGGATAAACCAAAAATGCCACACATACCTGCATATGTCCAAAGTTTAGATATATGGTTAGAGGGAAATGAACGCATTACAAAGCGTTCAGAGTTTCAGTCTCAAGGAGAGTTACCGGATCTGCCGGAAGAATCAATTTCTGTAATTTTCCAAAATCTCGCTAGAGATATTGCGATCGACCAAAGTGTCGACTTTAGTATTCAAAAAACTTTAAATGTGTTAAAGAGAAAGGTACCCAAGTATCTCACAAAAGTTTCCACTTCTGTTGCCAGTAGCAAAATCATACAATCCACTTTAATAAAAGCCATCAGTCAAAATCACTTGTTGACAATGGCTACGATTTCTAAAGGTCTTTTTTCGGCACTGTCTAAAATCAACGTCGCATTGAGTATATTTAGTGCGATTTCAAGCATACTCGATGCATTCGATCCTTTTAACTTTAATTACGTTCTCGACAAGGAAACTATTTGGAGAGTAAACACGCTGTTAGATTTTTCGTTTTTCAGGTCTAATAACCGAACTGTTGAAATAACACCCGAAAAAATTATGCACATTTTAGAAGACAATTTGGACCTTTACACAGAAACACTGAATGACAGAATCGAATATTATCTCCATGCCCTTAGTTTGGAAGATGAAAAAGTACGATATGACATTCAGAAAAAAAATTTCGAAAAACAAAAGTTTCGCAAGCAATATAATTGGAATCAAATATTTCACGCATTGTTTGTAACATTGCTTATTTTTCTGTCACTTCTTTTTATAAAGTATTTTGCCTACTTTCTCTTAGTGTATTTTCTTTTCATATTTTTTTACCAGCCTACTTTTTATTGAACTGAATTTTCATTCTGGTGGATAAAGAATTTTTTGACCACCCCTTCGATGAATTCACCCGCTGAGATGAGATGAGCATTGTTTTCCACCACGAGATAATTCATGTAGAGTATCAATCCAGCCGTTAAAACGATAAAAAATAGAAAAACGAGCCTTCCAGTGAGAAAAGCAATTATAACTAAAATTATGTTGATGTATAGACCGGCATAAAATAAAACACCTTGACCCAAATAAGATTCCATAGTCTTTATTTTTCTAGATTCTTTTTTCGGACATTCAATATCTGAATTGTGGAATTTCATAATCTAAATCATATTCAATTGGCGTAACGTGGCGTGCGTAGCGATCAAAGACTATATCATACACCCCATTTTGAGTACGTCTCAGTGATCTGTTTTCCAGATACGTATTTTCAGGACTCGTTGGTAATTTTTTAAAATGGACGATTGCGGCGTTATCAGATTCAAAGTGACATTGTACGTCTTGTACGCGAAACTTTCTCTTTATGTCCTGTGCCGTGATGGCTGTGTTCACATCATAAAATAGTGTTACCCTGTCTATGGTGACAGTGGAATTTTCAGCAATCGAGATGTTTAAAATTTCATTGGGATACAGCACAATTTTGGTTTGGGGTGGTATGGTGCTTTCGTAAACAGCATCTTTGGGCAGACATGCAAAAATGCCGGAAATTTCCTGAACAGTCTCAGTCAAATGGCTCGCACAAAAAACAAACGGCTGTTCCATTTGACAGGTCATATAAACGGTCGAATCAAGCACGAAATTGCCCGTTTTTATTTTGGTTCCGAATGTACAAAGATCATCTGGATTTATAACTAACCGTTGATTCCAAAATTCTAATTCTAAATTAAACGGATTCGAGTATTCTTGTTTCACAATATCAGAACCGATGCGAACACATTCATGTCGACTATCGATTTTTATGGAGCCCCTTATCTGATGTAAAAATTGGAATGTTGCACAGTCCTTATGAACACAAGCATTGATAAAGTCCATGTGTTGAAAATCGGGACTGCAGGCGGTTCTCGTTAGAGACGTTTCCGAGACTCTGGGCAACATCCACCCATTTATATATAAATTGTTCATTTTAAAAATATCGAGATGCCGAAATGTGAATGCATTGGGAAGTTTGGGATGACACTCCACCCCGTTAAAGAAACTATTCTGTGGACACGTGTGTGCAGTTTGGGTTTCTGTATCAAAATATACGGCAGGGTTGATTGTCGGAATTTTCCCATAATGTTTCGACACTATTTTTGTTTTTTGAAAATTTAAAATTAACTCGCCAGGCGCCACCGCGACTTCAATTCTTCTATTATTGTTCGAATCGCATTTATAACCCCTAACTAAATCGAACGTGTGAGCAAGTCCCCAGTTTTTTAAATATTTCGCATACGCGTATTGCGGAATGACAACATTGGGATCAGTCAATTGCACATTTTCACACAAAGTAGGTTTGGTGCAAGTCTTAGATATCGGATCGAAGACTTGCGGGAGATGCAAAATATTAACATCTGTTTCATAATCATTCCAATTTTCGGGGCATTCAAACGTTTCTAACAAACGACCCTTTTCACATTGACCATATTTCGTCGCATACTTGAACGTTCCATTGTCCACTTCGATGGGCACCAAGCCGTGATGTACGTTTTCACATACCTCATTCTCACATTTGCCGTTCAACACGTATGTATATGGGGGACAGTTAAAAATTTCTGGTTGTCCTTTGATGCACTTCATGAAACTCTTGCGATCGATATCTTTTACAAACGCGTCCTGCCGGACTGCGCAAATATTTGTGGGTGCGACACAGCGGTCGTATTCGAATAATTCTCCTGTCGGACAATTTTTCTGCACAGATTTTTCTTGGACACACTCGAAATATCTAAATTTAGAATTCGCGTCAGGAAATTTAAAACCATCCGGCTGAGAAGTACAGGTGTGTAATTGTTCGCATTTAGCTTTATGATTTAGAATAGTACCAGGGGGGCAAGAATGCAAACTCGCAATTTTGTTGTCTTTGCACTTAAAATAAAATAGACGATCACTGTGGAATATTCTGTGGGATAAATTACCTAGATATTTTTCGGAAACTAATACATTATTTTGAATGTAGTCATAGAGTGTCTTCCCTTCAGCTCTTACAGTCGTATCATTTGCCGCGTTAAAACAATTATCTTTCTCTACAATTTTATCCTTTTGCCAATAATAGTTGCCTGTTAAGCTCAGAGTCCAGTTTTGTGTGTCAAAATTGTTGTCATGAGCGGAAAAGATCAATTTATTTTGACTCCCGTCGTGTCGAATAGAAAATTCATAGGGTCCTTTCACAGAGCCCGTCTCGAATTCATAAAATTCTCCGGCCTTTAAAGTTAAAACGACAGCATTACCGTTTAACACTTCATTATTGAGATTAACAACTGGTTTTAAGAGATTTTCAGGCTTTTTAATAGTTTCGTCGAATGTCACAAAAAAATAATAATAAAATAAAACAACAATCAGAGCCACGATTGCCATAAATTGCTTATTTTAACTGATGGCGCATAAAAAATTTGACTCCAAACAAAATGTCCCCTCTTGGTGAATTTACTGGATGCTATCCAATATCCTCTGTATATTAGGGGCTAAATTTTGTACGTAAAATTGATATTTTTTCAAAATATCATACAAACACGTTTTGTCGGTTTGGCACAGAATTTCTTGAGTTGTGTCATTAAAATTCACAGTTTCTTCTAAAATGCATTTTCTGTTTTTTTTCTTCTTCTTCTTAAAATACTTGGGGTGAACTTTCTTTAAGTACTCAACAATCTTTTTAGAAAATCTCTTAGTTAAAAACGTTTTCCATTTCTTCTGATTAAATATTTCTTCGAATTGAGATGTACACCTTCTGACCGCGTTCATAATTCCAATATCGGCTAGTATAGGATGAGATGGTGCATATAAAAAAGACATGTTTTTAATAACTGGCGCAATTCCACCTAGACGGTAAGACGTTTCGCAAAACAGTACAACGTGTGTTAGAAACGTTTCTGCCAAGCTCTGAGCTTTAAGGATGCTCGGCCCATACACTGGATTTTTCAGTTCAAACATTCCGACAGTTTCTCCCGATGCAATGCGAAAATGAACAACGAAAGGTAACACATACTCAGATCCTAATTTGTCATTTAAAATGTACAGATCGTGAAAATTTTCTGGTATGTCACAAGAGAGACCGCTGTTGTAAAATTTATACCTGATGGTCCTCGGAAACGCATCGTATAAACAATGAAAGCTCCTTTTGTTATAAGTGATTAACAGACAAGTATTGTTTTTATGGTGTGGGCATGCACTTGCAATATAGTGTGGATTAATTATCTTATCTACTACAGAGGTTTTAGGACTAAACAGTTTTGTTTGAAGATCGATGTTCATGAATCGATCTTTATTTTTTTTTTTTAATTGTTTGGTTCCCTCCAGTGGCATCTACAACAAACACTTTTCTCGGTATAAAAAACCGCATAAGCAGTTGTTTGTAAGGAGGGGAAAAAAATCAAATGATGTGAAGAGAAAAAATATATTAATAGGCATGGAGAAAAGAAAGTTGGTGAATATTTTTTTATGGCATAAAATACAGACGCTTCATTCTCGGGTAGGATCCTATTTCTTTATCACCCGAATAAAAATCTAACACTCGCAACATTTTAATAGTATTGTGCCAAATCCTTCTAACTAATATGGTGGGTTGTTCTTCCATCTTGAGACTTGAAAAAATGTCTTGATAATTTCTGTGACTTGAAATCAAAGACTGTAGTTTATTTTCCATCAAAGTCGAAAACGATTCATATATCACATCTCCTGAAAATCCATGGCTAAAACACAATTCGGCAGCGAATAACATAAATGTTATGATTTTGGACCACGTAACACCGTCCGCAAACACTTCCTTGAAACACTCCACTAAAATATAACTGACATTTCGATGAAAAAGATTAGACGTCACTAGAAAGATCTGATCGTCTAGGCGTCCTAAAGCTATACATAGCTGTCGTATTTCAGCTAAATAAATCACACGAAATGTATCAATAGTTCTTTTCATCATCACGATTATGTTTTTTTCATAATCACTGATTGCTGCCACAGCTTTAAAATGAAGTCCGTAATAATTTAACAAAGTGGAATATACATTTTGTAATATGAAATCTGTTCTCACCATGGTGTTTTTCTGACACACCCATATAAAACAGATATATATATAGACAGATTTTTTTTCAGGAAATATTTTAAACAAGAAAAATGCATACAATAATTTAGGTTGCTTCCTAAACATTCATTTTATCACAGTAAAAAAAAATTTCTACAAGAATTGTTGTGGAAGTTCTGTGACACTTGTCGCATTCAACGGCTTCATGGCAATTTCTTTAATTATTTCAGTTATATATTTGCTGATGGCAGTCATTTGTTGTGTAAATCGATTAAATAATGGATTTGGAACTTTGACTGGTCTTTGCTTTTCAAGTTCGTTTTGAATCAAGTAGGCAATGCAATGAAGTTCAACTATCTTCGTGCCGTCCTCGTTTACTAAAGATTCTTGATATTTAATAAAGGCATTTCTTAAAGAATTTTCAGATAAAAACTTTTTCAAATTGGGTCTGACATATTTGTCATGAATAAACTTACCGATGACTCCATGAATCATATCAAAAATAGAATTGAATGCCATGATTTTTTTTAATTGCAAATGTGAACTTACACACGTTTTTGCAATCGAGTATGTTTTAAAGAAACCATCTCTCGATTCCTGAATTGATTCCAAGTCAATAACATCGCTGCAGACGGGCAATTCCTTAAGAACTTTTTTAAAATATGACACAAAATATTTCTGTCTTGTTAATTCCACCTCATTCGTAATTTTAGCATCAGATTGGTTCAATTTATTTTGCATCTCTTTGAGGACTTCAATATCTGAGGTTTTAACCTTCTTCATTTGGTCAGTTAAAAATTGCCCTTCAGTATCTAAAATTTTAGCTTTTTTTATTTGGTCAGGAGATTCATTGATAGAAAGTTTTCTTTTCATTGGGTTGGGTTTATCAACTTCATCGGTCATGCTTACTTTATTATATATATCACTCTTAGAAAAGCGCCCCTCTATCTGTTTCATTTTGATTAAAAAAAAAAAAAAGCGATAACTAAAACAAACAAAAAAAAAAAACTCTAAAAAAAATATTTTAAATTCAATCAAGTCCACGTAAATTGAATTTATTGGTCAGTTTTATTTAATACCTCCAAATTATTTTGAATCGATAGTACGGAATTTTTCAACATTGATTCCAGTGAATTAGATTCTGCACTCACACGCTTTCACAACGTTTTAACATTCGTGGAGGAAAAGTTTCACCCGTTAGAATATAAGTGTCGAAAATTATCAATATACGTTACTTTTGCATTATTGAAAATCGGTTTTAGTGTTTTTGACATACTATTGCTAGATAGCAGCATTTATAGAGAGAATTATATTTCTTATTATGAAATGAAATCGTTAGGTTTCTCACGTAATGAAATACACGCTATATTTTATTTGGTCAATCATAAAAAAACGAATTCGATTTTTAAAGCTGAAAGCGACATTCTGAAAGTTTCACAAGCGAATCTTCATCATGAATGTTCTATCTGCCTTGAAAATTTTTGCGCTGACAGTGAAATCGTCCAATTACCATGCGGTCATCTGTATCACGAAACGTGTATTTTGGAATGGTTGAAAGCAAAATTTACTTGTCCTTTTTGCCGAAAAGAATATTCTCTGTACCCGAGTTTGATCACAGAGTGGATTCGAAGCGACCCACTGTCTATTGTTTACCTGACACGAATTCAACAACAATGTAAAGAAAATATCCATTTAATAAAATAGTCCGGGCCCACAATTAACTAAAGAGAATAAAATGTCTAACAAATGTAAGGATTATCCTACAGAGAAAAGTGTGGAACTATTAATAAATGCCGATGCTCGGCCACCGTTCGACATAAATGAAACGATACCCTATGCATGTAAAAGTGGCTACATTTTAAGCGATTCGACTTTCATTACCTCGAAAAAAACTCCTGTATTTACATGTAAATTGATTGGAAATTCTGCTGTGTGGAAAATGGATACAGCTTGTAAGCCAGTATCTTGTGGGGATCCAGGACTTGTGGAAAACGCAGATAGAAGAGGCTTGTTATTCACATTTCTGGAAAAAGTGACATTTGAATGCCACGACGGTTATAAAATGAGAGGTGTAAATTCCAGATACTGTGGTGTAAATGGAAAGTGGACACCGTCATTAGAAAATATAAAATGTGAACCCGTTAGGGGCTGTTCCCGTCTCGATGCACCGCCTAATGGATCTTTAACTTATACGAACAATCAATCTATCGGTTCCTTAGCGCTCTATTCTTGCGAAAAGGGGTTTCAGTTATCTGGGAACGAAACTCGCAAATGTCTTAAAAGTAATATTTGGTCTGGAGTCAGCCCAGTGTGTGAAAAAATCAACTGCGTTCAACCGGGCCCTTTTCCAAATGGCATTATTTCTCCAGTACAGAAAATGTATAATTTTAAGGATATTATCGTATATCACTGCCCTGTGACGAACCAAAGTGTAATTGCTTATTGCACAAGTAACGGCAGTTGGTCTCAGCCACCACCGCTGTGTGAAAACCCATCACCTCCCAAAGCGAAACAGCCCTTTTTTCAACAACCTGCCAGGGCGAATAAAGTAAATTTACAACATCCAACTGTTTATTTTATTTGCAGCATCATAATAATAGTGATGGCAATTCTAATATACAAGTTAGTTTGAAACCAATATACAAACACAATTTGATTGGCTGAAAGAATAAATGGAAGAAAACGATTGGCTGCCAAAAGCTTTATTATTTGCGCATTTAGTCTCTAAAGCGCATTTTTGAATCATGTCTTCGACGTTTTTCATCGACTGGACTTCGCACCGCATATTCAAGGTGAATACGCGTAATTTTGGTTTATCCGTTTCAGAATATGGTCATGCTGCAGAATCGGATAAGTTGAATCATTATCGGTTTAAACTCACAACAAACTTTTCGACAGAGGTAACGACATTCTTTGACCAATCCACGATCCAATGTGTGAACCCCAATTCCATTTACACGCACAATAAAAAAGTATACTGTTTTCAAAATGGTGATTTACAGTATGGATCTAAAGGAACACGTTTTTACATGATGGATGAATTGAAAGAGAATATTTTTAGTTGCGGAAATAAGTTTGTGCAACTGGAGGACCAGGAAATGTTTGTTATCAGCATAAGTCGTGTAAATGAATTTTATGCAAAACTGGATGATTACTATCCTACATCAGAGCTCTTATATTTGCATGCTAAAAATGTGCTCAAATTAGAAAATTGGAAAGAAAACTACAACCGGATACTTTATCTAAAAACATCCCCAAATCTTGCAACTGCCGAGTGTTGGGTCAACGTTAACCAAACAAGTGTTTTTCTCGAAAACACTGTTAGCAAATTTTATTATGAAGTGTTTTTGCGAAATATTGTTGATTTTTTCACTCTATGATTGTTTGATGCAATTTTTGTTTGCAAAAAAAAATAAAATAAAAAGTACTTATTTTGTGTAACTCAAATATATATAATAAAGACAATAAAAAATTTTCATTTCTCTTATATGGATTTCTTTGATGATTGCGTAGTAACTTTTTTTAAAAATGCACACTTTCACGAAAGTAAACACATCATTCTGCAAAAATTATTACAGAAATGTGCAGACACAGTAATGGTTCGACTAATTTGGCATGCAGATAAAAAACTATTTATACATCCGGACAACATGGTAAAAATAGATTTAAAGTGGAATGATTTCATTGAAGCTAATATTAGACTTTTACCCGAAGAGATAAACTTGTATAAGTTAGTAAAATCGGAACTTTTTGTTAACTTAACAGATGTACAGAAATTTATTAATATTTTTATCAATAAGAATGAAGTTGGATTTTTAACAGAAATATTGGCAATAGATGGGTTTTCAACTCAAAACCCTTTAAAGTACGTTGAGAATTTGAAAATTGGCGATAATGGATCAAGCCATATACAAATTATTCGAAAAATATATAAAGAATTGAAATCAGTTCATGTCGAGATAGTTTATTTAAGTTTATTAAAAATTTATTTGCATTTTGCAAAAGATGATGAAATCATTCAGTTACTTCTCAATACAATCAACAGCATCAAAGCGACCGAATCTAATATAGTCACAAGCATCTACATAAATAATATCGATAATTTGGAAACAACTGCTTTAACGAAGATAGCACACTTGAAGTTATTCACAAAAAAAATAAATCGACCAGTCTTCCTAAGGAAAAAAAAAGATGCTGTTATTTAAAAAAAAAATGTATCGACCAACCCTTCAAAAGAAATAAAAATCGAGAGATACTTTTAAAAATGAAGTGAAAAAGATTTTTTTTTTTTATAAACTATGTTATTATTATCACAACTCACAATTTACAAAGGAAAAAAAAAGAGTTTGGTTTTAACCATGTCACTCAAAATTTAAAAATAAACTCCATCATCCGTGGTTGAGCTCCTCTTTTTTCATGTGCTTCGAAGTAAAAACGAATCAGACAGTCTTTGTGACACCCATGCTGCGAAAGCAAAAGACTCTTTCATCGCACAATGAACACTATCAATTCTAATATGGTATCCACAGTCTTTAATTTTTGGCTCTACTAACTGACTGTATTTTGGACAACCAAAGTCTTCTAAATTTACACTTGGAATGCATAATTTTTCTAACAGATTCTTCTCAACAATTCCGCCTTTATACCCGACGACATATTTATCGTGCGTTTTATTCTCCTCATGAATCTGATTAATAATAGAATTTAAATCCTTTTCATTATAACAGTTTTTTTCTCGGGGTGACGGTCTTAAAGATAGGCCGTGTATCCGGAACTTGCAATACATAGCTGTTTTCCAATCAGCCTGAGTCATTTGATGTGTAAAATCTGTCAAGTTAAATCTATAGGACCCGTATGCCTTTTTTGTGAGCGAGGCAAATCCCAGTTCCCTTACACGAAACACTTTATTAATCATGAAACCATCCAAATCTATAACTGCACATATATCGTGTAATGTGTACATATATCGAATAACAAACAAAAGACATATTTATATAGGCATTTTCTAAAAAAAAAAAAGATTATGTTTTTTCTATTTCTTTATTACTAAATATTTTCCTCAGAAAAAAAAATCAGCCTCACACAATAATCTTCTTTGATTCCCGATTTTTTATTAATTGATTAGAAAAAAATTGTAGATAAAGATTTCCGAATAATGTGTGGATAAAATTATTCCTATAACCTCAACAATCTAGATAATTATGAATCTCATAGATGAAACATTAATATGGCAGTGCCTCCATAAATATGTGATTACCGAAAATTTTACGAGTACAAAATCCGGCTTTGAAATTCGAGTTGAATTTTTAAAATCTATAGCTAAGTATACGAACTTGGATATTACTTCTGTTTCTTTTGAAAAAGCTTCTTTTATATGTCCTGATAACTTAGCTATTATTGACACTGCTTGGAGAAAAATATTGAAACAAAATTTCCAAATCTCACAAGATGATTTGAATATCTATTATCGTATTAAATATGACCCACTAGTTTCCGAAAAAGACATACTGAGGTTTTTAGAGGTTTTGAGGAATCACGACTACGTCATTCGAGAAAATTCAGAAAAAATTCTAAAGTCCAACTTATTGGCGAAATTACTAGCCGTGGATGGCTTTGCTGGGTACTTGTTTACAGAAATTTTGAATTACATACCCAATTTAAGAAAAGAAAAATGTTTCTGTGATAAAATGAGCACATTCAAATTATGTGAATGCAACAGCCTATTGGAATTACATATGAAAACTGTTCGCCAAATGTATTCTTTGAATAACGTAAAAACGCTATCTGGGACAGACGCAACCTCTATAATATTTTTAGCCTTGCTAAAAATTTATGAAAAATATGCATACACAACACATTTAAAGGTACATATAAACGATGTTGAGAGCTATTTGTTGAAAAATTCTATTCTAAACCCTAACATAAAGAAGGCAAAAGTAAACTTGGATGAAATGATTCAATTCTATACGTCCAATGTCAGTGCGGTTTCAAAAATTGCCACTATAAAAATAAAACAATTAAAATAATTTTTTTTTTATCGCACTGGATTGAATATAAAAAGGCACACAGGCTTACTGGAAACGCACAGAATAATGGACAAACAACGACTCTTTCAAAAATTCACCAACGAAAACGTGTCATCGGAAGATGCAAAGACACAAGATGACATTGTGGTTATATACGAATCGGATAGCGACTCCCTAGATTCTCCCCCGACGGATCCCAATTTTCTACATGAGGCTGAATCCCTCGGATTGAATAATCAAACAGATGCTGCCACGACAAGCGGAAAGAAGATGGATCAAGTGAAACGCATGCAAACGGTGTTTGGTCTTTTATGCATGGCTTTTAAAAATGAGCCTTACGAATTTACACTCGCCACAATGTCACACTATGTTAGCGGTGTATGTGATGCTGAAAGACATTGGCTAAATAATTTAGACTCCTACATTAAAGAACTCGAGATTACGGAATTATATGTTCTGGGGCATCATCAAAAAGCTATAATTCAGCGATTTGTTCGCAACACTCCCATTTTTCAACTGGTACCGGAAAACCTACCATACATCAAGTGGAAATGTCGAAACTGTAAGAGATTCGGCTGTTCTAAATTCAAATGTGAAAGCATCATGAGACACAATTTCTTCTATAATTTTCAGATACCTTGCTCGCAACCTTATGTTTGAAATGGATTCTTGCTGATATAAAAAAATAAAGTGTTATGATTCAACTCTATACAATCTTTTTATTTTCGTATTTATTTTTAGCGTATGCAGAATTGTGGCCTAAACACTATTTAACTTACTCGGTCGAAAATAATGCAGATTTGAATGTAACATGTCTAGATAGCAAAATTCGTGAGTGGCAAGTGCCATCCTTAGAGATAGTGAGAGCTGGAAAAGGAAATGGAGATATAAAAATTTATTTTAAAAATTTTACATCTAATCATATACTGGGCACTGCTTTTTTTCCACCCAATGGGAAAATCAATCTTAATCGAGAAATAGATAACATTTCTGTCTGTCGAACAATTCAGCATGAAGTTGGTCACGCTCTCGGATTAAAACATTCCAGAGAAAATTCCTCCATCATGTACCCACTCTTTTTATCCCCATTCACCGGTATTCAGGAATCGGACAAAAAAAACCTAAACGATTTATACGCTTGTCGATACGATAGCGTAACTCTGCTAAATCACCAAACATATTTAAAATTTCAAGGACGTAAATACGAAAGGGTTGATTTCCACACCGGTTACACTACGAAGGATTTTTTGTGGCACCCTTCTATTTTCAAAGTTGATTCCATGTACCGAAACAAGTCATACGTTATCATTTCAGAGAATAAATATTACGAGTTTAATCATTCAATGCATTTTATAAGCGAGGGAAGTGTTCATTCGAAATTCCCGAATATTACAACACACCACAGCATTCAGGCTGTGTTGACCCTGAAAAATGGTAGCGTGATTATATTTCTAGAAGGTCATCGCCTATGGTATGATAATGTACAACACCATTACCGAAAATTATTTAAAGTCTTTCCCAGCGGTAAAATTCAAGGAGCCTTTTCCACTTTGAATTCGGTTGTTTTAATGGTAAAAGATGACATGTATTTGTACGATGAGAATTTCAATTTTATTGAAAAACAACGCATGTGTGACAGGCCTCTGTATAAAGAGATCCACTGTTGCAACCGGCATTCGAATGTGAGCTAAGCGGAACAACAGTCTCTGGAGATCGTGAACTGTATCGGGCAAACTGCAGCTTTCGTTCTCAAATAATACATTCCCGTTTTTAAGCCCTTTCTCCAACCATAGAAATGCATGCTCGATAAATTTGAAATGGTAGGATTCTCCAAATAAATCGTTAAAGACTGACTCTGATCGACAAAAGGACCTCTTTGCGCTGCCATGTCAATCAGACATTTTTGAGGTATCTCCCAAACTGTTTTATACAATGATTTTAAAAAATTTGGGATTTCGGCAATGTGTTGTATAGATCCCCGATTTGCAATGATTTTTTCTCTCATTGCATTGCTCCACAAGTTAAGTTCTATTAAATCGTGTAATAAATATTTATTTATAATTTGATAGGTGCCCGATAAAACATTTCTCGTGTAGATATTACTGGTGATGGGGTCGCACGATTCGAAGTTGCCGAAAATTTGCGCTGTGGACGCCGTGGGCATAACTGCGATCAACAGACTGTTTCTCAATCCTCTAGTTTGAATTTTTGTTTTCAGAGTATTCCAGTCCCAGAGACCGCCGGGTGATGCGTTGTTCCACATGTCATACTGCAGTATGCCTTTGGAGGCAGGCGAGTTGGGAAAAGAAATGTAAGGCCCATACGTATGGGATAATTCACTGCTAGCCTCCAACGCACCATAATATAACGTTTCAAATATTTTTACATTGAGATCACGAGCTTCGGGACTGTCGAAAGCATACTTCAACAGGAAAAAAGTATCTGCTAACCCTTGAACACCTATGGCAAGTGGCCTGTGCGAGAGGTTCGATATTTTTGCCTGTTCCACGGGATACATACCGATATCTACAATTTTATTTAGGTTGTAGGTAACAATTTTAGTAATCTCTTTCAGCTTTTCAAAATCAAAGTGTCCGTTTGAAACAAATTGATTTACGGCTATAGACGCCAAATTGCATACAGCGATTTCTTTCGGTGACGCAAACTGTACGATTTCCGAACACAAATTACTACATTGTATAATTCCTAGGTTCATTTGATTGGATTTCTGATTACAACTATCTTTATACAGCATGTACGGTGTGCCACTTTCTATCTGAGCCTCTAAAATAGCCCTAAAAACTTTCCGAGCAGGAATTTGTTTGATAAATTTGTTCTCTCTCTCGTACGCTTCGTACAATAGATTGAATGCTTTACCATAACAATCTGATAAACCCACGCATTCCACTGGATTCATGAGTGACCACACGCTGTCGTTTTCAACGCGCTGCATGAATAAATCAGGGACCCACAGCGCATAGAATAAATCGCGGCAGTGGGTCGTGCCAGTATTCTTTTTCAAGTTTAAAAATTCGAAGATACTCATATGCCACGGCTCTAGATAGATAGCGAATGCGCCGGGTCTTTTGCAACCCCTCTCTTGAATAAACCTGCTTGTACTGTTCAATACATGTAACATCGGTATTAAATTCTCTGTGCCATGTGTTGCCAGGCCAATTCCTCCCGCATGTCTTGAAATGACTGCACACTGCGTCACCGTTTCAAAAATACTTTCAATATCTTCACCTTTCGTGGTCAACAAGAAACAGCTACTGAGTTGTGGATTTAAAGTGCCAGCGTTGAACAAAGTGGGTGTGGCGTGAATGAAATATTTTTGAGACATTAAGCTGTAGGTCTCTAATACTCGGGGCATATCATCGTTGTGAATTTCTAGAGCAACTCTCATAAACAGATATTGGGGTCTTTCGACAACGACATCCTTTATCCTCAACAAATACGATTTTTCCAAAGTTTTAAATCCGAAATAATCGAAAGCGTAATCCCGAGAATGTACGATGCTCGAATCGAGGTGTTCAGCGTTTTTTTTGACGAGGTCTGCAATTTTTTTTGATACAACCGAATTTTCATAGAGTTGTTGAATAACTTTAGAAAAGTTCGCGTGTGTTTCTTTGTGCAAGTTGGAGATCGCAAAACGGGCCGCTAATAAACCGTACCCCGAGTGTTGAGTTACCATCGAGGCACATGTTTCTGCTAATAAAGTGTCTAATTCCGTACTCCGAATGCCATTCACCAAACCCCGTGACACCGAAGAGACGATGGAATCAACGTCGATGTATTCCGAGTTGTGGCAAAAATCTTTGATGCAATTTCGTATTTTATTGAGGTTTATTTTTTCTTTCTGGCCATTGCGCTTAATGATAAACATTTTCAGTTCAAAACAGAAAAATTCTTATTATAACACATACGTCGACAGAGATTTTTTTTTCTTTTAAATATTTTTTTTTCAGGCTCTTCTATAAAATTGTCCGGCATGCATACGCATTTGATATCTTTGTCCAAATGATTGCTACAGAAAATCCTAGAATTGAAGAAATATTTTCGAACTATGAAAAAGATGCACCATTTTATGAGAGTTTGATTCGAAAAGTGTCCGCACACCCCGCCTTGACAGAATGGATTCAAAAAAGAGCCGGCAACGATCCCCGATGTATAAATTCGATATCGGATGATTGGAAATCCGTATTGATGAATAATCCAATATTTCAAAGCTACGTGAACGAGGATATAAGTTATTTCAAATATGAAAGTAAACAGAAAAAAGCAATTTGCAATTATAAGATCCGAGACTATTCCAAAACTATTAATGTATTAGCCATTGGTATATTCAAAATTTCCAAAGAGGACAGTGAGTTGAACAAACCGTGCAAGCTGAAACTTGTAGAAAGCGTGCCAATTCAGATAATCGGAGATGTTGTCTCTCTGCATTTGAAGAAATCCATTTTACACAATCCTGCTTTTTTCTTCAAACGTTGTAAAGGTCTCTGTTTAGAGTGTAGACGTTACCACGTCCCGGATGATAATTTTTTGTGCATACAAGACGCTATTGTTTACAGGGGAGACCAGCTACAGTACGCTTTCCGTGAATATTGCGAATGTCTGTTTGACACTCCTTCTAAAGCCATTGTTCACTTGGAGATAAATGGGGCTTACACTTTTGGAGAAAATTGCAAAATTGGCGGGATTGTGAAAACCGTGATATTCATAGACGACATATTTAAAGACAACGAACGTGTTGTGGGAGTTTTGAAAAAAGATATATCCGAAGAAGATTTGAAATGGGGAATTGAAGAGATCCCCGAAAGTACGACGAAACGAAAAAATGAAGAAAATGAGGAAGCTGTGAGAAAAAAACACACAGACGACAATAGTGTTCTGTCCATCCCAAATAAAATAAACTATGTAGAACCACAGATGCGAACATTTCAGGTAAAAAACTCAATTTTATCTACGCCATCAGCTTTTCTTTCAAATGTTGAATGATTTTATCCATGACATGTAACAACTCTTTGTCAGTCGTGTTTTTCTGGGTATAGGGTTCCACTTGTATACGAAAATCGTAGCCCGGATCCATATTTGTATTGACTTGATCGTCCAACGCTATTAGATGAACCGTTTCCTTGTATAAATTTCGAATGATTTTTGAGTGTTTCCTACTTCCATATCTTCGTTTCGAAATCTCACAAACAGATCTCCCAAACAAACGTGTTTTAAAAGTTTCGTTTGTGAAAATATCAAAGTGGGTGTTAACAATATGTTCTACATAACTGTCGGATCCATAAGACCACAAAATGATATCGATATGCGTTACGATAAATAAATCCAACAGCATATAGGCATAAGGTCTAACTAGGAATTGGTGGCTTGCATTAAAGTGTCCCAAAGTTTCGTCCAGATCCACAATACAGACACATCGCATCCCTTTTTTTAATACTATAAACTAGTTTGATTACATGTCAAAAGTTGATAAATGAAAAATAGGTTTTCCTGTATCAGTTTATACTTTACTACTGTAGTGTTTTTTAAAAAAAGTAACATACTCTTAACATACTCAGTGTTTACTTTGAACTGTTTCACGTAAAAATAAATCAAATTATTGAACCAGTTGTATTTATTTGTGTACAATGGAAACCAAAGATCACATTTCACGTTCGTTTTATCCACAACAGGTAAGAAATGAAACCATTCTTCACTCACGATCATCGGGGATACGTAAACAATCTTCGAATGGCTGGATAAGCATAATATGCCAGGGTGTTCAGTATTTTCCAGTGCAATCTCACAAAAACACAATTCTGGGTGAATACTGTAACTGCTGGAAGAATTCTTCAAAACTTTTTTAAACAGTGCTACAATCTCTAGCGTTATGTTTTTTGAAACTTTGGCTTTAAACGTGTCGTTTATAATATCTCGAATAAAATACCACCAACTGTTCCATTTTTCCCATTTTAAATTATTTCGTCTAAAATAATTACATAAAACAATGTGGTCGATAGTGAGTTTTCCTTTTTGGTGTGCCTTAGTAATTTTATACAAAGCTTTAAATGATATCGTTTTAGGGATATTTTTATACCGAAATGGTATACAATTAGGTTTACCGCACACATAAAGAACAGAGTTGTGGTAAGCAGAGTGATAAATATCAGATTTATTCAACACAGCTACCAATAGCTCGTGTTCTGATCCAGATTTCACAACGATACCGTCCGCCTGTACTTTGCCGCCCACAAAAAAAGTTAAAGTGTTCGTCTGGACAACTTTATTTGAGTACACTACCAAAATATTTGAAGTGTCAATTCTTTCAGTGCTTTCGGTAACCTGGACTTTGACAATGGGTTTTTGAAATCGAACAGCAAAAAACAACATGTTATTGTGAATCGCTCCGTACGATTCAACATAAACCTCCATACGTAAGACTTTATTTCTATTAGCTCGAACCTTTTAAAATTAAGATATGGATATAAAAGGCCTCGTGTATTCCATATTGGAATATAAAAAACATAAAGATGCCTCTCAGCTACAGCTGATAGAAATTTATAAAAAACAAATAAAGCATGATCTAATAGCTGCTTTTGAAATGAGTCACGACATTGTTCGAGAAAACAGAACCCTGTTTTTAAACAGTCCGAGTTTTTTGACATTTTTATTGAGGCTAATCGATAATGACAACTCTTTAAGTTTCGTAATGACCAGGGGCTCTTTCAGAAATCACAGCGAACCAGTGGGACAACAAAAATTGGAGACGGAATGTGAGGAACTAAGAACAAATAACGAAAAACTCAAGAAAGAAATCAAATCTCTGCAGACTCCTGATGCGGTGAAAAAAGAGAATGAACGTTTAAAATCGAAACTAACCACCGTGGAAAAAGAAAAAGCCGAGCTAGAGGAAAAACTTAGGTCGGAAAGCGAAAAGAATCTTACTTTGAAGAAACAAATTCAGGAGACATCATCCGTAACTGAAGACCGATTAAAGCAAACACAAGATGAAAAAGTTAAAATCGAACAGCAATTACGTGAAAGTTTGAGTCAAATAGATACGGGAAAAGCCGAAAATCGAGATCTACAAAAGCGATTTGACCAGTGCGTGAAGCAAACACAAGATAGAGATGCTAAAATCTCAGAATTAGAACAGCAACTGGCCGAATGTTTGAAGCAAAATGAGAAACCCCCTCCTGAATTTCAAAAAGAACTCTTTACAATGCTTTACAACTTTTTGTTAAAATTCAATGGCGATAATCCAATTACAATCCAGAATATGTTTCAATACTTCGAAGCAAAATTGGCAAATACATTAGCCAGATTGGAAAATGACTACCGACTTTTACAAGAGTGGGCTCTTACGAATTTTAATATCCAAAAGAAGGATTTTAGTGTAAGTTATTTAGTTTCGAATGCCGATTCTAGCGGGTGTCGAGTTTCAAGTATTGAAAATGTTTGTTTGAATAATGCCCCCTCTTTAACCGAACAACAAGCATTGGGCCTAAGCCAGAATCTACAGGAAGCCATGTTCATAGCAGATGTATTAAAAAAACAGTTTGGCGAAGAACTTTTACTATCGCCAAAAACCTATCCTGAAAAACTGAGACGAATAGCGCTACATTCAGACATGTTCAAAACAATACAACATAATCTAACACCTATTTTTGGACAACCAGTAGATGAACAGAATTTTTTGGAAAAAATTCAAAAAGTGATTCAATTTGTTTTAAACGTTCTAAGCTCTATGAAAAGTGGTGCCTTGCCAGAAAGCTTTCCTTCCCTCACAGATGACATCCTTCTTGCCCCCTCACCGGTGATCGCATTGCCTGGAAGCGAACCCATGTCAGCTGAACAAACATCTGAAAGTCGACTGAACACACAGTCACAATCGCAGCTTGACAATTGCATGCGAAAACTTGAACTTTGTGAAAACGACTTGAACTTGTTCAAAGGTAAACTGGCAACATGTGAAGAGAATGTCAGTACATGGGAGAAGAACTGTGAAATCGAAAGCCAAAAGTTTCAAAATGTAATAGAAAACTTAAAAAGAGAGCTTGCAGCTGAAATCAATGCATCCCAAAGGAAATCACAAGAAATTATACAGCTGCATGAAGAGAATAGTGTGTTGAAATTGCAATTAGACCAATGTTTGATGGAAAAAAAGCAGTTGAAATCCATAACGGAAAACGAAGATTTTAAAGTTGCCCTACAGGCTAAAAACACCACAATCGAGGAGCTAGCAAATAAAACGCAAGCACTTGAAACTGAAAATGAAACATTAAAAACTCAATTACAAGAACAAAGAAAAAAACATACACGTTGTGAAACGGATCTCGAAAAATGCTTGGATAAAAAGACAAACTGCTTAAACGAGAATGAAAAACTGGTGATGCAGTTAACCAACTTAACTGCAAACATTGATGCGTTGTCAGGGGAAAATGAAAAATTGAAATCCTCCCTTCAAAAAAAGGCCGAAAATGAAGAACTACCTACGGATCAATTCAAAAATGATGAACCTCGCTCCCGCAAACGCAAACTGAAATCTCAGGACGCTGATATTTCCGAACCCGACTTTGAAATGCCGGATGAAGCTCTGGCTAGGTGCATTGAAGAAAAAGAGGACATAACGAGGGAATTAAAAACGTGCCAAGAAAAATTACAATATTATGAGAATACTTTCAAAGATGCGAATTACATTTCTACACACAATCAGACTGAAACAGCATTGAATATTTCAAATTTGAAATCCTTGTTTGTCGCATTCTTCGTTCATTATTTTCGAAGACGCGTTGAGATATCGAAAGTCGAAGAATCTACTCAACTTTTAAATCAATTGAAGGAGTTGTTAGATAATTTACAACAAACAGACAAAAATGAATATAATTCGATTTTTTATTTTTACGTACGAAAACAAATTTCTTCATTCACCACCGATGAGCCTGCCCATTTACAACATGTGACTGACATAGAAACGTTGTTGCAGACTTCACTTACTGAAACAAAAAGACAGTTGAGAGATCAATCTATTAAAACTGGATTAAAATCCTTTTTCAAACAGACGTTTCGCACCTACGTATTTCCAAACGAATCCAATATGGATTCTATAAAACATATTTTACAATATTTGCATAACATCTGCAACACAAATGTGGTAATTGATATGGAACATTTTCTACTACAATTAGACACAATTTCTTCTAGTAAATATGCAGAACAACCGGAAAAATCACAACAAAGCAAAGTGGAATTTATCCTACACGCTATTTCCATCTTTTCATAACATGAAAGTCATTGAAAGCGCTCAATAAATGTATCGTACGAGATGACTTTAAAGGTTGGGCTTAAATGATTAGGACCGACAACTTGAACATTCAGTATGGTTTTTTCTAGAATTTTCCATAAATGTCTGATAACAATTTTTAGAGACACGTCGTCTGCAATTGGACCAAGTTCGTTTTTTTCTTTTAACGTGAATAGAGTTAAATACAAAATGTAACACTTTGACTTTTGAAACAAATCCATGTATTCTGCAATTTCAAATTTTCGTTTAAAAGTTCGATTTAAATCAATTAACAACTCGAAATTTATCGTTCTAGGTATGAGTAAAATATATTGGATGTCGGAATCGTTTTCGAGAATGAGTTTATTTAATAGTTTCACATTTTTCCACTTGTTAAAATCTTCCAACATTCTTTTCAGGACGAAATAATTTTATATCTGGTGGGTCCATCTTTTTTGTGATACAAATAAATCTGGAATAAAATAACAAAAAAAATGATATCCGGAGTTCGATTGATCTTTTCTGTAAAGACATATCTGATCTTGTAAAAGAACAAATATTTCATGTTTGCTGTAGAAAACGGACAAACGGATGCTGGGAAACAAAAAAGGTGCACCAAGAAAATCCAAATATTATAAGCGTTCACAGAGAATCTCTCGTTTCAAAATCTTTTAACTTCAGATATGTTGAACGAAGTTATCCAAGTGGTCAATTTATGAAATTTCGAATTTTCTCTCACCTTTGTGACGCAATCAACCCATTTGCAAGACACAGAATTTGACAACAATGGAAAAAGAACAGATTTAGAATCTTAAAACAAGTTTTTTTTTTTCAAGCCCAATGAAATGGGGGGTGGACTTTCAGCAGTGTGATTAAAGGGGATGTTTTTTTTTGTAATAGTCGGCGTTAGTACTGGCAGAACATTTTAAAATTTTTTATAGAACAACAGCAAATGAATAACATTGTTGGTATTGGAACACCAAATGCAACAAAATGTGTGTGTGCAATTTGAAATATATATATGTAAGTTCGAATTCTCCTCTCACGACGCACGTGGCCTCCTAGTTACAATAAGTTCAAACAAAAAAAAAATATATAAAGAAAAAACAAAAGGAACATTTCAACAAAACTTACTTCTGGGGTGGACAGTAGTGATGCGAATTTATTGCTTGCTTGGAAAACTGTTTTCTTCATCTGCCACCTGCAGAACATATTTTTCCTGCGCAGACACTTATAAAACTGTTCAGCTTGACTTTTTTAATGAGACTTTCTATGTTTTATGAACACGCGATTTGACTTTAACGATTTAGCCATCTAGATAATGACGTATTCAACCAATTAAATATAACCTACTTTTTGAGTAATTGACGTGTATATGTTTTTTTGCTTCACTCCTTGCTCCGACATCCGTCTAAGAGGGTGTCATTTTATTGCACATCAGATATATTTCTTATTTTTTAAGGTGTGAAGATAAATATTTCTACACAGTGCACCACCACGCCACTATGAAATATATGGTTTCTTTTACAACTCAGTTAATTTCTTTCTCGTTGGATATGTGAAAAATATTTTATTGACAACATTGTTCCATAGTGGATTACACGGGTGACGAAGCTACCAAACGGTAAGGTTATTCTTATTTTATTTTTACGAGAGTTAAAATATTGTTTTTTATAAAAGATAATCATAATATTCGACACCGTGTCTTTTTTTTCACTTCAAACTAATGGTGTTTTATACAAATGTCGTCAAAGTTAAAAAAATAATAATTAAAGATGTCTATTTTTTCCATAAGAGATTGTGCTGAAATATTTTTTCCGCACTCCATTTTGTTTTAGCCAGAAATCATTTAATAATTGTACATTGGGTTATAGTAGGAATCCAAAAATTTGCAAACACATGAAAGTCCATACAGTATGGAGACCAATCTTCTCTTTAAATTCGATAAAAATTTTGCATTTTCTCAAATACTTCTTTTCTAGCCCTGTAGAAAAAAAAAATTAAAAAATAATCAACCTGTTTTCTTTAAAAAATACTTTGTAAATCCACCCTCTCCCCCACACCAATTTTCTTATTCTATTTCAAAGAATCTCATAGAGAGGGAAAAAAAAGTGCACCTTGAGGATGGATAGCAAAAACTTGACATATAATATTTTAAAACAATTTACATTGTACGCATTAAAATTCGATAGTGCCGATGTTGAACATATGCCCAATTTCCACGAAAGATTTCAAAAAGTTTTAAACAGTTTAAACATACAGTATCTTCGATGGTTTCAAATTCTTGAAACCAAAACTTTAGCACAACTGCAGACGATTTATTTGGGGTTGATACATTCAAATTTTGAGTTTTTAAACAGCGATCCGTTACATTCATATATTGTTTTAGATTTGAAAAGTATCATTGATAAGTATGATTTAGGAAAGCTTCTATTCGATGATATTCAATTGTCGGATTCACTGAAGGAAAAAATTCAGTCTTATTCGAATAACATTGGTTTTTTAGCTGTTGAGTATGACAGAAAATGTACATTTCCAACGGCCAAAGAATTTTGTTTGGGGACGTTTAGTTCTATAGTTCACGAAAAAGAATGTGAGAATTGGATATTTAAATTGAAATTTTATGTTCACGAATTGAAACTCACAAATTATATATTCAAGGGAAGAATATAGTTCCCATTTTGAGAGACCATTTAAAAGGTGTAACGGTGACGACATTAAAAAATTGCAAAACGAGCATAAAATGCTCCAAGTGTCAACGGTGGTATTGCTCAGTTAATAGAATAAATTACTATCTGAAATCTTTGCACAATTTTAAGACACATTATACATGCGATTCGTGATGAAACTATGTGATTTTGATGGGTCGCTGTGCTGCATCCCGTATAAATCGTTTATTTTCCCCAGCCATGTTGAATAAGAGTATTCGAAATAACATCCATTGATCTAAAGTCATGTCTTCTTTCTTGTGTTTTAGCATCGCGTTTATATCGTAAAAAAAGAAAACAATGTTGCTCAGAATTAAAAACCAGAACCAAATGTAAATGATTAGGAAAATTTTTTTGTACAGTATATTTAGAGGTAGATGGCAAGTTGGGTTTAACTTGATAACATCCCCGCTGAATCCAATGACATTAAGCTCACATTTTGTAACGTAAGGAAATAAAATATTAAAATCGAGCATAAAGAATTTGAAATTTAACAACGCATGCAAAAGAATAAATTGTAATATCACGTTTACAAAAAATGTTAACTCTAAAAATAAGTGTTTTTTATACATATGAAAGTTTGAATTTCGTATTTCTTTCAAAAGAAATTTACACCTCGTTTCATTGATTTCTAAAACGTTATCGTTTTTATCATAAATTAAATCTTGTATGTATTTTTTACAATGAGTACACCATACAAAGTAAGGCAAGTAGAAAGTGAAAGATTCTATAAGAAGAACCATTGAAATCCACTTATAATAATGATGATAAAAAGTGTGATTATTTACTACAGTGTAAGTTCCGTTTAAGTAACAAAAAGAGTAAGCTGTTTGTTCAGAAAGAGATTTTTCACCTGCTAAATTGCAGAGGATAACGGCGTCTCCCATAAACTGAGTAGTGATACTTACAACGAAAGAGAGGATGAAATAATTGCGAGTGTGTAGATAATATAAAGTATAATATTTTTTACATAGCTGCACATTTGGAGGTTTTATTATCTTCATCAAATTTATAAAATGTAGCATCTTTATTTGATTAAAAAAAAAAGTAAATTTGAAAAAAAATTTCTTTGCTAATCACATCCAGAAACGAGTTGTGTTGGGCGTGGCTAACAAGTATATATACTTTCAGTCAGCGGGGGCAACACGTACACCATGGAATCCCACAGCGAAAAAGAGGCAACCATCGAGTTGATCTTCAGACAGTATATTTTCAACTCGGTTCTGATGATCGCCGATGCGGTGGATAAAACTTTTTTAATCCAAGAAAATGGAGCTACAGCGAACATCATAGACATTATGGATATCTTATTTGAGAAACTGAAAGAACCATACAACAGCTGGTTCGAAGGGATGAGAGAGAGCAATTTTGAAGAAGTCGCAGCTTCTTTCAAGAAAATTGCGCAATCCAACATCGACAGTATCAGAGAAGAAAAAGGAGAAACTTTACAAACTATATTCTCAATCATAAACTATATTATTGAAAATGACCTGCACCACTTGATTCTAAACTCTTATAATCTTAATCAAGACTGCATTTTCAACATTGATTTTGAAAATTATAAAATATCCGTGGAAAGTTGTGAATCGATCGAAAAGAAAAACGCGGGAGAAACCCTGGAAAGTTCTGACGGGATCCAAACAAAAGATGTGCCAACTCTGACAGCGGACGAAGTTATACAAGAACTGCCCCCTTCCGAAACGTTCCATATAGATTCTCTTCCAGAAGAGACAGTGATTGAAAACATCATAGAATCTCCCTCTTCTAGTGATGAAACAGTGATGCAGTCCCCCGAAAAGACCATAGACGAAACAAGTGTGGAACCCTGTCGTAAACGCAAATTACCCATTGACGAAGATTTCCCGCCTCAAAAAAGGGTTAAGAAATTCTTGTGTGTGAAAGCCTTCCTGGGATTTCAATTTGATAGGAATCCTTTGATCGGTGTGAAGAAATACTCCTTCGCAACATTTTCTGAATATGTAATCAACGAGCCATGCAAGGGGGATTGGGAAGAGAAATTAAGAAGACAACTAAAGAACGCTGGCGTTACAAACGTATTTGTCCAAGGAAGATCACAAGTGAGATATTTAAGGGGATATATTCCCGACATCTATATAACGGCACTCCCGCAGAGGGACAGAGAGAAAGTATGCGAGGACTGTAAAAATTTCGGTTGCTCCGTAGGGAAAATAAAAAACTACATGAAAGACTTCCACAACTTCGTGCTCCCCATAACGTGCCTGTGATATATTATAGCCTCACGCTCATCGTGTAACATATATATCTTATCTGTAAAATATCACCCGTGTTTTTTTTTATATGAATAAATAGCTGAGAAACATATACATGTGTTCATTTTTTTAACACTATGAGTATAAAAAATAAAATGCACACAATTGTGCATAACAGTGCTGTAAAATACCTCAAATGAACGGGTGGTGTTGAGAAAGATTCACTATGAAGCATGGAAGAATCATTGGGTGAACATTTTAGAAGAAAATCATATCTCTTGAAATCGGGCCGATAGAGAAGGCATTTAATTTGTTTAAGTAAATGGTTATCGTGAGGTTTAACTAAAGGTTTATTTCTAGCATTAGGTATTATGATATTGCCATCCCGTGTAATAGGATATGAATCTAAAAGATCGCCTCTAGAGTTCACGTATTCATTAGAGTGAGAATCTTTCGGGTAGATCATTTTATTTTTTTTTCCGGCATACACGTCATTAATCAACTTTTCTAAAACTTGACCATTTTTTAAAATTTTAATTGGATACAGTTTGTTGTGTTGGGCGTAATGTCTGAAATGGCGAGCATGTCTTTTCAAAATGTCATAAGAACCCGCATCATTTTTTATGTATGTTTCTTCATTTGAGACCCTAGGATATATTAAGCAACTATTTTTATCTAAAGCATACATGTAATTATAAGAAGCATCTGTAGCGAATTTAGGATCGATATTATCATCCGGATAATAGGAATTTCCAAACGAGTCCAATGGGTATTGGCCGATTCCAATGACGTTTTTACCAACAAAGTAAATACTGTTGCACTTATAAGGTATTTCAGTATCGCCAATCTTAATGTAATTCACGGAACCGTCTCTTCTTTTGGGTGTAATTGTTTCACCCGTCTTTAAAGTTATCATAAGATCTTGAATGATGAATTCATTTGAATATTCGTCAGTCGGATAATAAAACTCTCGATTCTCCCCTCTGGCATAAAAATAAGCTGTATTATTTTTAGCAACTTTATCTCTCCCAACCAAATCTCTCGGATAAAATTCGACATTAGAGCGATTTTGGGCGTATTTATCTATGCCATTAGTGTTTATAAATTTTTCCCCGTCTCTTTTTAAATCGACCGCGTATATTTCCTTGTGGTTATTTTTCGCATAATACGGAATTCCTTTGAAAGTTGCGTAAATTTCTTCTCTCTCTGGATAATTAAAAGCATATATTTGAACATTATTTTGTGACAAGTATATCTCGTTTCCGTCTGCGTCAGTTTCATAAAATTCAACACCGTTTAAAGTTTTAGGATACTTTCTTTGGTTTGAAGACATCTTTATTATTTTTTTGTTAAAGTATTTATTCTTTTAAACTAAAAGTGCAGATGGTTTAGATTAAACCGAATAAACCGAGAATGAATTTCACGTATGCATCAGATATTCGTAATATAGGTAAACTCAATTTTTCTAAATTTATGTTCATATAGTGGATGTATCCCATTAATATTTCGAAAGCTTTCGAAGTATTGATGCTTTCACAAAAGGCTTCATTTATTTTTAGTTTCATTTCACAAAACATATTCATTTCGTTTCCGGAAACACGTGTGTTCTCGTTCTCTGCAGTTAATAAGTGAGTTTCAATTTTGGATAGCATGCCAAATAAACTGTCGATTATAAGTTGGGCTTTTTCTAATTCTTTCATGTTGAAACGCATGAGGCAGCTCCAGTTATGATGTTGTATAAATAACAATCGCAAGGCTTTGGGAGAAATGTTTTCCAAAATTTCAGAAAGGGTCGTCATACTGTTTTGTTCTATTTCTAAGGAACCTATATGCAGCAAATAATTAACAAACTTCTTATTCCCTGACCAGGCTCGGTTCAACGCGATTTCATTTTCGTGATGTGGAAAGCATAAACCTATTCCACCCGCTTTAATGTCAATTGTAGAGCCTAAAAAAGCTAATGATACCGCGGAACATTGCACGTACGGAGCAGGAACGCCAATCCCATATTCTGACAAATAGCCTTCCATGTTTTTTTGCCACAAAACAAAATTGGAAAGTTTACTGTCCTGTGGTCTCAATATATTATAGGAATGACGAGTTTTATACTTATTCAAATTAAAGTACACATTTCCATCTGAGACGAACGTGAAATAGGCTAAATCGTATATGAATTTTATTATTTCATTAATATGATCAGTTGCCTTTGGTGAAAAATCGGGTCTTCTCACATTCAATTTATCCATCAGCTTCGAAAATTCGTTTTCATATTTTCGTTCTACAACTTTGTCATCTATATCTATGATATTCATCACAAATCGAAGATTGTATGAAAAATATTCTTCCAAAATTCTTCTAATAATATCTAAACTTATATAAATTCTCGCATCTTGCAAATTCACCGGCTGGGATACAGTTGTCCTACAAACAGATATTTTAACATCTGTGGAATGAACAGGTTTAAAAATTTCCATTCGATTTGTTAGCGAATTAAAAAGATGTAACAACTTCATTTTTTAGATATACCAGTTTGCTTTTCCGAATTGAAGATTAATTTATATGCAATTCATATTAACCAATAAATTTTTTTTAAATAATAATAAAAATTTTTTTGGATGCATCGAATATTGAAATGAATCAAGGAGTTTTTTAGGAAAAAAATCGTTAAGGGAGCAAACAACAATATATATTTAAGCATTTTTGCTAGCTCAGTACATTGAATTTTTAAGGGAGCACAAGAGAGAAGAAGAAACATTTCGGTTTTAAAATCTCTGAGAAACCTGATAAAAATGATTAGCTGCTCTACAAACGATTCGTATTGTTTGCGTATTTCGTGGTTCGTATGTAACATTAGAGTTCTTATAGGATTCAGATTTTTTTATTTTTTTGCAAGTTTTTATTTTATACAACTAAAATAAATATTTTGTCTATATATACTTTTGATATTAGACTTTTCAGAAGAGGAGGGATTTAACAAAAAAAATGTCGACTTAGAAAAAATATATATATACATTGATCTCAGTGAATTTTATTTTATCACAGTATACTAAATTTCTTTCTCATATATATATATATATATATATATATATATATATATATATATATATATATGCCCTTTAGAAAAATACTCTCTGAATTGAGATTAAATGGTGTGGTTTCCTTTTTATAGATATTTGAAATTAAATTTTAAAAAAAAATCACAATTAATTAATTATTATTTTATATAATTTTATTAGTTGCGTTTGAATATAAAACACGCGTTAATTAAATCTTGCAGAATCAGATCCTCACGTTTCTTATTAAAGGTTTTAGTGCAAATCCAACTAAAGTCTTTTCAATCATTTCAGTTTTTTTTACGGTTTGATTATTTTTTCCCCGTAATATTTCATTATTTTGACACTCGTGCTTTTGTTTGAGGAGGGCAATAAAAAAAATATATATATTGATCTCAGTGAATTTTATTTTATCACAGTATACTAAATTTCTTTTTCACATATATATATATATATATATATATATATATATATATATATATATATATATATATATGCCCTTTAGAAAAATACTCTCTGAATTGATGTTAAAACGGTGTGGTTTCCTTTTTATAGATAATTGAAATTAAATTTAAAAAAAAATCACAATTAATTAATTATTTTTTTATATAATTTTATTAGTTGCGTTTTGAATATAAAACACGCGTTAATTAAATCTTGCAGAATCAGATCCTCACGTTTCTTATTAAAGGTTTTAGTGCAAATCCAACTAAAGTCTTTTCAATCATTTCAGTTTTTTTTACGGTTTGATTATTTTTTCCCCGTAATATTTCATTCTTTTGACACTCGTGCTTTCGTTTCAGGATGGAAGGAAGTATATATATATATATATATATATGTACATATATATACATATAAATAAAAACTTTCATATTATTTGACATTCAGACACATACCACCGTTTTCGGTATTACTTTATTATTAACGGAAATTATTATGAAGTGCTTTATGCATTTGAATAGAAAGTATGTTATAACATGAGACTTCTCTTACAGTCAAATGTAATAAAAAAAATAGTTTGTTGAAATCAAAATTGTGAATGCTAGATAATTTTATGGTATGTGCTCTGTACTTTTATCGACATACAAAGACAATACTCTTTCTAAATCTATGTATATATGTAGAAAAAATGGTTTGTTGAAATAAAAACCGTCGATATTTTCATCATTCTTTTTTTCGTTAGAATTTTGAAACCCTATACCGTGCTGGTTTTGGGAATAGATGATGTTGAACATGTTTTCTTTATCGGTGTAACTTAAATCTAATTCTGGTAAAAATACTTTGCAATGCAGTAAGTCACTATCTTCTACAATATTTTCCATTTGAAAAACAATTTTTCCAATGTGATTTTCCATATTCAAATTTACTTCGTAAAATGCCTCATTATCTTGTATTTCTACAAAGTCTAATTCGCGTGAAAAATATGAAATGTTCTGTTCTTGATGGAAATGAGATTTTGCTCGATACTGAAAGCCATTCCAGGTACACTTCATAATAAAATATCCCATGCTAGTAAAACCTAATTTGTGTACTGTTTCGACCAAGTTATCAGGAGAATTTACACAGGTTGCGTTCTCGTATACCTGAAAATGAAAAAAGTTTGGAAATGGATTTAATGGTTTTGATCCTCCTACAAAAATATAGTCTTTGTGGTACGAAGACCATTTTTGGAACAGAGCGCAATCTATAACTTTCATTTTTTTCCCTTTTTTTTAAATTAGAGAAAAGAAAAAAAAAATCACGGGGCCACTGTAGGTGTTTCAAATTTATAGAAGAACATTTTTCTTAGATTATTGAATACACACATAGATAAAATATATTCACAAGATCTCCTCTTTTTAACTTAAACAAACCCTCGTTTATTAGATACACAGATTTTTAAAAAAAATTATTAAACAGATATAATAATAAATATCGAACTTATGCATATACATTAAATATTTCATAACTACTTTTCTGTGCACCATTGTAAGAATCGTACCGATTGATGAAGCGGCACTTAATACAGTGACTTTGAGACATGTATCGGAATTTCACATAATTCGTGCATTTAAAGCTATTTTTAAATGAAAAAGCTTTAACGAGTTTCACAAATTCAGCGATTGCCGGAAATCTATATTGAAACATTTCATTCCCAATACCCCGTGCTTGACGCAAATAAGAACACAAATCCAGGCTGTTATTAGCGAGTAAGTTTTTGGCAAAAAAAACAGTTAATCTATTTCCTTCGTATATCAGAAATGTTTTAAAGTCTAGAGAACGAAACACACCAAAATGGCAACGAATCATGATGCATTCTTCAGAAAAGCCATAATTGAAAATACCCGTATCAGGATCAAATGTTATGATATCTCTATTCCAAGTTTCATACACATGATCCTTGTGTACTTTTGTTGCAGATGTATAGAACACAGTTAAACATTGGTGTATTTGTAAAACTGAGTATTTTTTGTCAATACTAAACGAACGCTTATAGGTTATTTTTCTACTGTTGAACTCTAGCAGGGTAACACTGGCTGATTTATAATCTATTAAAAATTGGAAAACCGAACGTCTTTCTGGTGTTATGTAGAAACCAGATTTAAACGCACTTAATAAATATGTATCATGCAGTTTTATATTTGACAGTGATATTTTGGGGGGGTGTATCCAGGCATACTCATCTTTCAGAAGGATAGCAAATGGTTTTATTTTTAACAGGGCATATTTGTCTTTCAGTGGAATATAGTGTCGCAAAATTCTTAATTGGATATTAACGGGTAAATTGAAAAACATAGCTTATTTAATTTTTTTTATGTAAATGCGTATTATTTTAATAATAAAGGATGTATGAGATGATCTACTGTGTGAAATGCAAAGCTAAAACACCAACAATTGACATGCGTAGATCTTTTTCAATAAAAAATACTCCGATGGTGAAAGGCAAATGTTCAAAGTGTGGATGTAAGAAATGTGTATTTGTGGAAAAGGAGAAAAGCTCAGTCAGGTGAAAGTTCTTTCTCCGATCTTACTAGGTGACACTTGTCTACAGAAATTATGTAGCCAAATAAAAACTGTTCCTGAATTTCGTCAGTATACTTCCAAATTCGAGGGTCTTTATGGCAAACTGTCAAACACATTTTCTTATTGAAAGGAAACGATGTAATTTTTAAAGTGTTTTCAAAAACTTCAAACTCGATTCCTAACGATCTTAAAAATTCTGCATTCTCATTAGAAATATTCCGCAACACAGAATCATTCCAAAACTCTTGAATCAAAACAAATTCTTCAGTTGTTATATATTTTTTATACAAAGCCTCTTTGAGAACACTTTCGTTGAAACGAGTAAAATACATTTTAGCTTATTTGTTCCTTTTGTAATCAATATATGAGGAAAATTAAATACAGAAAAAAAAAAAAATAAGCGTGTCTTCTTCATTTGCAGAAATTGCATTCGAATTTTTTTTTTTTCAAAGAAAAAAATTACTAACAAAAAAAAAATGTGAGCACCTTTATATAATGAACAGCTTGTGTTTACACATACTGCATGGATCCACCAAAAGAGTCGTCTCTTAATAAAAAGGATGAATATTTTCAAAATTTCGAATTAGAGAAAAAAAGTCCTGAATTGGAAAGTTATAAAAAAGTGCCCCGCAAACGTGAAATAAGGAAAAGACTTCCTGGTTACACGTGCTCTTGCTGTAAAAATTATTACGAGTGTCTTAATTTAGATGAAAAAAAATTGAGATTGAGATTAAAGAAAGTGTCTCGACATCGTGTACCGTCACCACCTAAAACACCCGAACATTTTTGGGAATTAGAGTTTCCAGATAACGAAGAATGTTTAAAACGAGGATACATTGAACCGCCTAAGGCTTATTATTTTAAGAAATGATTTGCTCTCGGACAATTGTGTTTCAATTTTTAAATGTAACTGATGTGCAGAATGAAACTGAAGATATTGTTAATGCGATTAAAGTCTTGATAAAATATAAATCGAGAATGCGAAACCAAACAAAAAACATTCTCAAAAAAAGCAACACAGCCGATGTTCCCTCTCTCGTTGAAGAAATGGGTTCTGTATTATTTAAAGACGGAATATCTAACGAGGGAATAATAGAAATGTTTTATTTTTGCAACAAATTAGCTAAAATATTTGAAGCATCAAAATGTGAAAACTACGTGTTCATAATAGCAGAATGTGTATCTCAATACCTGTTCATGTTTGTAGACGATTGGATAGTTCATAACGGTGGTTGGACAAATATCATTCAATTAGCGAACGAAAAATCGAACACTTGTTTATGCGCATTTCTTTCATTTTTTATTTGAACGCCCATTCTGTGCAGTATGTAATCTTTGCACATGTTTTATTTTTGTAACAAATTTGCTAAAATATATAAAGAGCATCATCAAAATGTGAAAAACTACGTGTTCAATAACGACGCTCGAACAAATATCATTATGCGCATTTCTTTATTTTGAGTGCACAGATCAGTTGGGATAAAAAAAAAATCTATAAAGTCAGAAACAAGAATTGTAATGCCCACTTTTTTTTTATTATTTTTAAACCAATGATGTTTCAAGGATCTTATAAAAGAGCCCGGAAAGCTTTGTCAAATAGTCTGTAAGCACAGTCGTGATGGGCTCAGCAATAGATATCCAGATTGTACACGCAGTGTGTTGCATGACTGTACGGACGACGGCTATGTTGAATAATCTGAAAAAGCAGTTTTCAACGGATTTTTTAGAAAATTTAAATTTGTTGGAATATGAAGTGGCTGCATTGCTAGGACTTAAATTTACGAAAACCGAAATCATCTCAATTAATGAATTGACATTCGGAAGAAACCTTTCCCTGGAGAAAATGATTGAAAAAGGATTTTCAATGGACAGGATTAAAATTGTATTCTATTTATTCAACGAGGAGGAAGCTGCGGCATTTTTCAACGACAATCTGGAAAATATCATCTTGACCACTTCTCTAGCACCGGATATATTGTGTTCGATATGTTTGGAGGATTTTAAAGTTGGTACCAAAGTTGTTAGAATAAAGGAGTGCAAACATATGTATCACGAAGAGTGCATTCTGACATGGTTCCGTGAAAAAAAAATTTGTCCCAATTGTAACGCAAACGATGACTATCCAGCTTTGCTGAAGGAATGGTACGAAAATAATATTTATGCCACCATTATTCTGAAACAAATGCAGAACAGAAAACAATATATAAAGCTGATAAAATGATCTGTAATCCTTTAAATATCTAAAATAAATGTTTTGCTTGGAAATCGGTGTTTTCTTTTCTTTTTCTTTTTTTTTGAAAATATTTTGAAAATGGGAGAGCATTGTTAGATAGCTTCCATTTTTCTATAAAATCAGAGTAATATTGCAAATTTTCCAAAGCATTTAACAAGCATAAGTACATTATGTGTTTGTTGTGACAATGTGTTAAATCAATATATACAAACGAGGGTTCTTTCATTTCAATAAACGTTTCGTCGCGGAATGGTTTCGGTTTTATTATAACAGTTTCAAATTCTTCATAGTCTTGTTCGAATTTTTTTCTCAATAGTTTATAATTTGGATATTTGCTATGCAAAGTAATAATTGTTTCTTTATGATTTAAGTCCAGATGACTTGTAAATACAATCATGCATTTTATGTTATCATGTTTCTCAATGTTACTTTCAAATGGCGGTTCAAACCAAATTAAAACGTCGTAGGAATTTTCTAATTCATCGTCGAATGGTCGATATAAAACTTTCCATTCTTGAAAGTATTTCTCCATGTAGTATATGATTATACTCGGTTTGCGCCCCATTCCGCTGTGTACAATGGTGGTTTTATTTTTCTGTAAACTTTGCATTAAAATTTGCTCGAGTGAACACATGTTTTTTTTTTTTTTTTGAAGATGCCTCTCCTTATTTTTTACATTTCTTTTTTTTCTTTACAATTATCTTTGCGTACTTTTTTCTTAATTTGGGATTGCAAAGGGCTTTAGCCGTTTTAAACATGATATGTTTGCAGGCACGCTTACTATATTTTTTTCGACTAGGGGACCGATTTCTTGATCGGACACTGTCTTTAATTTTCTGATATTCGGGTGACGGACTCCTGGATTTATAAGTTTTATTAATTGGTGATGGACTTCGGGATCTATTAATGTTCTGATATTCAGGCGAGGGACTTCGGGATCGATTATTTATCGTTATACCATTTTCAGTATCCAGAAAATCATCAATTTTGTCTACTGAATTTTTTCTATTATGGAGGCAGTAATTGGAATTGCATTTACATTTTCGCATATCTCACTTTATTTAAACAATTCATAGAAACATTAATTGAACACCACAAAGTTATTTGAACTCCTTGCTGGCTAACTCTCCCCTTTCTTTTTAAACTCTTTAATACAAATATTTTGGTAATATATAACTGTAATTTTTCTTTTTTTGAAGATTTCTTCCGGCTCATCCCCGCAGTCATCTGAAGCAGAAGCCTTAAACAGGTGTTCGATACCGCTGTTTACTTCTTTTTTATGGCTCGCGAATTCTTCATCGAAACGTTTTAAAATCAGGGTTTCTAAACTCACTTGATTTTTTGTATTGATTAAAAATTTTCTCACAGCGGAGACTAGATCCACATACAACAACTTTGTTTTTTGGATGATTTGTAGATCCACATATTGCTTGAATAACACGTATATATCTGTAGTCTGCAAATAATCGTCCTTGAATTCTACTATTTTGTCGGGGGTGTTGGGCAAATTTAACAAACCTGTCTCGTAATCAATATTTTCACCTAAATTGCAATAAGCCAAAATAAACATGCCTTCGTAAGAATTCCTCACCACATCATCGCTCAGATCTAATTTATAAATATTTTTGTCGATTTGGTCAGAAATCAAAACAGGTGGGTCATTGGAAAAAGAGGCGTTAAACGGAATCACTAGAACTCTTTCTCGGAACGCGTCGCTAGCAACACATTGGGGTGGATTGTTAGTGGAACAAACCACTTTCGCTGTTGGGATTCCACCCGCGTTGGCTTCATACAAATTTCGGCAACTGATCTGGTTGTTCCCTGTAATTTCTTTTATGAAAGTCTCATTCAATTTGCTATTGGAATTGATTTCTTCGATCGTGATAAAGCGGCACGAGTGTAGCGTACCCGCGAACTCCGGCTGAGGTCCAGAAGAATTCCCGGCCACCTGAAGATTTATTGATCTTATTGCGTGGCTGTAGCTTCCAAAAACCCTACTAAAAAACTCGAAAAATTTACTCTTACCATTTTTTGTGTTGCCCTGAAATACGAAGAATCGCCTGTAGTAGTTGGTGGCGATAAAAATGCTGGATATGATATTCAACATGAAAATGACCATGTCGTATTCAAAACACATGTATTTGCACAAGTGGCAATAAAAATTTAAAATACTGTCGAGATATTTATATTCTGAGGAAATTTTGAACTCGTTTGAGACAATTTTTATGGTGTCCAAGAAGTCGTCTGATACATCCGTTAGTGAATATTTTAAAAAAGTTCTAAAAAAGGGTTTTGAAGTGATAGTTTTACAGATAGAAATTATTTCCGGATCCTGTCGAAAATGGTTCATTTCCACTTTGGTGAAATGTACACCGATACATTTATTGGACATAAAAAACTCAGGCACGATGCCGCTCACGTGGCCCGTCAACAGGTCTAAAATGCCGACTCTTGTTTTGAGGAGAAATTTATGAGAATCCATTTGAAGCTCCAATCTTTGCATGTTAGCTTTTCCTTGTAAAAAATTTGCGATTTCACTAATTTGTATTTTATTAAAAATGTTGGAGTCTTTTTTATTTTTCTCGAGAAATACTTGCATTCGTTTGTGAAATAATTGAACGTGCATTTTAATTTCTTCGGTCATGGACTCCTGCCAATGTTCTGTGATTAGATTCCACACCAATTTAGTCGATTTCTTACTCGAATATTTGTATAGCCCAATCACAATAGGAGTGTATCTCATTATGATATTTTGAATGACCTCTTCATAATCCAATGCACTGATACAGTGAAATATACTCCCTTTCGTCTGTTCCAGAATCATGTCAACGCGTTGCTCAATTGTTAATTTTTCGTAACTGTTTGCAGAATGCATGGGTATCATAGCAGCGCAATATAGAATTGTTCCGACAGTAAAATTTTGTGAGGTGTCGATGAATAATTTTTCGTTGATCAATTTTAGGCGACGAATCAGTTCATCTAGAGACGAGCCAGTGAAAAAATCTAATATCTGATGCGGAGGTTTATCGATTATTTTACATAATGCATAAAATACGGGCAAAAAATAAAAACCGTTATCGTACTTCATAATTTCGCGTAATGGGTGGGGTTCGTTACGCCAATAATAATTGTCGTCTTTAATCATTTTATTGATGTTTTGGAATATATCGCAGTGTGTGTTGATGGAAGACTGTATTTTTGAAAACCAATATTTTATTGCATAGTTTTCCGTTTCAATTTTTATAATCTTAAAACACCGATTGTTTAAGAAGTTGTACACGCTCAACCAGTCTAACGATTTGAAATTCAAGTTGTGCGATTTGTAAATGTAACATGTAGAATTATTATAATATAAATTACCGATTGGTTGATAATCGTTCACTGGGTTTTCGGAAAAGATCGTTTGGTACGTGATATGCTGCATTTGAATGCCTGGGCAAACCACATAAGGAAACATGCAATTTAAAACTTCTGCTATGATTTGATCGTACTGATAATAAATCAGTTTTCGAAACAACGAATTGGAATTACTTTTTTTATTTTTAAATTTCATTCTTTTATATTCTCGTAAGTAGCCTGGACGATCAGATAGGGGTAGCGAAATTTCACTATTTTGTTCAAAAAAACAAATATTGAAGGGTGTATACGCCTCCACATTCGGCTTTGAAGCAGTGGCCAAACAAAAACATGTGGGTATATCTACCTCAACCGTATAAGTTGGGTATGTCACATTAATCTGTCGTTGGAGTTGGGTACACAATTGGATGTAGTCATCGTTTGATATTAAAAATTCTGGCATGTGTACGTGGATCCCGCCGTTTATTCTAGTTGCGATAATACATGTGAAACAAGCCAGTTCGTCAAAAAAGGATTTCAAAGTGGGTTTCAGGTAGGAGTCCAGGAAAATGGATTTCTCATTACACGTAAACTGTCCTTTAAAATCAATATCTAAAATTAAATTGTGATATTTAGCAAAAGCCAAATCCATAGTGTGGTGTTTTTTAAACGTCGTTCCTTTGGTGTAATATTGACAAAATGCTGCGTAATCTTCTCGGGAAACATAACCCAATCCACCCTCCATATTGTAAATTAGAAACGAATCAAGAGGAGCATGATTCACGTTCGTTATTAATTTAAAAGAATCAATATTCGGATCGTTGTATAGCATTTTTACAATTGGATTAAAATTCTCCATGCTTTTTCAGCAATATAACGAGTTCACGAGAATTAAAAAAAAAAAATTAAACAACTAAAAATGAAACTAATATATTTTTTCCTCTTTAAAAAAAAAAAAATCACTGTCACACTTTTCCTTTGTGGCCTCCTCAACACATCCCCATAGCCACACTCATATCACTAGGACTGAGTAAAAATTATAAAAGTCCCTTTTAAAAATTTAGAATAGTAGCCGTATGCTAAAATGACAACAAACGAAGTAATAGTTTCTAATCCAAATAAGCAAATTCGTAAGATTTTAGCAAGCGTTATTATTTTTTCTACTTCTGGCCTCTTATAATGTTTTTAAATTATTACAATAAAAAAGTCGTTCTCCAAAAGCACTCTTTTTTTTTTTTGATCATCGTTTAATTTTTCTAAAAAAAAAAACATTTGGAATATATTTTTTTTGTTTATGACTTATAATAAGATACGTCAAACAGAAGAAGAAAGTAATAATGAACGCCCTTTTGACAGATGTTCAGGAGTTACTATTTTTTAGAGAGAGGCATTTAGACATAGTAACAGATTTTTCTACTATTCATTCTATTCATGATAATCTGAAAGCTATTACTGATTCAGACCAATTTTTTATAACTTCCGCTGTGGAGTGGGCGTTAAAGCATCCCGAGAACGAAAATGAAATTATCTTAACAGCTGAAAAAATATTTACACGTCGGTTTTTTTGTAAACGTGAGTATCCCGTTCGATTACTTTTCAAAGAATATATGAAATCATTGAAATTAGATACGGCAAGCAACACCTATGATCAACCACGAGGCTATTGGAAAATACGTTCAGATTATTTAAATACATTACTCGGAACCATGATTGTATTCAATACAAACAAATCCATTTTGTTGTCGATTTTGATAACCTATATCTTTTTCTAACTCCTTTGATTACCTTGACACATAAAGAAAAACTCGATTACCTTGGTGGCCGAGCAGCTCCTTTCACGAAACTATAAATACGCCGACAGTGCTGCTCACTAAGCTCTTGAAGAGTCTACCCAGCTGAGATAATATCAACTTAGGAGTGACGAGTGGTTCCCGATAATAAAAAAAAAGATGACTTCTTATGCAGGAATTAAAATGGTAGGCTTTACAAATGGATATGTTTTTCAAGACCATTTTCTTCCCCAAGAGGTGTGCCTCTCTTCTGTGACCGATTTCGTAAAAAACGGCAACTTTTTTGATGTGGATTTGAGTGACATAAAGTTTAACTCTTGTGATCAACTGATTAATGAATGCTTTGCGGAGAAGCATTTTGGATTAGAGTTTCCCCCTCCAAAACTGGATGTGGTCGTACCAATCGAACATGTGAAAGCGACGTTACATAAAATGCACCAAGATATGGGTGGTGGCATTATCGGGTGTATTGGGCTAAATCAGACTAGTTTTTTCCTACAATATGGACTGCCTGGATTAAATATTGAATCTATAGTGCCACCTTATGAGGATCTGCTCTACCTACCACTGAACTTACAGCATCAAATACACAAGCCAGAAAACGCTTTTCTTTGCTGCATTAACTTCGCTCAGAGATACGCGTGTTATTTAAATAGAAAAAGACAGGTTATTGAAAACGATGAGTCCGGTGTAATGAGCCGCTTGTGCACTGGGCCATGCATACTGAAACAAACAAGACAAGTTTTTAAAAAAAGTATTCTACAGAATCAGCAGTGATTGCATGCCAAGTTTTTTTTTTTTTGTCATTTTTTTTTAAAAATGCAAACCCGTGTTGTAAATAATCTTGGAAAGCTTCTTGTCAAGGTACTATAATTTTCTTCCCATTCAATTTGTATTTTGTGCATGTGTAAATTTTCTTGTTAACAGTAAAGATGATTTTCATTATATATTTAATAATTCTCTTTCTGGGGTTGATGTTTTTGTTTTTTCCGAAGCAACTTGAATCCACTAAGCCAGAAATTAAAATTGAGAAAATAATCATGCACGACTGTTCTTCCAAAAAAGTTAAATGTGTCGATTCGTGTGATTTTCTCTGCACCGATGACAATTACACTTGTTACAATAATGTATGTCAATTGAAAAATAGCGCAAAAGTGAATTGTGAGAAAGAAAAAGGGGGTGTTGTCATCCTAACCCATTTTCATTTTGTACCGCATTGGGAGTGTCTGTGCACCAAGCCTGACATTTATGGAGGTGCTGGATGTTCTCAAAAAAGAAATGATGTTTGTCAAAACGGAAATTTTCAATATGACTTATTTAAAATGAACTGCATTTGCCAGAAACCCAACATTTTAATAAACCTAAACAATAAACCATACTGTGTAGACGCACTTTACAAAAATTTCTTTATTAACGATTTAAACTTGGTTCAAACTAACTGATACAGCAATTTATGTTATGAAAACAAATAAAATTTCGTGACTGTGAGTTTATTTTTATTGAAATTATTTTCAAGCGTTTTGCATGTTATTTAACAACATTAGTTAAATTAGTGGGTGAAAATTTGAAAAAGTTATAATTAAAATGTGTCTCTCTATAAGTTTTGAAAAATAATTTCAGTTTTTGAGAAGAAATCCAGGAATAATTCCAGTTTTCCACTAATCACCATTAAATATTTCACAGTGAGGAGACTGTCTATTTTACAGTTTGTCGACTAATTTGCTTAATTTTTGTAAATTAAATGATTTCTTATTCATACTAATGTAATAAAAAATGATGGATTGGAGGAATGTTACGGTTGCTTGGTTTTTTTAATGTGAAAAAAAAAAAAAAGATTCGCCGTAATAAATAAAGCGGGTGACATATGAAACAAGCAAAAACGATTCGACGAGTTGATAAGATTCATGAAGCTAAAACAGAATTGCAACCCACAGTGGCACCTAAAATAGAGATTTGGGAGAGATCATGGTTAGCTTGTGCAAATGTTTTAATGATGTATAATGGATTGCATTTAAAGGAATATCATGTGCTAGTAGAAAAATGGATACCAATAATTAACAAAGCACACAATTTTCCTATTAGCAAGCTGATGGATTTCATACCTGTGTTTATCTACCTCGACAAACCAAATCCCATGAAAGAAATACTGGCGATATATTTTGAATTACAAAGTAATCAAGGGAATAAACTCATGTATATTGTTTTTAACGTACCTCTTTTTAAAAAACTATGCAGGTTGTATATTTCAATCCGTTCTAAAAGTAATCAGATAAATCATGATTTAGATCGTGGAGTTATCAATTTAACAAATTTTAATTTTTTGAACATACACGCAGCAGATTATTTTAAAGCGTCCACTTCTTGGTATTTGCTATTTATAGCTGTGAATCATGCTTTAACACACATTGAAAGCTTTGAAAAATATGACACGGCGTCTTACAGTGACCATTCTTATGCAAGGAAAAGTGCATTTTTTAAACTGTATTTTTACGGTAGAATCGAACATACTATGAGCTAACATTTAGGTTGCTAGTTTATTATTGGATTTTCTAACGGATTGTAGGCCAGCGGTATAAAGGATTTTTGTTCTGGGGCATAATGGATGTTGTAAGGATTGTACAGATTTATAAAATTGGGATGCGATCCTTTGTCTAGATAATTTTGGAAAGCACGATGATCTCTTAAAGACACTATGTGTGTTTTTGAAAAACAGTTTGACAATTGTCCTTCAAATAAACGGACTTGCAAGTCATTATTGTTGGGTCCAAAACAGTCTGGCATCTCACAGGACTCTTCCATATCTTTTGTAGCATATTCAGAAACTTTTATTTTTAAAGAAAGTGGAATAAATGTGGTACTTTGAATAAAATCCAAATTCAGCAACTCTTTTATTTTGGGTATGTCATAATTTAAGCAAGCTGTGAAAAGGTATAATTCTTCTTCGAAAGTGATTTCTAAGTCTTTTTTGAACACATTACGAATAGCATCATTTTTGTAAATTTTTATTTTTTTACAATTTAAAGGCAGATGACGGAAGTTTAAATTAAAAATATTCTCTTTATGGGAGTTAAAATATCTTCCATTTTTTGTTAAAAAAATTATATCGTAAGGATCATTTATTTGTTCATAAACCGTTTCTGGTGTGCTATGTCTGGCATCGTGTTGTTTGCCGAGTTCTTTTGTCTCAAAGTTTTTGTAATATATTTCTAATACGACAAAATTCGATAAGATTGGATATCTACGTTGCGGCAGCAGTCTTATCACTAATTCTCTATAATCAACAAGATACTTGTGCATATTTTTTTAATACTTTATTTTTTTTTAAATGTTAAATTTTATGGAGAAATTTTTGACTATAAAGGACCCACGGTGGATTATTTTTTTTTTTAAATGGCGGTGACAAGTTATAAAATTTCCGTTCTAAATTACACCGACTGTCCCGTTCGCTATGATGATCCCAATGCCGTTTTAAACATTTTAAAATGCTGGAGAAATAATCATACTACAGAGAGTGTATGCTCTAAATGTTTTAAAAGTTTATCTTTTGCTATGAATTTTACTACGTGTTGTAATAGTTTTTATTTCAAACCGCTCGAACACTATGTAGTTCAATCATTGGCCATATATACTCCAAGACATGCTTTTTTACCGAAAAATTTGAAAGACCAGCTACAAAGGCTGAAGATCAAAGCGCATCAAAATTTTATTGTTTTGCCTGATCCGATTTATTGGCAAATTTCTTCGACGCTCGTGTACGAATTTGTCCTAAAATATGTGACCGGTAAAAATACCAAGAAATATAAACTGAAAAAACGGTCTCGGTCAGAAGCAAATGCGTATATGTATAATAAACTGCAGTCCGCTTTCATAAATCACGGAAGTTTAAATCACAGATCAGAGGGTAAAAATACTTATTTTCGGAAAATCGCTTTAGCTAAAAGAACGAAGTTGATGTTCAGGGCAGTGGCTGTACCAGCACCTTTCCTGAATCCCAATGAAGTTATTATCCCCAACTATATAGAGGAAAAAATGAAATTGAAAGGTAAATGGGTGCTTGTAAACCGAATGCCGTCTCTACTGCCGGAAAACATGTTGGCTTTGAAGGTTGTAGGGGGCTGGAACCATTACTCCGTGGGCTTAAATCTTCAAATTTTACCGAATTTACAGCTGGATTTCGACGGCGACATCGTCTATTGTTATATCTTGCAGTCACTCCTTTCCCAGGCAGAGTGTGAAGTGATTTTGAACAGTGAAAATACTCTATCAAGTTTTACAATGGGACTGAAATTAAGTCCGAATCAAGATATGCTAGTTGTTTATTATTTGAAGTACGATGATATTCATTTCTTACCCTATAAAACTCGAAACTTGAGTGAGACTTTCAGAGTTATACACGATTTGTATGGATCAAAAGTGTGTTTCGATAATATAGTCAAATTAAAAAATTATTACCTGGATGTTATGCAAAATGATATGCTGTACTGTATCACCTATAAAGAGATTCAAGATCTGGAAGTGTTGTGCAAGGAATTATCGTTTGAAGATTTTGAAATTCTAATGAAAAATTCAAATCCCTTAGGTTGCCTAACCACACAGATTTTGGCAAACGCAAAGGGGTCATTTTACCATGCATACCAGTTGGTGGGATCAGTTGGTTTACAGTATGCCAGAAATAGCACAATCACCTTAAACACATACATTGAGTCTTCTTTCCTGGAAGGTTTGTCACCCACCGAGCTGGCCGTACACGCACAGTCCGGTATCGATGGCTTTATTAGTTCTTCGAATATCTCTTCTGCCGGTTACAATTATTTTAAATTAATTCACAATTTACACCCCTGGATTGTAAATTATAAGGGACAAGTGGTGGACGGTAATCAGATCGTTGAAGATGATGTTGCTAATTTTATGCATTTTGAAGACTTTTTGGCTAAACCAGCCTTTACAGAATTAATATCGCAACATTTAACGGACGCATCCAAAGGATGTGCGAGTGAACATTTAGAAAATTCGCTCAAAATGGAATGTTAATTTTTTTTTTGTTGTTGGAGGAAAAAAAAAAAAGGTATGTTTTATAAATATTTTTGTTTACTTTTCACTATGAGTATAATGGCGTGGATGTGTTTTTATTACATTTTTTATTTAGTGACAATTTTACACTATAAACTGTAAGTACTAAATAAGATCATGAAAAAGTTTCGCTGTTCATCGAAACCATGTTATGAAAAAGATGATAAGGGAAGCGAAATGTACCCTAAAACAAAAAAGGGTTCTGAATATTATTTATACGACAAACGCAAGAGTCCGATATTTATAAAAAATAACGACAACGATGAATTATACGCAAAAGATAATTCGTCTAACCAGATATATCCAAATCATCGGCCCTTCTTCGCAAAAAACAACAATAACGAATTTTATTATGCTAAGGATGCTGATCAAAATGAATACTATGCGAAGTATAAAAGATTGGACATTTACACGTATAATAGAAATGGAGAGGTTTTAATCGCCCATTCGAATACAGGTAGACAACTCTATCCCAAAGATCCTGGCGGCAATGAATATTACTTGGTGAACCGCGAAAATGCACCTTTTTACTTGAAAGATGAAAATGGTCGCAATTATCCAGCAAAATCGAAAAAAAATGAGTTTTTATTTTTGGAACCTCCTGAGAGCCGAGTTTACAAACGAAGAGATTTCTTAAGAAATACAGTGTATGCATTTCGCCCTAAAATAAATAATTATCTTGTACCCCTCGAAGTATTTTGTTGTTTAACTTCAATGACTCTGCCGTTGGTGACTGTTGTTCTGTTATTTTTCTGAATGACTTTTTTTTCTTTTCACCATCTCTGATTTAATGGCATTTATTTTTTCACACATGTATCTGTACATAAAATATTTATAACCTGTGATGAAAAATAGAGATATGAAAATAACCAATGTCAGTATTACAAAATGAAATTTATAGTTTGAATCGTTTAGAATAAATACGGCAATTGAGTACAATAATCCTCCAGCCAAAAGTGTTAGACCCAGTGGTTCTAGTTTATTGAAATTCATTATCTTTATTCTGTTTTCAACAATCTCTGACAATCGCGAAGATTCGTGAACACAACATCCCAAAATGGCGAATTCTGATTCAGAAAGGCAAATATGATATTCTCAAAAAATTGAAGTTCTGGAATCTTTTTTACGAGGCTCACAATAGTTTGTTCTTTATTTTCAAATTCGATTTCGAGTAACCATTTCTTAATAACAAACCAAGACTGTGGCCAATTTTCGAATACAGATTCAAATTGCTTTAAAATTTCACTCTTCACATCTAATTCTGCAATAATTTCATTGCAAAATTTATAGATACCGATTAAGGTTTGATGAGCTAATTCTTCACTCATTGTCCTTTATTTTGTGAAAGGCCATTAAATAAGGAATGAATTCAATCAAGAACCTTTTTGACTTTATCATGAAAAATGAGAGAACAATCGTGTACGGAAATTTGGGTAGAAAATATCATTTAATCTACGAGTATATTCTCAAAGAATTGCCTACGTTTGAGGTTATCGTCGAATCAAAATATTACCAATTATTTTCAAGAAGTCATATACACGTCACTTCGCAATCCACCGAAAAGTGTGACCTGTACATTTTTATTGAACCGGAACCTGAAAGTTTAATAATTCATCCCGAACTGGCCTCAAAAGTTGTCATTTTTACGAGTCATTTATTATCGAAATTTTTAAATAATTCTTTTTGGGCATTTGCTACATATTTTCATTTCAATAAATCTAAAGAGACAGAAATTAATGCGACAAAAAGGCTTTTAGACTTACAACAAACCTCTCGCTATTTAAACAAGCTAGACAAAATTTTTAAATATAGGTTAGATTTCGACGAAGTTGTAACAGTCAGCGTTAGTACGGGTGTAACTGCTTCTGCAAATGATATTATTCTTATTCCGGGGAATGCATTACCCGTTCTAAGTCAAAAGTCAGTCATCATAGCTGATTTAACACAAGTGACAACAGGTGGAGGGATGTTTGTGTATCTCCTGGATATAATCGATTTCATAAAAGAAAATATAGATCAAACCGAATATTGGTTCGTCTGTTTTCCAAACCACAGCAATGAAAAATTTGACTATATAATCAATAGAAATCTGGACAAGTTGTTTTGTATGAATTTTAAGTACAGCAATGTTTCCTTGCCCGATTCAATATTGATGTATCCTTTTAATAAAGTTGGCACAATTAATCGTTATAAACCGTGTGTGAAAAAAAAATTCTGCCATCTAAATTACATTGCTCCTGAAAATGACATCGACGCCTTTAGTGCCTCGACGTTATTAAATTTAGAACCTTTAGTAAAAAATCTCTACATTGCAACTTAAGAGTTGAAAAAAAAAAAGGTTTGGGAACTTAGGTGGCGCTGCCTATATAAAAGGGCTGTTGTTGTCAGTCTGGCTACCAGAATTATGGAAGTCCGTACTCCGATCATTCTTGCTGACATATTCAATTTTTTACTGCCGGAAAAAGATCTCAGCTCTCCTTATGCAGACAAGAACGACGCGGAGAAAATAGTTTCGGAGCGTGTGAAAAAAGTAATTGCGCGGGGAGAAAAATATAAAGAAGAAGAATATAGTGGTCAGAAATGTTCTGACTTATTGCGTTCGCTGTCGTTAGAAAAACTTTACGACATCAAAGGTGTTATGGAACATATCGTGACTGCTGTGTTTCCGAAAAAGGACGACATAACGTGGTGCAAAATTTTTTTCTTTGTTATTTTCTGTGCGGACTATATAAAATATATGGAAGCTAATACCCGAGTGGAATTTCCAGCTCAACGCATATTTCAATCGTGCGTCGAATTCATAGAGGCACGTGTCGAAGTCTGGATACGAACCACAGGAAAGAATTGGGATGTGTTTCGGACGCCATTTATGTAATTAGAAGCCGCCCCAAATAAATAATAATTAAAAAAAAAAAACTTGTACATTTTTTATTTCATTTTCAATAATAATAAAGATGACACATATAAAAGCTATAGAGGATAATTTAACGAAAGACGACAAAGTCCTCCTCAATAATTTGAATACCGACTCGCTTAAACAATTTGTTTCAAAGTTTACATTTTTACTATCGACTCTGCCACCGTTCATTATTGTGTTGCTAATATCGTTGCTGCAGTGGAAACTACTATATGCATTTATTGTTATTGCTTTATATCACATTCTGTTATATTGGGCAATTGAGACAAAATTCCATTTCTTGATACATTTCGCTCAAAAAACAAAAAACTTTATTTTGCCCTACATACAAAAATTGCAAAATCTTTAATTTATTTCCAGCGCTATGACGTTTTATGAATACGAATATCGATTACAGATACTTATTTCCGACAGCGAATCTTTGAATGCTTTATTGCAAAAGTTCCCAGAAAAGACACACTGTATTGTAAAGTATGCGAAATGTTTTCGCTCTAAAAATGATGGTCCGTGGGAGATGAAAAAAAAATTACGCCAAACCATGGTGTATCACCCTGAGTCTTTTAACTGGTTGAAGTTTGTTGAGTCTAAAGAAATACCTTTTAACAGATGGAAGGTAGAAAATTACAAGCAATTTAAAAATCACGTCGCATTTCGACAACAGATTTTTGAAATTGAATACAGGTGGGAGATAAAAATAGATGGAAAGGCAAAATTATACGGTTATAAAAAAAAAAATTCTGAATTTGGTTTTGTATTTGAATTGGAAGTGCATAACAGTTTAGTAAGATGTCAAAATTTACCCATAAGCGTGAATGATTTAAACCGATATAATGACATATTGACTTTATTTTGCAACAAAACACCCCCACCCTACATCTTACACAAATGTAGACGCAAATCGGTGATTACCACGAAAAAGGAAATTAAAAACAGTCTTAAAGCTTTGAAGTTTGATGGTATATTTGGCCACATATACAGTTATAAAACTTATATCTTTGAACAGTGGGAAGATGGTAGGCAATATTTGTTTGAAAATCAATCCTTAGGCGATGGCTTTGTTTACGGAGCCGAGAGATTAGAAGATAAAATTATTCTCTTGTATGTTGTGCAAGTCAGAGGTGTTGGCGTCTACAATGTATACGATATTCTTTTAAATTATTTAAAAACAATTCCAAGAGATTCGCGCTATAGTGTTCAGAATTATTATCCGGGTAAAATACCCGTCAAGTCGGATGTGCGTTCGGATGGTATTATTTATCATACACGGAGAGATAAAATATTTAAACTCAAATCTAAAAACACGATTGATTTACTCTACGAAAATGGTTTTTTTGTGACAAAAGAGGGTTTGATTCAGTGTTGTGAGAAGCATTTGGAAAATGGTACAGTTTATGAATGTGATTTAAATTTTACTGTTATCAGACCTCGATATGACAGATTTGTGAGCAATAGCCCAAAACAATTGAAACAAATATTTAAATGCAACAACAACAAACAATTAAAATACAGTTTTCATTTCAAAAAGTCATCGTCGCAGATGACATGACCTCCAAAACCCCGTTGTTTCCGGATAGTGTTCATATCTATTTCTTTTTTATAGACCAGTGTGGGCAATTCGATAGGCAGAAATACAATTTGGGCAATTTTTTCATCCGCAAAAATACGCTGTTCTTTATCCGACAGATTGATGAAATGAACCTCGATGGAACTTCTATAACTGGAATCTATGACTCCGCCAACAACATGAAGTTTTTTTTGAGTGACGAATCCTGATTTATCAAAGAGTTGACCGTACATCGGGCCTTGTATGTTCAAAATAATACCTGTGTCGACTTTTCCACTTCCGTTGGCGGGAATCACTAGATCTTTCAATGCATGCAAATCGTAACCCACGGAGCCCTCTTCAAATCTTCTCGGTTCGAATGCAGAGAGACGTGTTTTAGTGTAACGAATGCATGTTTCGGGAATTTCGGGAATGTCGTCAATTTCTTCTGCATAGATGAATTTAGGCAATAGGACACGCAAGAATAAAATGTGAGCGATTTTTTCCTGTGCAAAAATCTTTTGCTCTTCATTCGATAAATTGAAAAATGTAACGAGGATAACACCTCTGTAGCTGGGATCAATCACTCCTGCTATTATTTTGAGATTTTTTTTCGTGGCCAATTCGATTTCATCTGAAATCAATCCGAAAAAGGAACCTTGCATCTCGAGGATAATTCCAGTATTTACTTTTATAACGCTCTTCGGGGGTACGATTATATCTTTTAATGCAAACAAGTTGTAAGTTGCTGAATTGTCTTGGAATCGGCTGGGCTCTAATGCCAGTGGGTCAGTTGTTGTGTATTTGAGATTTAGTGCCATTAATGTTTTTTTTGTTGCTGTTGTTCGGAGTGAAATGTGTGATCCATTCATTTTTTTTTCTTTAAAAAATAAATTATAAAAATGTCATTTTTTTAAGCTTTTATGAACAGTATGCCATTGATTAACACAGCCATTATTAAAACGGCTACATTTCCAAAGTATAAGCTTTTCCATTTTCCGAATGAATCTTTTCCTTTATCATCCGAATCATAAGTTTGATAGAAAATAAATCCAAACAATATTATGGACGTAAATAATAGTAAACCCAGACAAAGTACAAGGATCAATCTGAAATTCATCACTCTTTATTTGAATTGAAAAAAAATTAAATATTAAAAATAATCTGAAAAACGAAGGTGTATACATTTTTGCACTTCATTTTGGAAAGATTATCCTGAATAGACTATATATACGCCGGAGAGTATTGCGAGAATGTGCATCACTAGACTACCATAGCGATAATATTGTGTATCTGAAAGTAGGGTATCTGGTGTTGTGCCTTTAGTTTTAAGAGTAATAGCCTCGCTTAACGTTAATTCGTGAAGTTTTTTATCTTTTGCGGTACTCCCGGAACCCGACGTGAATACAAAATCCGTCTTACCGTTAAAATTCATCACCTCTAGAACTATTAAAACAAAGGAGATAATTATTGCAATAATCAATACCAAAGTTATTAGAAACCTTAAGTTAAATTTCATCTTCTTTCTTTATTATAGGCACGAATTTTGCCCGTAAAAAATTAGCATCTCAAGGAAAAAAATGCACAACATTGTAGCCATTGTTCACACGGAAGGTGTCATTTTGTTTAACAGATACGTTGTTTTAGAACTAGCTTATATGGATGTCACGGGTGTTCAAAAAAATTTTTTAATTCAAAGTCCTATGCGTTACAAAGATGCGAAAAAATGTAATAGGTACTTGCAAATGTCTCAAGAAGTTGTAATGTGTACCTCCAGCACATATTGTGGGCAGCGAGTTTACAAGTATCGAGAAATTTTACATTTTTTAAAACATAGATTTAGATTGTTTGATCATTATTTCAGAGGTGATGTTCAATTTGGTTATAAAGGAAAAAGCTTCCAACAAGATATTTTAAAGCAATCTTCTATTCCTCGTATCAATATCGAAATGTTTGGTATACCCGCTATTAAAACACTTATGGAATTTTATCCGTATGCAAGAAAACAGTGTTTTTTTCATAAACACTATCACAATAAATGTGCTAAACACATCTTAAAATTAATTAAGATGCATATACTCAAAACGTGTAATCCTTTTTTAACTTTATGGACATCAAGAAGCCCCCTCTTAGACGCAGTACCAAGTGAATTGTATTTTCTTTCTGGATATTGTAATCTTCAAGAGTGCGTGTGTCCATGAGCTGTTTCCCAGCAAATATTAATCTTTGTTGATCACAAGGGACGCCCTCTTTCTCAAAAATACGAGATTTGATCGATTGAATGGTGTCTTTGGATTCAACATCTAGAGTAATCGTTTTGCCTGTTAATGTCTTGACAAAAATTTGCATACTTTATTTAAATATCATTTTTGAAGTCATTAGTAGGAACATCAAAGAAAATAACAGATGAGGTATGGCAATCAAATCTGTATTGTTGCTATCACTATGTGACGATGTATTGAACGGTGAGGACTCATTATTGTGTGATTTTTTATCTGAGAAGATTATGTAAAATGGATTCTGTCTAGTTTCATTATATATACAATTAAAAATCAATGATGTTTTATTGCATATGTACATCGATGCACATGTTAAAATAAAGAAAATGTTAGTAATAAACATCCTACTTTATTTCATCTTATACATTATCTTATGTACAGAGAATAGAAATTTCTATTATTATTATACAAACAGCGATACGTTTTCTTTAAACATTCACTCTATTAAAAAAAAGTTATTACTCGAAACTGCATAAAAAAAACAGCCTCACTTTGATTTTCATGAAAAGAACGGTTTATTTTAAAACACAGAACCAATCGAAGTGCTGCTTCAAAGAACCTTTTTTTTTCAACGGGTGGAATATCTTTTTTTACGAGGACTGGGAGTAGAATACTGAAAGTCGCCGCACTCAGTGTCAAGTTTGCTGAGGAGTTTTCGAATATCAGTGATACCAGCTTCCATGTTATTTAAAAAAGATTCACCAAAAGCTTCTCCCACTTCCTTTGCTGTGATACTCCTACGGTGTTCCCGATCATGGTCTTCAAAACGGAGTCTTAGGCGTTCGATTCGGAGCTGACGAACTGCTTCTCTAACTTCGTTCACAGCATGTTTAGCCGCTCCGATCTTTCGGCGCACTTTATAAAAGGGTTCGCGGTATCTAGCATCTGCTTTACGAAAAGTGTCCTCCTCTGGTTCGGATAGATTCTCAAAACATTCATTCAATTCTTCTTCTGTGAACATGCCGGAATCAGAGAGTCCGTCCTCAGAGGACATACTGGAATCATCCATCTCCTCCTCCTCGGAAGGATTCGTCCAATGCTTGAGAATCATGTCACTGCGACGTGATCTGACCGATATCATATATATAATGCCCCCGCCAATCCTGTTCGTGCACCAACCAATCAAATATTCTTATGTCCTCAGCTACGCTTTAATACGCAATATTAAAATATACATACGATTCGATAATTGTCTAAATTGTAATAAATACCAACATTGTCTGATAACATTTCTCTTTGTTTAAACATCCGATAAAGTATACGTTTTGTATTTAGGTTTTTGACAGAGAGTAAAAGTGACATTATACTTTTCATCTTATTTTTTTTTTTTAAATTTTGACTATAGAATAACCTTCTGTGTCATAGTTTAGTTTCACTTTGTTTTCTGTTATGTTCTGAAAGTACAACCTCCTCAAAATGACTGATTTTGTGTGAATGTTTCTTATATTTTTTAAAAAATGGCTCATATCATCCAGCATTCTTATTTTTCTCATTCAACTTTTTTAAACACTGCCTCTTTTACAATTTAACACCTAAAATTTGGTCCATTGATCTTACTCGAGATAAGGCAGTATATATCAAATTCATTTCTGTACTTTTGTCAAAATCAATTAGTACATTCTCATTAATCGTTTCACCTTGAAATTTATGAATTGTACTTGCAAATGCGACTGTCACGGGAAATTGTCCAAATTTGCCACGCGCGACACATATAGTAGAATTCGAATATTTACAAACTAATACATCTTTTTCAAGATCATGTGAAATGAAATTTAAAAAGGTACCGTTAGGAACCACACAGTTTTGAGTTATAAAGATATCACAGTTTTTTTTAAGAATGATGTTGTCTTGTGTGTATACAGTGCCATCGATAATTTTCGGGATGATAATCTTTGGACCCGGCAGCGTTTCGATGTAAAAATTATTATATTTTTCAGCGGTTTCATTCGTGTGCACTAAAACTCGACTGCACTCTTTAAGTGTGCATTCATTTACGTCGTCTAAAATAGGGTATGTCTTAATTATATAGTTGAAAAATTCCGATTCATCACCTCGACTCATTAATTTTTTCATACAGTTTATAATCGAGTTATAAGCTGCCGTGAAACGTTTATTATCCTCCAAGTGTATTTTTTTCAAATCAAGGATTTTGGTATTAAAAATGTTGAAGTTACATTTGACGGGTTTCAATTGATGTTCGTCACCCACTAAGATAAATAATTTAGGAGGCTTAAGTGAAAAATATTCAATTATTTCAAATGTCAACCAAAATGGAACCATGCCATTTTCCTCCATCACAACAATGGCCGGATTTTGGAAACACTGTATGCATTTACGAACTCTTTTGCTGATGTTCAAGCATTTACTTATATAATCATCGTCTTCATCGTCTAATTTTTCGATGTCCGAATTTATTTTTGTAAAAAGACTCGATTCACTGAAGTCAATTCTTAATGCCGAATGAATTGTAAGACCACCGATTTTCAAAGCGATTTTTGCCGTCGGAGCCAGTTTTAAAATATTCGCATTGACATGCTTTAGAGTCTCATTTACAAGATATGTTTTTCCAGTTCCCGGGGATCCGGATATTAGAATAATATCATTGGAATTGCTTTCAAACCATGCATTAAGTAAAGTAAGGAAACTCTTTTGATTTTCAGATAAAGTGTTGACATGTTTATAGAATCTTGTATCATTCCAAGTCCGAATAGATTTAAAAAAACCAACGGGAGTTTCATTTGTTTTTGCTCTGAAACTCATATTGTTAGAGCCACGCTTATTTTTGGTGTCAACGAAGAAATTGTTAAAACGAGTAATGTTTTAATGTGTATTAATATTCCTTTATCCTATATATGCGATATGTATAAACTTTTCACAACTCAAGAAATCGAAAAAATTACACTCAACCAAAAAAAAGAAAACTTTGCAACAAAGGAAACCCTTTTCCTTCAAGACGATATCACTGTATCGTGTTCTCTTCCGAAATTTTTTGATCCAAGGCTCTGGTTATACAATCCATTTGAAAATATCCTTTTTTATAACCATAAAAAAGAGTGTGCTTACGAATCCCTAGAGTTATACATCAATTCTACACACAAATTAGAAAAGTATTATGTCATCGGTGAAAAATCAAATATTTTGATATCTGACTTGGATAGGAACAGTTCACTTTCTATTCATACAAGCACAATTGACATGCTACTGGAACGAAGTATATTTTGTAACCGACCTTTTATTTTCGAAATGTAATACATACCACACACACAAAAAATCGTATACAAACAATATAAAGAGATTTTATTCGTGAGAATTTTTCTTTTTTTTTCCGTTCTACAATATTCTGTGTTGCAACACTAATCTCAACCCCGAGGCGAAAAAAAAAGTTTCCTTAAAGCTCGCTAGGAGACGGCCTCGAAGTGCGACTGTATATATAATGCACACCATTTTGTGTCACCCAGATTTGCAACATGACTCTTCGTATTTCAGTCGAAATCTTTGAGAGAAATTTTAAAGCCTTTATGGAAGAATGGGAAGAATGGGACGAAAGGATAATAAAGCACGACAAATCCGATTCTATCCTGTCTGCTTACAATGTGTTCATAAAAACATGGAGACTGTGGTTCGAGAGATTAACAAAACTGAAAGATGAAGATGCTCAAAAATTATTTCGTTCATGTGAAGAATTGAAACCAGCATTTCACAGAATATTGCCAATTTTTAAAGCTTTTCAAGCTAAATGGATTTCTTTCAATGAGAAATACGAGCCTGTCTTTAAAAATGTGTCTGAACAGCACGCAGCTTTATATAAAAAAATTAACCAAGTTATAGACAATGTCGATGCGGCTTGTAAATGATGTTGTGCAATGAATGTGTTTCTGAAACAAAAATATGCTTTCGATTAAAGAAAATATTTGCGTCTGAAATTTATTTTATTCAATTCTGTTTTGTGCCTTTAGATCAATCCTACATATAAAAGTTGGTCAAATATTTTTTTATTTTCCAGTGTCGCTGTAAAAAAAAAAAAAAACTTCAAAAAACATTGCCAGTGAACGGCAATATTAGTTCACAGCGCTAGTAAAGTGAATAAAGCTCGACAGAAGGCGCTATCTTTTTTTACAGACCACGTGATGCAGGTGTACGAAAAGAGCATCTCTAGCGGTTTGTAAAAAGATACTCGAGTCATTTTGCATCATGCTTTCTGACATTTCAGTCGAAAATTTTGAACAGGAATTTAAAAGTTTTATGGAAGAGTGGGAAGAATGGGGTGAGAGATTTACAGAGCACGACAATTCAGATTCTATAACGTCAGCTTACAATCTGTTTATAAAAGTGTGGAATATCTGGTTCGATGGATTATCACAGACGGAGTTATTCTCCTCTTCTAAAGATCTCCAACCAACATTTGAAAGACTATCTCCGATTTTTGAAGCCTTCCAAACAAAATGGAATGAGAAATATTCAGAGGATCCGGTTTTCAAGAGTATGTCTGAGAAACACACAACTTTATATAACAAAATGCGACAAGTTATGGATAACATCGACGCGACTTTAAAAAAAAATAAAACTTGTAAACGACAACACGTTCAATTAAAGAGTTTTGTTTTTCGTCACAGTCTGTCTTCAAAATTATTGAAAATACAATCAATATTCTAAAACTGTTTTTTTCATTCAAAACCTCGAAATGTAAAATCCATTATTGAAAGTAGATATTCGATAGAGACCTATTTTTTTTTTTAGGACATCGAAATGCTAGAAAGTTTTCACTAGAGGGCGCAAGCTTTCAAGGTCTGCGCCCTATATAAGGACAAGTCATCCTTTTGAATTGCACAAAAATGGCTCCATTCGCAAGAGTCCAAAACATGGTTTCATTCACAGCAACCAACACCATTCCTTGTTTTGTTATTGACGACTTGGAACTCGATCTTAGAGATTTCATGACAGAATTAGGATCTCGGAAGGATTTCAAGTCTACTATTCTATCAGATTCAGAAGACTTCATAAAAGAATGGAATATTTGGGCAAATGAAAAAATGCCAAAGCTCAAAGATATTGGATCTCTGATTCGCATCTGTGATGAAATTAAAGCATCGATGAAGAAGATAGTTCAAAATCTTCAAACCTTCCAAACGGAATGGAAATTGTTCCAGGAGAGACACTCTGATTTGAAAGATTCGTCATTCAAAACAGTCGCTGAAATGTGTACATCTGCGTGCAACAAAGTGACGGAAAATATGATGACTATTACCTCAATTGCATCTGTTGGACGCATGTTAGAAAATATTTCTGAAGAAAATATTAAATTTTAATAGAGGGCGCAGTGTGCCCATATAAAGATAGCGTGTTTTAGTCATTCGCAACCGACAACATGGAAATTGAAATTCAAAGCAACATCGCAGTTTCTTATTTTAGATTTGACGATTTCGAATCTATTTTTAAAAATTTCTTGGCAGAATCTTGGCACGGAGTTTTTGAAAACTTGATAAAAGAATGGAATATTTGGATTTTTGAAGAAATGCCAAAAGCTGCAAAAGTCCAAGATTGGGAACATGTACTTCACTGCTGCTTTGAAATTAAGTCACTCATTGAAAAGATACTTCAAATTTTCTTACAATTATTCCAAGACAATTCGTCCTTCAAAACAGTCGCTGAAAAGGTGCACGACAAAGTGAAAGAAAATAGGATAAATATCATGTCACTTACATCCTATATCCACTCGCTATCGAACCGTAATTTTTCTTCTTTATTTTTTTTTCAATAATTTGAAAAAAAAAGGATTGTGTTTCTTTCTTTAAAAATTTGTAAATGAAAGTTCAATAAATGTTTATTTGTGATGTCTTTTCTATTCATGAAATCAACATGTTTTTTTACAGCTTTGAAGCGATTCAACCAACTCACACAACTTTTTTTTTTCTTTCCATCATGTTTTTTTTTTTTTTTTTTTTACAGCATTAATCGAATTTTTGAAATATTTTACAAAAAAATTGTTCCGTTTGCTCATTTAGAAAAAAAAAGGTTTTGAACATTCTGTGTGTAATTAAAGAGAGAGAACTATGTTTCTCACCTATCTAAAAGAAAATGGTTTTCTGTGCCACGGCCAAGAAAAAGAATTTGTTATTGAAGATCGGAAAATATTCTGTAAGGTTTGTGAACGGTTAATATTGGACGTTGACAAACATTTATCCATTGATACACAGCCTATGTTGTCCTGTTACTTAGCCAAACTGTATGCTCACTGGACAGGAGATTTGCAAGTTCCTTGCAGAATTGTGATTCAAAATATCCCTGGAATACAGCCCTGTTTTGTCCCAATAAGCTACTTAAATTTAATCTATGCAATTGAACTACTGGGAACTGTTAATCAAGATTTCATTTTATGTAAAAATCACCAGTTCGATATGAAAAGTACACTAAAAGCTAAAATAATGGAAAATTTTATTGACAATTACATGAAAATGATCGATGAGATACAGTGCGAAAAAGAGGAGATTGAAAAAATATTAAAAACTTTTTTGCGACAGCTAAAAGAATGTCTCAGCACAACCGATTATAATATTTTCGACTATTACTTTAAAGTTATTTGCCCCTATGTCAAAACTTTTGACGATACAATCAAAGAAGAATCCTTAAATGTTAGCTCTCCCGGTGAATTTTTTGAACATTTATCTAAAAATGCCACCGAAATTCGAAATCACTTTGCAACGTACTGTTTACCTTTTGATATAATGTACATCATGATTTATTGCTTTGCTTGTCATAAAAATTTAGACGTTGTCGCAAATTTTGTGTTTGACTTGATAGCTCGTATTTGTAATAATTATTTCGACACGGTTACTCACTACCAACAGATTTGCAAAAATGTACTGCATGCACACATTAATCCTGTTAAAAACAACACTCTATATTTTCTCGTAAAACAAATGCGGGAAGGCAAAGCTGCCGATTTATTGTCGATGGCGTTCTACAATAATTTTGCAGCCTTACAACAGTTAGTTTTCACTGAATTTTGTAAAAGTGTCACTACACCGTCCGAGACTATAAAAAAATTCGCCTTTGCCCAGTCTTTTCCCTTTATCCTCTTTCCCGAAGCTTCCAATTATTACGGTTTTGTCTGTATGATGGGTTTCGCAACGAGCAGACTCTCTATAAAACATGCCCAGTTCGAAAAAGGAGCTCTTGCCAGTGCACGAAAAATTATGCACTTTATAGAAAATTATTACAGAAAAATTCGTAATTTTGGAAATGGACGACCCACAGCAGTTTCTAAAATAAAAGAACTGTTGAGAAGTGGTGAGGCATGCAACGAAGAAGATAGAGAACTGCAACAGCACATATCCATCGAATACTTACAAACACAATTAAACGGTGAAAATATTTTTGATCTGCCCGATTCTCATACATTACTGGTAAGCCACCCAGTAGAATTTTGGACACTCGAAATGTTTCAGGTATTTATTGGAACTGACGACAACCTTTTAAAAAATCTGACAAATTTTTTAGAATTGTTAGTTGGTGTGTAAGTCAGTATTTCGTGACATTCCCCTGAACTCTTAAAACTTCTGCCAAACGTTTCGGCATGGATCGCACCAAATTCTTGATGTAAGCATTATCATTCGTGATTTCCTTGTAGGTTTGGTTTACGATATCCCATAAATTTTCATTCGAATTTGGCATTCTGTTGCGAGTTAAATACTCAATCCTACCCCATAAATTTTCAATCGGGTTTAAATCGGGAGAATAGGCTGGCCATTCAATTGTTCTTATATTTCTTTCCGAAAGCCACTTCCGAACATTCTTTGCTGTGTGTATTGGGGCATTGTCCTGAACAAGGAGAAATTCATCATCGTCTGTTGGTATGTACACGTTTAAAATTTCGCTAATGAAATGCTCATGGTTTAAACGTCCAGTTGTGACTCGATGTAAACAATTCAACTTACCTATGCACCCCCAAAGTGACACACTGAATCGACCGGACACTTTACGTTCACGTATTACCGATTGATCAAATCTAGTAACAATATTCGGGTCTCGCGGCTTCCAACGAGTCAGTTTTGGTCGCCACACTCTTGCTATCCCATTTCCAAATGACTGAAAAGTTTTTTCGTCTGCAAAACAAGCCGCCGCTTCCCATTGGTCTGGTGACCAATGGTGATACTTTGCAGCAAATTCCATTCGGCGTTCTTTGTGCGTCTCTAGTAGAAAGGGTTTTTGGGGGGCTTTACAATTTCGCAAACCTCGCTCTGACAGTCTATTTCGTACAGTTTGTGCGCATATATTTAAAGTTAAATATCGGTTGATATCCGTAGCAGATAAAAATGGATCATTTTGTGACATTAAATACATTTCGTTGTCCTGCTCTGGGGTAGTTTTACGGAAGCGACCGGTTTTCTGAAGCGACTCCAAATTTCCGTCCCGATTTACCCAAAGATTGACAGTCGCCGGAGATACACCCAACTTTCGAGCAATCTCTCTTTGGTTATAACCCTCACTGTGCAATTTCAAAATGTCTTTTCTCATTTGGATATTTGTGTGCCGAGTATGTCTTTTAATTAAACGTTTGAGTGAATTCCCCTCGTCACCCAGAAGTGAAGCAATATCACTCTGACTATAACCTTCTCTGTGCAATTTTAAAATTTTCTTTCCTGTCTGCGCGAGCCATCTCTTTTTTTTATTTTCCAACTTTTCATTTTCTGACATCTTTCTTTTTTTTTTTTCTCGAAATCCAAAAATTAATTTTCTTACAATAAAATAATTTAAAAAAAAAGGACGTCTCACAACGAATTTAAGACGCGCTGCGTAAAATTTATGAAATAAGCCTATAATGGTAAAAACGAACCTTTTCTCAGTCTCTTATGGACTCGTTGTCATTACAAAAGATAAAAAAACCGTCATCACACATAGGAAAATTCCATATTGTATACAAAACTTTTTGATGGAGAAAAAAGATTATTTCGATATAAATAATTATAAAGATGAATTTTTACACAATACTTTTAAAACATTAACTCTTAACATGAAAATAGATTATTTGCGCTTTTTTTATGGTTTACCGTTTGAAGATGAATTCGATTTTGCGAGAGGACAAATGCAACTCAGTTCAACCAAAATGAAACGAATGATAAAAAAAATTACCCCAAACCAGTTAAAGTTTTATGCTTTTATGACAGCTGTTAGAGAATTTAAAGAAGAAACAGGCTATTCATTTAATGCAAAATTAAATCTGAAGGATATACCCGTTAAAATATTACAGTTTACAGGGCTGGATGATTGCTATTATGAGCAAGTATACTTCATCGTGACTGTGGATAAATTAAAAAAATGCAGAAATGGTATTTTAGACAGCTTTTATGAACCTTTGTTTATTGACATATCTAAAGCAATAGATTTATTTAAAAAACAACAAACAATAAAAAAAGACAACAAGCATTTGATTTTAGAAGAAATTAAAATGCAGCATCTAATCTAAATTCCATATCTTCCCGGCTTGACATCACATTACTTTTTTGATATGCAGAATTACGTTTCTCAAAGAAATTTGTTTTACTTTCAATGCTGATATTTTCCATAAATTCAAATGGATTCTTGCACAAATAGTGTTTTTCTAAACCCAATTCCACTAAGAGTCGATCAGCAACATATTGTATGTACTGAGCCATCAAATTTTGATTCATTCCTATCAAGTCTACTGGTAGGGCATCACGAATGAATTCTATTTCGAGATTTACAGCTTCCATAATGACAGACTGTATTTTTGAAGGGGGTGGTTTATTGCGCAGATAACTGAAAATTAGACAAGCAAAATTCGTATGTAGACCCTCGTCTCTGCTGATTAGCTCATTGCTGAACGTTAAACCGGGTAACAAACCTCGTTTCTTGAACCAGTAAATTGCGGCAAACGAGCTGGAGAAAAATATACCTTCGACAGCCGCAAAAGCTACCAATCGATCCGAAAAGGTATTTTCTTCATCATGTATCCATTTGAGCGCCCAATTGGTTTTTTTGCGGACACACGGTATTGTTTCAACTGCTTTAAATAATTTCTCCTTCTCTTCCACATCTTGTACATAGGTGTCGATTAAAAGACTGTACATTTCTGAATGGATTGTTTCCATCATTATTTGACAACTATAAAAACTTCGTATTTCTGGGATTTGAACTTCTGCGTATAATCTTTCGACTAAATTCTCATTCACTATTCCGTCGCTTACCAGAAAAAAGGCCAGTATGTATTTCAGAAAATGTTTTTCGTTATCTGTCAGTTTATTCCAGTCATTTATATCCTTTGATAAATCGACTTCTTCAACCACCCAAAAAGATGCCAAAGCTTCCTTATACATTTTCCAAACTTCCGGATATTTATTCGGAAAAAGAGTTAATCGAGATAAACTGTTATTTAAGATTGGTTCATCCATTTCTATTCAATCTCACATCACTTCTAAATTTATAGAAATGGTTCTTTTTTTTTTTCAAAAAAAAAAAACTTTTTTTTTTACACACGCATAACAAAAATTTAAAAACACCACTTAGCAGTATAGCCGAGAATCATCAGTGGATCCAATTTATCGTTGTCATGGGCACGGATCCGCTTTTCAAGTTCTGGTGTGTTAAATTCCGGTATATGTTTCCAGATTTTATAGATGCATTGTTTGTGGTGCCGCAGATCATCCAAATAAAATTTTACACATTCCAATTTTTGTAATTCCTGTTGAATGATATCACTGCGATTGCTTGACTGATAAATTTCGTATAGCACATTTAAGTGTAATTTTTCATCCACTGGAAATTTTTTCCAACGTGTCGGAATACTTGGCATAACAGTGGAGGGTGCTGGTAGATATTCTAATACGGCATACTTCCAGTTGCCCCATTTTTGGGATTCAATAATAGATCGACACTCAGACAAAGTCACAGAAATATTATGTTTTATAAATGTACCCATAACACAGCTAAGTAAATCACACGTCAACTCTATTTTGGCGTCAAGAGGCATTTCTCTGTCTGGATTCTCAAAAAACTCAGGGTGGTGGTCGTTATTGCTATAATGTTCCCTTAAACACAACTCATACAAACTTTCCATCTTGATGCTTAATTATTCACTCACGGGTTTTTAGGGCGAGGCTTCAACCAATAGCTTACGAGATCTCTTCTGATTGGCTAGGACAAACTATATATATATTAAGACCAGCTTATTTGCCGATTTATCAAAAATGTACAATTTGGAAATAATCAACGTTAGGGACAGTAGAAGATTTTCCTTTACTTTAACGGTTGTCTTCTCGGTTTTGAATTTGTATTTCAGGCTGTCGGATATTTTTGCATACTTGAACATCAAAGATTGGTCTGTTTTCACAAGATTGTATGTTTCGGAGTTGAGATACTTTTCCACTTTCAATATTCCCGACGAGAAGATCGATGTGGCTACACTGTTTATACCCGTAAATTCTTTACACATGCTTCTTCAATTGGTGGTACAGAGTGACTCCGTTAAATACAACGATCTTCTGGAATTCATAGCCTATATTGAAAGTAGATGGAAAACAATTTTTCACACAAGCGTCAACCTGGTCCTCAAAAATCGTAACACCTCCAATCAAACAAAAAATTGCTCAGTTGAAGAAATCCTAGCAAAAAATGAAGAGTATCTCTCCATACAGGCTAAATGTTTTCCATCGGATCTTGTCAGAGCTTTGGATCACTTGAATGTTAAACATTGAAACTGTCTAATAAATATTTCTTTCGCCCAGCTCAGTTTTTCTTCATTTTTTTATTCTGTCCTCGTAAGTTCCGTTTAAGAGCTTTAGTTTTTTGCATTTGGTTTTTCAGTTGGATAAGTTTGGTATGAGCGATTTCTTGTATATTATTTACAGAGATTTCATACATGTTTGCTATGTCTTCAGCAACGGATTTATCGACTTTGTTGTCAAGTTTATTTAACTCGTTTAGTATCATGTCGAGGGCTTCTTTTTCATTGGTGAAATGTTTATAAATTTGCAACAAGGCAAAATAAACAACATTAACAGGAGCATTAAACTTGCGATAAATGTCTCTAATTATTTGCACGTGAGAAGATCCTTTATCACCATATTTTAAATTGAGAATGTAATTTTTAAACTCACCACTCTCAAAATTATCTACTGCTAAGATTTCAGCTAGAAAAGCATTTTCATTTTTGTTTGCTAAAATACTGATAAATTTTTGTATATCCAATATATTAGCATTTTCTGAAGATTTTATCAACTTGTAAACATTCAGCTCTTCATGTGAGATCTTCGCACCTTGTTCCATAAGACTTTGCCATTTTGAATCAATTTTATCCATATTATCTGGATGAATATAAATCGTGTTTTTGATCGCGTAAGAATTTAAATCAAATTCTAAAATATCAGCACATTTATCGAGCACTTTTCGCAAAACAGTTTCTTTTGTAGTATACTGATTTGAATTTCTCATAACTTTAATCGCATAATTGTACAAACTTTCGCTTAATTCTTTATCCCCCAAAGTTGCCATCTATACTTTATTTTTAGGAAATCTCTCTATATCTACCCTCCAAAAAATAAATTAAAAAAAAGAAAAGAGAATTTTTTTAAATTCCTAAATTAAAAAATAATCTGATAAATAAGCCTCCCCTCTCAACTGTTGAAATGTCTTTCGTTCACATTTCTTACAGCGATATTTGCGATTTGATAGCACAGATAAAAAATATAAATTTTAACAATGAAAAAATTTGTGAAGCATGTAACTTTGTCTTCGTTAATGAAAATTTATATACCGGTTGTTATGGCGGAATTTTTCATCGTGAAAAAATAAAAGATTTCGAAAGTAGGAGAATTCCTTTCATTTTTGATTCGATAACTTCTAATCTTTGTTTAGTATGGTGGGAGTGCTTATGTGACATAAAAGGCGATATGAGTTTATGCAGAGATAATTTTCAATTAGTCACAAAACAAATGTTCGAGAAAATGAAAAGAAAGCCGCTATTTAACAAAATTAAATCTTCCTATATACGGTGACGAGAGCTTATCATTTTATACTGGTGATCAATAAATTTCTCATAATGGACTGGTCTTTTTCATATTCCACTGTAGAATATTCAGCTTTATTTAATGATTTGTTGATGTAGTTGTGAATATTAAACCATAATGTGGCATAATCTGTTGAAGTCTGTAATTCCTGCTGAAACTTTTCACTGACTTTTCTATAATGCTCTTTACAAATGGAGCACAAGAGTGTTCTGTGCAGCGAGTAAAGCACAAACTCCTTCCAAATGGTTTTTGCTAAAGAGGCATGCTTTCTCAAATTAATGGCTTCTGCCATGAAATGCAATATTCGCCAGTAAAAAGGGCCAAACTCATCGGCTGTTATTAGTATCAGTTCAGAATATTTTTTCTCTATTTCTAACTGTTCTTCCGAAATTGTTAAGAGTTTCATTTTTTTCAAGAAATGTCTGACTGAATCACAATAACCTTCATTTAATTTGTAAATCATGTCATCCATACTGAAAAAATCTTCGTCGGTGAATTTTTTATTGTACAGGAGTGTTATAATGCTGTATGTTATTCCTTTATACATTAAAATCCAATTGAAAATACTCTGAGATTGGGGTACATAAAATACATGCAATAATAGCGAATTATTTAAAATTTTACCCAAAAATATTAAAAAGGTTATCACCAATTCATCTTTGTAAGCAGGAGAATTTTCTATGTTCGAAAATTTTCGAACAAGATCTGAGAATTTTGTATTTATATTCACGTTTCCCAGCAATAAATTCACCCGATCTGTCATCAATGGGTTGGGTAGAGAAGAGAGATTAATTTTGTTCAGCTCATCTCCGTTATTTCGATGTGCCTGCTTTAAAATTTTATACGTTTGTCGATCCATACTTACTTATTTCACTGGATTACTGCGAAATCATTATATCCTGTACCAATAGGAAATTGTTGCCCGTAATGCAGTTTCGAGATGGTGGATGTTCCAACGGGGTACTCTATATTTCTTATCGATTCATGAACATAAATTTGCTTGACTGCTTCAAAGCAAAGTCTATCCAAACCAGATCGATTTTCATTTTTCTTCAAACCGTTTCGGTTAAGCGGTAATAAAGTTCCAGTATAACACTGATACATCAGAATATTTATCATGTCTCTTTCATGCTTACTTTCGAGAGTTGTTTTTTTAAAAAATTGTAATTTCACTACGGCAATTAAATTGAAAAAATAACAAACTAATCCACATTTTTTATAAATATATTTCAAATCTGTAAAAGCTACAATGTTGTTTTGATCAATGTGCCTGAAAATAAAACCCCTGTGTTCAGATTTGTGAAGAATTTTTAAACAGTTTGGAATAAAACTTTCTGTTATAATGTAGTTTTTTAGAATCAACTGCTGCCCATCATGGCTGTGAAAATCATTTATATCCACATAACATGTTTCCGAAGAATTCATATTCAATAATTCCTCCACAGTATAATTCTTTACAAAGAGTGTTGTAAATTTGCGTTTGTTTGTTATTTCAAATATTTGATTTAAGGTGGTATAGATATTGAGTTCAAAATTAAGATATTTATTGGCAGGATAATTGATGTTCATACAATCAGATTTCATATCTTTTAGATTTCTCTTGTCGAGAGTGTCCTGTGTGTAGATACTTGTGAATCTACACGCGACAAGTATGCCATAACTGTCACCGGGACAAAGAAAATTTCTTTGAATCGCTTCACAAAACTTCAACAGAAACACGCCTATCCGTTTTTTATGCACATTGAAAATGTCTATATTATCCACCGATTTTAAATGCTCGTTAAAAATTCTCTTGACCGACGACAACTTGTGCAATCGAGTAATTTTTCTAATTCTTTTCCATATATTAGGATGGTGGCGTTGGACATATTTAAATATACGATCGGTGAATTCCATGAATTTTCCACCATTGTTTTGGTTTTGAATATATACCAACAATAACAAAAAAAAATATTCAAGGGTTTTTTTTTTTTTTTTTTTTTTTTTTTGCCAGCATCGCTATGTTGTTATAGTTTGTCGGCAAATGGGACAATTTGCATGAGATCGAAGCCATACTTCAAGGCAACGTTTGTGGAAAGAATGTGTACAGGGTAAAGTTGTAAGAAGTTCATCTATTTCATAATTTTCCAAGCAAATGGTGCATCTACTGTTGATGTCGGTGGCTGTACTCACGGGTAACATTTCAATTATTCCTGATGCATCATCATTATTTTCGAAATGTATAGAAACAGCATCATCATCATCATCATCATCATCAGACGTATTTAATAAATAAGAATTATCGATTACAAAACTCTCTTCAAACACATCCGGGATTTCGGATAAAATGTTTGAAAACTCGTCTGGCAAAGACCAACTTTCGACTGTGATATCTTCCCATATTAACCGGATCAGAGGCGAGAGCTCATTTCTTATTAGCCTATTTCCTATTTCTTCCAGAATAAAATTTTCACACTCGTCCAGACTACGAATGTTCACATACGAATTGCTCATTCTTAATTAAGTTTTGATGGATGTGAAATTTCTTTTCTGCATCATTCAATTCTTTGCGTAATAATTTATTTTCCCGTTCGAGTTCCATATTTTTAAAATACATATTTATCAGAATATTATTGGGTGTTTCCTCCCCTTTCAAATAAACATCTTCCCACATATAGTCATACCTCAACAAAGCCAGTAACCTGTGAAATACATCGATAACTTTTAAAGGTATATTGGAACTTTTCACTTGCTCTATTCTATAATGTACATTTTCAATATTTTTCACAAACCTTCGCAACTGTGTTTCATAATCTAAAACACCTTTTGGCAATGCGTTGTCGTCCGCATTCAGTACCGCTTTGATTATTGAATTTATTAATTCGCGACACGTTCGGGATAGATTATTTTCTGGAAAATGCTTTATAAACAATTTTAAAGAGTCAACGGATTGCCAGTGTATGGGATCTACATATAAATCGTAAGAGACAAGTTGAAATGAGTAAGGATTGACAATTTTGCCAAGAGCTCGACATTTTATGTCGTACATTTGCTGGATGTCTCTTAAATATTTTACTGGAGATTTGATTAAACTCGGAGTGTAAGATTTCTGCTTCTGTAAAAGTTTTTTTGCAACTGTACCCCAAAATTCAGCATTTTTAAACACCAGATAAACATCGTGTGAACTTGTTAGAATATTTTCTAATGTCTCTTCGTCTGTTTTTTCCGGCAATGGAATAATATCTTTTGAATACATATTTGATACCGCGCCATTCTCTAAATTGCCTCGACACACGCGGCTCAAATTGTAATAAAAGTATCTGACGACGGAGGATTTAATTTCCGCAGGAGAATTGTGTTTTGTATGGCATTTATCGATAAAATATTGATTACCACGTTCTATGTATTTTATTATATTCTCTAAATCGTTTACTACTGTTATCCGACTTTGGAATAAACCGCCCTGTTCCACTGTTTCTTTTATGTTAATAACTTTATGTATATCGGCAAGTAATTGATTTATTAGCACACAGCTGCTGGATTGTATTTCATAATGTTTACTTCCAAACAGTAACGCTCGCAAAAATCTATACATGTCCATCTTAATTTATTGAATCTCCGGGGAGACTCATGGTGTCGTCGTACTCTATAATTTCGATCCAAAGGGTATAGGTCCAAGACGGTTCGGTAGAATGTAAGTCGGTGTGGGTAGTGGTTTTAATTCAGGGTAAATACTCGTACTTTCATATTTTTCGAATTCTGATTTTGCAAGAGTCACTATCCATTTTACCATTTCGGGTGCATAATATATTTCGATTCCATTACTTCTGATTAATTGTGGGAATTCTTTATAAGAAAGGAAATAAGGGTTGAGGATGTGCCAATTTTTGTACAAATCTGAAAATGTTTGCGAAGTATATTTGCAGACAGGGTACTGATAGAGAAGATCGTAGGTTTGGATATGCCGGTTTGAAACGTTTTTATTGAGAACCGTGTCGATTATTTTCTCACACTCAATCGTGTGTCTCCATTTCATGATTCGTTCATTGCATTCTTCGATTTGGAGAAAAGTTCTTAAAAAACACTCCCTGGTGTGTACCATATACCATTCATTCTCAAAAATATACTGGCTGAAATTATAGGGCCAAATTTCCCCTATCTGCAACTTTTTATCGTGAACTAAGTTTTGAAGTTCAGGGATTAAATGATCTTTATTTAAATTGGAAAATTGTATAAAGGATATAGGCGGCTCGCCTTTTATGTAAAAATAAGTAAACAACCGTACTGGAGTGTGTACGTTGGGTGTATTTTTAAAAATATTCGCACAGGCATCGTATCCGTCTGTAATTAAATATCTTCCCACATTTTTAGAATCAAATTTAATTCCAAAATGACCATATTTAGGGTCACACACACAGCCATATTTAGAATCAAACTTTGTGTTGGTGAGCGGTTCACCGTTGAAAATATTAAAAGAACAAGGATTTTTCAAACATGTTTTTGCAGCAGGTAAATTATTTAAATACTCAGGATGAAAGACACTCAATGCTTGGGATATGTGAATTTCGTCAGAACCGCATACTGATCTCTCTATTTCTGAGGGTAAAAGTTTCTCGCAACCTAATCGAGGAGTTGTAACGGATTTATACCCTTTCTTACAAAGACATCTGGCTTCAGACATATCTTGAATGAAGATAGAATTCAATTGGCCAAACGGTCTGCAAGCAATATCGACATCACAATTGGCACCCTCAAACTTTTGAGAAACAATGTTGGGATAAAGGCAGGTACATTTTAAATACTGTTTGCCATTGAAATCCTCCAATACCCAAGTTCCTGTCAATGGATTACAATGATGGGTGCCGCGATAAGTTGGGTAGCATTTATTTTGAAAACATTTTTCATCATTGTTACAATCCGAATTGGATGTACACGTCTGGTAGGGAGCGAGGGTGTTAAATTGTATATTTAATTTTTCAAATGTAAATTTGGCATCTTTTGGCACAAAATAGTAATAAAAGATTGTAAAAACATAGACTATTAACAAAACCCATAGAATTAACATATTGTTTTCTTAATTTTATTATCAAATTCTGCGATTTTTTTTTTTTGAAGTGCATAAACTTTTATTTTGTATTCTGAATCAGAGAATATCGTGGATTTATCAAGTTTTTTTTTTTCGAAATCGCTCTTTTAAAGTTTTGAATGACTGGTCATATTAAAATAGAAAAGAGTTGTTGTTTAAAGGAAAGTGATTTATTTTTTCAAACTGAATCTGAAGCCAAAAAAAAAATTCTGAAATCTCCTCCAAACAGGTGTCCCCCCCCCACCCCCAAAAAAAATTATTTGAGCTTCTCAAAATTCATTTCGATTCAAATTCATTTTGAGCCCTTCTCAAAATGAAATTTTTCTTTTAAGCCCGTTTATGGCCAAGCGTCCCAAATAGAAACACCCGGATTTGCTTCTGCCTGCTTAAATATCCAGTCTGTTCAACGATATGATTGGTCAAAAAAGTGAATGCATGTAATTGGTTGATCCAGAGCACATAAAAAAGGAGTATTTTTTTTAAAATTTAGTTCACTATGTCCGCTGACTACAACAGCAGCGCCGCCTCTTTTGTGTTCAGCTCCGATTTTTTTGGTCAATTTGAGCGTGAGAGTGACAAAAAATACCTCTACATCGAAAATAATCAAGTTTTTACAGACGATTGTGTACACCAAAGTCGAAATAAAGCGTTTGAAAGATGGCTCAACAGTGCTCAAAAAAATAATGAGGACGATTTTCACACACCTTATACTTTTCAACAAATTGCAACCCGTTTATCGAAATCGAAAAACACAACGAATCGCAAAAATGCCGATCTCCGGGAATTCCAAGTGTTTAAAAATTGTTTTTTAGTTAAAAAGTTTTTTACGACGGGTTTTAAAAGAGTGAAACCAAACGAACTTCACGTTTTAACGACAACTAATAGAAATTTAGATCTTTTTATTCCGAAGAGTGAAATGAATTTAGACGATGGAGCTTTTGAAGCTAAAACAGACTATTTGTATGACAAATATTGTTTGACCAAACATACAAGATTTACATTTTCGCCGGGTCAAGAATATATGATAATTTCGCCATCCAAGTGTATTTTTCTTTTTGAAAAACAAGAAGCCGCCGATCCACAAGAAAACTAGTCCATTTTCATCAGTGGGGTTGACTCCAGCAAAAGTTACGATCCGTGTTTAAGATATTAGAGGGCCTTAAATTATCTGGTAAGTCTTTCATGTGAACTGAACTGTTTTGAACTGTACGATTATTAAAAACTCTAGTTTTCAATTGATAGAAATCATTCGTTCCTTTAGTCGTGCCAAATGCACACAAATAGGTAGGGTTGCATATTTTAGTCGTTGTCACAAAACCATAACCCGCCTTATAAAATATATTAGCATATGTTGTGATGCCAATACCGCCATCCTCTGTTTGTTGTGGTAATTTATGTTCGTCTGTTAAGCAATTAAAGAGCATGAATCTCATGAAAGGTGTGAATGTTGTATCTATTTTAATTTTTGTGTCATCTGTAACGCTCAATATTTCTATGTTTTTAAAAACTGTAACGTAATCTTCTGTATCAATGATTTGATTAATTTCGTGTATTCTTTGTGAAACGACCACATGGAGACTTTTGTTTGAAGCTTCAGTATTTTTGAACAAATTAATAGCAGCATCTGTGGTATCTGGTGGATTTCCTGTTTGTACAAAAAATAAATTTCTAATAATTTCTAGCTGGTATCTGGATTCGCTTTCAGAAAGTTTTCCTCGATTTGATATTAAATTATTCAAATAGGCATGCATTCTTGGATTCAGCTTATAATTAAAAAAATCAGGGGTTGCAGGTTTGGAACAGAGATGTTGATCAATGAAATCCCGAGTTGGAAATAGCACCGTCTTTTCATCAAAACTTAATTTGTCATCCACAATTAAAAAGGGTCCAAAATAAGTCGATTTAGATTCATCTTCAAAAATATGGAATTTTATTTTTAGACCGAATACCTGCGATAGATGAAAAGGGCATATGATATTTTTAAATGTTTCCGGCGAATTATTTATACAACTTCTATTATCACACGAAAATATACATTTTTGTGATTTATTTAATACCATCCTTACTTTTAAGTTTCAAAGAAAAATTCAAAAGAAAGTGATGGGGAAAAAAAGTTTCGTTCCGAAAAGAGTTGTTAAAATTTTTAACAAAACCCCCAAAGTGAAACCTGACTTAAAAATTCTAAAATCAACAAACGCGCCTAAAACAGATTTAGAGTTAAAGGCCCAAATAAATGGTATAAAAAATAAATCTTTAGCAAAACGAATTTTCGCTTCTAAAATAATTATAGGCAGTGGAATTGCTATCGGGATATCTGCAGCTTATATCGACAATTATATGAAAGGAAACACAGGTTGTTTTTTAATGAAAGGCGATGAAGTGTGTAAACTCACAGCGCTAAGCTGCTGTAATCCTCACGCATCCAGTTACATGGAAACGTGCGACGCTCAAACTGTAAAACGGCTGAATGTAGATAAAGATGCATGTAAACATTATCTTTTAAGTAATGCCAGCTGCTGCGAAAAATGCGATTGCCAGTACCATGAATGCGAAAAGGACGAAACAATGTCCTGTCGCATATCTACAGTCGCGGAAGCCGTGACCTTTTTCACAGACAATATGAAGACTGGCATCAGTGATACTATTCACAATATTCTATCGTCCTCAGTCGTTATCAAACTGTTCTTAATAGGTTTCCTTGTCGTGATAATGGGCATCATTATTTATAAATTTATTTAATTTATACTCGGATACAAAAGAAAAGACAATTTTATCATTTTCAGTACTTTAATAAGAAGAAAGAGAATGAATGATCTCCAACAGCTAGAAAAATCCTATTTGAATATAGATGCGTTGATATATGAATACAGACGATCTTTGAGTGACATTTACAAGCATAAACACATAACAAAATACAATCGTAATAAAATTATTTTCCACAGTTACATTACTTTGGCTTTGGTTCGAGATCAAAAAGTCAGAAAATCGGTAGAGCAGTATATCACCGATTTACTTTCGTATAAAGAGAAGTATGGTTTTTTATATTTTCTAAATACTCAAAAATTATTGGTACCGTTGCATTTAGATTTTAACGGAGAGCTCGTTATTGATCCATCGCAGTATACGGAAATTAAAAATGAAATACACACTTTAGCTTCCCTATTCTCATGCCCCGATAAAAACATAGTCTTTTTTAAAATAACATTGATAGAAATCTTATATTTTCTAACAATTTTAGTAAATCCTCATCTGAATTGGATCACAGTCGATTATATTTTACGCGGCAACAAAACACACGATTACATCATTTCAGCTAAAGATCGTATTATACAAAGAACATGGCCTGCTATTGTTGGGTAATCTCTTCCGACTTTATTTCATCATCGTCCCGAACTGTTTTATAGGAATATATTTTCTTACAGGTGCATTTTTGGCAGTATCCTCTGATAAGAACGTTACCACTTTTTAAGTAGAAATATTTTTCATCCTCAAATTTTGTCAGCTTCTGACATCGATGGCAGTATGTCCGAAAATTGACAGAACGTTTCGAGTACATTCTCAAGTCTCACACCCATCTTGGGTTCCCACTCACTATATGCACATTTAATTTGTGTCTGAGAAATTTTAATTAAAAAAAAATAATAATAATAGGATCTAGAAAATTTCACCACTTTTAGTATATATAATGAATAAAGTTATGCCATTTGAAAAGACTTTGTTTGCTTTTTTTGGTCCGAGTTACAAACGCTACATCCCATACATTAACAATATAAATTTGTATTGCATGTTTATAATCACGTTGATTTTGAGCTGTTTAATCTATACATTGCATCATTTCCAAAACGACTGCGAGAACTCGTTTATTAGACGTGTTAAATCTTTACGAATGAAAAATGAATATAAATAGGATTTCACAATACATTTTAAAAAACTATGACGAAAATGTTGAGAATTTCATCCGCTTACTAGATGAAATAAACTGTGATTTAATTTACAACGGTCGAGGCATTGAAGATGCCATTTACAACAAAAGAGTCTATGCATGCTCCATACGACTTCGCGTGAAAAGAAATAAAATATTGGATACCATATTTCCCATTATGTTCGGTTCCAAATTAGATATGGCTATTCGAAAATTTCACATAACGGAGTTTCAATCGCTACATAGAATACCCAACATTTTACAGTTGTGGGATGGGGAGGGCGAGAAAGAGTTTGAAAAAGCAGATATTGCGATGACATGTTTTCTTATTAATGGTATTTTGAAACAAATACCGTTTTATATTACCAACGACTCAAGCAACGTTCACATTGTGAAAAATAGTATTGCCAGACTGTACCGATATAATTCCGAAGAGAAGGGAAAACAGCTATCTATGTATTTCGACAATATAGAAGGTTTCGACCGCAATGATCTAGTTTTGAAATTAAATAATGGCGCTTCTTTTAAATTCGAAAAGGAGAGTGAAGTCTTCAAAGAAATCAACGAATTTTTTCAATGTCCATATAACGTTAAACCCAGAATAGTGTTCAAAGAAATATTTGCAAAGGGATTTAAAATTGATAACATTGAAAACAAAATTGTTATAAGTCCAGGTCATATATTTTACAAATTGTTTAAAAAGACATTATACGTTCCTTTAAAAAACGAAGATTTTGCTTTGATTCGGAAAAAGCATTTGATTGTTACCAAATCAATTGAAAATGGTGACTTGCTGCACATATTATCGAAAAAAACCATATTCCACAAAGAGATGAATTTTAAAAATAAAATGGTGAACAATAACGCGAAAACCGAAATTCCACGTGAAATCAGCCAATATGACCAAATTGTTATGGATCGGAAATCTACCTGCTATCGGGATATCAATTGTCAATATTATCCATATTTCCCATACTTGTCTCACTTGTGCATCATCAAACTCTCTAAAAAAGTAAAAACAAATTCTGCATTGTCCTACAACAACAGTTTTTTCGGATTTTTAGGTCTGTTTGGAACATCTGAAACCAAAAACGTTGGACGTACGATGATTCTTGCCAAGGATACTTTTATTTCTACTCGCGAAAACATGAGTGAATTGTATAGGGTGTTGAGTTTAGAGGAAGGTTCTGATGGCTTTTATGTCGTAATCAATGCAGCTTGCATTGAAGTGACGCGAAAGACATTTGAAAGTGTCGATCTTCTCAAACTAAAACGGCATTTCGAATTTATCGAATGCTATCAATCGAACACCTTTATCCACATCAATTACAAAATTGGATTGCTTTTCAAAAAACTAGAAGAGGGGTTGTGGGTTACATCGAGAGAAATTCATTTTTGGATGCACAAACTTTATGGTTTTACAACTATCGAGGAACTCATTCAATTTAAAGGTTACGATTTTATTATCAGTCACAGTGCCGACATAATAAAATACTACAAGCACAATAATTTCAATAAAAACATATTAACTTTAAATCATCTAAAAAATTCTATACTGTCTCACACGCCGGATTATAGCACCTATTTCCTCGAAACAGTGAGTGCCTATTCAGACCTCACAGAAAAACACGTACCTTTGTTAAAACCCGAGAACAAACTTTCTGAGTTTTACACAATGTATGTGCCGAAAATAAATTTAATGTATTCCAGTTTTCTAGGATCTACCCAGGAAGACTGCATTGTGGTAAGTTCCAAAATTAAAGCATTCGACTGTTATCGACTGTACACAGTCAAACTTAAATTTGCACATGAATCGACGAAATATTTTCATGTCGCGCTCGGGCCACAGAATCCAGCCGAAAGGAACAGTTTTTTAGGAACAATCGTGTGTCCAACGAATGCTATTTCCATAAAATCGCACACGATGCATTTGCTCACAAAAACCCTTAGTGCGAATATTGTTGAAATTTATTTCACTAAACCCAATTTCAGTGTGTTGAAGTGGCACATGTCGGGAAAATTTTTCTTTGTGTGTATTTATTCTTTTCACAAACTGAGTAGCGGTGATAAATTGTGTAGCTTTAACGGTCAGAAAGGCGTGGTTGCTTTATTTGACCGATTGCCCAGATCAAGATTTATAGCTCCGGATCTGATTATAAATCCTTATTGCTTAATTTCTCGCCAAACGATGGGTCAAGTACAAGAAAGTCGAGATTTAGGAGGCAAAGATTACGATAGCTTGTTGAACAGTGACGGCAAGCCGATCGGAGGCAGTGCTTTTATAGGTCCGGTACACTATTTCGCAGTAAATTATTGGAGTTCCGAACAAATTCACCTTGCCGACAGATGCATTAAGGAGAAGATTACAGGTCAATACCTCAAGGGTAGACAGTGCGGAACCAGCAAAATTTCGACCATGGAACTGGTCGCTTTAGCTGGCTTAGGATTAGCTAATATATTAGAAGAAAAACTATTTGAACACGGTGACCGAATCATTCATGAAGACATCGCCCTTCCAAAGAGCGTCAAATTGTGCGAAGAAGATGCTAAGTCTTTCAAATGCAACATCACATATAACAGCACCCCCAGTATCGAAACATATACTCCTCTCCAACATCTAAATGACTATTTAAACCCTGCTCCCAAAAGAAGAAGAAATATTTGAACACCGCGCTATTAAAAAAAATGCCCCTCAGATTTACTTATAAAGCAAGAGTGTCTTTAAAATAAGCATGAACTTTCAACAATACACCCGTTATTATGGAGCTTTCCACGGCGTCTCTGAAACCGAAGTTGTAGAGAATTGCATAGTCTATAAGCTGGAGAAAGTATCGTGGGCAAAATCTATTGTTTTGAAATTAAAAACATTTCAAAAAGCTTTCGATAGCTCCGAAGAGAGCCTAAAACCACTTTCAAACAGTTTGATGAAACATTTTAAATTGGATACACCACGCACTGTCTTCAAAACAGACGATTCCTTTTCCATACTATATGGAAACACTTGCCTAGTGTATCCAAAATCCGACGGGCCTGTAAGCGTAGTTGCGTCAGAGTATTTTGTCAATAATTTTACAGTATTTCAAAACTATATGATGAAATTAAAGGCAGAACGTGTTAGTGAAAATACATACTATTATAAGAGTTCAGTATTCTTTCTCGATGACTATGACATCCCATACCCTGGATGTGATTATTTCAGTATAGAGAACAATAAAAATTCTATATGTCGAATCTGTTTTATAATGGATCATCAAGACATTTTCCGGGTACAGGAATTTGTCCGCGATTTGGAAAACGAAAATGACATCTATTACAAACACATGCAAACAAAATGCGTGACTACCAACATTTCAAAATTTATTGATCCAATACCGACAGAAGAGATATTCATTCCCACTACGCATTACGAATACACAAATACGATCATAAAGAAACTGTGTTTTAAAAATCCGAGTCACATCCTTCACGACATAATCAACTCGCATTACATATTTGAGGATATAGGCATTGTAATAGAATACCCCATATGCTTATCGTACACATCGTTGAAAAAATCAAATGAGTCGCGTCGCTATTACTGTTTCGCTATCAATTGTCATAAACCCAAACAATTTTTATTTCTCCAGTCGCCGTACGATAGGTACTATCAATACAACTATGGCATAAAAGATGTCAATTGGACTCCTTTGTATTACGACCCAATCCCCAAAACACTTATTCCCGAGATACGAGATGTGGTGTTGGATACAAATATTATTGGTTATATTTACAGGAATACATTTTTTTGCCTCAGTCACCCTAAACTCTCTCGATATGTCGAGAACAGAAATACGGAATTCCTATTAAACACACTGTCTTTTGATATCGAGGAAGATGATGCTGTGAATATAGTTTACATGCACAGATTTGATTTTGAATTTATTATTTACTGTGTGAAGCACAAAGCTTTACCTTATGATATGTGGTGTTTGAAACGATCAAAAGATCGCATAAGTAATTACAGAACTAACCCACTCCCGTACCTGGTTCGAAATTGGGCTGAAATCGTATCCAAACATTCAGCTACACCGCAATTTAAATTTGGCGACCTACACATTATTCGACTCATGTATATACTGGCTAGGCATAAAATTTGTTTCAGCGTACGTGAAGGTGACAGGAGAGAAATAATTTATGAAAATAGAAAAGATATTATTTTCCAAATCGAAAAAAATGCAATTGAATTTATTAACAGAATGCGGCTAGATTTCTTAAGCGCCCAAGAAACAGAAAAAGAAGAGCACGGCTGCATAATTGCATAACTAATTATATTTTTTGTGGCTGATGGAAATCAATTCAAGCTTATAGTTTTTTAGACATTCGCTGAAGCGGAGGAAAAATAATTACTAGAAAAATTTTCAAATAAAAAAGCATACATTGGTTCAAGTAGTTTACATATTGAAACAACAACACTTGTCTTCCAGATGTCTTCATCAAGTGGTGTGCCCAAATAATACAATTTCTTGAAACTTTCTTTAAAAGAAAAAAATCTTGACTGAGGTCATGTCGTCTCTTGAAAACGCATGTGTGAAACTGATCATTCGTGAATTCACTAGGTATTTCATTGCTTTTAAGAAGACGGACAATGCGACCCTGAAGCATCATTTAAATTTTTTACACAGAAATTATGCGCTTGAAATCATCACTAAACTATATAGCGCAGGAAAATGGCAGTATGTATATCTAGAATTTTTATTGAATCCCAATCTCAAGCAATTAGATTGTCACTGGTTAAGGGATTTAAATGAAGGCATCCTAAAACGTTTACCGAATCTAACTAAAATTACCTTTCTTTATGAGTGTCGCAATGAACATATCAAACTAATAGCCAAGCATTGCCCCCAACTTCTGGAACTCAATGTTAAAAGCTCCCATGTTACTAACGAAGGAATCATATACCTTTGTCGAAATGAAAATGGAAAAATTGCATGCCCCCAGTTAAAAATATTATTCGTTTTCTATACCCGTGTTACGGGGAAGTGTATCAATTACCTTGTACAGAATTTGCCCTCCCTTGAAAGGATTGATTACAGTTCTACCATTCCCCGACTGTTATACACGTTGCATAAAGATGATTTAACTGAAACGCGCAAGTATAATTTAACCAACTTAGATTTTACATTTGTATACGCATTGCCAAATTTTACAGATATTCTAAAAATTTGTTTGGCCGTATGTCCCCGATTAAAATTCTTAGAGTTGCGCCGTATATCCAGCCAACAACAACTGGATTTGTTTAAAAACTTCCATTTAAAACGTGTATATCTAAATATTGAACACCAAAACTTTAATACGGCCAATTTTTTTAAAGGAAATGGCTTTTGCCTATCTCATTTGAAACTTGAGAATTGTGCAGTGTCGATGTCCAATCTAACTGTGAGTTGTCCAAAACTCAATTCGTTATGGATAACTGATGTCACATTCACCGATAGCGAAAACTCTTCTCATCCGATTTTTAACAATTTGACGAAATGTACCATTTCTTTTTATGAAGAAGATAGTACATCTAACAAGACAATACAGTCCATTTTACTTTGCTCACCGAAATTAGAATATATTGGTTTCACGTGCTGTACTTTATCTCGTGAAACTAAAATCCACATCCTACAATACTGTGAAAAACGCACCATGAAAAAAATCTTCTTCAATTATTCAAATGTTGATTGGCCCTTTATCAAAACTATATTTTTTAATTTTCGCTCCACACCTATTGTGATATATCTGAACCCAGTCATATACAGAGAAATGCAAAACTACCTGCGATACAAATATCTCTATTTTCCTAGTCAACTCTTCTTGGGTGATTATCCGCTCGAACATTTTTGGAATAAAGATTCGGATGATTAATTAACAACAACAACAACAAACCTCTATATAAATAGGTTGACAGGGGGCTCATCGTGTTACTCTTTACGAGACCATCATGTTACTTTTTAATGCTTTGACACATAGGCTAGAGGAATTCGTTCCCAAAAATCGAAATGACGTCAAGATTTATTGTTGCGGCCCAACAGTGTACAACGGGCCACATCTCGGACATGCGAGGACATATATTTTTTTAGACGTTTTGCGGAGAATTTTGCGCTATCATCAGGGCTACGGTGTGCGTTTAGTGGTGAATATAACAGACGATAAAATCATTAATCAAGAAGATCCGCAGATCGCTCGGAAATATGAGCGTGCGTTTTTTAAAACCATGGACCAGTTGAATGCGGAAAGACCAGATTTCACGCCTCGAGTGACTGATTTCATAGGATTGGCAAAACAGTTATCGAAACAATGCATGGTGGATGAGTTTGCCTATTACAAACCCAATTTTGACATCGTCTTCAGTACGGAAGCGTATTTAAAAAAATTTGAACGAGCATTTCCGAACACGGTGAAGCGAGACCAGGCTTTTCCAGAGGGGGATTCGGAAGTGAGAAAAGGAAAATGGGACCCAAGAGATTTCACACTCTTTAAATCAGAAAAGCAGTGGAAAGACACGAAAGGAAAAAAACGCAAAGGAATGCCCGGATGGCACACAGAATGTGCATCGATAGCCTCTTACCACTTTGGAGAATCGGTGGACATTCATGTAGGAGGAATTGATTTAGAGTTTCCACACCACGAGAACGAGATAGCTATATGTTGTACACATTTCAATAAAGAAGAATGGGTTCGCTTTTTTTTGCATACAGGTCATCTTGAAATCGAAGGCAAAAAAATGTCCAAAAGCCTCGACAATTCCATAACACTCGACGACATGTTGGTGAAAGGGTACCCTGCTTTAGCGATTCGATATATGTTTTTAAAACATTCTTATGATAAACCCATGGCTTTTAAGGAAGACGAAGTACAGGGGGCTAAAAAACTGTACGGTTGTTTCATGCATCATATGGAAAATGTAAAATCGTATCTAAAGGATTTGAAAGAGAAAGAAGTCGAGGAGAAAGAAAAATGTCTGCACGACAAACAACCGGAATTGGATGAGCTGAATTGTGCGAAAGCGAATATTGATTTTTTTCTAATGGATAATTTGAACGTCCCAAAAGCTTTGCAATTACTAGAAGAGTATGTCAAAAGGCTGTCGACCGTAACCATGAGAGTGATGTCTTACGAGCAACTCCAGTATTGTTACAATTACGTTTTATGGATGACCGATAAATGTTTCGGCTTGATACTGAGCAGCCCTAACGAACTCAAAAAATCCGATTTTCTGTTTCCCATCCTCAAAAAGTTTAGATCTGAAGTACGAGAGCATGCTTTGATGAAACAGGATATAAATCGAGATCATTTATTGAAACTTTGCGATGAAGTGAGAGAATCCATGCATCAGAAAGGTTACACCGTAGAAGACCTTCCAATTAACAAAGTGTAAAAAAAAAAAAAAAAAAAAAATCTGAGGACTATAAATACAAACTGTTTCGTTTCTTGCTATACCATTATGTCTGATGAACTCCCCCTTTTAAAAGAACGATTGCAAACACATACTTTTCGAACGGATATTTTATATTTTCAATTAATATCGTATCGTATGAACAGCCGCATAAAATTTGTATTGAACGACAATACCAAAAACTTTCATCTCAATAATTGTGTTTGGAGTGCAAAAGATAGCACAGTTGGTCCCGATACCTGTCACTGTGTCGAAGCGCATCATTCACCTGAAAATTTTTTTGAAGTCCAAATAAACAATCCGTCAAAGTTATCTATTATTGAAAACAGTACAGATTTAAAGAAAGTCGCTCCGTTTCAAGCCGACAAAGATGAGAATGTGAATGATTTTTATTTCTGCCGGGTTTTAGATTCCGAAAATATTTGTAAATGGTATGAAGAATACAAGAAAAAAAAGCATTTTCTCGAGTTTCGAGTACAAATTCGCGAATTAAACAGGGAAAAAGAAATTGATGCCGTTTTTAATCCAAAGAGTAAAGAGTTTCATCTCACAGATTGTGTCAGGAGTGTGAATGGCGATTTAGGACCGGATACTTGTCCTTGTGCGAAAGCCATGATGAGCCCGTGGAAATATTTGAAGGACAAATACCATTACATCAATCTGAAGAAAGTAATAGAAAAAATTAAAAAAAAGGAAACACCCATCCGTTATTGAGATTTTTTACTTATAAATCATTTTATGATTATGTTTTTCTGCCGAAACCAGTATTTTTGAAAAAAAAAAATTGTAGTTGAATGAAACAGTAATATTAAAAAAAAAATTACTTGCTTGTCTTTTTTTTTCTTTGGTTGAAAGAATTTAAAAAAAAAATTACATAAAAAATTCGATCACTATAAAAGAAGCGTCACTGTTTTCGAGTGAGAGCTTTGCAAAAGAAAAAAAAAACATTCTCTTAGAAAAAAAAATTATTTCTTTAAAAAAAAGTGTTATGTTTGAATAAAATCATTGGTTCAAAATATTGAATTGCAGTTTCAATTTTACAATCGGAGAGAGAAAAAAAGGAGGGAATGGACCCATTTCCTTTTTTCAATTTACCCGAATTAGTCATCGAGAAAATTTTAAAAGAATATATTCCCGTATCGGATAAAGTAACCCTATCTAAGATGCCTGAATTTAAATCCTATTATGACCAGAAACACGCATGGTTTCAACCGACCCTCCGTTTGTTTCAATGGGTACGTTCGATAAAACCTGGATGGTACATCAGTTGTACCGATCTAAGTATGCGATATTATTTCGCAGTAGATTATTTTAATTTGAATTTTACCTTTCATACTTTTTGTACAGGGATGAAACATATGAGATCCCCTGTACATATTGGACCGTATCAACGGGATCTTTCCCAAGTACAAGCGTCGTTAAATAATCTTATTGAAAATACTGCCTTTATAAAAGAAGACGACGTCCTCGCATACCATTTCGAAAAGGAAAAACCTTATGCAGATGTCTATTTTTTGATTTCACAGCCTGACAAGAAAGTTTTTTGGACGCAAGATTTTACTTATCATCAACTAAAAAACAATAGGTGTGTGATACCCGACGGGCTTGAAAATTCCTATAATGTAATATTGAAATTTAACGACGATTTTACAGTTACTTTGTATCAAGTTCCACGGATATTACGTAGTGGTGCTTTGCATGAAGATATCGTATATCCTTTATCTTTTCAACTATGTAATGAAGTTTTTTCAGCTTCTTTTGATCAAGAATCATTGGATTGTGCCTCCTGCAAGAGTGATCCAAATTGTATACACGCTGTATGCAAACAAACATTCATGTACACTGACAAAAACAATGTGTCAATTAGCGTTACGCATTTTCACGAAAATTCGGATCAAACCTTTCTAATCAAAAAGTATATGTATGAAAGTGGATTTATATTTCCTAGATGTAAACAAGGGTGTTTCTTTTTAGATTTAGCCAAAGATATACCCTTCCTCGGTTATGAAAACTTTTTAAAAAAATATCCTCGGTTATGAATTATCAAAATATTTTTAAGTGCTTTGCAACTGTGTCAGCTTCTTTTGATCAATACATTGTGCCTCCTGCAAGAGTGATTCAAATTGTATAGTGCAAACAAACATTTATGTACACTACTGACAATGTGTCAAACGCTTTTTTTTTACAGTGAATTGGATCAAACCTCTCTAATTAAAAAGTGTATGTATAAAAGTGGATTGGTTTCACAAATAAGTTTCATTTAAATAAATATTTTTAATTATTATTATTATTATTTTAAATTGTCCAACCCTTTTTTTACTTAAATCGCGGTTTTTTGCATCTAAATACTAATTCTTGATTTGACAAAATAACAATTTAGCATCCCTGTCTTGTGGAATACGGTGCAAAATATATTTCTAAATATATATATAAATTATACTAAAATTGGTCAGTGTAAAGGGAAAAAAACTGACATTCTCTGATATTTTTCGGTAATTCAAAGATTTACTTTCTATATAGTCAATACATAAACATTTCCTTATAACATTCTGGGAAATGCAGAAATTTTGAATAAGCAAAATGCGTGGAGAGTAAAATTTCTGATGCAGAAACTTTGAATAATTTTTTTTAGATAGAACGAATTTTTTTGAAAATTTTTTATTAAAAATTTTAAACTTTAAGTATATAAATAGAGATTGAAATTATAAATTTATTCAGAATCCGGTCTTAATGAGGGCATATATATATATATATATATATATATATATATATATATACGCCGAGAGATTCTATTTTCAAAGCTGATAGACTGGTTTTAAAACAGGCTTTGTCGTGTACATTCTGAATTTAATTTAAATATGTGAGTCAGTGTGTACCAAAAATTTTACCGCAGATTCTGTGAATATACGATGTGATCTTTTCCAAACCCTCTTCTTAATTTTATTTCCTGCTTTATTCACGCTTCTGCCTTTAATATATTATACACTCAGACATACAGCGGTGGCCAAAAGTGTGGACATGTTTTGAAAGTTTCATGTTTTTTGAACTTTGTGTGCTTGTAGAGAATATATTAATTTTCTTTTAAATACAAACATTTATATATCAAATTGAAGGTAATTTAATGTAGAATTTACTGATATTACAATATCTGTATTTCAAAAAAAGTTATGCAACTAATAGTAAGATCTATCTTAGATTAGCATTTTTTTTTAAGACAGCTTCACAGCGTCTTTTCATCGAGTTCATCTTTCGTAATCACATGAGCATAAAAAAAGAAAAACGAAACTAAAAGATACAGCCACTTTTGGAAGAGATTGTCACAATTTCATTCCGCAATCACCTAACCCGAAAACAGGACTTTCATTAGAAAAAAAAAAAAAAAAACCTGCTGTATTGGCGAATTTTACGTATGCGACAGAGTACTCTTTAAATTACCTTCATGATGAATACTCTGGAGAACTAAATTTTTCAACACGTTTTGAACTCAATCCAGCTTTAATCATTCTAAGAACAAGAACACCGTTACATTGAATGTCTTCTATGGCCATCAAGTTTCTGTGAAGCCCGGCTATTTTTTTCAGTCGTTTATAAAAAGTTCCCATTAAAGCATGTCACTTGGAACAACAATCCCACCCGGTGTTACGGCACCCACTAATTGAAATAACTGTCACACCGAATACTTTTCAATTCGAGATAAGGTTTAAACTCTGATATCCGAGAAAGGGCACCAGCTTTCAGGTACAAATTCTTTTAAAATTTTTACTATGACCAAATCGGGTAAGTCAAAGAAAGGAAACGACGGCAGACTTTCTTTCTTTCTGTTGTTTTTCGAGAATTTCCTTGTACTCCAATGGCGAGAGGAAAGATGACATCTCCTTTTTTTTTGTAGTCCCTACTTGGCGAGTCAATGAATGGCGGATAGCCGCACTCCAAAGATAAAAAATTCTATTGAAAGATTCTGTTACATTAATTTAAAGATCATTTATAATGTATAATTTTTACTGAAATTGATAAATATTTATTGAGATTCCCTCTGCGAATAAAAAATTTTTTGAGTCTCCTTAAATATATATATCATTGGGTAAAAAATGCGATTAATGTGGAATATCTAAATAATTAATAAATTATTATGCAAAAAAATGACACACACGTCAAGGTTTACAGATCTTTTTTATTGTTTTGAAAATGAAATGTTTGTCTTTCTGGTTTTAAGCAGCTCCTTTTTTTTTTTTTTTTTTTTTTCCTCCGAGACATTGCCAGGAAATTTTCTTTTTTTAATTTTTCCATAGTCGACATGGTTGTAACCCACCAATTTCTTCATTAAATCTGTAATTATTAAAACGTCATTTTCTACAATAGGAACAGGCTCACCATAAGTTCTAGGGTGTTTTGCAAAAGGTTTAATTTTATGCGGCCAGTGATTGGTTGTCCGCCTGTGTTCAAAGTATTTGATTCTTTTCTTTATCACCAATTCTGACGCACGAGCAGCAGGCGTCATACAAACATAAGGTGTACACCTTATATTCATTTTGGATCTACCTTTCTGAGGCTCGACGCCCTGATGAATGGTTCGACTATCCCATAAAACTAACGAACCCGCTTTTGCTTTAACACAAATATCCGACATAGGCCCCAATTGTTTAATGTAAAAATTTTTTTGTTTGGGAGTTAGCATAGTCCAATCCCCTTTGTGCTTTAACTGAAACCTTTTTTGAAATTTTCCATGTAATTTATGACTCCCTTTTAAAACTCTCAATGTTGCGTCTCCTTGAAAGACATCGTAAATATTTACCAAACCTTGTACGCATTCAAAATCATTTTCTTGAAAAGTTTGATCACAGTGGAACCGCTCCTTTCCACGATACCAACCTCTTTTTGTAATTTCACATGGAAGAGAAATGCTGATTGCGTCAAAACTCGTCAATAAATCATCTGTATTCCATATTGATGCAAATTTTTTGATCACATTTGCATTTTGTCTAACGTGCCACGATATTGGATTATGTCCAAAATCCCAATGTTGAAATAACATTCCGTGTTTAGGAAGAAAATTAAAAAGAGATGCATAAGTATCTTCCTCATCTTTCACAACAGGTTTATTCATATTTTTGGTTTTGTAATTAAGCCATTCCCACATTATTTTTCTGAGTTCAACTAGTTCATTGTCATTTAACACATTTTCAACAATTTCCACACCATCATTGTCCAGAGTGTAATTTTTACAATCATCGTATAACAACATCTTTAATTATACTCATCTTTTTTTTTTTTTTTTGCATAACTATGTTTGAAAGAAAAGAAAAACTTTCACTCGCGCGAATAGTTAGCATACCTTATTAAGGTTTAATCTATTAAACGAAAAGAAAAAAAATCGCTGCTAAAAGCCGGGCACAAGAAGACTCGATCGAATGTTTAATTATACAATAACAAATTGATAAAAAAAAAAAAGAATAAATCAAGCCCGATCAATAAATTAAAAAAAAAACCGCAAACTAAACATTTTCCTAGGACGGTTGGAGCGATTTATTTGAAGGCATTGTGTGCACGAGTCTTATTTTTTTTTTGGAACGGTGTCTGTAGATTAAAGTTTAAATACATAGTTCGATATGCATGAAACAGAAAGTTTGCATTTTTTTAAAGCATGGCAACACAGTCTATAAAAAAGATAAGCTCTGAAAATAACGCACTTTTCTTTGATTTTTTCACACCGGGAAAAAAATTCTGTGAGGATCGGAATAGTTTTTTTTTTTCTTTAAATCGTCACACTTGAAAAAAAAATGATATAAAAGGAATTTTAAAGCAGAGACTGATTTATTATTGGACTTTAAAAAAAAAAAAATCTTGATACATAATAATTTCAGACACATGTAAACAATTTATGTGTTCGTATGTGTGAAAACAGATGGTTGCGTTTTTTAAAACGCAGTCACACATACTGAGTACAATGCCTCAAAAAAATAAGCGAACAGAGTTCCCTTTCTGAAAAAACGTATTTAAAATAAAGGAAAACCGGTGTAGCAGATTCAAAATGGGTCAAATAAAATTATTTTTTGAAACATTTTTTTTTTAATTCCAATCTGCAGTCCATTTCAAAATCACATGTCATTTTTTTTAATTCTCAAATTTCCGATAAATATAGAAATGGGAAACTGTATCCATAATAGACTTTGATGATTATATAAAAATTCTCTTCCTCAAATGTGTATGTGTAAGTGTCATCCAAAGACGTCCGAATGTGCTTCAGCGGTTGGTCTTGAACGGAATAACCCAGAGATTTAAGCTGTTCGGTGAGTAACTTGAAAGGTTCATCGAAATAAGAATATTTACTAATATTGAAACATTTAGCTATGAGTGTTTCGTCTTTTTGTTTACTTTCTACTGAACAAGTAGCAATACGACCATTATCCCAATCTTTTTCACCGAACTTGTGAATATCAAAAGTGACTGTCCCTTTTGGAGTCGGAATATCCATGACTGTGGGAAATATACGCACACACACATATATATATATATTTTTTTTTTTTTTTTTTTTTTTTGCAACCATTTTTTTTTCCTTCTTTGATGAGTGTTTAAAAAAAAAAAAAAAACGGGGTCACTTAAATAAATAACCATTTCGCGTGTTTGATTGAATAAATATGTATATACTTAAGATATCACAAAGCAATGAATTGTGGCATGCGCAGGTTGTTAAAAAAAAAAAAAGATATTTTATGAGAGTCGTTAAAAAACCACGTGATAAAGCGAAAAGCGACGCATTAAAAAAAAAAAAAAATGTATATATATATATAAAACGACAATTTATTCAACACCGACCTGTTCGTAAAAAGAACACAGCATGAACGACGACGAGTTCTTTTTTGAATTTAATAATGATTCCAAAACAGCTCGAAAGATGATTGATGCACCTAATAGACTTCAACAACGCATCTGCGACATAGTCGGTGTACCTCATCTGTTATGGTCCTTTTATAAATGTAAAATTGCTAAGATTGCAAGAACCAATTTCTTTAGATCTGTGCCTCATCCTTTATGTAGAAATACTTCTGCATACGACATTTTTTTAGACAGCCACGAAGCATTTTTCCTTGTTCATTATCGTCAACTGGATCACATTCGACGAAATTCCATCTGTGTTCAAAAGCTGTCGCCCAGTTTACAAGATCTGTGTGTAGCAGTCGTTGTTCGAAAGGCGAGGGACGATAAATTAAAAGAACTGAATTTTCTATTACCTCAAACAGTTGTCGAACGAATTTTTTGCTTGAAAGGCTACGTGCCAATGCCAGAATGGAATCGACTAGACATGCGAGTTCAATTCGCAAAGATCACAAATCTCGGTGAACTCTTCAAGCAAAAAGACATTCGATTTTCGAAAGAATTTGTCGTCTGGTTCCAAAACGAAGATCTCTGTTTTGACAAACGCACGCATAGGGTTGTTTTTTATTATTTTATAACAGGTACTCATAATCATAATCCGATCTGTTTGACATGCATGAAAGAATCCTTGAAAACTTTTCAAATCACGTGCCCCTTCAAAAGACACTACTTCAACCTTCGATTTCATCACGTGCAATCTTATAAGTATTGGTGCATCCAATGCAAACAAGTGCCTCTATTTCAAATCTTAAGTCTTCGAGATTACGAGGATCAGTATGGTGAACGCATTGGAATACACTCAAAGGTCGAATATTTTATTTAAAACGTCCGTCATTTCTATTGAAGTTATAAAATTTAATATGTTCTGTGTTTTAATAAATACTATTTTCATACTATTTTGTCTCAATGTATCTAGACTCTTTTTTTTTTGAACCAGCAGAAAAAAAAATCGCTGGACTTCAAATAATGGATTCTCAAAAATTAAATAAAAATCACTTTTACATATTTAAACAGGATTTGTTACTCATTATTATTATTTTTTACGCGTGGTAATTCAATATTTGAAAAAAAAAAAACGCACAATTTGTCTAACAAGCTTTTCAGAAATGTCTGAGATTTAGAAATTAAAAATAAAAACACAATTCCGCCTCGCCTGTAAATGTCGTTTCTCCTTCCGTTGAGTGTGTATGATCTCAGATTTTTATTTTTTGTGCCTCACTGGATTTATGAAATCCCTCCAAAAATTGCCCATTTGTAAAAATGGGCGATACACATTTCGATTTTTTCACACCCATTTAAAAATTGTGTGCATCGAAAATTGTAACCTATATGCATTCAAAAACAAAAGAAAAAACATAAAAATATCATGTCATGATATATTTGGTACAGTTAATTTTTTTAAACAATTGTTGTATTTCATCCACTGTGTTATTTTTTGTATTAAAAAATAATAAATACGTGCGATGAAAGATTTTTTAAATGTTTTAAGAAAAAGTTTTTATTTTTAAATTTATTTCTCACACGGGGGGAAAAAAAAAAATCTTGACCTGGGAGGATTTTTGCTTTAAATCGTCATGCATAGTCCATTAAAGCTATGAAAATTAAAAAGAAGAGCCCCCCCCCCCCCAAAAAAAAAAAAAAAAAAGCAACACGGATCGATAACAAAAAAAAAAAATCGAAAATGAACAATGCATTGCATATAAGAACTTCATATATAGTTTGTTAAAATTTCGATTGAAAAAAAAATATATATAAAAGTGCATAAGAATTCCAGCACTCTTCGCATGTCAACAAATTATGTGTTCGTATGTGTGAAAACAGAGGGTTGCGTTTTTTATAACACAGTCACACATACCGCATACTATGCCTCAAAAAAGTATGTTAACACAGTTCCCTTTCTGAAAAAAAAACGTATTTTTAAAATAAAGGGGGAAAAAAAAAGTAGCCCTTCGATGATTATATCATCCAGCAGCGAAGTGCTTCAGCGGAGTCGTCGAAATAAGAATATTTACTAACTGACCGTCCCTTTTGGACTGTGGGAAACACATATATATTTATTATTTTAATAGAGGTTCAAAAGATTCTCTTTTAATGAAAAGACAGAGCAAAAAAAAAAAAAAAACTCGCAAGCGTGAAATCAGAAGACATGTTTTTTTTTTTTTGCAACTTCCCAAAACACTGGTTTTTCCTTCTGGGATGAGTGTTACACTTAAAAAAAAAATGACCATTTCGCGTGTTTGATTGAATAAAAAAAAAATACTTAAGATATCACAAAGCAATGAATTGCGGCAATTTGTGCGCAGGTTGTTAAAAAAAAAAGAGGGTCGTAAGATATTTTACAGAGAGTCATTAAAAAAAAAAAAAAAAAGATACATCAAAGCAAATCAAAGCGACGCATTAAAAAAAAAAATATATAACGACAATTTATTCAATACTGACCTGTTTGTAAAAAAAAAAAAAAAAAACGCTGGATTCTCGAAAATTAAATAAAAATCACAGAGTGTCATTATTATTTTACGCGTGGTAATTTTTGAAATTCAATATTTGAAAAAAAAAAAAACGGTCAGGAATTTTACTGTAGACGTAATAATAATAATAGCACGCGCCATGCCTGTAAAAGTCGTTTCTCCTTCTGTTGTCTGCAGTGCAGAGATCAGATTTTTTTTTTTTTTTTTACAAATGACTGATGCTACACCAAATATATATATTTTTTAAATGGGTGGGGTCGTTTAAAACATAATGAATGAGGCTTTTTTTTTTTTTGGGGGGGGGGGGGGATCCCTGTCGGTACGAAGCGCGTCATGTATTTGTACATTTACGCAAATAGATTGCATAAATGAAAATTGTGATATGTAGTTTATAATGACTATTAAAAACGCTGCGACAGGGATTGCCAAAAGTGAATTCATTCTATTCAAAAAAAAAAACATAATAATAATTCGAGACTACTTTTTTTTTGGACATGACTGTGTTTTTCATAATCTATGCTTGATACATTATTTTACGTGTTTGTATTGTACTAAAAAACTTGTTTGTGTAGTTAAAAAAAAAAATTCCTATATATATATATATATATATATATATATATATATATGCCCCCACATAAATTTTTTTGGTCTACCAGACAATTTCAATCTCTATTTATACTTAAAGTTTCAAATTTTGTAAAAAAAATTTCAAATTTTTTTAAAAATAAAAACTCTTTAAATTATTACGTATTAAGTTTAAATTAAATTTACAAAAAAAAAAAAAAAACATTCTTTTGACGTTGTGGAAAAGAACCATAAAAAATAGCACCAGTCACGCGTTTTTTGGCGACCCCTTGATTTTTACAGAGACTCGTTCCAAAAAGAATGGCTTCTAACGTGACTCAGCGCAAAGATCTCGGTGAAGCATTCGATTTTCGAAGGTTCAAAAAAAAAAAAAAAAGGCCAAATCAGGTCCTTTTCAAAAGAGACGAACATATAAAGGTCGAATGTTTTATTTAAAACATGGGGGACATATTATAAAAATGTTTTAATAAATACTCCTAGCCGCGCAGAGTCTCTTTTAAAGGCTATATGAATACACGAATTATAACCAGAGGACTGAATATTTTTTAGGCCAAACTTTTGATGCCAGAACGTGTTGTGTCATTACGATTTATTAGTTAATTGTTCTTATATTATTCCAACGTTCTGGTGATATCTAAATAAAGTATAAAAATATCTGCATTTAGTTTTTATTCCATCACGCTAGAGAAGAACAATCTTATTTTGACGCTTTTTAATCAGAAATATAAAATAAACCCGTTTATAATTATTGCTGATAATTTTTAATTATCAACAATTTTTAATCGAAAATTCTGCAAAAAAGGGATACATGAAAACTTTGAAATGACCATTTAGAGGTATTTTTTCACTCTTTCAAATTAAAAAAAGTGATCTGCACGGAAAATGTCACAATTTCAGAGCTCTATTATTAATTTCAATTGGTTACTGAAAAGTTGCTGCACGTTCTGTAAGTTGCATAATCTTTTCTTCTTTATGCAGTGACTTTAAAAAATGACATTTATTTGTTATTACTCAAACTACATTATAATCCGTAGCATACGGACAACAATGACTGCATAAGGTGTCGCACTTTTTTTTTTTTTTTGAACCAGCAGAAAAAAAAAAAAATCGCTGGCAACTTCAAATTCTCGAAATTTAATATATTTAAACAGAGTGTATATATATATATATTTTTTTTTGTTTACGCGTTGTTGTGGTAATTTTTGAAAATCATTATTTGAAAAACGATGTAACAAGCTTTTCAGAAATCCGAGACGATGGTCATAAACAGGACGCTGGTGCTTTTATTAAAAAAAAAAAAAAAAAAAAGCGGCTGGGAGAAATTCCGCCGCCTCGTGCCTGTAAATGTCGTTTCTCCTTCCGTTGACTGTGTCTGCAGCTAAATGTGCAGATTTTCGGTTTTTTTTTTTTTTTGCAAATGACCCCACTGGTGCTACACGAATACCAAATACATATATATATATATTTTAAATGGGTGGGGATATAGTAAAAAAAAAAAAAATATTATAATTTTTTTGAATGCAATTTAGCGATGTTTCAAACATAATGAAAATTATATGAGGCACAGTGCGTTATAAACTCGAGTTGACAATTCGTAAGACTGACTTCTTTAGGCGCGTTTTTTTTTTTTTTGAGATGGGACGCGATCCACTGTATGTACGTACATGTCGGTACGAGGTATTTCATGACGCAAATGTTCGTGCATTAAATGTTTTGTAGACCCGACGTTAAAGTTTATTATTTTTTTTTCAACTGGCCGAACCTTTGTGGAATAATAATAATAAAAAAAAAACCGTTGCTGCGAGAGAAAATTGCCAAAAGTGAATTGAACTAAATTTCATTCTGTGCAACAGAAAAAAAAAATCATAATACATGCTTAATACAACGTTTGTAGTTTAAAAAGAAAACATAAATCATATATATATATATATATATATATATATATATATATATATATATATATATGCCCCCCCCCTGTAAATTTTTGGTCCCAATACTGAACACATCTCTATTTATACTTAAAGTTTAAACATTAAATAAAAAATTTTTGTAAAAAAAATTTCAATTTTTTTTAAAAAAGAAACTCTCAAAATAATTCAATTATTACGTTAAATTAAATTTACAAAATGAATGGCATTCTTTAAACGTAGCGTTTACTTGTGAGGGCCATAAAAAATAGTTAGTCCTTCTTCCAACTGTGTGCCTTTTTTATCGCTATTGGCCACACTTTTTTTTTTTTTTAGCGACAAAATAGATCTTGTTGCAATGCGTTCATTTTTACAGACCGCTAAAAGATTCGTTCCAAAATGAATATAATTTTGGCAGTTACTTCTAACGACATACTTGATTTAAAAAAAAAAAAAAAAATCAAGATTTCGCAATATGAGTATAGTCATAACCGAACGGTTTCATTAAAACTCCTTCTACAAACACGACCCATAAATGAGGACAGAAAAAAACAAGTGCTCCTTTCTTTAATAAATCCAAATAAATTTCACCGGTCTTAAAAATCGGACTAAATGCGATAATTTCCATAATCACATTGTCTCAAATATTTGAAAAATTCGTTAAACTTCCAATAGGATACCTTGTATTAATGATAAATTTTCCGCTTTATTTACTATGACGACGTCAATCAATTTTTTTTTTTCAGTTAGTGGAAACTTTTTATTTCATTCACGTGTCTGACTATATTTATTAAAATAATACGAATTTTCAGCTCTTCACAAAGTTTTCTAAAATGGCACCAATTATTTTTCCCGTTTGAAAACATAGTTCACAATCCGGAAGTCTCCCTCCATTATTCCTCCAACCTTTTACTAACCTTAGCAAAATTTTTCTTTGAGTTATCTTAGGTGTTTAACATACCATAATTTTTTATAATGACATATTAATTCAAAAAGATTGTTCATTGTTCAATGGCACGTTTTATTTTGCAGAACTGGCCTTCCAACTGATTCTCATCAAACGGTTAAGACGATTCTTAATAAAGTTAATTTTTGAGAACCCCAGCCATAAAATTGTGCACATTTTTAATTCAAAATTTGTTATTCCCAAACCTCATCAAAAGTGTTCTCATCCTTTTGGAACTCAATTATTTCCAACTGCTCTTGAAAACATCCGCCGTTTCACTCGCCCAGGATCCAAAAGGGGCTCCAAAGTGACCCATTTTTGGAAAAAGAAAGTCCACACACTAACTCGTTTAAAAGGATGTTCATTAATCATATAGCCCACCCGGGTGGGCTATATGTACTAAATATATCTGACAGCTGTTTAATGTAACCTGGGAATAATATTAGTATCATTGATGCGTTGAAGATCAAATGAAAGGGAGATTACGGCATAAGTGAAAACCAGCTGCACTTAATTTTTTTCACCTTAAAATTCAGACCCAAACTTTTTCGATTTGGTCAGTCCTCTAATATCATTTTTTTGAAAAACTTTTTATTTCTGAAAGACGCAAGTTTATGTGGCGATGCGATTTTCATCACTTGCTACTTTTTGATCATTAGTTGAAAGAAACTCTTTCATGTACGGCAAAGAATCTTTCAAGCACCTCTTCACGTAAGTCGTCAAACTGAGTCGTGATTCTCTCATGCAGAAGTTTTTTTTTTTTTTTTTAAATTGACGGTGGCCTTTTATTCTCAAGACTGGGATTCAATTTAATGAATGGTAGCACATAAATTTTTCATTGCATTTTTTTTATCACTATTCACAAGCATTGGCGGTTGTTACCGATCATGTCTAATTGGTTGAAATTCTCCTGTCCAGATAGCGCAGAAAAATAATTAGCTATCTGTAATATCGCAAGATTCGTCCAAAGCCAATGAATAGCAATCTGAGGTTGGTCTCCAAGCAGTTTATGGAATATGTCCGTTCTGTTCTTAAATAACGCATTTCCAGCTTTTACAACATCTGCATTATTATATGGCTTTGGGCGATCTCTAGAATTCGGGCCGCGTCCGCCTGTATATTACGCGTTGTACGCAGAAACATTAATATTTTCTATTATGCGCCGCGTGGTGACCACTGCAATAGGGTTTCGTGAGACTGAAAAAATAATAATCCTGACGATAAATCATTATTTCAAATTATTTTGTATACAGCGCCTGAAAGTTTTTTTTTTTTTTTTTTTTTGGACCAATTGGGTTACAAAGAACTCCTTTGAACAAAGAAGGTGTTATTAGGGGATTTTAGACATAATGCTGATGATATTTTATACTATTCTCATAATCTGAAGAGGTAGTTTTTTTTTTTTTTTGTCGTTCACACTTGATTGATCTAGAAGATATTGGGCGTCTTTAAAAACGACTAAAAAAACTATCGGCAGCAGCCCTGCTGAAATGTCTTCAAACTGGAGATCAATCGCGGTTTGTCTTTTTTTGTTTTTCACTCGCAGTTTCACTTCGAATGTTGCTAGCAGGGGAAAAAAAAAAAAAAAAAAAGAACGGCCGTGGAAGAAACGATGTAGTGATGAAACATCACATTATTAGATACGTGGGCCGGTCGCATTAAAATGACACAGTGATGAGAAACTTTTAAAATGTTGCATTGCTGAATCTCATTTTTTTTTTTTTCAATGATAAAAAAAAAAAAAAAAAAGATTTTATGATTGAACCATTCTTTTTTCACACATTTTCAACGCCAAATATGCTATATTAAAAACTCGACAACATAGTATAGAAATTGCATGAGAGCACGGTGTACATACACCATAAAAAAAATTAGTTTGAAATTTTGGGATTGGCAACATATTGTCATGTCCTCGTATTCAGATATTTAGACTACACAATTCGGACTATTCATTTATCATATATTCTAATACGAGCAAATCTTGTGTGTGTGTGGTTATATATATATATATATATATATATGTACATATCTTAAAAAAGGCTCTAACGATTTTTGACGAATCCTACCGGCAACAGAAAACCATTAGACGTGTTCGAGAACTTTCGATTACTTAAATGTATCTTAAAAACGTTTCATACGATTTGAATTAAATTTAGTATTCTACGGTTTTCGGGAACGAGAAAGCTAATGGGATAGCTCGTATAGTCGAGAAGTTTCGATTAGCGATTCATTTTTTGGATTTGATCAAAAAACTAATTGAATTTTGTATCTTACGGTTTTCGGATACTGGGAGGTCATTGGGCAAAGTCATATTTTCTGGAGGAAAAAAAAAAATCAATTAGTGGATCATTTTTCTGTCATTATACGTTTCGATGGAAATGAAGAATGTAACAGTTGTTGAATAGTTGGCAGTAAACGAAGCTGGAAAGCTGTCATCGTTTTGTCAAGTTTGGAGAAATGTTGTGTCTTTTAAGGTTATCAACGACAACTTGGTGCAAATTAAAGATATTTTATGAACTCAAAGCTAATTTTGACCGAGCACAGGTCTGTCTTTCCTGCTCGTATTTTGTTATTAAAAAAATTTAATGCTTTTGTTTTTCAATATTCAAATGCATACATAATTTTGTTATAATAAAAAAAAAAAAAAACTCTGTGTAATATTAAATCGGTCATTACGACAAGTGAAAATAAAACCAAATCACTAACTGTTCTAATTATTTAAACACATGAAAGTAGAAAATTAACATGAAATATTCAAGTCTTATCACGGTGAATTCTTTAGATACGTAAATATAATTTTGCGTCAACAGCTTTTGATTTAAAAAAAATGTGTGAAAAAAGAATGGTTCAATCATAAAATCTTTTTTTTTTTTTTTTTTATCATTGAAAAAAAAAAAAATGAGATTCAGCAATGCAACATTTTAAAAGTTTCTCATCACTGTGTCATTTTAATGCGACCGGCCCACGTATCTAATAATGTGATGTTTCATCACTACATCGTTTCTTCCACGGCCGTTCTTTTTTTTTTTTTTTTTTTCCCCTGCTAGCAACATTCGAAGTGAAACTGCGAGTGAAAAACAAAAAAAGACAAACCGCGATTGATCTCCAGTTTGAAGACATTTCAGCAGGGCTGCTGCCGATAGTTTTTTTAGTCGTTTTTAAAGACGCCCAATATCTTCTAGATCAATCAAGTGTGAACGACAAAAAAAAAAAAAAACTACCTCTTCAGATTATGAGAATAGTATAAAATATCATCAGCATTATGTCTAAAATCCCCTAATAACACCTTCTTTGTTCAAAGGAGTTCTTTGTAACCCAATTGGTCCAAAAAAAAAAAAAAAAAAAAACTTTCAGGCGCTGTATACAAAATAATTTGAAATAATGATTTATCGTCAGGATTATTATTTTTTCAGTCTCACGAAACCCTATTGCAGTGGTCACCACGCGGCGCATAATAGAAAATATTAATGTTTCTGCGTACAACGCGTAATATACAGGCGGACGCGGCCCGAATTCTAGAGATCGCCCAAAGCCATATAATAATGCAGATGTTGTAAAAGCTGGAAATGCGTTATTTAAGAACAGAACGGACATATTCCATAAACTGCTTGGAGACCAACCTCAGATTGCTATTCATTGGCTTTGGACGAATCTTGCGATATTACAGATAGCTAATTATTTTTCTGCGCTATCTGGACAGGAGAATTTCAACCAATTAGACATGATCGGTAACAACCGCCAATGCTTGTGAATAGTGATAAAAAAAATGCAATGAAAAATTTATGTGCTACCATTCATTAAATTGAATCCCAGTCTTGAGAATAAAAGGCCACCGTCAATTTAAAAAAAAAAAAAAAAAACTTCTGCATGAGAGAATCACGACTCAGTTTGACGACTTACGTGAAGAGGTGCTTGAAAGATTCTTTGCCGTACATGAAAGAGTTTCTTTCAACTAATGATCAAAAAGTAGCAAGTGATGAAAATCGCATCGCCACATAAACTTGCGTCTTTCAGAAATAAAAAGTTTTTCAAAAAAATGATATTAGAGGACTGACCAAATCGAAAAAGTTTGGGTCTGAATTTTAAGGTGAAAAAAATTAAGTGCAGCTGGTTTTCACTTATGCCGTAATCTCCCTTTCATTTGATCTTCAACGCATCAATGATACTAATATTATTCCCAGGTTACATTAAACAGCTGTCAGATATATTTAGTACATATAGCCCACCCGGGTGGGCTATATGATTAATGAACATCCTTTTAAACGAGTTAGTGTGTGGACTTTCTTTTTCCAAAAATGGGTCACTTTGGAGCCCCTTTTGGATCCTGGGCGAGTGAAACGGCGGATGTTTTCAAGAGCAGTTGGAAATAATTGAGTTCCAAAAGGATGAGAACACTTTTGATGAGGTTTGGGAATAACAAATTTTGAATTAAAAATGTGCACAATTTTATGGCTGGGGTTCTCAAAAATTAACTTTATTAAGAATCGTCTTAACCGTTTGATGAGAATCAGTTGGAAGGCCAGTTCTGCAAAATAAAACGTGCCATTGAACAATGAACAATCTTTTTGAATTAATATGTCATTATAAAAAATTATGGTATGTTAAACACCTAAGATAACTCAAAGAAAAATTTTGCTAAGGTTAGTAAAAGGTTGGAGGAATAATGGAGGGAGACTTCCGGATTGTGAACTATGTTTTCAAACGGGAAAAATAATTGGTGCCATTTTAGAAAACTTTGTGAAGAGCTGAAAATTCGTATTATTTTAATAAATATAGTCAGACACGTGAATGAAATAAAAAGTTTCCACTAACTGAAAAAAAAAAATTGATTGACGTCGTCATAGTAAATAAAGCGGAAAATTTATCATTAATACAAGGTATCCTATTGGAAGTTTAACGAATTTTTCAAATATTTGAGACAATGTGATTATGGAAATTATCGCATTTAGTCCGATTTTTAAGACCGGTGAAATTTATTTGGATTTATTAAAGAAAGGAGCACTTGTTTTTTTCTGTCCTCATTTATGGGTCGTGTTTGTAGAAGGAGTTTTAATGAAACCGTTCGGTTATGACTATACTCATATTGCGAAATCTTGATTTTTTTTTTTTTTTTTTTAAATCAAGTATGTCGTTAGAAGTAACTGCCAAAATTATATTCATTTTGGAACGAATCTTTTAGCGGTCTGTAAAAATGAACGCATTGCAACAAGATCTATTTTGTCGCTAAAAAAAAAAAAAAGTGTGGCCAATAGCGATAAAAAAGGCACACAGTTGGAAGAAGGACTAACTATTTTTTATGGCCCTCACAAGTAAACGCTACGTTTAAAGAATGCCATTCATTTTGTAAATTTAATTTAACGTAATAATTGAATTATTTTGAGAGTTTCTTTTTTAAAAAAAATTGAAATTTTTTTTACAAAAATTTTTTATTTAATGTTTAAACTTTAAGTATAAATAGAGATGTGTTCAGTATTGGGACCAAAAATTTACAGGGGGGGGGCATATATATATATATATATATATATATATATATATATATATATATATATATATATATATATATATATATATATATATGATTTATGTTTTCTTTTTAAACTACAAACGTTGTATTAAGCATGTATTATGATTTTTTTTTTCTGTTGCACAGAATGAAATTTAGTTCAATTCACTTTTGGCAATTTTCTCTCGCAGCAACGGTTTTTTTTTTATTATTATTATTCCACAAAGGTTCGGCCAGTTGAAAAAAAAATAATAAACTTTAACGTCGGGTCTACAAAACATTTAATGCACGAACATTTGCGTCATGAAATACCTCGTACCGACATGTACGTACATACAGTGGATCGCGTCCCATCTCAAAAAAAAAAAAAAACGCGCCTAAAGAAGTCAGTCTTACGAATTGTCAACTCGAGTTTATAACGCACTGTGCCTCATATAATTTTCATTATGTTTGAAACATCGCTAAATTGCATTCAAAAAAATTATAATATTTTTTTTTTTTTTACTATATCCCCACCCATTTAAAATATATATATATATGTATTTGGTATTCGTGTAGCACCAGTGGGGTCATTTGCAAAAAAAAAAAAAAACCGAAAATCTGCACATTTAGCTGCAGACACAGTCAACGGAAGGAGAAACGACATTTACAGGCACGAGGCGGCGGAATTTCTCCCAGCCGCTTTTTTTTTTTTTTTTTTTTAATAAAAGCACCAGCGTCCTGTTTATGACCATCGTCTCGGATTTCTGAAAAGCTTGTTACATCGTTTTTCAAATAATGATTTTCAAAAATTACCACAACAACGCGTAAACAAAAAAAAAATATATATATATACACTCTGTTTAAATATATTAAATTTCGAGAATTTGAAGTTGCCAGCGATTTTTTTTTTTTTCTGCTGGTTCAAAAAAAAAAAAAAAGTGCGACACCTTATGCAGTCATTGTTGTCCGTATGCTACGGATTATAATGTAGTTTGAGTAATAACAAATAAATGTCATTTTTTAAAGTCACTGCATAAAGAAGGATTACACTCTGGATTATGCAACTTACAGAACGTGCAGCAACTTTTCAGTAACCAATTGAAATTAATAATAGAGCTCTGAAATTGTGACATTTTCCGTGCAGATCACTTTTTTTAATTTGAAAGAGTGAAAAAATACCTCTAAATGGTCATTTCAAAGTTTTCATGTATCCCTTTTTTGCAGAATTTTCGATTAAAAATTGTTGATAATTAAAAATTATCAGCAATAATTATAAACGGGTTTATTTTATATTTCTGATTAAAAAGCGTCAAAATAAGATTGTTCTTCTCTAGCGTGATGGAATAAAAACTAAATGCAGATATTTTTATACTTTATTTAGATATCACCAGAACGTTGGAATAATATAAGAACAATTAACTAATAAATCGTAATGACACAACACGTTCTGGCATCAAAAGTTTGGCCTAAAAAATATTCAGTCCTCTGGTTATAATTCGTGTATTCATATAGCCTTTAAAAGAGACTCTGCGCGGCTAGGAGTATTTATTAAAACATTTTTATAATATGTCCCCCATGTTTTAAATAAAACATTCGACCTTTATATGTTCGTCTCTTTTGAAAAGGACCTGATTTGGCCTTTTTTTTTTTTTTTTTGAACCTTCGAAAATCGAATGCTTCACCGAGATCTTTGCGCTGAGTCACGTTAGAAGCCACTCTTTTTGGAACGAGTCTCTGTAAAAATCAAGGGGTCGCCAAAAAACGCGTGACTGGTGCTATTTTTTATGGTTCTTTTCCACAACGTCAAAAGAATGTTTTTTTTTTTTTTTTTGTAAATTTAATTTAAACTTAATACGTAATAATTTAAAGAGTTTTTATTTTTAAAAAAATTTGAAATTTTTTTTACAAAATTTGAAACTTTAAGTATAAATAGAGATTGAAATTGTCTGGTAGACCAAAAAAATTTATGTGGGGGCATATATATATATATATATATATATATATATATATATAGGAATTTTTTTTTTTAACTACACAAACAAGTTTTTTAGTACAATACAAACACGTAAAATAATGTATCAAGCATAGATTATGAAAAACACAGTCATGTCCAAAAAAAAAGTAGTCTCGAATTATTATTATGTTTTTTTTTTTGAATAGAATGAATTCACTTTTGGCAATCCCTGTCGCAGCGTTTTTAATAGTCATTATAAACTACATATCACAATTTTCATTTATGCAATCTATTTGCGTAAATGTACAAATACATGACGCGCTTCGTACCGACAGGGATCCCCCCCCCCCAAAAAAAAAAAAAAAGCCTCATTCATTATGTTTTAAACGACCCCACCCATTTAAAAAATATATATATTTGGTGTAGCATCAGTCATTTGTAAAAAAAAAAAAAAAAATCTGATCTCTGCACTGCAGACAACAGAAGGAGAAACGACTTTTACAGGCATGGCGCGTGCTATTATTATTATTACGTCTACAGTAAAATTCCTGACCGTTTTTTTTTTTTTCAAATATTGAATTTCAAAAATTACCACGCGTAAAATAATAATGACACTCTGTGATTTTTATTTAATTTTCGAGAATCCAGCGTTTTTTTTTTTTTTTTTTACAAACAGGTCAGTATTGAATAAATTGTCGTTATATATTTTTTTTTTTAATGCGTCGCTTTGATTTGCTTTGATGTATCTTTTTTTTTTTTTTTTTAATGACTCTCTGTAAAATATCTTACGACCCTCTTTTTTTTTTAACAACCTGCGCACAAATTGCCGCAATTCATTGCTTTGTGATATCTTAAGTATTTTTTTTTTATTCAATCAAACACGCGAAATGGTCATTTTTTTTTTAAGTGTAACACTCATCCCAGAAGGAAAAACCAGTGTTTTGGGAAGTTGCAAAAAAAAAAAAACATGTCTTCTGATTTCACGCTTGCGAGTTTTTTTTTTTTTTTTGCTCTGTCTTTTCATTAAAAGAGAATCTTTTGAACCTCTATTAAAATAATAAATATATATGTGTTTCCCACAGTCCAAAAGGGACGGTCAGTTAGTAAATATTCTTATTTCGACGACTCCGCTGAAGCACTTCGCTGCTGGATGATATAATCATCGAAGGGCTACTTTTTTTTTCCCCCTTTATTTTAAAAATACGTTTTTTTTTCAGAAAGGGAACTGTGTTAACATACTTTTTTGAGGCATAGTATATATATATATATATATATATATATATATATGATTTTTGTCATGCTGTAGAACTCGCATTTATGAACCGATTTGGATGTGATTGAGCATGTGTACAGGACTTACTAAGGTCTCGAACGGGTTCGTTCGCCAGTTTCATCCTACATGGCGGCTACTTAAAAATTTCAAATTCAAAAAGATGTACGAGCAAATTAGAAATTCAAAAGGTTTCTTCTTTTCAATGTTCGACTTTGATACAAGAATTCCGTACTATTTTTTTTTCGCCTCTATCCTAAATAATGGCTGAGATACAGCAGTTTGAAATTATAAGATAGCTGGCATTTTGAAACATTCTGATTTTTGTCATGCAATAGTACTTATATTTATCAACCGATTTGGATATGACTGAACATGTGTACTGGTCATACCAAAGTCATGATTAAGTTCATCGACCAGCTGAAACGTCATCTTGTTTCAAAATGGTGGCCACTTAAAAATTTCTAATTTAAAAATATGTACAAAAAAAAAAATAGAAATCCAAAAAGTGTTTACTACTCGTAAGTGTTTGGCTTTGAAACCAGAATTCCGGAGCAAGAATGTTTTGTTTTTGCCCTATCTTAAAAAACGGCTGAAATATAGCAGTTTGAAATCATAGGATGGCTTATTTTAACATAATCAGGTTTCATTTATGAGCCTTAGAAAAAGTAGTTTCTCGCAAATTTAATTTAATATTTGTAACCATTGTGCCTACTCTCATATGTTTAAAACTACATGCCTCCAGCATCAAATTCCCGCAGAGCTTGGCGATACTTGGAGAAATATCACCAAATTTGACGATAAAAAATAAATTGCCATAAATAAGGCCAAATTGGATATAGGATTACTATAGGATGGCTGACTAATTTGGTGGAATTCTTATTCAATTTCAGTACTGACGAAAACTGAGATTGAAATTTTCTATAATCGGGTTCCACGCATATTAGCTTCGTGTGTTCGAGTATAATTAGTTGAATTTTTAAAAATAAGGAATAGGGGAGTTACCGTTATTTCCCGGTACAGGCCAGAATAACTTTTCTTTTTTAATAAATCTATTACCCACGGTTTTACAGTTCACTTTAATTACGGCATTGTTGTATATTTACGAGTAAATATTATAAATCATTTGTAAAATTTTTAAATGATAAATGATTCTCAAATCGATTAATATAAATTATTCAAAAATTACTAGGGTCTGATAAAAAGCAAGACATTAAAAAAAAATTCTGCCTAATGTTTTCGTAGTTATTTTTGAAATAATCGAAGATGCTTTTGAAAAATGTAAGGAAGCAGGTGATTCTCCTGATACATTTTAAACTCGGAACCTGTCTTATGCATGCAAGAGAGTTACAAAGTAAGCATATTCGACATTGATTGAATACATAGCATGGTGTATGCATATTTATATCAGTCAGGAGCTCTGAAATATCTAAAATAGTTTAGTCGTTTAGTGTGTATGTGAAATTGAAAATGAAATCACAAGACAAGCGGTAAAGTTTATTACGCTTATCGATATTTCATGAAAATTTGTAGACTAGCTTTTTTATTGAAATTATGTTATTTTCTATAAGAAATGCTAATGGCTGTTTCTTATAGAAATGCAGATAACTTTCACTGTCGAAAAAACTGTTTTGTTTTTTGAAATGATTTTGATTAAAATTGTGAACTTCCGATTATAAACGCAATTTTAAACTAAAAAAATTCCTTACCAAATTTCTAATCCCCTCCCCCCCCCCTTTTTTTTTTTACTTTTTTAAATAATTGGAATAACATATGTTCATCAAATGCCTTTCAAATATATTACAGATTATTTTTAACTTAGAAAATAGGGAAGTTATTCTTTTTTTTTTTATTAAAATTTTCATATTTTACAAAAGAAATCACTTTCAGTTTTACACTTGGAATGTGTTTTAAAACAATCAATAAAAGGTTTAGTGAATTATGTTAAGCAAAATATTTCAAAAGTATTAAAACTTTTATTTTTCTGAAAAAAACCATTTATTATTGATAAAAATTAATCTACACATTTCTTTGAAGCGCAGATACATAATACAATATATATATAATCAACATTAATGTAAATATCGACCGAAATCCCCTCGGGGGTTTTCGACTCGGGGCTATTTGTATTGATGAGGAGCCTGTATAAAGCGTAAAACGTCTGCAGTAATTTATTGTATTATTTGATATCAATGTGTTTTTTTTTTTTAGTTCTAATAAATGTCTGATTTTAAATATTTCTTTATTATTTTTAAAAAATTCTTATTCAGCCGTATTATCTTTAGTTATTTTAAATATTAAAATGCTGATTCCTTATTTGACATAGTTAGCGGAAAGGGTTTTATTTAAACTATATAAAAAAATCTGTTTTTATTTCATTTTATTTATTTTTTATTTATTTTTTTTATTGTTTAGCAGTTTTATGATTTTTTATTGAGTCTTTCAATCGTTTCTTTGTGCTTGTTTTATTTCGATTTTTCAAAGAATCCGAATTTCCTTTTCTCTTCATTTAGAAAAAAAAGCGAAATTTATATAAAAGGAAAAGTATTTTTCTATGAAATTATATGAATATAATAAAAGTAGCTAATTTCCACAGTTAAAATAGTGTAGATAATAATTTAGTGATGTTGATATTAGGCCAATGTTGTTTACATTGACTAATCTATTTTGCCCAATATAGGCAAAATAGGCATGAAAGGCTGCCTCAATATGGTTGGTGTTTACATTTTGACGATATTGCACTAATACTGGCATGAAAAATATCGTCATTTCATTGTCAATGTTTTCAATGTAAATCCGATATTTCTTCCGTATTGAGTTTCGTTTCAAATATTTTCGATGTAAAGGAATATTTCTAGAATATTGCCATATCGTTATAAATATTTCGAATGTAAAGCCAATATTTTACGAGTATTATGTATACATTGGAAGTATTTTCGATTAATGCAATATAGGCCCAATATTATGTCAATGCAACCAATATTGGTTTGCTTTTTGGGAAACCTTCTAATCATAAAATGCAGATTTTTATTTTATTTTATTTTATTTTATTTTATTTGCATATATATATTTTTAACTGCACTTTATTTTCAGAAAATTCATAATATCATTTAATTTTACTTTTTTTGGTCGATTTTTTATTTGGATAAAAATTAGATATGACACGAGCCCAGCCTAGGCCCTAGGCTAGACCAGAAACGGGAATTTTTATACCAGTCTGAGAGATTGAGCGCGTTTTGGCTCAAAGTAAAAGTTTAATTTTTTCACAAATTAGAAAAATGAAAAAAAAAATATTTGCTGTTTCAGAAGCAAGAATGTCCAAGTTCCTTAAAGTATTTTACAATCATTTAAAAATCAATTAAAAAATGATTTGAAATGTTATTGATCGGATATAAAGAGAAACATCGTCTACATATATATTTCTCTTACGTTGCGCAAAAACAAGGCTGAATCTGTAGCTTGCTGTTTGGAAACAACCGTAGTTTCAGCAAATCAGCTTTTGAATCAAGAGTTTCTTTTAGACACAGCAGAAAACGTGTTATTTAGGTTTCGTCGACTTGCCAAGCGTTTGAGAGATATTGTATTTCTCACGTCGAATGAACTTTAGACCACCGAACTTTAACATCAAATTACATATGTTGATGATTGTTGATTTATATTGAACTATCTTGCTATCACACAGTGTTTTTTCAAGAGTTCTTGGAAATTAATTTAAACCGTGCTCCACTATCAAAGCCAGTATTCACTCATGGGTAACTATACATTGGACTTTCAAGAGTGAGGTCTTTGGATTCTATTACAGTGGTGGCACCAACTACAAATATTTTTAATTGAGTTTTCGAAGAAGTTTTAAATTAATTGTGTTTCTGAGGTAATTGTTTCATTTAATTATTTTACCTTTGAAAATTTTGTAAATATTTATAATGTTAAAATGATTTATGCTGATTGATGGCACCAACAAAATGCATTTTAATTGTGTTTTCAACGAGGTTTTCAACTGCCGTTTTATATATTAAAAAATTTTGGATAATTTGAATTTTAATTGGATTTATGATAGCATTCATTCCGGCTAGAGTTGCAGTAAAAAGTAGCGTGCAAGTGAAGCGAGCAGTGACCGTGTAGCGGTGCCAATGTGACTTGCATCGCCATTCAGGGGCTTTGGTGAGCGTTAGCGAGTAGGGGTGGAACCCACTAGGTCCATATGATTCTAAAGCCATTGAAGATTCATTTTTATTAACATAAAGAAGTCTTCAGATATCCCTTGTCTTTCACCGCTTTCTGTTTGAAGTCCTTTTCAAGAATTACTAGAAAGCAGAACTCTTATCTTTCTTATCTCTCTTACTCTTATTATAATCGCAATTGCTCAGAGTCTTTCTGCCATAAGAATTGTAACTTTTGCAGATCACTGCCAGTTACGGAATATAAATAACAAATTTCCTATTTTAAACAGATTTTCAGGAACTTCAAAATCACGAAATGATGTCATAAGATATTATTTAGAATTAATACTTCGTTTTATGTAAGAAGATATTTTTAAATAAGAAAATTAATCTTGAAAAAATTTAAAAATATTATTAAAAATTTTCAGCTGTGCATTTCCGGTATCGTGTGGGCTTGGATTTCAAATCGTCGGGCTCTGAAAAAAAGAGCCCTAACTCATCTCTAATGAAAAAGGCATGTAAGTACAGCTCTTTTCAAAATGTATTTTAGAAACAGAAAATTAGAAAAAAAAATAATAAAATTCGATCCATAAAAATTACTTATTTAAATATATATTTAATTTAAGCGAATTTTATTGATTGCATTGAACTGTTTTATAATTATCCAGAATTATTTTATGCGTGCCACTGTAAAATTTCTCGTAGTAATGGGCTTAAATGCCATTAAATATAATGGAGTATTCTCATCATAGAATATAAAGTTAATTTAAAATCAAATATATGAAAATGAAAATTTGTCTGTCTGCACTTCGATACAACTCAACAGTTTGAAAGTCAGAATTGTGAAATGTTATGTATAGGTGTATTAAAACACGTCCGAGTCAATTAAAGTAATCCGGAATCGAAATAATGTATAGTTAATTTTTAATTTAAAAAAAATCTAACAGCCTTTTCCCACCAAATGTAAACATTTTTCCTTATAGCAGTTGCCAACAATTGAGAAATCCACAATAAAATTCTTTCTACAATAATTTTCTATTGAAAGATTTCCACGTGATAAATGAAAATGAAATAGAAAGTTTCAACAATTGAAATAAAGATTAATATGACATCATATTGGTAATATAACGAAAATTTTCAAACATTTCTCAATAAAACAAGGAGTATGAGCATGTGTAAGTACAGAAAGCAGGTTAATATGATGTCATTAGAGATTTAAAAAGAAAATTAATATGACGTCATATTGAAAATTTAACGGACTTTTTCAAAGGTTTGAGAATCATACAAAGACAGTATCAATATGAGTAATAGAGAAAGCAAGTAGATATGACGTCAGCAGGTGACTATTACGACATATGAGTTTGAGGAACGTATTAATTCGCGACCTACGTAATACTGCGTAACACGTAATACATGTATTACGTAGGTCGAGATTGAATCATGATAAAAACCTGATTATGGAAATATTAACATATTTTACATTTTGAAGTTCTCTGTACAGCATGTATAATTTTGAAATTGATTTTTTTATGCAAATATTCTTAAAATCCCAGACAACGCTGGGTATTTCAGGTAGTATCTTATATAAAAGCTGTGTTTTTACAGTAAAAAAATTGCATAAGAAAGTAGGTATTTAAATTTATGTTAGCTCTTTTTTAAATTAAATTATAAGATTAAAATAGCCATTTTTGTTTTATATGCCCGCGTATAACTCCGAACTCTTTTCATTTATAATTTATCTGTTAAAATGTACTCTAAATTAAGGTTTATTGTCTTTGAAAAATAATGGTTCTTCTTAATTATTTTCTTCGTTATTTGTAAAAGAAATTGTTACAGGATAAATACTTCCTTTCTTACAGTGTAGTTAAAATGTGAACGTAAAATATAATTAGGGTTTTAAATGTCACATAAACATGATTTACGGCAACAAAAAATGTGCAAAATTTGGAACTGCAGCTATATTTACGGAACAGTAGCATTCTATTTGTTTTGATTTTGTCGTCTACATACTGAGCTTCGAAACCATATAACTTTAAATATTGTATTTCAGATATATTTTAAAAATAGAGTAGAGTAATAATTTCTGTTATGTTATACAAGCTTCTTACTTGTTCATATATATTGTATTCATTAATATATTTTTTATCAGTCACTGCTTATGAGTATATTTTTAAAACTTTACAAAAAAATATTCAGACATGCAATGTTATCATTTATAATATTATTGTTTAACTATAGTTTCACTTAGTTTTACATGCTTATTTTAATTATTTTTATAAAAAAATATTTCAATGTTAATCAATTTTTAATCATTTTTATTTATATATTAGCTTGGGTAATAGGGTAATAAATAATTTTAAAATAATTTTGAGTTAATTTCAGTTATTGGGTGAAATATAGTATTGTTTGCATTTCACAACTACTCCTCCTAGAACATGAAACTCAGCGCTCTTAAATTAACACCAATTATCCGCATGGATCCCAGAATCTCATATGAGCACTCAGAGTTTTGAAATTTGACTTAGTGTTGGAGATATAATTTTTTTTTATAAAGTAACTTTTAATGTTTCTCTAAAAATGACAACTAAGTAACTCCATTTTTTTAAAGGAAAAAAAGAAAGATAAATAATGGGATATCGCCTGCTATCCGAAATGTTGAATAAATTTTTATTTTTGTTTTATTTGGAGAAATCGTTTTATTGTTTTTTAGTTTACATTCTCTCTCTTTTTTCATGTATTGTAAAGAATTTTTATTTGACTTATTTCCCCATTTACTAAAGCTATCAGCTATTATAAAAAACTAAAATAGTTTAATAAAATTGATCAGTATGAAATAATATTTTCAGCATTTGTTTAAAATGTAAATGAATGAACTGGGCTAAAACTTAGAGCTTTGAGTATGGAGTCTGAACATACGTACAGGGCATACGCTCAGATTAAAAGCTTTTGTCCCAACTATAGCAATCCACGCAAAAGAAGTTGGCGATGCTCTCCTGGACGAAGTTTGAACATTTGAAGGAGTGTTGCTTTGAGACGTTTTGTGGTTTTTAACACAGACTGTTGTCGCGAATGATCCATACATTCTTTATTCCCAGAAACACATACATGACTTCGACAATTACATAAATCTTCTTAGACGAGATAGCCACAAGGAAATTTACAACACCAGAGAGTTACAACCGGAAGTTCCACAAAGTGCATGCAATGTAGCTGGCGGATTCGAACCCGCCGACATGATTCCTACACTCTCAAATGATTAGCGGAATGGTGTCCTAACCACTCGGCCATATAGGCCCCAAGGACGAAGTTGTTTGGACGAATTAGGCAAGTAAACAAATATTAACTTTGGTATTTTATGAACCGTATGTCTCTATTTCTTATAAAGGCATTCTATTATAAATCAGGTAATTCGGAAACTATAAATTTCGTAATTCCCAATTCATTTATATTGTAAACATGATTTCTTGCTTATAATAAGAAATTTAATAAAATTGATATTATAAATATTTTCTAAATGTAGAAGTAAATTAGTTTTTTTCCCCCTTAAAAATCGAAAGATTTTATGCAATGCAAATACAACCCATCGAATTGCCACAGTAGCTAGTCTTATATAATATAGAACCAAATATTTAAAATGGTTATCATTGCAAATTCATGCATAAAACACATTAATTGGAGAATTCTGAACAAAAACAATACATAATCGCAAAAAAGCTAGCAGTGCATTATTGCTGTTATCAACAGCACTGCTGTGAAATCATGTCACTCTTTATAGTTCTTTGGAATAATAGTTTTTCACCATACGTTAAATTTTTCCACCATCGTTTTTTAACACTTTCCAACATAGTTGAAAAGTGTTTATGAATTCGGTTTGTCTGTCTGTCTGCCGTCTGTCCGTACTCTAAATCACGTAAAAGTACTCGGATTGACATAAAATTGATATATAATACTAGGGTTTACGTTACGAAATATTTGGTATTGAAAATGAAGTGTGTAGTATTTATAATTGCTTTAAAGAGACACTCAAAGGAAATTCGTGACATTACGGTCTATGGGGAAAAATCGTTTGCGACGTATTTTAATTATGTTACGCTATTTTAAACTTATTCAGATGAATACATATCACTGAGGTTCACTGCAAGGCGCTTACTGTTTGTGTTGTACATAGAATGTATCGTTCACTTACAAGGACACTGAAATAAATTAGGTTACCGTACTGTCTCTGAACAATAATTGCTGGCAGCTCGTTTTCAGTTGTGGTACGCGTTTTTAAATGTAACAATTTTTTTGCTTATTAATTGGTGTATATAAATTCTATAAATAATATACAGGGCTCCTTAAAAGATCTCACGTACATTGACGTTGTTTGTTGCCGAAAATTGATGAAAGGAAATTTTCAATTGTGTTATGTATTTCCTAACGGAAGTAAATTTTAGTATTTTGTATGTTATACATACATACATATAGATCATATACAGGACTTCACAAAAGAATTCGTATATTTTGTTCGACTATAGGTAGTAATTGCTGAAATTGGGTTTTCAAATGCGTTATGCGTTTTCTAATTTGTTTACTCAGTAAACTGCGAAGTTTTTTATACAGTATTCTGAATGTGTTGGAAAGTGCTTAATAATCTATGCTTGAAGCATGATGTTTCGTTCTTGTTAAAGGAATAACACATCTTTTTCGTTCTTTTGTGCACATTAAAGTATCACAGCATTGCTATTCATTTCTCCATACAGTTGGGTACCGGTATAGTTTTTGTTTTTTGTTTCTTGTCTTCTGTTGAAGAACGAATAGCGCCATTTTTCGATTTTTAGAATAAATCATTATTTTGCGTTAGAAAGTGCGATCTTAAGTTAGATATGCGACAATTGACATCCTATTTGTATTAAGTACTACTATTACAAGAACAAACAGAAAACTTTCTTCTGATCTCGTACTGGTAGGGCATCCTTTTTCAACTGATGAAAATATATTAATTCTTTTGAAACGCTTTGAGTTAGTATATTTTTATTGTTAGTTTATTTTTATTTCTGTAGCTGACCCGCACGCGTTGCCCGGGCTTGTGATATTAAACTTAAATTAACCTCAAATTTGTATGACTTTATGTCTTTAACCCGATTTTGTAAGAGTTTATACTTTTAAACTAAAATCAATCTTAACGAACCTGGTATTCGTGCTCCACAATATTTATATTTTCAAAACCGAATGAATCGTTTTAAAGTAAAATGTACGCTCTTCAAGTGTATATGCTTTTCTGCATTTTGACATAAAAAATTGCGGATTCAGATTTTAAAGTGTGCGGATTTTTTTTTTTACATTGGGTCATTTAATATATCAAAAAAAGTCCTTATTGTCTCTTTTAAATTTTTTATGACTCATAAATAGCTTCATAGGTTTTCAAGTTTCTATAAAAAATTCTTGAAAAAATATTGATATTTAGTGATAAAGGCGCTGTGATGAATACGTTCTTTTTTTTTTTACATCGGACCATTTAAAAGTTTAAAAAAATAGTTCTTATTGGCCAGACTCTTTCAAATTGTTATAAATGTAACGGGTTTGAAAAGCCCGTGTAAAAAAAATCGTGAAATAATATTGTTATTTAATATTTAGTTGTAAAAGGGCTGTGTTTTCTTCACACTTTTTTTTCGCGTCCGGCCGTTTAATATCTATATTAATAAAAGAAAGTTTCGCTATGTGTGTATGTGTGTGTTTGTTTGTCTGTCTGTCTGCGATGGCTAGCAAAATCTAGCCCACCTAGAAGTCTGAAAATTTAGGTGTGGATAGTCCAAGGTCTGGCCATGTGCACCTGAGTCTCAGAATTTTAATATTTTGATAATTACCCAAGATAATAATTAGTTTCTCATTAACCATCGCTTCTAAAATGCCATATTTTTCTGAAAATGGCGTAAAAAAAAATGTGAAACCACAAAATGAGGTGTGTGTTAAGAGAGGAAAAAAAGATTTTAGGTTTACTGGAAAAAGGTTGTGTTACCACAGTGACTTTTAACTACGCCTTTTCGACACATTTCGAAATAACAGAAACTATTAGGTCTTTCAACACGAAAATTTGCATATCTATATAAACAAAAAATCGCAAATTCAAAAAGTCAAATTTCAAAAAATTCCATCCACAACTTTCAGAAATATTAATTAAAAATGTTTAATTTTTCGAGCAATTTAATCTTGCAATGATCAACACGTTTTTTGATAAAAATTTGAGCCGCCGCAGGTGTCTCGATAATGAAACCGCAAAGAAAGAGGTACTAAGCGATTTTTTAGGTGACTCAAATTAACAATTCTAACTAAGCTACGATTTTAAAATTAACACCTTTCGAATCCTCTCTGTTTCCACATTACAAGTTTGTAAAAATTAAGATTATCCGATTCTTATAACCGAAGATATTTATTATTTCGCATTAATTTGACTGCAGAAAAAAAATACTTTAACGTTCTTTTTTCTTTTTTTTCTTTTTCTTTTCTTTTCTTTTTTTTTTTCTACGAGCAAGCATAGCAGACAAGATGTCCGTTATCTTTTGAATAAAGAAAGATACAAAACAAGTAAATAAAAATTTGGAATGGTGCTATTAGAAGCTGTATACAATTATTTTTTAATTGGAAAATTATGCATTCTTATCGAGTTAAAGATATAAAATCATACAAACTTTTGGTTTGTTTAACTTTATTATCACGGGCCCGGGCAACGTCGGGCGGGTCAGCTAGTTAAAAATAAAATAGTTCTTATCATCCGAACTGTTTGGAGCTTTTATGAGTTATAAGTATAATGTTTTTGGAAGACTGTGTATAACTTTCGAGCAAATATATTTATTTATATGTAGTTGTGAAAACATGAGAAAAAGCCACACACGTATTCACGTTCTGAGCAAAATTTTTGCTGATGTTATTTATTTTTGAATATTTCTAATCGTCTGAATGTTTCGAGATTTTTATACGTGATGTAAATCACGTGTAAAAAAACGTGTAGAAAGACTGTGTTAAAATACCGACAGTTTAGCCTAGAAAAAGGTCTTTCTTTTGCAGCTTTTAAAGATTTTATAGAGAGGTTATAGAGAGATTTTTTCTTTTCTTTGGGCGGCGCAAAGTGACTTCCAGTCACAAATTTTTTCGAAAGGTTTAAATATCGTATTTTTGAAAAAAAAAAACCTCGTAGAGAAGAAGGTACCCGCTTTAAGTGGGTATTTTTCGATTTTCCATATCTTTAAAATAGAGTCCGATACGAACGCTTCGAAATAGGAGAAAAAAATAGATCGTGGAAGGCGTCTTTATTTATTTATTTATTTATTTATTTATTTATTTTAAAATAATAATAATAAATTGCGATTAATAATAATAAATTCAAGTATACTATATTTTTTAACGCTATAAAAGTGCAGCTTCTACTTTTGTAGTGGTAACAGCAATTCAGCTGCAAAAGATTCAGAAATATCTCACATAGAAATTGCAAGTCCTCTTTTCCTGAACCTTGCACTGGTTTTATTTTCTTTAAGATGTTCTTAAGAAATCTTGTAGACTAAAATCAGTTTTTCATTCTGTACATTTTAACAGAATTCCAACATCTTAAACATGTCTCTTTAAAAAATATAAGTATGAAATGTTAACATTAAATTATAATTTATACAATTGTTTCATTGTATACAACTTGTACGAAATAGACTTTTAAACAAAAAATTAAAAGATTTCTCATGTAATAATTAATAAATACCTGCAAAACAAAGCAAAAGAAATGAAATTTTTTAACATTAAAAAGCATCTTTAAAATTAATCTTACATTGTTGTGATTAAAATTATTGCCTTACAACATAATGCGCATGTTTTATTTTGATTTAAAAATACAAAACGTCGATAACTTTTCTTAACTAGAACTTTGTTTTAGAATATATACAGAAAGTGATTGTACAAATACTAGAAGCATGTAGTGTTAATTTAATTAAAGGTTATTTTGCTGCATCCTCCAAATTACCTTCGATGTTGCACTTGTTTGCCGTTAATGTAGAAAGAACATATAATACGGAACGGTGAACACTTCATCAAGAGATCTAATTAGTGCTAAAGTAGTTACAATGATTTGCAGCTTTATTATTATTTTTTTTATTGCCTTAGCTTGCTTTAATTCTGATATAACTATAAAAAGTATTTTTTTTAATTGTTTTTTATAAGGATTCGTTGTTTATCTTAAAAATCATGCCTGATTTCATGGCATGCAATTGATGTTGTTCCAAAACATTTCTGTTACAATTTGGTGTGGGCACTAATTATGGAAAAATCATCGCTTTTATTTATGCTTGGTAGAAAACATGAAGTAGTGATTTTATTAAAATAATTTTACTTTTGATCAGATTTTTTGTAAGGTATGAAAACCATAATGGGAAAAACCATTATTTAAACTATCTATTCAGAATTTCTAAATTGTTTTCTCAACGTATAATCATAATTCAATTAATATGAATCTATTAAATTTTATATCATTTCATTAATGACTATATTTTAATGCATTTTTAGATGACCATCGTGACTCTTGTTAACATGTAATTGTTATATATTTATTTTTAGTAATTAGAGTCTCACTTTCACCCACACTGACAAAAATAATTGTTGATTTTACAGTATAATATTGGCACCCCAGCGGCCAGTATTATACCGTAAAATTAACAGTATTTAACAGTAAAATAAGCAGTAATACTGTTAATTTTACGGTATAATACTAGCTGGAATGCCAGTATTATACTGTAAAATCAACAATTATTTTTTGCAGTGCAATCTTCAAAATGCATTTACCGATACTAACGCTTAACACAGTTATCAAACGTGTAATTCAATTCATATTTAGCATGTGTATAAAGATAGGACACTGAAATATTAACATTTAGAGTAAATACAGAAAAGCAAATCAAGTGAAAGAAAGATATGTTGGGATTAGAATTGAAATGATAAAAGTTCGAACAAAAATAAATAGGTACTTAACGTATTATGCGGGCCAGGAGATACGTATTATGCGGGCCAGGAGATAGATCGCCAAAAATGGTTCACAGTTGCCAATCTTGTTTATCGTAGCCACTCACGCTCAAAACAGAAATTTGACATATGCTTATTAAATACATAATATTCTTAAAAATGGTGAATAAAAATTATTTAATAAAATTTAAAAAATGGTAAATTATATAATAAATGAGAAAAAATAATAAATAACATAAGAATTGGTAAATAACACAACATTAATTCTAAAACATTAATTTAGTACACATTTATTAAACGTTGCATCCGGTTGGTAGTTTATAGCAGTAAAATATTTCAATATGATACAAATATAAACATGACATATTAACTTATAAATAATTATTAGGTGATAAGAGGATTTAAGGTGATATTTTGTTTTCCGCAGGTAATGTTTCTCCAATAGACTCTAACATGGCATCAAAAGCATTGTTTCCTTGTTTAACATGCAGAAAGAAAAAAAAAACTGTTACTGTAATAAGTATTCATGGCGCGACTCGAGATAGGAATGCGCCCTGGCGATAGAAAATGGAACTAAAATATGTAAGTCTATCGATATAAAGTTAAATGAGCCAAATCCCGTCTTAATCGGGCCCATAGAACCCGAGATACTTTGAAAAAAAAATCTGAAATTATTATTTGGAAAGAGTGATATATACAACTGATAAGTTTTCTTTTATGTTATAGAGGGAGATTATTAACTTAATTATAATGTTTGGAATCAATTGCGTTGAAATGGGAAAGTTGGTTGCTGATATACGGAAATGGGGCACAGGTAGAGGGAAAAATGTGAGGGAGGGGTCGGAAGGGAGCGGATGTTCAAGTGCCCTTCGTTAAATGACAATTTCGTAGGACCAATATGCATCGTTAAAGAATGATTCATTTCGTTAAACTAGGGACTTAATTTCAAATATCGTTTAGATTATTATGCGAAAAATTTGGTAGCTCTTTTCTAGAAATACACCCTAAAGCTGTGAATGCTGATTGTTACGCTTATTAGACAAAATGAAACTGGTTTGGAGAAGCTCGGAACATTATTAGCTGAGTTATGGTTATAAGCCTCGGTTACAGAAAAAGTCACGGAGGGGCCGCTAGAGGGCGCGAGGTCAAGTACTCAACAACAAATCACTAACTTCGAATTTAGGTATACATCAACTTAATACGAGATATGTAATTTTATTAGGAACATAAATTTAAAATATACGATTTTTTTTTTTTATCCGGTATTCTCTCTACATAGCAGCAATTAAACGGCACGGAAGAAGCTAAAAATGTTAAATTTGTTAAAATGGAATTAGTTCGGGCCAAATAAGAGGAGTAGATATGTATATGTTACAAACGGAGTCAAATAACGCAAAAAACCACCGACAGGGCGCACGGGGTGAAGTACAGTGAATGCGATATTTAATAAAAAGTCGTTTACACCACCATTCCCCATCCCTGCAAATATAACAAATAAATAGTTAAAGAAAACTAAATTTAATTGTAGAGAATTTTATGTTCTACAAAATGGTGAAAGTGCTTTTGTCTCTTAAACGCACTAAAAGTAGGTTATTAAGCAAAAACTAATGTCATTTGTGGATTTTTACATTTTTTCCAAATTTAACCCTATTTTCCCGGCTCCATATCTTACCCCCTATTTGGACAATTTACAAACATGAATACTGCATGTTGTAGAAAATTTTATGCTCTACAAAATGGTGAAAGTGCTTTTGTCTCTAACACGCACTAAAAGTAGGTTATTAAGCAAAAACTAACGTCTTTAGTGGATTTTTGCAAATTTTACCCTATTTTCCCGGCTCCGTATCTTACCCCTATTTGGACAATTTACAAATCTGAATACTGTATGTTGTAGAGAATTTTATGCTCTACAAAATGGTGAAAGTGCTTTTTCTGTAAAATGCACTAAAATTGAGTTATTTAAGAACAATAAAAAAAAGTGCCGAAAAATATTGTTTTTTTTCAATATTGTGAAAAACGCACAAGGCCTAGAAGGTCGAAAACTTGGTTTTTTTATTAGAGGGTCAACCTATAATAAATGAAACTATCGACTATCTCATGCTCTAAAAAGTTGATTATGACAATTTTGTTTCTAAAACGCACTAAAAGTGGGTTATTAAGCAAAAACTAACGTCTTTAGTGGATTTTTGCATTTTTTGCAAATTTTACGCTATTTTCCCGGCTCCGTATCTTACCCCCTATTTGGACAATTTACAAATCTGAATACTGCATGTTGTAGAGAATTTTATGTTCTACAAAATGGTGAAAGTGCTTTTTCTGTAAAATGCACTAAAATTGAGGTATTTAAGAAAAATCGAAAAAAGTTCCGAAAAATATTGGTTTTTTCAATATTGTGAAAAACGTACAAGGTCTAGAAGGTCGAAAACTTGGTTTTTTTATTAGAGGGTCAACCTTTACAGCATACCCAAAAATGAGAAGTACCCGAATTTTTGTAAGGCAAAGCCCTTTTTTGCGCTATTTCTACTGGACTATATAGTTTTATTTATCTTTTCTATACAAAAATCAGCATTTTGTGATAAAATATAATTTTGGTTCTGATAATCCAATCTTTAAGAAAATTAGATTTCTGTGTTCAGCGTAAAAAAATACGCATAGATGTGTTAATTTCAAATCGACATATGCAATATTAAAAAAAATCTATAGAGCCTGAAAAATACCTAGTCCGCCATCTTTGAGCTGTGGAAACAGGTGTTAGACTCTTCGTCTGTGGTTTTCTCCAATGAAAGGAAATTAAAGGAATTTATTCAAATCGATTTGTATATGATATTTACATTCTAGTGGGAGTAATTTAAAAAAATCTAGAAATTCTGAAAGCTAATTTTTTTTGTTGTGTGTGTGTCAGAAATTTCACGTTCCTAGGTGGAATAATTTATGAGATATGGGTGTCTTTGAAAACGTCCAATCTTTTATCGCCATTGCAATGCTGTGACTTTGGCAACCCTCCGCCCTCGCCTGCAATTTCAGAATGAATTTTCTTTGCAGTTTGACTAAATTCTACGCTTTACTTGAATATTTTCCATTAATGGGTGGGTTTTTAATTAATATATGACGTTAATGAAGATATTTTAAAATTTTTATGATTTGTCGTGTGACAGTAGGTATTCACCTGTAAGTACACAAAAGTTCAAGTCTCTAACTTATACAGTTTCTGAGAACGGACTCTCTGAAGGACAGACAGACAAAGAGGCAGACAGATAAAGGAGTGAGACGAATAGGGTTTCGTGAGATGAACGGAACATTAAAAATTACAGCCGAATCGTTTTGAGGTACGGCTAAAATCAAGTTATCCGACCTGATGCGAAATTTTAATGCAAACCCGACGTGCAGCAAAAAAGCCCACTCAATGTGGTCTGGTGGGATGCGGATAAAATCTGGTCACTTAATCCATAAATTTTAAAATGTGGCTTTCTGTCCTACTTTAAAAGGATTTTTGACTCATCCTGTATAAATGTGAATGAATACATATGTATTTAATTTATTTTATAACAGTTAAAACTGGTATTAGAGATAAATTGAAGACCATTTTTCCTTAGTTCTAATTAAATATTTTACTAATTTATTTTTAATTAAGATTTGGAATCGGTTTAAATCGCGTTGAGCTCAGGCTTGTACATTTTGTTTTCTTTATAAGTCGATGAAAATAATTTTTGTCAGTTTTCGGATTGACTGCAAATGAAATATTAATGTCGGGGATAAAGTATACTCGATATTTCACGTAAAGAAGTCCAGAATTGTCTTTCAGATGAAAATGAATACATTTGATTTTTATATATTCTTTTATTAAGATATCAAATAAAATTTATACTTTAGGTATGACTATATACTAATTTTCCTTTATTGCATTTCAGAATGGTATTAATTTTTTTTTTCATTTTGGGGATTGGGTTAGATTAGAGTAAAAATTGACTGAAATAATAGTATTTACTATTATTGACTAAAAAGGATACAAACAAGGCTGTATTTTATGTTTAAGAAATTAATGTGTGTTGTTCCGACAAATTTTTTTTCTATGCAATGAATTATTTTCTGCATTTGAAACTTTTAACTGTATTTAATTCCATGGATTGAGTATTCCAAGATCCATAACGTAGTCATTTTAATTTGACAAAATTTCCCTTTAATGTCTTCACAAATCTTTCTGCTTTTGAAATAATATCTTAATGAGACAAAGCCCTTTCCTGAAATTACTCAGTCGTTTTAGAATCGTATGAGAACACTGATTAGATAAATACATTTTGAGTTGTAAACTCGCAACAGATATTTCGGTAGCATTTTATGAGAGTAAAAAGAGTGTTCTGTGTCGACGAGTGTAACATATAAATTTGAGAATGAAAGTGTTGTAGAAATGATATTTTGTTATCAGAAATGGCGTCATAAAAATCAAAAGTTAGCTGCTAATAAGCACTTCATAATATTTTCTCAAAATAAGTAATATATCATCATTGTTGCCATTTTTTATTGTGATTATGATGGGTATAAATTCCATCAATAATAATTTAAAGGAAGTAATTAATATTTTATCTCTTTGAAAATCAAAAATATTAGCCAAGATAAAAAAAAATCTCAAAAATTTTAAAATATGTACCTTAATACAAAAATACGCTTGAAAAACCTTAAAACTTTTATTTAACTGTTTCATGTAACTTTATGTCATTTTAAGTTGATTTTGTTATTCTTGTTATAGAAATAAGTCATCATTTTCTTAGGCTAAAGTAAGGTTACTAAAGAATGAAATCTTTGTTATGAATATAGGAATTTTTAAATTATACTTCAATGTATTCTATAGATTGGCTTAATAATGTGTATGAGTGAATTAATATACTCATACGTGTTTCATTTTCTTTTCTTCTAAATTATAGCTAATATCTGCGCTGTACCACACATTTTTTTTTCTGCGGCTGTTTAACGTTTTACGACGTGCAATGAGTGTTTGTCAAATGTTAAAAGAAAAACTATATTATTTAATATACATGCTCAAAAACTGTATGGACACAGATTTTGTGCCCAGTTTTGAGCCCCCCCAAACAAAATATGCTAGGGAAAAAAAAAACAGAACTGCCATTTCGAAATATTGAAATTTCCCACAACCCTTTACATATTTCCCTATTGCATCTAAAATTTCCCATAAAATTTATTTTATCATAATAGTTAGTAGAAAAAGAATAGTCCTTATTAAAACAATTTTTTTCCAACAGAAAAGCGACAAATCTTAGACACTTATAAGCATCAATAGTTAAGTCCCTTAAAAAAGAAAAAAAAGACTAAAAATCAAGTTATTCGGGCATCAGTGGGGGTAAGGGAAATTATGCTGTTTTCAAAAGTTAGAATCTGATCGATATGTTATAGAATAAATTAAATGTAAATAAATATATATATATTAAACATGCTTTCTTTCAAATTCATAAAATGTTAATTTATATTATAAAACTCAAATGTCTGCGTCGCTCAATGCTGACGTCATAATGATGCTGACAACAATGTGGTTAAAATGGATGAATGTTACAACAATGGAGCTATTCTTTCAATTAAACAATCGTAATGTTATTTCTATGGGAAAAATGAAAGTTTTGGGCTGACGTTGCCTCCCCCCCCTTAGGGATCGAATTTCAAAAAATCAATGTTCAATTCATGTATTGCGCTCAGGAATACATATATATTCTAAATTTCAAAACTGTGTCATCAGGAAAGGGGTGAAAAATGAGTAACAAGATTTGACTGCCACATAAATAAAGCTAAAAGTAAGCTAAAAGAAAGAATATATATATATATAAAGATAAAGGTGGACGTTCCCTGGTTTAGAATATGTCTTCATGAGCTCACATGTTTACGAATATAAGTTAAAGTTGAGTTGTTAAACTTTTAAGAATCACAATATTGTTACAATTAGTAGAATATTTCAACTAAAAATCTATATGTATGAACTATTTTTATTTACATGATGAATTCCGTGTGAAGACTGTTTTCTTGCAAAGTGATTTTTTATCTTTATAACATTAAAAAAAAACTTATACCGAGTCCTCACCAAACTCCTGTCTACCCCTATTATCAACAGTATGGCGACAGTTATAGTAGAAAACGTGGTGTCCTGGTGTAGTAAAGTGGCTATGCACTACGCGATAAGATCACTTATAATGCCACCTAGTGGCAAACTGCGGAGTTAATGTTCCTATCTCGAAAACAGAACAAGAAACAAGATACGGGGAAAAAGTCAATTACTAAGTTGCATCGCGTTCTCGATTTAGCAGGATAAAGTCTTACATGTAAAAGTAACATTATTAGAATTCCTGGAGTGTCAATTTTTTATGTCCAATCATTAGTTTAAATACGCCGCTAATTGCATGCAAAAGTGTGGCATTATAAAGAAGATGCACATTTAGTAACAAGGACTAACACGTGTAATCAAGGCATAACTTATTTCAATAAGAAAATCAAGTTAAGTACGCTCAATATGTCCACCAACGATGTATTGCTCAATATCTCTTGTACCGATGCGTAGCTATCGTTCGTAGACACAATAAGCATACTGAACTTGTTACAGCTAATCGTTTTATTGGTAAATGCGCGTCTTGCCTTACAACACCTCACATCCACCTGCAAATAGGGGTGTGGATATAAAATAATTACATTACAGGGCTTTTAATAAAGTTAGTTGGACATGTAATCACAACTGCATGTAAATTGAGGGGGTCACGACAAGAGAGTGCTAAGCCTCATTTTTGAACTTCTGAGATATTTCAATTTGAAAATTTGATCAAATACTCAAATCAAGATATAAAACAAAAAGTTTTTTCGCCAATATCTTAGGAACATTTGAGATATTCTGAGTAACAATATGACATTACTTTAATGATATTACTATAACATTTTTGTAAATTAGCTATCTTCATTGGGGACATAAACATCTGGGGCAAAAACGAAACTTGTCACATATGATGCCACCAAGTGACATTAGAAACAAATTGTATGGTGGATATTATAATTTACAATATTAAGCAACAGATTACAGTGTTAGTTTTATTTCACCAAAAATGTGGCTTGGCATTTTCTTGCCCCGACCCCCTCAATTGTGCTGTATTTAAGTTGGTGATTGAATATAAAATATTTACATTTCAGGGCTTCTATTAAAGTTATTTTTACATGTAAGACATCTTTTCATACTAATTTCAGGACTCTCTACGACTTTGTAATTCACATTTTCTCCATAAGTCAAACCGTTTTAGAGATGGAAACACTAATTTTGCAGTTTTCCGCAAGGTAGCACTGTAAGCGATCACATCTAGTATCGCACTCGAGTATAGTTATTTTACTATAACCTAGACACAATCTTTATGCTATGGCTGTCGCCATTCTAAAGTTGGTAGACAGGACTTTAGTGGAGCCACTATATAAGACTAAAAGGTATTATTCTAATCACAGTATAGTTTTATAGATTAAAAACTACCTGAAAGCTTATAATGCAGTAAGAAATGTGTATTGTGAAAATAAATATGAGGAAAACTACAGAAGACATATGCTTCATTTGATTCGCACGTACACCCAGAAAAAGGAATTGATTAAAACTACAAAATATGTTTTGTTGAGTACATATTGGTTGTTTTAGCAAAATTCAAGTAAAATTGAACAATTTTACTTGAATTAACAAAACATTTTTTGCCGACGATACAAAATTTGTTTTTAGAATTGCAAAAAAAAAAAAAAAAAAAAAAAAAATTGTTGATTCAAACAAAATTTCCATTGGCCTATATTTAAACAAAAAGTTTTGTTGGGTCAAACAAATTTTTGTTGATTCAACAAAACTTTTTTCTGTGTGTATCTTCTTATAGGAAATTAAAGAAACATGTGTCTGCTTATTGGAAAAAAATTACTTATAAAAAAATAAATTGCTCGTTTTTTAATTGAAAAAAATGCATAAAGTGCTTATAGAGAAAAAAAATAATAACTTATTAAAAAATAAACTGAATCTTTTTTTTTAATTGAAATTGTTTTAGTTTTCAATATAACTTTTAATAACTCTTTCAATATAACTCTTTGCTAATTTTTCTTTATATATTTAACCCTAAATCTATGAAATATAGATTTTTGCCGATATAGAATCTACCCTATATATATAAAATCCTAATGAAACGAATTTGTGAAACGATTTTATGAAACGAATTTATGAAAACGAATTTATGAAACGACTGATTAAACGACTGATTATGTTTCAGGGCTATTTTTAATAAAATATTAAACGCTTGATGGTAAAATTAATACCAATTGTCCATAAAAATCCGCGGATGTCAAAACTGGTAATAGAATTTTGAAATTGGAATTAGTTTTCGAGATATTAATTTTTTTCTAATTTTAATGACATTTCTGTAATGATGGCAACTAATTACTCAGTTTTTTTGTGACAAAAAAGGGAAAAAAATTGAAAAGGATCCCGATAGGGATTATTGATTTCTTTTTAATCGTCATTTTCAAATTGAAATTGAATTTATCTTTTATTTCAATCGATAATGAAGACAAGATTGTGATTAAATTATGTTTTTCAGGAAAAATTTAAAAAAAGCACATTTCTATCGTCAGGATTCAATCGTCTGTCAGCATTTAATTTAATTTATAAACTGAAAATACTTTGAATAAATTCGTCCAAATGACGTCATTTATGTAAACCAAAAAGAAAGGGGGGGAAGAGGAATTAATAGTAATTATTATTTATTGATATCATTTTGTTATTCTTTTGTAAAATTTAATTAAACGAATTTATAAAATCACTAAAACGAATATATAATTGCCCAACTGAACGGAAGGAGAAAATAATATCCTGCTTGGTTTTCTTTCCAATTTTAATGAGAATATGACATCAATTATGGTAAAATGACATTTAGTCCTTTCTCTCTTTTATTGACAGCAAGGAAAAAAATGCTCCCTATATATTAGAGAAATGCTATTAAAGTTCAAAACAAATGAATATTTCAGTAGCATTACTTTTTGTTATACATACAATTTGTTTTACATACAATTTGTTATACATACAATTTGTTTTACATTTTTGTTTTACATACAATTTGTTTAGCGTAAAATGTCATTTATCCTATCCATATACTTAAAGCTAACCTGCTTTTTAGTTTTTCGTGCAAAAATGCCTTTTATAGGCATGCGCGAGCATTCAGCTAATCAGCTAGAGGCTTTTACTATCTTCAGACGCGATATTTCAGCCAATGAGGTGAAGGCTTTTTCCTCTCTCTAGAAGCGTATGTGGATTACTACGACTCCATTTGGTTGTTCGGTTACTTTATGGATTTCTTTTATTAAGGTATTTTTTCATTTTACCGTATTTATTTTCTTTTTAAGTCGTATGTATTTTATTACTTTGAATTTTTTATAACTAACCCTTTTTTTGAGAGAGAGAGAGAGAGAGATTTCGTGGCACGAAATTCCGCGAATCGTTTCCGATGTAAACAAGTGTAAAATTTCAGTTTTTTAAACTTTTAATATGTAATTCTGTGTGATATGATTAAATTCAGGTTTTCTCAGCGACGATCACAGTATTTTTACGAAAAATTTTTTGTATTAATCAAGCTTTTTTGGTTATTAAGCATAGCTAAACACGAAAGAAAACTTTGTTATTTTAAGATTTTGATGTGAATTATTTGCGTACATTTATAAGGCGAGTTTCACTGAATAATTCAAGAAAAAAAAATCTCATCATTATACATATTTAGTTACGCATTATTAATTATTTACTTGGCCTTTACTTTTAATATTTCAAACTTACAGCTGAATGTAACTATTAAAACATTTGAAATACTGTATTCGTAAAATGAAATTTCAGCTTAAACACTCGACAATTACTTTTACTTATGCATTATTAATTATTTACTTGGCCTTTAATTTTAATATTTCAAACTTACAGCTGAATGTAACTATTAAAACATTTGAAATACTGTATTCGTAAAATGAAATTAGCTTAAACACTCGACAATTACTTTTAGTTATGCATTATTAATTATTTACTTGGCCTTTACTTTTAATATTTCAAACTTACAGTTGAATGTAACTATTAAAACATTTGAAATATTGTATTCGTAAAATGAAATTTCAGCTTAAACACTCGAAAATTACTTTTAGTTATGCATTATTAATTATTTACTTGGCCTTTACTTTTAATATTTCAAACTTACAGCTGAATGTAATTATTAAAACATTTGAAATACTGTATTCGTAAAATGAAATTTCAGCTTAAACACTCGACAATTACTTTTAGGTTAAATTAAGGTTTTTTCAGTGACGATCACAGTATTTTTACCAAATAATTAAAAGTACTACATGCATGCATCTATCTATCTATCTATCTATATTAGAAATTGTGCAGGTTTCTGGTCACTGTTTTGTTTACATATTTTAAACAAAAATTTCAATTTAATAATGCACTGAAAATTATAATGAATGCTTACAATTAAACACAACAACACAAAACAAAAAATTTCACAAAAACACATTATTTCCCGGATATTTTCCCACAACTAATCAATAAATTTCATGATATTTTATTGCGATTTTAAACCATGAACTTTAGTACTTTTCTGTTTTACGGACACTATGCCAAAATGTATGTAAATGTATGTATGTATGTTTGGCGACAATGGTGTACGTATAACGGAAAAGTGCCTGAATTATTATTTTTATATATATATATATAAAATATGAACATAATTGGCGACACAGCAAGTTTTCTGGATTTCTCCCTGGCTCTCTAACCACATTGTTAACAAAACAAAAAATTCACGAAAAACACATTATTTCCCCGATATTTTCCCACAACTAATCAATAAATTTCATGATATTTTATTGTGATTTTAAACCATGAACTTTAGTACTTTTCTGTTATACGGACACTATGCCAAAATGTATGTATGTATGTATGTTTGGCGACAATGGTGTCCGTATAACGGAAAAGTGCCTGAATTATTATTTTTTTATATATATATATAAAATATAAACATAATTGGCGACACAGCAAGTTTTCTGGATGTGAAAGGCGGAGATGAATTTCATTCATTCAATGACCTTTTTAAAAGTTTCAAGTTTGGATTGAGTGCACATGAACATAGAAACCGATACCTATTTCTATGTTTATGATTGAGTTATTTGGATATCTTTTCGTATAGCACAGAAAATCATTTCTCCCGCTTTCGTAATACAGATAAATTCTGGTGTATTTTTTTTTCTTCTTTTTATATCATAAGTACTTTTCTACTTTAAATTTTTTTAACCTAATAGTAATTGTCGCGTTTCTAAGCTGAAATTTCATTTTTCGAATGCAGTATTTCAAATGTTTTAATAATTACATTCAGCTGTAAGTTTGAAATATTTAAAATATTAAAAGTAAAGGTCAAGTAAATAATTAATAATGCGTAACTAAATATGTATAATGATCAGAATGACATATTAAAATGTGTACAGAATGACATGAAAATTTTAAAAAACTGAAATTTTGCACTTGCAACTTAATTGTAAATTTCATTGTTTACATTGGAAACGATTTGTGGATTTTAAGAATTTGCGGAACTTCGTGTCACCAAATTACTAAATCTCTCTCTCTCTCTCCAAAAAAAAAAGGGTTAGTTTAAAAAAATTCAAAGTAGCAAAATACATACAACACAAAAATAAAATAAATACGGTAAAATGAAAAAATTACTTTAATAATAGAAATTCATAAATTTTCAACAACGACATCAAACGAACGTGACAGATCGACGAACATTGCGTTTTTTAAGTGACTGATCGACGAACCTTGCGTTTTTTGGGGACATATCGACGAAGTTTGCGTTTATTCCACAATCGATCGATAAAATTTTTCTTTTTTCCCTGACTGATCGACGAACTTTGCATTTATTCCGCAATCGATCGACGAAATTTGCTTTTTTCCGCAACTGATCGACGAACTTTGCGTTTTTTCCGCGACAGATCAACGAACTTTGCGTTTTTTCTGAGACAGATAGACGAACATTGCGTTTTTTAAGCGACTGATCGACGAACCTTGCGTTTTTTGGGGACAGATCGACGAACTTTGTGTTTATTCTGCAATCGATCGACGAAATTTGCTTTTTTCCCCCGACTGATCGACAAACTTAGCGTTTTTTCTGCGACAGATCGATGAACTTTGCGTCTTTTCCACGATCGATCGGTGAATCTCAATCAAGTAAAATCTAAAGTCAGAAATTTATTTAACAACCTAATTGTTAAGGGTCCCTAACACATTTAATGGAACTTGAAAAATACACTGCATATATAAAACTTAACATTCTTCCCTTTTTTATAATAAAAATAAACATTTTACATAATCATTCTCAGTTGACTTAATTTTTTCAATGGTATTTTGTCATGTCTGCATTAATGTAATTCTTTAAATAACACGTAAAATAATAGTGGGGTTTAAAATTTTTTTTTCTCCCTCCCAAACATTACAACTCCCCTCCATTTAAAAATGTTGGTAGGGAGACTCCCGTCCTTGGAAAAATTGAATTTCAAGCCCTGCCTATAATATGTTTGTGTGTATTGAGGTTTGTATAGATGTTTGTGTGTGTGCTGTTTTTAATAAAGACAGTTTCATTTTTCACAAGAACCTTTCAAAAAATTCACATTCTTTGCGCAATCCTTTAACAAAATTTGCATTTTTTTTCGTGATTCTTTAATGAAATTCGCATTTTTTTCTGTATCTTTTTTTTGTCGAGATTCACAATTTTTTCAGCTATCCTATGACGTAATTCGTGTTTTTTTTCAGCGATAATTTGACGAAATTTGTGTTTTTTCTGCGATTTTTTTTTTTTTCACGAAATTTGCGTTATTTTCCATGATTCTTTTATGAAATTTGTGTTTTTCTGTGATCCTTAGACGAAATTTTCTTTTTTCGCAATGCTTTGATAATAATCACATTTTCTCTGCTGCCTTTTGATAAGATTCATGAATTTTCAGCAATCCTTCGATGAAATTCGCGTTTTTTCAGCAATCTTTGAAGTAATTCGCATTTTTCTCGCGATACTTTAACGAAATGTGCGTTTTCCAGCGTTTTTTTGATAAAATACATTTTATTCCGCAAATTTTTAGACGAAATTTGGCAAGAAAGCGCTATCTTTTGGTGGAATTTCCTGTTTTGCGATTCTTTGACAAAATTTGCTCATCTTTTGCGTAAATCACGTTTTTCTGTGGCCTTTTAACAAAATTCACGTTTTACATGATCCTTTGATGAAATTAGTGTTTTTCCTGTGATCATTTGACGAAATCTAGGATTTTTTTCCCGCGAAGATTGATTATATGTTTTTAGTCTGCAGGTGCCCTAAAAAGTTTGTGACGCCAAACAAACAAAATTCATCCTAAAGAATTATTGTTTCGTTTCTGGAAATGAACGACTGTCAACTCATTGGCTGAATTATAAAGGGTGAAATGTGTAGGCACTGAGTATCATCTATACTATTAACAGAGTTTCCCCCAGGTTTAAAAAGGGGCAAGGTGCTGCTGGTGAGAAAAAGGGCACTTTTTTTATTCTTAAGGGCACTTTTTGGATTTTTGAGGGCACTTTTCAGAATCTTAAGGGCACTTTTCAGAATCTTAAGGGCACTTTTTTAATTGTTAAAGCTTAAAGGTATTCTTTTGGTTTTTAAAGCCACTTTTGATATTTCAAAGTCAAAACACTCTTTTTAAGACAACATTGAGTCAGTTTTTATTATGAAACCAAATTTTTTAATGCAAAAAGGAGAAAGGGCACTTTTTTTACTGAGAGCAAGAAGGGTGCTAATTATTTTGCTGGAGGGGGCAAGAAGGGTGCTAATTATTTTGCTGGAGGGGGCAAGAAGGGTGCTAATTATTTTTATGAGGGGCAAGAAGGGTGCTATTTTGCAAACCAAAGGGCAGGCAGGGTGCAGCACCCTTCTGAAACTGTCTGGGTGAAACACTGCTATTAATGTCGGTAAACGTCTGTCTGTGTGTGTGTTGTTGTGTCTGGCGTCTGTAAGCACAAAACTCTGCATGCAGACGATGGACATAAGTGCTTTTGGTATAAAAAAATTCGGAAGGGGAGTTTTTAAAATTCACATTTTGCGGGAGAAGAGGGGTGCGAACGAATTTAAAAAATGAGTCCGCATCAATAATTATGGCGGCGGGGGGGAGTATGTTTTGCCCACACGGGGCAGAGACTTTTCTTTGCTGACACCACTCATATGATATATCGTTCGAAAGGCCTGTGACTGCCTTTTCATGTTATGCATCTGTGTGGTCCATCCCCCCCCCCCCCCCGTCAATTGGGGCACTTTTCTAAATTTTGCACATACCACTCATGTTATATATCGTTAAAAAGATCTGTGACCGCTTAATCATATTATGCATCTCCGGTGTCCATCCCCCACTTTGCCACCCCCCAAGGGGGTACTTTTGTAAATTTTGCACAAACCCTTCATGTTACGTATTGTTGGAAAGGTCTTTGACTGCTTATTCATGTTATGCATCTCCGGGGTCCATCCCGCCATTTCCCCCCTTTTAAGGGGGGCACTTTTCTAAATTTTGTTGACACCCCTCATGTCATATATTGTTGGAAAGATCTGTGACCGCTTAATCATATGCATCTCCAATGTCCATCTCCCCAATTTGCCCCCCCCACCCAAGGGGGCAATTTTCTAAATTTTGTTGACACCCCTCATGTCATATATTGCTGGAAAGGTCTGTGACCGCTTAATGATATTATGCATCTCCAATGTCCATCTCCCCACTTTGCCCTCCCCCTCCCCCAAGGGGGTACTTTTCTAAATTTTGCAGACAACCCTCATGTCATATATCGTTGGAAAGGTCTGTGACTGCTTAATCATATGCATATCTCCAATGTCCATTTCCCCACTTTGCCCCCCCTCCCCCAAGGGGGTACTTTTCTAAATTTTGCAGACAACCCTCATGTCATATATCGTTGGAAAGGTCTGTGACTGCTTAATCATATGCATATCTCTGATGTCCATCTCCCCACTTTGCCCCCCCCCCCCCCCAAAGAGGTACTTTTCTAAATTTTGCACACAACCCTCATGTTATATATCGTTGGAAAGGTCTGTGACCACTTAATCATATTATGCATGTACCGTGTCCATCCCCTACTTTACCCCCCCCCCCCCAAGGGGGTACTTTTTTAAATTTTGCACACACCCCTCATGTTACATATCGTTTGAAAGGTCTTTGACTGCTTATTTATGTTATGCATCTCCTTGGTCCATCCTGCCATTTCCCCCTCCCCAAGGGGGCACTTACCATTTACTTGCACAACAGCGCTAAATGTGTCAAATGAAAGAAATTCCGCGAGTGCATGTGCCAGTGAAACTTAGCCAATTGCTGTTCTTCAACCTAGCTTTAATTCAAAGTGGGTTTTTTATTTATTTGAATTATTCTGCAAAAGTTTCAAACATTTTAAAGCAGCTATGAATTTTATTTTTATGGTACTATCAAGTTTTTTGCCGTCAAATTTTGACGGGTTCCATCTAGTTTTATATATAATCAGAAGTAATATAATTAAACAATAATATTAAACAATAATAATATACGTATAATTAAAATAGGCATAAAAACAAAAAAATCTTCGAATTTGTTTCCATGGCTGTTTATGTCATTTGGCACCAAATCTCGCTTTCTGATGCCCGAATTGCGCCAAGCTTTTTAAAAAAGCCTCAAGACCCCTATAATAGAAAAGCACCAAAAGTTCATTGGGTTTGTTTTCATAACTTTTGGCAACAAATCTATGTTCGAATCCATCCCTTTTTGAAGCTCGAATTACGCCAAACCTAAAAGCAAAGGATGCTATACTGGAAAAGTAACCGATTTTCTTATGGACAATATTCAAGTGACATAACATGGTGTAAAATTATCGCGCATAGCAAATTTGTTTAAATATCTCATCAATTGATGCCGTATAAATGCAGGCATGCATGCACAAAATATTTAATTAATTTTGTATGATAAATAATTATTAGAAAATTCGTATATACATATTAATTAAAATAAATAATTTACGTATTTAAAATAACATGAAAATATGCATGATGGTGCACTAAAATAAGGAGAAAATTAAAACCTGTTACTGAAAATGTCTATAACATAGTACTTTTCAATACCGCGGTGCTTAATGTTATTCACAATCAGATGGAATTTTTCTCATCCTTAAACGCAAAGGAAGAATAGAATACAGATATTTGTTATAAAAGTCCGAGAGGTAGCCACAATTTAAACCTAACCATTTTATACAAGCTGGTTTTCAAGTTGTAATTGATTTTGCTTATCAATCCCGAAAACTGTCGTCAGTTGTCGCAACAGCTGTGTATGAGACCATGATAATCAAAAAATGCCCCATTAAAACGTTAAAAGCATGGCAACCTAATTACATATTTACCAATATATTTTTAAAACAAAGCACGCTGTCATGTTTTTAGAGGCTTCGAAGTCTGAGCGGGGGTTGGCGAGCGTAGCTCGCAGGGGGTAGGCCCCCTAGTTTTATTATAAAGACATTTATTTTAAAACGAAATATCATCTTCCTGTTCTTTAAGTATGTTATTTGCATATTCAAAATATTTTGTAATTTTAAATATACAACATTCCACAGAAAAATTTAAATAAAACTCTTAAAGTGCAAAGTTGTTCTTACATTGAAAAATATAGTGCTTTAAAAGCCATTATTATACATATACTGCATACATATGTTTACATATTGGACTACAACGAAGTAATTTGAGTATCGATATTAAGCGGCGTGATAGATCGCCATAATTTGGCAATCAGTCATCGTCTGTTCATCAGAATCATTAAGTAATTGAGCGAATCGGTTTGCGTGTTCAAAGTCTAGTTAAGTATTCTGGAATAAGGTTTCCTAAGCAGAGGCTAATCAATCATTCGGATGTCTTCTAGCAGTAAGACATCTGATAAAGTATAAACTTGTTTATAAACACCTCTTTGGGAAACGCTTTATGAATGCCAATACATTTGATCTTGTATTTACCTTCCGATATATTGTTCAATATTTTCAGGAAATATACCGAAGAAATATTTAATGTTCTTTATTTCCTTAGGTATATTTACTGCTTCAATAACATTTAAAGAGATATTGTAATGTTTACAAAAAAAATTTCGTTGCTGAAATATTTAGATATTATGCAGTAATTTTTACTTTAATGTTAGAAAAAATTAACCTTAGAAAAATGTTGAATGTATTCAGTATATAGCATGCACATGTATTCAGGATTTTAAATACGATTTTTCATACTTCCCTTTAAAATTTGAAACTAATTTATTCAATAAATGCACCAACACTATTAAAATTTGAACATTAAAGTATATTAAATGTTATTTATTTTTTTTTTATTAGAGAAATAAGAAAAACGTAAGTAGATATCAGAATCTGTTGTGAAATTCTAAATAAAGGAATTTTGGAAGTTTAAAAAGGTAAAAATTGTACAATATGTACTTTAGCAAAGCATAAATAAACATAACTGCTTAATCTTAAGTATGGTACTCTAAAATTGCTAATTTTACATATTTGTTCATATTTTGACGGCCAATGGCTAGTAACCAACGAAACTTTTTTGCGGGATTTCACGCATGGAAATTCTAAAAATGAAAGAAAAAATGTTATTATGTTTCCATTTAAGAATTTTAAGTAACGCATTCTTATTTACTAATAATTATTATTTAAAAAACAATATAATGCAAATTACACAAAAATACAGATTATATATTTTGTCTTTACATACACTGTAAAAAATTTTCAGAAACGTTTCTGAAAGTAACGGAGACCTGTGCTGCACGATACTAACAGAAAGGTTTCTGATTCGATCAGAAAAATGTTTCGGCTAAAACACGGAACCTTTCCGGTTCGTAATGAAACCTTCCTGAATATATCTGAAACCTTTCTGAATATATCGGAAATCTTTCATTACGGATCGAAAAAGTTTCTGAATATATAGGAAATCTTTCAAAATATATTGGAAAAGTTTCTGAATATATCGGAAACTTTTCTGAATTTATCTAAAACCTTTCTGAATATATCTGAAGTGTTTCTGAATATATTTTTATCTATTTTTATTATATATTATCTGAATTTTAAAAGAATACTTGAAAAGATTAGAATTTCTGTTCTTTTAAATATTCTAATCAAATTTTTTTTTTTATAATGATTCTTTTTTCTAGGCGAAATTATTCGGTATAATGCGTGACATTTTTCAGTTTGTATCAAAATTTTATCAAATATGTTTTAACCCTAATATTTAAGAATATTCACGCAGTGAATATTGGGGAATGGAGATATTTACCTTGTTTTTTAACAACATATCATGAAAAAAATATGGGATTCATACAGCTTCACAAATCAAGTATTTATTTTTAAAAATTAAAAAAAAATAGCATATATCCTTAGAAAGAAAACTTTGTCTATTTCATGTTAATGAAAAGTTTTGAAACTAAAGCTATACTAATATATTTTCGATACATTTCAAATAATCTAACTCCCAGCAACATAAAATGAGTAAAACTTATGTATGAGCTTTCCAAAAGCAATGCAGCTTCAGAGATCTGTTTATCTGTTAATTTTTTCGGTCCTTAAAAGGTAATTTTTCATATTAAAACAAGACATTTCACAAAAATTCTCATCTTAAAACTGAGCCCTTCACAAAATTTTTCGTTCCAAAACCGTATCCTTCACAAAATTCTTTGTCTTAAAAACAAGACTTTACCACCTCAAAAACTGAACTTTTCACAAATTTAATGATTTAAAAATAAAATCTGACCTATCACAAAACAATTGAACTTATCAAAGTGCATTAGCTTTTTTATGTGTAAAGGATAGATACAAAGGAACTTGATATAACGATAATTTCAAATTCACAAAATTATGACCGGAATTTTTAAAAATATTAAAAAATACTACAGTTTCACAATAACAGGACCCTGTGAGAAAAATCTGGACATAACCCTGAGATTAATAAAAACACCTAGGAATTTTCTTTTCAGAATTAGAATAAAATAAATAAATATAGTTTGTTTACTTTAAAACGATATTTTTAAAGTCAGACAAGTCAATTTTCAATATATAGTATTGTAAAAGTTAGAGTTCTGAAACATCGTTAAAAAAATATATATAAACAAACACACAGTACCGCCGGTAGATATTATTCTTTAAGAGATAAAATTGCTACTAAATGGTATTATAAATCATATTTATTGAAGCAACATTAAAAAAAACTTAAAATGAGAGACAAAGGATTTGTATTTTTAAATTTTAGAATATATTTTAATAATTATCCTTCCAACTCAAAGTATCTAAATGCTCATGTAAATAGTCCTAAATGTTAGGGTTAAGACATTTGTTAAAAATATTGATATAAACTGAAAAATATCACGCCATGTATGAGATAATGAATATAAAACAGAATCATTATAAAAAATATTATTAGAGTATTTAAAATAGCAGAAATTCTTACCTTTTTAAATATTCCTTTTATAAAATTCTCTTTTTGGACCGCTCGAATAACTAACATAATATTTTCCACAGCCCCACCAACGTGCTGCTTTAGCTTTGCCGTTAACAGGGTAAACTGCTTGAAATAGTTGAGAAGAGAAATATTTGGAATGCGCACAAACTGGTTTGCTATAGAAGAGGGTCGGTTTCAATCATCTAAACCTAAACATTCGGAAAGGTTTCTGATGGTTTCAGAAAGTGAAAATAGCTCTCAGATATCCGATGGTATCAGAAACATTCCTGTTAGAATACTAAACGTTCCAAATATTTTTTACAGTGTAGTATCCGACGGAACAAAAAGCTATGAAATACTTGAATTATCATTAGAGTTATGCCTAAATAACCAATGTTTCTATTTAATATAAATTGGTTCATTGTTCGATAATAATTTAATTATCAGTAGCTGATAATTGAAAATTGGTAAAAATTTGTATTTCCATGTTTTTGGCATGCTATTATTATACATCTAATAAAAGTTTGGTATAGCTATTAAACATATTTAATATGGCAAACACATTTATCACAAAGAACTTTATACCAATTAATGCAGTCATTTTTTCTTTCATTAACTATTATTTTTTATACGATCTACATTTTGTATTATATACTTTAATTTTGCTTTATTATTTTTTTAGGTTATGCAGACTTGTGTGACTTAAAATGTTTGTCTTTTCACTATGTGGCATATAATTTATATTTAATTTAGTTTTCAGCTTATTTTGATGTCGGCAGGTTTATCTGTCGCTGATATTAGTGTTTGGACTTTCAAGGGAAATTATTTCTGTATTTTCTGGTTGTTATTTATTGTCTTTTGTTTGGGCCTGTTTCTGCGTAGGTGGTTTCGCTGGGTGGTTGCAGGGGATTTCCCGCCGGAAACATTTTCTCTATAAACCTTACGGTTGGTGTTCCAGTAGGGTGATTTCGTGTCCCCGCTGCCTACAGCACCCAATAGCAGGCATGTTGTGCACGCGCTGCAAAAATAAATTAGTTTCACCTTCCACCACCAGATATATATATCTTTAACATTAACGCGATATTTAAGTTACAACCGAACTCCTCCCTCCCTGAAAATTTAACCAATGACTTTTAACATTAACAAATATCGGTAACTTTTGGAACAGAAACAAAATGGCACATTTTGAAACAGAAACAAAATGGCGTTTTTTTTTTTTGTTGTTGTTGTTTTTTTTTCTTGGCACTTTATTTATTTCATTTTCAGATGTCTAAGTCAGTTTTTTGCAAAAAAATTAATAAAATTTACCGACCGATTTTTACAAAAAGTGGATTTTCGGATGCAGAAATTTTTCCTACATATGTGTGACGAGTTTTAAATAGATACCTCAAATACTTTTCTTAATATTCGCAAATTAGTGAAAACAAATCCCTCGTTGCCGTCGGCAAATGAGAAATAACCGCCTTTTTTGCCACCACGTACCTTAGAGGTTTATATATAGAGATTATCCATTATCTACAGTGTGTAACTCACGAATTTTGCACCGGATTTTGGAATTTCTTTTAAGATAAAAAGGCTTAAAA